>OX638302.1:12400370-13000370 GCA_951812265.1 Taphrorychus bicolor
TGCCATTTTATAGCAAAGCCATTTATGACAATAGAACAACAGTGTCTCAATTAAGTGTGAGTCGTCTCAAATACTGCTCAAAACGTTAATTACTATTTTGCTAAGTTCATGGGTCTCATCAACTCATCAACATTCTCATGGGAAGTGAAAAATTATTAAAATTTTGTAAAAATGTATTTTTATCTGATCGAACATTATGTCAACTAAATTAAAAATCTTGAACAACAAATTAAGCAGGTATTTAGTGGTCAAGAATGCTCTATTCATGGGTGTCAATAGCATCGTTATACCATGTTTAGTTTTCGAATAATATAGATATAAGTATTAAAACGTCGATAAAAGGTGGAAAAATTACGTTTTTGGCGCCATTTTGAAGGAGAAGGAAATTACTGAAATTTTCAGAATTTTTTTACATATTTTTGTCCCCTCTTTCATATGAGACTATTTTTGATAAAATCTATGACAATCGATTTTGGCTGAAAATTTTGAAATTTTTACATTTTTCTGTTTATATTAGAAACGGTAAGGTTTTTCGATATGCCGGTTAATACGATGTATGAAGAGGTCATCAAGGGCTATCAGATGCATGTATCAGAAAGAAGCTAGCTATCACGGTTTTTGAGAAAATTAAAAAAAAGTGCAAAATTTTTACCTTATTTTTGGGCCACCCGTGCTCAGTTACTGTTCTAGTCAGAGCTTCGAAGATGGGCTTTGCGTGTAGCTCTATTCTTCTACTTCCTTAGCTGTTCTTATACATTTTTTGATGAATCTTCATCGAAACGAGATATTAGCTGTTAAAGGCAGCAATGCACGATTTTTATCTCAAAATTTAGTTTTTTGGGCCGGTTTGAGAGCCCCATATGTTTAACATAGAATTTTCTATATGTGTCATTTAAATCTATAGTAATTGATTTTATTTGTTACTTCGAGTCGTTTTATAATGAATAGGACGTTGATTTCTGTTTTAGATAGTATAGGGTGGCTCAAAAAATGATGCAGGTAGCTAATATATACTAATAATGCTGAAAAGGTCCATAAGCAGTGTGTATTTTACATAGAAAGGATGGATTATTAAGTACGTAGACTAAGCCGAATAAGATGTTAGATATAGGCGATGAAAGCTTTATGAAAACTTACCAATGAAAGGTGGTAATGGTGTTGATATATATGAGTATTTACTGCGAAATAATTCCTTCGCCATTTTATCCACAAATTGTTAAACAACACTAAAATTATTCTACTTTTTTGGCTCCGCTTATAGCTTTTGGGATAAATCCTCATTAAAACGCGATATAAGTTGTTGAAGGCTGAAGTTCACGATTTTTATCTAAAAATTTAGGTTTTTGGGCCAGTTGGGGAGAGTCTCATGTGTTTAATATAGAAATATCGACTTTTCCCATATAAATCAATAGTAATCGATTTTATTCGTAGGTTGTAGTAGTCGTATGATAAATAGGGCATATATTTGCGTTTTGGATAGTATAGAGTGTCCCAAAAAAGTGTTGTAACCTAGAATTTTTGGATTTTTTCATGTAAATTGATATCTGTCAATTTATTGCGTAAGTTCCAGTAGTTTTATGATAAATAGAGCGTTAATTTCTGTTTTAATTAGTATACGGTGTCCCAAATAATGCTGCAACGTTTAACTTTAGTATTTTTTTTGTTTAACAATATTTTTTTGTAGGTTTTATTCCCTAATTATAAATAGTGCCTTTGATTTCTGATTTAGATACTAAAGGGTGACCCAAAAAGTGATAAATATTACATTTTTAGGGACATCTAAAGCTAGAAAAGTGAAATTTCAATTTTAGATTCTGTTCACAATCACAAACAAAATGTCATAAATGGCAACTTTGATATGGGATACTCGTGGTACCATTTTATATCTTTTTATGAATTTTAGCACGTTTTTTACCTGTTTACCTAATACTTAATATGAAATAAGGTATTTGAGACGTTTCGACATTTCAGTTACTTTTAGGTATCTTCAGGTTCTTTGTTAATAATTTTACGGCAGTTTGGGCTACATCTGAGGAACATTCGGATATTTCCAAAACTATGGGCGCTCCGCGCGCGTGGTCTTACCCTACAAAACTTCAAAAGTACATTGCCCACAGCGTTCGGATTTCCTAAACTATGGGCGCTCCGCGCGTGGTCTTACTCTACAGAGCTTCTACAGCACTTTGCCCACAGCGTTCGGATTTCCTAAACTACGGGCGCCCCGCGCGCGTGGTCAAAGAAAAAAAAAAAAAAAAAAAAAAATCGCCTTTCAAGTAAAAAGCACACCATAAACAAACCAACTCAAGATTTCTGCTGACCAACTTGTTTCTACACATGGCAGACGTAGGAACCCAGATGTATTTTTTAATTTTCAAGGGTATAGTTCCATTCTAAAACGTTTAATTAGGGAAAATTTAAACTTATTAATACTATTTAAACAAGATTCAACAAGTATAAAACACATTTATAATGATCACTGTACAATGGACATGACGTATGATCAGCTTAAAAATATTTGTTTCAACTGTTGGGAGGAGCCCTGTGGATATCTAGTAAATATAGGTTGTCAGATAAACAACGGCAGATATAGAATTAAATGTGATTCCTACATTTACATATTCATACATTACATAATTTTTCATCATTTATCAATCAATTAATTTGACACGGACAAACGTGTAGCTAGGAAATTGATAAAATCTAGAAAAGCAGTCAAGGACAAATATCGTGGTTTAAAATTGGCTGCCTCATCGATCCAATCAGAACTAGAACAATCTTTTAAACAAATTACTCAGCCACTTAATCAACTACTCTCCAGCATAGGAAATATTGAATATTTTCAAGTAAAAGTAGAACCAAACGAAGAACTTGAATCTCCTTCAAAATTTTTTGAAACATCTACACCGATAAGACAAAAGGAAAAAGCACCGGTTTTGATACCATCAATTCCTTCATTTTTTGAAGCCTTCCAACTACCATCAATACTAGAAATAAACGTAATTGCTGAAATTAGTAACCCATCGAGCTCAACGTTAGATCTAAACTTGTCTGACATTTTGGAACAGACTAAGAAAACGATTCAAAATTATGTTGCCACACCTTTATATGCAGCTTATTTGCAAGATTTTCATGAATTACCTAGAACTTATATTGATGAAGGAGTACAAGATACAGAACATAAATTTGCTCACAACTATGGAATAGTTCGTGACCTTCAAACAATGAAATTTTTTTTTGGTACAACGCAGAAACCTTTTGACATAATAGGCAAAGATATTAAAGTTGAAAGAAAAACATAGATGGACAAACAATGGAAGAGTAGGTTTATATGAATTGCTTTTCCGAAAACATCCTTATAAGGATCACCTATAAGAAAGCTTAGATAATTATATGGACATTCCGGCGAGATTAGTTCTCGCATATCGTAGAAATCACGTTCCCAATGAGTTCAGGGAAACTCATCTAGCAAATATATACAAATTACAGGACCATATTTGCATAAACAGGGAATCCCTAAAACAGGAATTACACTGATTCAAAGATTGGCTGAAGCCTTTGGCAAGTCCAAAGCTCCATATAGAGCAACAAGAACAACAACTTCTGGAAAAGGCTAACTTAAAAAAGAAATAAATTGAATACTGATTATGTTCACTGGGATAATGTCAATGAGATAGTAGACAGATTGCGGTTGCTAGTAGCTTCTACCATTGCAGGAAATATGGCTCATTCTATTGAAATTATATCTATTGTAGAGGAATTAAAAGAGGCTAAGGTTATACTCAAAATAGAAAGTCTAAAAGCATTTGTTGTTTATTAAAACATGACTCTGGATAAATTCGGACGTCACATTTCCAAGCGATCGCAGCTAAATATACCATATTTAGAAAACTTAATTATCGCAGATCTTGGAGCTTAAATTCTAAAAAAAATTCAAAACTTAAGTAAAAATAATAACGTAGCTAAAAGACTTAATGAAAACAAAGCAGAAATTGGAAATGTTGCAAAAAATTTAAAGCTTTTAGAACATGACACCTCAAAACAAAAACTTGAAAATAAAATAGAAACGATGGAATCGGAAATTAAAGCAATAACTAGTCATCAAAATGAGGTAAAAGTTATACAAAATAATTTAGATACAGAGGTAGGGTAACCTAAAAAATACACACTGATGTCACTAAAATAAATGAAAACAATCTAGCTATTGAAAATGTTGCGTAAAAAGTAAAGCTTTTAGAAGATAACAGCTCGAAAAAAGAAGAGTTTCAACAGAAATTACTGGTGATTGAAGATGACATTAAAACTATAACAAACTACCAAAGTGAATTGAATGTTTCAAAAAATAATTTAGAAATGGAAGTAAATAAATTAAAAGAAATAAAGAGTGACGTATCTAAAATCAAAAGTGATTTACAGAGCGATGTTAAAACAAAATTTGAGAAATTTTTCTGCTAACGTACACAAAAGAGTCAATAAAGAAGGAAAGCATTTTGGCCACGCTCATACCGAAATTAACAAAAACATTATCATTGTATTTAATGATTCAAAAAAATGATATTGATAAATTCAATGAGTTGAAAGTAAGAGTTGAAGGTGATTTAATGAAAAGAATGAACTAACTGTTGAACTGAAGAACAAATTTGAAATAATTTTAGCAAATGTTCTAGCTTTAAAAAATTAAATTAATATAAAAATAATTATTGGAGATCATTAAAATATTCTATAGTAGAAGATACAAAATTAAAGGATTTATTGAAAGCAGTTAGTGGTATTGACAAATTTAGTGAAGATATTAAATCATAGAAAAAATATATTAGAGAAGAAGATGAGAAATTACGTGAACTATTGAACACTAAGTTTAAAGACATTACAAAAGATGAACTTTTGGAAAAAAATAACTTAATCAAAGTGGAAGAAAAAGATTAAAAGAAAATAAAGAAAACAGTTATATAAAATAAAATGACGAGCTTAAGGAAGTACTTTTACTAATAGCAGATACAGAAAAATTAGTGAAATAAGTAAAAAAAAAAACATGAAATTTTGTTGAATGGTCTTAACATAACATTCTCAAAATGCTCAAAAGCAGAAACATTATACTTTTTGAATTATTTATTTAAAGGGCTTGTAAATCTAAATAAGTCTTTAACTAAAACAACAAACTCTGAAGACTAAAAGTGGATTGAATTTTATACAAATTATTTGAAAAAGTATTTGAAAAATTTTGTATTTTGTAGAATGACAAACATTAAAGAACAAATAGTAAATGAAATACATAGACTGGCAAGAAGTAACTATTCTCGAAGGAGGGTCATTGTAAGGGGTTTGAATGATCTATTTCAAGCAAATTTAATTGAAATGCAGCCTTATGCGAAATTTAACAAAGGGAATAGGTATATTCTAGTTGTTATTAATGTTTTTTCTAAATATGTTTGAGTTGAACCTGTAAAATCGAAAAATGCTAAAGATATTACAAAGGCAATGGAGAGATAATAATTAGTGCAAAAACACCACCAAAAAATTTGCAAACGGACAGAGGGACTGAATTTTACAATAAACGTTTTAAGAAGCTTATGGAAAAATATAAAGTAGATTATTACAGCACATTTCCAAATTTAAAAGTGTTGTAGAACGTGCAAATAGGACTATAATAGTTATTTATGTATTAAGAGCGAAAAGTACAACTTTTTTGCTCGGAGAGTGAAGTAGAAGGCAATCACTCGAGAGCAAAAAAGTTACTTTTTGCTCGTAATGCATACAACGTTTTGTCTGCAAATGATCAATTTCAAATAATGTGAATCACAACTGAGTATAACTGAAGACACAATCTAAAAATTTAAATCAAGGTGACAATGACGTTTTTAATAATTGGTTTAGTGGTGGTAGTTGCTATTGACAGCAAGCGATAAAATCTTTTTCGCTTGCTGTCCTGGGCAACGCGCGGAAAAGTGAACTCACATTCTGATCCTCAAAAATGGTTAGGTTTTCGTTTGTCTAATGAAAGCTTAAAATGCGTCATTATTTGACGTTTGTAGAAAAAAAATATTATGTGAAAACGATTTAGTAATCAAGATACTTACTTAGAATATTACAACAAATTGTGGATAAATATAATAAAACAAAACATAGTACTACTGTCTATAGACATTCAGATGTTAATAAAAAAAATAAAAAAATATAATATTAAAAAACGTATACACTCACAAAAAACTTTAGATAAAAAACTGCCTAAAATTATGTTGAATGATTTTGTAAGAATTTTCAAATATTGGGAAGCTTTTGCTAAGGGATATACTCGAAATTAGTTACTCAAGTAAGGAAGGCTAAACTGACAAATCCAAGAATATCTCTTTTAAGAGATCAGCGAAATGAGGATATTGAAGGTACTTTCTATGAAGAAGAATTACAACATGTTAAATATACAGATTTGGTTGAGCAAGTGTTAAGACGCAAAGGCAATAAGGTGTATGCAAAGGGTTTGGGGTTCCATGAATCAAATAATTCAGGATTGATAAAACTAATGTTTTGTAATATGTTATAATAAAATGCAAGTCATTAAGAATAATAGTTTTACTACATTAATTCTTATTACATAAGCTTAGGTATATTTTATTACTCCCACTTTATTACACATTTATCCCACTTAGTATGGGATTAATTATGTAACTACTGCTAACACTTCTTTTTTCGAATCGAGGTTTGTCACAATATAATTGAAGATATTCACTTTTTCGTGCTTGTTTAAATGCAAAGTCCCACGTCCTTAGCACATGTAGTTTATTACTACTTTCACTAATAGTCACATATTTCTTTATAATATTTCCTTTTTGTTCCATGCTTCAGCAGTCGATTTTCTAACTCGCCTGAATATAATATTAGAAACTCCAACATGGTGCTGACATTCTCACTATTTGGATTTTCACTATAATTTAAAATATTATAAACATTGGTGGGGAAGTCGCCAATATGATTTACAGTTGTTGTTTTGTAAACTTTAAAATAATTTTCAAAGTTTTGTTCGTTTATAATAGAAATTCTGTATGCTATCAAATCTTTAAGTTTAACTATTTAGAATCTGGCTTTTTAATTTTTAGAACTGGAAAGTCGTTAATTTTCTCAAAACATAAAGTAATGTTTCCACATTGAATCGTAGACATATCAACACCCGGATAGTAGGAAGAATTTGCAGTTACACCTTCATAATTGCAAAAGTGTATTCACTTATCTTCGCTCAGAGTCATGTAGAATCATTGACATATTAAATTAAAATAAACGCGCTCAGCGTTAAAGATCGCGTACTGAGATGCGGCGCAAGAGAGATAGACATACAGTTCCTCCACAGAATAGTTGACTGTGGTTTTGGACATACCAAATAGCCTCACTGTCCACAACTACATATAACTCTTCTGGCTATTGTTTTCTAATACACTCTATGCAGAAGGACAGATTTCTGTAAACTCTGTTCCCTTAGAGAGCATAAATTGTTCTATAGATTTGTGTCCAGTTTACTGTGAGGTATAGGGTCTCCTAATGAGGACTGAATAGATTCCAGTTTTTGACTCCTTTGCATTAAAGATAAAGATGAAGGTAGTAATTTCAAGAGAGTTATAAGATAGCCATAGGGCAGTTTGACCTTTCTTATTTCTATCCACAAAGAAGTGCAAAAGTAGGGCTCTGTGCAGTTCTCATTGGATGACCTTGTACAATGGAGTTTTTGTACAGAGATAAACCGAACTGTTTGATGGATACAAAGTCAGTTAAATGATGTAAAATTATCTTACATTTTCCGTGTTTTATTCATCTTGTGATTATTTGTATAAAAATTATGAAATAAAATAAAGTAAACTTAAAAAAATTCAGCTTTTTCATGATATTACTGATTTCACATCTAATAATCCTTCTAGTTGTTTGTTTCGTATTACAAAAAAATCATAAGAGTGGGTACCGTTTCAGGTATTAAATTATAGCATTTATATTTTAGAGGCAAAATACATTTTTTGACTATTGATCAGGCTGAATCAAAGTAAGATACTTATACCGATCTTTTATGTTTATTAATGCCTCATTGTGTAAATAAGGTGTGAAGATTATTTAAACACAGAGATAAGCCTAGACATGAATACACATCATATATATCTACCTAATAATATACTTAAATATAATATATAAAAGATTAAATTCTCAGTTTCTACATTTGGAGTAGATGAGATTTAAAAAATATATATAATTGTTTAAACGCTATGAATTCAATAGCGGATAATTTACATTGGAACTTAAAAAAATTTAAATGTAGACTATTTTTAACACTCTGGGTAAAAAAAGTTTTAAAGGTAAACTATTTTTAACACACTGCGTGTCATTTTTAATAATACAGGGATGTGCTAAAAATTGTACTTTTAATGTGTTTGTAGAAAAATTATTTACGCCGGGTTGTACAATCATGGATTAACGTCTAGGCTTAGTTGTACCAATCCCATGAGAATGTAGCATTGCTGTCATCAACTCTACTAAATCAGTTCTGGTTCTGGTTAACTATGCCTAGCTTAATCCATTACTATAGGTACAACCCATCCTTAATAACAAAATAAAATACAATATACCTATCCGGTTGTAAAAAGTAGAAAATGGAGAAAAGTTGAAAAAAGTAGAAAATTAAAAAATATTCAAACTTATTTTGGGTACCTATAAACCGATACATACATTTTGCTTTGTTTGTTTAATCAGTTTAGATACTCTTAATTCTTATCCATTAAGCAAGAACCCAGGCAAGAACACTGTAAATGCAAATACCTACATTCAATAAACACAAATATATTTTTTTCTACAAACGTCAAATAATGACGGATTTTACGATTTCATTAGACAAACGAAACCTAACCGTTTTTGAGGATCAGAATGTGAGTTTACTTTTCCGCGCGTTGCCCAGGACAGCAAGCGAAAAAGATTTTATCGCTTGCTGTCAACAGCAACTACCACCACTCAACCAATTATTTAAAACGTCATTGTCAGTTTGATTTAAATTTTCAGATTGTGACTTCAGTTATAAACAGTTGTGATTCACATTATTTGAAATTGATCGTTTGCAGAAAAAACGTTGTATGCATTACGAGCAAAAAGTAGTGAGTGACTCTCGAGTGATTGGCAAACTTCACTCTCCGAGCAAAATAGTTGTACTTTTCGCTCTTAATACATAAATAACTATTTTCTACAAACGTCAAATAATGACGGATTTTACGCTTTCATTCGACAAACGAAAACCTAATCTTTTTTGAGGATAAGAATGTGAATTTACTTTTCCGCGCGTTGCCTAGGACAGCAAGCGAAATAGTATATTTCATTAGGAGTACCGAAAATAGCCTTTTTCCGTGCGCGCGTGACAAATTAAGTCATGTAAGTACGGGAAAAGGCTTTTCGGACGTGCAATGAACGATACTTTTCATTACACTACTCAGGAAATGAAATTCCGGCGTGCACATAGTGTTGTAAACATGAATAGTTGTATGTGACAATAGGGTGACATAAGCTTGACAGAGAAAGCAAATAAATTGTCAAGGATACTTGCTAAAGCTGAAGTTCGCAACTGGTGGCCGTCTTATTTAAATATAAGTAGTGATATACGTACAACTGGGAACGGCAAATAAACAGCGCACGGAAAACGGGTTTTCCGTTCCCTTACGGCAAATGTGTATTTTCTGTACAGTTAACTAGCCTGGAAAATGATCATTTTCTGAGTAGTGTAATGAAAAAGATTTTTTCTACAAACGTCAAATAATGACACATTTTACGCTTTCATTAGACAAACGTAAACCTAATCTTTTTTGAGGATCAGAATGTGAGTTTACTTTTCCGCGCGTTGCCCAGTACAGCAAGCGATAAAGATTTTTTCGCCTGCTGTCAATAGCAACTACCACCACTCAACTAATTATTAAAAACGTCATTGTCACTTTGATTTAAATTTACAGATTGTGTCTTCAGTTATGGTCAGTTGTGATTCACATTATTTGAAATTGATCGTTTGAAGGAAAAACGTTGTATGCATTACGAGCAAAAAGTAACTTTTTCGCTCTCGAGTGATTGCCGCTCTCCGCTTCGCGTCGAGCGGCAAACTTCACTCTCCGAGCAAAAAAGTTGGACTTTTCGCTCTTAATACATAAATAAATATTAAGGACAATACAATCACAATTACATACTTTCAATGGTGCATTTACTAATTAGGTACTACTTTACCACCAAGAAGATTCCCAGCAATTCTGTTTTATATGTATTTAAGTATATTAAGTAGGTATATATTATGTGTAATCATGTATAGGGTCCTCTCTGTGCTTAAATCATCTTCACACCTTATTTACACAATGAGACATTAGCAAATTTAAAAGATGGGTATAATTATCAGCCTGATCAACAGTCAAAAAATGTATTTGGCGTCTCAAAAATAAATGCTTTTATTATGGAAAACAAACAACTAGAAGGATTACTAGAGAGAAATTAGTACTATTACAAAAAAGCTGATTTTTATAAGTTTACATTATTTTATTTTATATTTTTTATACAAATAATCAGAGGGTGAATAAAATACAGGACATGTAACATAATTTTTCATCATTTTACTGACTTTGTATCCTTCAAACAGTTCAGTTTATCTCCGTACAAGAACTCCATTGTACAAGGTCATCCAACGAGAACTGCACAGAGCCTTACTTTTGCACTTCTTTGTATCAAGTATCAATGAGAATGTTTAAACTGTTTTATAGCTATCTTGAACTTGAGCTTTCTTGAAATAACTACTTACCTTAAACATTATTGTTAATGCAAAGAAGTCCAAAAATTGGAATCTGTTCAGTCCTCATTAGATGACACTATACCTCAAGGTAGACTGGATACAAATGTATGGAAGAATTTATATTCCCAAAGGGAACGGAATTTACAGAAATGTGTCTTTCTGTATAGAGTGTATTAGAAAACAATAGCCAGATTAGTTATATATAGTTGTGGACAGTGAGGCTATTTGGTGTGTTCATGCCTAATGGGTACTAAACTAAAGCTAAAACTAAAACTAACCTGGTAAAGCAAACAGCAGGTTAGCACTTTCCTGCTAAGACATGTTACTCCATCATTAATTGGAAGAATAAATATGAAAGCAATTATTGTACTTTCCCAAAGTAAAAATCCAGTTTCTGCCTAAAACTCCTGCATGCTTTGTCCACTGTTGTTCGACTACACTTCAATCGCTGAGAAAATTATTTAAAACAAAAGTATAAAAATGTGTTTTGCGGCATCTTTATTAAGTATTTAACTTTTTCCCACAGTTTGAACAGTAGATAATCTACAAAACGTATGAATTTGTTTTTTTACAGAGTTACTTTTATGTTCAAAAACCATACTTAACCTAGCTTTTCGTTGTGAAACTTGCATGCTTTCATATCCATTTACCAGGAGTATTAAAAACAGTGTACTATTAAATTTTTTTTATAATGTTCTAATATCCAGTAACCATGCATGATCATAGAAATTTGATAAAATCAAATAAGAACAGCAAAAAAAATATCGAAATTTGATGAAACGCTGTGACAAGCATATTTAGAGAATGACATTTTTGTAAATAAAACTTTTCAACTATAGCAACTCTAAACTTGTTGTTGGTACCACAACTTGCATTTCAACATTTATATAAGTAAATAATGATGGTGGGGATAATGGTGGTAGGGCAATGGTTGGGTATCGAACGAAGGAGGAGTGTACGCTCTCATAGGTTTTCGGAGGAGGAGGAGGCTCTCTCACAAACCCTCTACTAAACTCAATTCGAATGAATTTAACCTCTAAAGACGTCTTAAAAAAAATGGTCAAAAAAAGCGATTCTCAAAGGGGTTAAAAGCAATTGAATCGAGGCATTCTCAAGTTACAGGAGGTCATAGTTGAGAATTGAGAAAAATGTTCGTAATATGGACCCTCTGGACATTTTCAAAAAAAATTCGGAACAATTTTTTTGCAATTTTTGACCGGAATGGCACGCTTACAAGCCTCTAACCTAACAAACTCAATTTGGGAAGAATTTAACAAACTCAATTTGGGAAGAATTTAACTTCTAAAGATGTTTTTTTTTAAAAAATGGCGAGAAAATACGACTCTAAAAGTGCCTAAAAAACGACCTCCAAAGGGATCCATCTCCGAAAATGTTGCACTTACGGAACTTCCGATGGTGCTGAAAGAAGAAATCAAGCAGAGGAAAAAAACAATTGGAATCACTCCGATCGGTCGAGGCGTTCTCAGGTTACAGGCGGTCAAAGTTGAGAATTGGAAAAAAAGTCGTAATTTTTTCTTTGGGCATTCTCAAAAAAACTTTGGAAACAATTTTTGTTGTTTTTGATCGGAATGGCACGTTTATAATCTTCTAAGAACGAAACAAACTCATGTCGAACGATTTTAACCTCTAAAGAAGTTTTTCTAAAAATTGTCAAAAAACGCGATCCTAACTGTGCTTAAAAAGCGACCTTCGAAGCGCTCTATCTCCAAAAACACGACGCCTACGGAAGCCTCAGAGAATTGAGAAATAAGTCGTAACACCCCCCCTCCCCTTTAGACATATTTCCCTGGCCCATCGAAAAGGATCCACCCTGTTTTCCTTCCAATTGAGTGTTCATTACAAAACTTCATCTAGCAGGCTATGAAATTTGGACAGAAAAGGTTGACATAATCAAAGTACATGGACTTTTGTTTATCCATCCTTTTCTTTTGATATTTTACAGGTCACTAGATAAATTTTTCTATAGAACACCTCGTATATACATCGAAAATCACTCGGAATCCTCAACTTAAATTTTTGGCGGGAACAAATGTTTGAGCAGTTTTAAGTCTTTAGCCTGAAATTCCAAATAGAGGTGAGCAATGACCTTGAAACTTTAAAGGAAAGAGGGGTCGAGTGATACCTCGTTTTGAAGCTCTAATCAAATTTTGTTTGCCAAGTTGCATGTCATTTGATCTAGCCAATCTAAAATGGCGGAGGGTCAAACTTCCAAATTTATAAATTTAACATGCTTTAATTTAAGCAATTTGGTTTGGTTTTCATTTTCCTCTTGGATTTGGGGGTTGAAGCGGTTCAAAAACTTATTTCTCTCCCCCTAAAAACTAAAGTTGACGTGTTTGAGCGTCAATTTTCGATGCATATAGTCACTTCGAAGAATAACGGGATGGATTCTTTTCGATGGTCCATCCTGTATGATTAAAAAAATATACCTAGACAAAAATATAATAGTATACAAAAATAATAAATGAAATGAAGAAAAAGTTAGAAATTCACCTAATCTAATGGCCTAGTAAAGAGGATATCGAGAAGAACAGAACTCCGTTAGATTCACTCCAACGATCCACTCGTTCTAAAGTTATGAGCCGTCAAAGTTGAAATTTGAAATAAATTGAAAAGAAATTTGATTGAAATTGAATAAAAATGTGAAAATGAGTTTTTTGGTGTCCTTATAGCCGAAGTAACACTGGTTCAACACTTTCAGCGTCAATTCAGCCATCATCTAGACAACTAGAAAAACTCAACATCTTGTGAATTATCCAAAAAATGCCGACTTAAAAAGGTGTATTTTTTACTCTCTTCAATACGCTGTAAAGGCTTACAGGGTATTGAAGAGAGTAAAAAAAACACCTTTTTCTTTATTAATTAGGGTGGATTTTTTTTGGAGATTTGGTCTCTGTCAAAAACTGTCACTCACAATATAGAAATTTGTATTTACATTGTGTCTATCTACCTTTTGATGCAGCCTCAAATGATCATATTCTTCTTTGACGCCAATATGCAGAGATCTCCCTCACTGAATGATATCTAATGAAATTTTAACCACAAGTTTCTGCTAATTATTTAGCAGCAAACCAGGCATCTTCAGCGTTCTTAACACCCTCAAGCTTGTCATTAATATTTAAACTATAACCTCATTGACTGAAGACCAATTTAGTAGTCACTTATCTCGACTTTCTGTTAACGTTCCAGAACGAGTCGCCCTCTAAAACTTACAGTAATTATTTACCAAAGGAAATCAGTGGGATTCGCATTAGTATGCCGGTATACCACAAGCCCTGCCGGACAAGATATACGATCCAGAAAACCTGGGGAAATAAATCCAGGGATTAGGTGAGGGCGGTATGATCGAGTCCCTGCGAGCTTAGGCGGTCGACCAATGGAAATAAACGCCATCTGCTAAAGACATTTGCCTTGTTCCAGTCTAAACCATTTATCTTGGGCTTTAAATCGGTTAAAGATGAACCGATTCCTATGGTCGTATAACGTCGTTGTATAGGTGTTCCCTCTAGCAAGTACACTTCCAGTCTTAAATTAATCGCAAAAGCCTCCCCCAATGAACTTAGAAGGAAAATCCTTGAAATTAGTTTAATTAGAGCAGATTTGCCCCCTCCCCCTCTTCCTACCCACGAATTTGCGGGCTGTTTTACGCGTATACAAAACCAAGGATTTAGTGTAGCATGAACGAGAGTGGGCGGAAACTAGGCCCATTTAATCTCTTTTGTCTATGCGAGTAAATATTTCTTGTCTTCTGCTCTCAACACGACGGCAGTTGCTCCTCTACTTTCGCAAAGGGGGAGAGACCCTGACCCAGGGCTAAACTTTCATTTGACTTAAGGGCTTTGAGGGGCCAGAGTTCCAGGAATGTTTGTCCCTTTGGAGGAAAAACAGGACTATTACCCTTCGTCACTATAATTCCGCCAAATCCTCGAGTAACACCCCCGAGAAGGCCGCGGCAACTGAAGCAAAAGTTTTCTAGTTCCCTACTAAACTAAAACTTGGAGCAGCGATTAGAACGATTTAAATTCGGTTTTCGTCTCATAATAATTACAGCTGAAACTTGGCCAGATTTAAGTGTTTCGTCTTTAGCTTTTACTCTATAATCTCTCTAGCGATATTTACTATAACAAAAGAATACAGCACTTCTGCTTATACAGCTCTGAAACGGAGTTTCTGTGTTTTTTTACCTCTTTGGCTTTGCCTTGCGTTGAAATTTGCATAAATACTGCTTTCCACCTCGGAATGAAAGTTGATTTAAGAATAAAAAGTGGAAAGTGTTTCAGTTTTAAGCTTAAGACAAAACACTTTGCTTTTACGTAATCCCTAAAGAAGAGCGAAGCTTAAACTGGTGAGTGAATGAGCCCAATGATTTGGTTGGATATACAGGGTCTCCCGAAATTAGGTAGCCAAACTTTAACAAGAAGATCTTTAGACCAAAATAATACTGATTGCTATGCCTCTTTAAACAAAAAGAGCTAAACTAGAGTTTTCTTCAATTTATTTTTATTGTCACAAAATATGTCATTAATGAGTTTCTCCTAACACCATTTCCTGTATGCAAAAATGAAATTTCTTGGGCCAAAATCGATCAAAGTAGTCACAGTTAATAAAGAAAAATCAGTTGTTATTAATTTCTTTTATCGTAGTAATTGGTTAAAACCGTCACAGTTTATTCAATGGAAAGATCTAGTTTTTAGTTCAAATTAAAAAAAAACTGCATTTTTGTTTACTTAAAAAAAATCACTCAAAAAACGATTTGTAACGAGTAAAACGCATTTTTTCCGCAAATATTAATGAAGTTCAATTTGAGGAATAAAGTCTCAGGTTTTGTTCTAAAATCAGTACTGGGACAAAAATTCACTTTTTAATTTTTAAAAAAATCCAGTTTTTATTAATTTCTTTTATCGTCATAATTGATTGAAACCGTCACAATCAAAAGCTCTAATTTTTGGTTACATATCCAAAAAAAAACTACATTTTCGCTTAGTTAAAAAAATATACAAAAAAGTTTTGTAACGAGTAAAAGGCATTATTTTTTCCACAAATTTTAATGAAACTCAATTTATGGACTAAAATTTCTAGTTTTGCTCGAAAAGTAACTGAAAAAATCTCGTTTTTTTTTTAATCAAATCGGTACTGGGACAAAAAATCACTTTTTCGAATAAATAATTAACACATTTAATATCTGAAGAGGTTGAGTCATTGACGTTGACACTGGACGGGTGTAATCTCGTTAGTTCAACAAACGGACACGGATGGCGCCACCGGCAACCTTTTCTCGGTACTGCCATGAAACGTGTTTCGAGTATCCAAAAATTGCGAGATCTGCTTGTGTCAAAGCCTCACTGACGAGCCGTAAACGGCGAAACTAGTCTGGGGATGGACACAATTAGAGCTTGCAAAATGATGGTTCATCAGTCGTTTTCATAGTACTGACGGCTAAAAATCGATTGCTGTACTCTACAGTAATCTGCATCATTTTTCCTTAGACCGGGCATTGACGTTGATTTCTGTACTTTACAACACTGGACGGGTGTAATCTGGTTAGTTCAACAAACGGACACTGATGGCGCCACCTTTTCCCGGTACTGCCATGAAACGTGTTTTGAGTATCCAAAAATCGCGAGCTCTGGTTGTGTCAAAGCCTCACTGACGAGCCGTAAACGGCGAAACTAGTCTAGGGATGGACACAATTAAAGCTCGCGAAATGATGGTTCATCAGTCGTTTAAAAAGTCGAAGACAGCGTTTTCGTAGTACCGACGGCTAAAAATCGATTTCTGTACTTTACAATAATCTGCAACATTTAATATCTTGTTCTAAAATCGATCAAAATGGTCATAGAATTAAAAAAAAGCAGTTTTTATGAATTTCTTCTTCAAAACAGTAGTTTTGGATTCACTGCTTTTAGTTAAAAAAAAACAAAATTGTCCCAAAACGGCAAAAAAATGTTATTTTTCGCGATTTTAAAGATTATTAATTTTTAGAGTCAAATCTTAAGGCTAGCTCATAAATCGTTCTAAAAAAAATCTAGCTAAATAATGCACATGAACAAAAATAAAATCCCCTTTTGTAACAGACTCGGGGCAAAAATCGTTTTTTTAAAAACACAAAAAATTAGTTTTTGATGCAAGTTCGAACAAAACTCTCACCAAGCTTTCGTTCAAAAGAACGCATTTTTAGGCCAAGTCCGAGAAACTACATTATCGTTGAGATAAAAGCAAACAAGAAATGGTTTGTAACGATTAAAACACATTTTTTTTACAAATTATAATAATGAAACTCAATTTGTGGACTAAAATGTCAAGTTGTCCAAAATCAACTGAGAAAATCTCGCTTTTGTTTAATAAAATTGGTACTGGAGCAAAAATTCACTTTTTGGAACAAATAATTAAAAAATGTAATTTTTTGGGCCAAAGTCGATCAAAATGGTTACAGTTAATAAAAAAATCAGGTTTTATTAATTTCTTTTATCGTCATAATTTGCTAAAACCGTCACAATTCGTTCAATCAAAAGATCTAGTTTTTGGTTGAAAATAAAACAAAAACTACATTTTCGTTTAATTAAAAAAAAAATTACACAAAAAAAAACGTTTTGTAACGACTAAAACGCATTTTTTTTCGAAAATTTTAATGAAACTCAATTTGTGGACTAAAATCTCAAGTGTGGCCCGAAAATTAACTGAAAAATTTAGTTTTTTTTTTAATAAAATCGGCACTGGAACAAAAATTTACTATCTGGAACAAATACATAAAAAAATTATTTTCTTGAACCAAAATCGATCAAAATAGTCATAGAATAAAAAAAAAACAGCTTTTATTAATTTCTTCTTCAAAACCGTCACAATTCGTTCAATAAAAAGATCTAGTGTTGGATTCACTGCTTTTAGTTAAAAAAAGAACACAATCGTCCCAAAACGACAAAAAAGGTTTTTTTGCGATTTT
This sequence comes from Taphrorychus bicolor, assembly GCA_951812265.1. Lineage (NCBI taxonomy): Eukaryota > Metazoa > Arthropoda > Insecta > Coleoptera > Curculionidae > Taphrorychus > Taphrorychus bicolor. The sequence goes on from OX638302.1 coordinate 12,418,106, forward strand.
AAAGAATCTTCATCTTTAGACTTAAATCTTACGGCTTGCTCTCAAATCATTTAAAAAAAAAACTTTTTTCTAGCAAAATAATGCACACTGAACAGAAATAAAATCACTTTTTGTTTCAGATTCGACGCAAATTTTTTTTTTTTTGGAGACATAAAAAAAACCTTCTTAGGCCAAGTTTGATCAAAACCCTCACAAAGCTTTCAATCAAAAGAATTCATTTTTAGTCCAAATGAAAGACACTAGATTTTCGTTTAGATAAAAAAAGAACAAAAATTGTTTTGTAATGATTAAAACATATTTTTTTCGCAATTTTAATGAAACACAATTTGTATAAGCAGTTCACTTATTATTGTCGTCAAGTAGGAGTTGGTAAATTAACTTTTCCAGTTGACCTTCCAGTTTCACATTTTTATTGTATTTTCTCAACATGTGCTAAGCTTGGTGCTAAAAGAAGACGGGTATAAAAAAATTACGGTTTCAAAGGTAACTAGATGACAAAAATAAGTGAATGGGTAGTACAGCACCAAATTCTGAGAAAAATTTCCATAAACTCCACTAATTTTCAATAAATCCCATTAAATCGCCTATGTGCACACAACACATCTCTTCAATAATTTTACCTTTAGATAAAATGACTGGTTTTCAAATTTTGAAGTAAAAAAAAATTAATTAATTCCATATAATTCACCAGTTTCTGGATCTGGCAACAGTGTACGTACAACCCTTTTCACCTTCGTTGGCGAGGCCCTTTTTACCTTCGTTGGCGAGGCCACAGAGCTCCTGAGGAATATCTGAGAGCATTGAGGCGGTCCCAAGGGCGGTCCTCAATATCATCGAGGAGGCCCCCAGTAACCACGTGTTGAGTACAGAAAAACCCTGCAATAGATAGATATAACTTTCGTTTGCTCATTTTTGCTTCTTTTCTTTTCCTTATTCCTTTTCCCTCCTACTTTTAATTGCAATTTAATTCGATTTAATTTATTGAATTTTTGCTCAAGAGCAAACTTGAAATAGGAGTCGTTTGCTTACATCTTCTTCTTGTGGTTCCTATTCGTTACGGATGTTGGCAATCAGCATGGCGAGCCTAACTTTGTTTACGGCAATGCGGAAGAGTTCGGTTGATGTTTTTCCGGTCCACTTCCTGAGGTTATGCAGCCAAGATATTCTTCTCCTTCCTGGACCTCTTCTTCCATCGATTTTTCCCTGGATGATTGTCTGGAGTAAGGAGTACCTGGAGCCGTTTCTCATGATGTGGCCCAGATATTGCAGTTTTCGGATCTTGATGGTGTTCATAATTTCATTTTGTTTATTCATCCTTCTTAGTACCTCTTCATTAGTGATATGTTCGGTCCATGATATCCTCATCATTCTTCGATAGAGTCGCATTTCGAAGGCTTCTATTTTCTTGTGTGTGTTTTCATTGAGTGTCCAAGATTCCGTCCCGTATAAGAGGATAGAAAAGATGTAACATCTGAGAAGTCTCATTTTTGTTTCCAGTGTAAGATCATGGCTTCTGAAGAGTTTGCTCATTTTGTTGTAGGCGGCTGTGGCTTTGGCGATTCGTGATTTGATTTCTTGAGTTGCGTCCCAGTTCTCGTTTATACGTGTTCCCAGGTACGTGATGTGTGGTACTCTCTCTATTGGTTGGTTTTTGATGGATAACTGGATGTTGTCGATCTTGTTTTTGCTAATGACCATAATTTTGGTCTTTTGTATGTTTATGTCCAAACCATATTCCTTACTAACTCTTGCTATTTTGTTGATAAGTTGTTGTAGTGCTTGTGGGCTATCTGCGAACACGATGGTGTCGTCCGCGTATCTTATATTACTCAATTTCTTCCCATTTATTGAGATGCCCTCCTCTTCTTCGTCGTCGAGCGCTTCTTTAAAAATCTGCTCGGAGTAGATGTTAAATAGCAGGGGTGAGAGTACACAGCCCTGCCTCACTCCTCGCATTATTTTGACGGCCTCAGTTGTTTCTCCGTCGACTCTTATTGTTGCCGACTGGCCCCAGTACAAGCTACTTATGATATTCAGGTCATTGATATCGATCCCTGTCTTCTTTAATATTTCCATCATTTTGCCATCTTGAACCCGGTAAAATGCTTTGGCGTAGTCAATTAAACAACAGTAAACGTCAAGGTTAACGTCTCTGCATCTCTGGACAAGGACTTGGACAGCAAAGAGTGCTTCTCTGGTTCCCATCGCATTGACGAACCCGAACTGGTTTCGAGAGATTAGGTTCTCGCATCGATTGTATATTCTTTTATGGATGACTTTGAGAAAGGTTTTCAGCAGGTGGCTCATCAGACTTATCGTTCGATATTCTTCACATCGTTTTGCGCCTTGTTTCTTTGGCAGTGCAATGAACTCTGAAACTAGCCATTCTTGTGGTATTTTACCTGATTTGTAGATGTTGTTGAAAAGTTTGGTGATCTTCTTTAATCCATTTTCGTCTAGAAGTTTCAGGAACTCTGTCTGGATGTTGTCAGGTCCTGCTGCTTTTCCTTCTTTGCTCTGCTCTATAGCTGCCGTCACTTCTGATTCCATTATTTCTGGCCCACTCTGTGCATTACTCCGGGGATCTGGGGGGCTCTCTCTATTATCCTCAAAGAGGTGTTCTACGTACCTAGTCCACATCTTCTTCTTCTCTTCCATGTCTACAATGATGTTTCCATTAGCGTCAACTAGTTTCCCTAAGTTTGTATTCCTTCTTTGTCCAGTGACTTCTTTCACCTTCCGGTGGACGTTAAAGTAGTCATATTTCAACTACAGTGCCTCTATCTCCTCACAGTTCTCTTTCTGTTCCTTTTCTTTAGCCATTCGTATTTCGTTCCTTATGATGTTGTTTATCCTTTTGTATTCTATGGTGTTATTCTTGTTCAATCTTCTCTCTTCCATTAGGTTTAATATGTAATCTGTCATCCAGGTTTTCTTCCTTACTCTTTGTCCGTTTTCCTTTAGAATAGTGTTCTTAATGTGTTCCACTTTACTTTTCAGGTGATTCAAGTGTTCTTCTACTGAGCTATCTTCTGTTGTTTCTGCCATTGCTGCATTCAGCTCTTTCTCTACACATTCTTTGATCTTCCCGTTTTTCAGCTGTCTTAGGTTAACTTTTAATGGAGCAGCTTTCTTTATCTTCTTCATAACCACTTTGAATCTTCCGATAACTGGCACGTGGTCGGTTCGCATATCTGCTCCCGGGAAGGTTCTCATACTTAAGCAGCTGTTTCTGTACCGCTTGTTGACTAGTACGTAGTCTATTTGATTCCTGACTATTCTCCCAGGTTTATCAAGGGGCGATCTCCATGTGTATAAACGCCTCGGTGGTTGTTTGAACTGTGTGTTGAGGACTACAAGGCCGTGTTCGTCTGTAAATTTTTCGAGCATATCTCCTCTCTCATTCCTCTTTCCCAAACCGAAAGACCCGATGAGCTCGGTTTTTTCTCCAGCTCCCAACTTTGCGTTAAATTCCCCCATGATGATGTTAACTTCTTTTTTGGGTAGCCTCTCGAGTATTTGGGCGACATTCCTGTATAATTCTTCAACTTCCCCTTCATCTTTATCTGCAGTGGGGGCATAAATCTGGATGATGTTTAGATTTACTGGTCGGGCGTTAATCTGTATTAGAAGGACTCTTTCTGAGAATGGGACAAAGTTTATGACACTCTGCGCTATCTCCTTGGTGACAACAATGCCTACCCCATTCAGAAACTTACCATCTTGTGTTCCTGCATAGTACACTCTGTGTTCGTCCACATCCACCGAACCCACTCCCGGCCACCTCATCTCACTAATTCCCATGATGTTTACTTTCATTCTTCTCATTTCTTTTGTTGCGTTGTTGATATTTCCAGCTTGTGCCATCGTTTTAACATTCCAAGTACCAATCCTTATCTCTTGCTTACATATTTGGGTTAAATTTAAGTGCTTAATTACTCAATTTCATAAATATTTCTTTGTATATTACCTTAATAGGGAGGTAAAACTGAAGTGGAAACGTTTACATGCTTTTAACTCATTGTTGTAATTAGCGTCCTTAAGTTGTAAGTAGTTGGTGAAGTTAGCGGGATTAGGACAAATAATGCACCTCTTCTTTATTCGAAAATGGCCGACGTTTCGACTATTTATTTAGTCTTCAGCATATTTTGTACCTTGGGCAGCATAGTTTGTACCTTGGGCAGCGGATGTGTGTTTTGTCGAGCCTAAGATACCAGGGTCACCGAACAATCGAATGGAGTTTGCTACCGTAACTATCTTAAATCGTACTTTAACTGACTACCCTCTCTAAGTGAGAATAGCCCTGATGAAGACTAAATAAATAGTCGAAACGTCGGCCATTTTCGAATAAAGAAGAGGTGCATTATTTGTCCTAATCCCGCTAACTTCACCAACTACATGCTTTTAACGTAATATCAATAATTATGAATAATTGTGTTGTTAATATCTCTTTTGACGGTCCTATCAACATAGAGCTGGCAGCAGATCGGCTGGCAGCCGCTGCTCTGCACGCCTATGAAGATAACTGACCAACTAGAACAAAAAAAGACAATAAACAAACATCCTGGTGGAATAACCGCCTGGAAAGTCAGAGGAAAAATGTCCGACGACTCTTTAACAAAGCAAAAAAAAAGGCGACTGGGACACTTACCGTCAGGCCCTAACTAACTACAACAAGCGGATCAGGGCTGCTAAAAGAGAGTCCTGGAGAAGGTTCTGTGGCGGGAATGAAGACGTGCCAACAGGAGCCCGAATCCATAGGCTCCCTACAGGCTCCCTGGGGTGCCAGGTGCTTGGATCGATAAAACGGTCAGATGGCACCTACACCTCCACTGGCAGAGAAACCTTAGAGGTCCTGGCAAGCTGTCACTTTCTGGGTAGCCGACTGACAAACTTGGAAGCTAACACAAGCCCCTTGGGACGATTTCGACCCAATAGGGAAGATTGGGAGCTTTCCAAAAAAGTAGTCAGACCAACCTGCTAAAATCTACAATTATGGCTTTTCAACCATACAAATCCCCTGGAGAGGATGGATTGTTCCCGGTACTTTTACAACAGGACCTGGAACACCTCGCACCCTCACTAATAAAGCTCTTTAGGGCGAGCTTTGCATGGAACTTTATTCCAAACTGTTAGTCTAAGGTGAGGGTCGTATACATACCAAAGATGGGATGTAGGAGAAAAGATCCTAAATCGCTCAAGCCAATCAGTGTATAACCTCGTTTCTGCTGAAAAGCTTGGAAAAGCTGCTGGATTTGTACTTGAGGGAGGGAGCGCTTTCAACGTACCCCCTCAGTACGGAGCGTAACCCCTAGCACTCCATAACCTTGTGGAAAAAATCCAAGATACCCTGGATACGAAGGGTATCGCAGTTGGTATTTTCATTGACATCGTATGGGCCTTTAATAACGCAGTTACAGACTCCCTTCTCAACGCCGGCAAGGCACGAAGTGTATAATCAACAATAACCAACTTGATCCGCAATATGCTAGAATCCAGACTGATCACTAAACCATTAAACGATGATTTTACTCTAGTATTAGATAATGCATGTATGAAAACCATTAGTTTTATGTAGTAAATAGTGTATTTGTCTTACCTTTGTTTACAAGGAAATACCTGTTGTTGCATAGTAGCCACGAGCTCAGGGCTTGAATAATAATTTTATATTTCTTTCAGGACTTTTGATTGGTTTTTATGTGACGGGGAGAGGATTACCAAAATTTCCGAGTTGATTCGATTAATTTAAATTAGCAGTAACAAATAAGACTAACAAGTAACCTTTTTTGTTGTTGATATCAAGGACGGTAAACAGAACAGGAGGGTCCACTGCCATTTAAACAGCATGGGCCCAAAAATCGTGACGTCAGCATAGTGCGGACTTGTGAGCGATAATGACGTCATTAATTTCCGAGCCCCTTGGCCATCATCGACGCTGGAATTACGGCTGTCAATAATGTCATTGCTGACGCTATCATCAGTAATTTTTTTAATAGTTTTCGGGTGGCCGCTCTTAAGCGCTCTGGGACTATTCCCGTCATTTGCTTCATAAGAATGTAAGGACGGAAATAGTCTCAGGGCACTCTAGAGCGGTCACCCAAAAATGCTGTGAATATTTGATTTGACATTTCGATGATTATTCGCGGGCGCGGGTTATTCGGTTTTTTTATGATCGCATTCCAATTTTTGAATCTTTCCCTTGTTGCTGTGAATGTGTCGATTGTGTTGCGATTTACTAAAATTACGAGTACACAATGCCTGGTCAGATTTGTGCTGTTGCTGAATGTAAGAGCAACAAATTAAAGTGGAAGAAAGAAGGCAGACAAATATCCTTTAATTTTTTCACAAAAAGAAAAGATTCCCTTTCATTTAAAATAAGAAACAAGTGGATTCAGCTTTGCCAACGAAGCAATCTAAATACCTCGGCAATATGCTCTTTGCGTTTTGCGGCAAATGATTATGAAAAAGACTTCCGAAGTGAACTTACATTGCTTCTAAGGCGGCTGGCTCTTACACAAAGCAACCAGCAATTAGCAACGGATCACGAATAGTTTTTACAACTCGCCGTTTTTTACATCGAATTATCAGAACTCTCACATTAGAGCAACTTGACAGAGCCCCTACAAAAATGTTTAAAGTTGCAACAATATTTAATTTCTGCCATCCACAGTGCATGTGGATGGCTGTTAATGAATAATTAAAACATAATAATTTCTTATGTCAGAGTCAGAGCCTATTTCCCTTTCCTATTTATTTTGAGGGACTATCATGTAGTAATTAACGTGATTATGCAGTAAAAATTAACCGAAAACCTGACGATAATGTTTTCAAATCATACGGTAAGTAAAAGTTACGTTTATTATTATCATAATTAGTAAACGGAAAATAATTCCAATTTGTTTATAGCTGGTTGTCCAATTCATTTTGGATTAGCAACAGACAATGGATCGACGATATGTCTCTTGTCTTTGTCATTGGTAAAGCTAAAAGCTAGTGCTAGGTTATAGTCTGGGAGTCAGTGACCGTTTAGTGTTGGTCATTTTAGAAAAGCTGAAAATGTTCTCCTCCGCTTAATTTGGTATCACTAATAAGGGAACAGATCTCCAGCTGGCGCACTTCAGGGGGGTGTAGCTGTGGCAGCCTCTTCGACACGTAAAAAAAATAAAAAAAAACTAATATTACAAAAGCTGAAACTTTGTTGACATGTTTATTATCTTGCAAACAACAAGAAAAACGTATCCAGCTGACTTGAGAGTGGGGGATTATGCCCCAGCTGGTGACGTGAATAAGTCAAAAATATGCGTTTGGTAAAATTTCATTAGAATTGATTTTGTTACTTTCTTAGGGGATTGCAAGCATGCCATTTCGATCAAAAACAGCAACAAAAATTTTCCGAAATTTTTGTGAAAATGTGAGGGGGGGAGGGTATTACGACTTTTTTCACATTTCTCAACTTTGACCGCCTGTAACTTGACAACGCCTGAATCGATTAGAGTGAATCCTACTGTTTTGTCCTTTTCTTGATACCCTCTTTCATCTGCCACCAGAGGCGTTGCACCTTCGGAGCTTCCGTAGTTGCAATTTGTTCGGAGATAGACCCACAGAGGGGGTGTAGCTGCGGCAGCCTCTTCGACACTAAAACCGTAAAAAAATAATAAAATAGCTAATATTACAAAACCTGAAACTTGTTGACATGTTTACTATGTTGTGAACAAATAGAAAAACGAATCCAGCTGACTTGAGAGTGGTGGATTATGCCCCAGGTGGTCACGTGAACAAGTGAAAAATATGCATTTACTGAACTGATACCAGAAAAGCTGAAATTTGGTAAACTAGTAGATGACTTTAACTTTATGAAACTTTAACTAAATGAAACAAAAAAATATTCAGAATTTACATTAAGTGGGAAAAAAGTGTCCAGCTGCTGCCATCAAAGAGACAACGCCCTCCGCGCGGTCAATCTTTGATTTTATCAGCTAGATACTTGAAGTCACTCCGATCGGTCCTCCCGGGCGTTCTCAAGTTACAGGGGGTCGAAGTTGAGAAATAGGAAAAAAGTTGTAATACCCCCCCCCCCTTGAAACATTTTCAAAAAAATGTCGGAAATTTTTTTTGCTGTTTTTGATCGGAATGGCTCGTTTGCAATTCCCTACGAGGATTGGAATGAAATCCATCTAAAGAGGTTTTTTAAAATTGGTCCAAAAACGCGATACTAAAAGTGCCTCTGCTGTTAGAGCCTGAGGCTAACGGTCTGAAATCGCTCCTATAAATACGGACGGATTAAACCAAGTAACGCGAAGTTCATAGTGGAATTTTATATTAGTGTAAGGGAAAAAATAACCCCTGTACAACTATTAAAGTGTGAGTGTTTTTGTGGGAATATCCTTCATTGTTTTGTCAAACCAACGTTAATTATTAGTGGACTCTTGAGCTAATATCCTATCAGATAAACAATCTAAAGGCTCAAAACCGATAAATATCGGCATAGGCAAATCGCACTTGCATACGTTATCTCCGGCGATAAGCGAGAGCGGTACTACGGTACCACAACTCTCTTTCTTTTCGCTTTTACGACAAAGTCAGGCATCGCAACAACAAAAAAGCGGCTGACAGCGGGGGCATGGATGATGACGAAGAACTTCCTCCTTGGAAGGCAATGACATCACACAAGAAAACTTTAAGTCTGAGTACCTCACCACCGTGGACGAACCAAAAGCAGGAAAAGATGAAAAATACCACAACTCCACAAAGAAAAACCGGCTACTTTGATCTGCGCTGGGATTATGAAGCAGGCAAATCAGTTAAGCGTAAAAGAAATGCATCAATAGGAAGTGCGAATAAGAACAACGACGAAGAATATCTGAAAGCAGACAGGGAGAAACTAAATAAACTGAAAAACTTAATCAAAACTATGGACGAAACTGTAAAGCAACTTTCAAATCAAGTAAGAAACAATGGAAACACCAAAAGGGAAATCAAAGGCATCACAGAAAAATTTAGAACAAAGTCGAGCCTGATGAATACTGCAGAAATGTGGAACCTCATCAACTCCCTACAAATAGAAACTCGTACAGAATCATGTCACGAAAAACCAGAAACAAAAACTACAGACGCACAAACCGAAGAAACATACACAATGCAATACTTAACGAAAAGAGTGGAAACAAAAAACATAGACACACAAACGGACCCGAACTACGACCAAAAGAACATACTAGGACAATTACATAAAGCAAATAACATAAGCAAAATCATGGAGATAATAAAATTAAAATGGAATGACAAATGTTACCCAAAAACAACACCGGGCCTAGGAAACCCACTTTCAATCGAAAATAACACCATAGTGATCATAGATACGGACGAACAGGGAAATAATGGCTACAAGAAAAAACTAGGCGAAACCTTTCCGCAAATCTCTAGTTACCTGAAATCTGGAAAGCCAGATGAAGGTAAAGTAATTAGCGTCGACACAAAAATCACCACAGATGAAGACAACAAAGAAGAAAATGGAAATACACTACACGTCCTTGGATTAAAAAATCCAGAATTTGAGCAGAACATTTCAACATCCATAGAAAAATGGACGAGTCTCTACCAGGGACTCAAGAATTTAATACAAAAAGAACAACAAAAGGCAACCAAAAAAATCACACTCTGTAATTACACGAAAGTAGTCATAGTAAAAATAAGACGACTGGCGGAAAAAATATTGCAAGATCACGACATGAACATGACAATATATTCAACTACAAGAGCTCCGTACAAACCAATAACAACACAGGAACAAGGAGTATACACAAACGGAGAACTGAACACAAATACAGGTACTTCAACAAATAACGATCCCTTTAATTGGACAACAACTAGAAACAAGAAAACAGGCACAGTTATAATAAAAGGAGTAAGCTACATACTCCCAAATAACGTCAAAAATGAGAAAAAAACATCAAAATCCAAGACATAGGAGTAAGAGTGCACAATATTAGACACGACAACAAAGGACAGATACATATCAAATATCAAGCAAAAGAACATGAAGAGAAGACTTTCCTTGAAGAAGTAAAAAAACATAGATAAAGATATGGACAGATCAATAGCCAAAAACTACAAAACAGTGTTTATAAAGGATATAACTAGCACAACCGAACAACAAGAAGTAGAAGACGCTATTACCGATACACTAAAAATCACCCCTGAGGAAAAAAACGAAATTAAAATACAACTAGCTATAAAACCTAACCAAAATAAACTCCTCTATGCTTTTGCAAAATTACCAATTGAAAAAACCAACATACTAATCAATACGGGAAAAATACGAATAGGATGGAGTAACTGTAGAGTAGAGGAAACAAACAAGCCAGTAATATGCTTAAACTGTTATAAATGTGGACACGTCACCCCTAACTGCAGAAACGACCGCAGAGAACAAAGTTGCCTTAACTGTAGTTTGACCCAGCATGAAATCAAAAACTGCAAAGAACAACCGAAATCTCTCAACTGCACTGACAATAATAACCACAAAACATAACAGTTACGAATGCCCGCTCTATAAGAAGGCATTCTTAGAAATGAGGCAAACTCGTAGAATGATTTAAAGCCAAAATGTTTGCAGAACGCGAAACCAAAAAAATTAAAATTTTACAGATAAACATAGACAGAAAATATAGCGCCATAGACCTACTTAGGCAATTTAAATACGAACAAGACATAGACATAATACTAGGACAAGAACCAACACATCGGAAAAAGGAAAACTTCATATATGACCTAAACAACGACTTCTCCATATGGACATCCAAACAACTAAAGCTGATGAAAATAACCCGACATCACGGATTTGCAGCTATTGAACTCGACACAGTCATTGTCATCTCATGCTACTTGTCTCCAAACAAAACCCTGCAAGCATTTGAAAACTTTCTGAGCCAAATAGACACCTTTATAAAAAATTGCAGTAAGGATATTCTAATCGCAGGGGATCTCAACGCGAAGTCAAAGGTATTTGGATCAACGGTGCAGAACCCTAGAGGACCGCTATTAGAAGAACTACTAATCTCAAATAATCTAACAGCCATAAATACTGGAAACTTACCCGCGTTCTCCAACGCAAACGGCACCTCATTAATAGACATCACAGCCTCATCAAGCAGAATATGTAATAAAATTAGCAACTGGCACGTAGTTAACAATATAGACAGCCTAAGCGGACATTTTTACATAACATATGAATTAACATTTTCCGAACAAGAAGTAACGAACAACAAAGAAAACTTGGAAGGGTGGAAATTGGACGTAATGGGCAAAATAAAGATGGAAAACTACCTGAGACAAGACGCACAGACGAAACTAAACACTGCTGAAGAGCTGACCAAATACCTAACAAATTTATGCAATAAACTACTCCCAAAAAGAAAATTACCAAACTCAAACTATAGACCTGCACACTGGTGGACAACAGATATTGCAATGAAAAGAAAACAGTGCAATAAAATCAGAAGAACCCTCACAAGAATAAACGCAACACCGTCTGACGTAAACGGAAAAGAGGAAATTAAAAAGTTATACAAAAAAACTAAGCAAGAACTGAAAAAAATGATCAAAAGTGAAAAACAAAAAAGTTGGACCAAATTGTTGGACGAAACGGAACAAGACATATGGGGACGGGGCTATAAAATAGCATGCTCTAAACTAAATATCAAACCAAAAATAACTCTAGATAAAGAAACCCAAATAGAGCAATTTTAAAAACTGTTTCCCTCACATCCTACAAGAAGATGGCACAATAAAACAATAAAAAATGGCACAGTACCCATAGTAACTACAGAGGAAGTGATATCAGCAACAAGAAACATCAAGAGCAAAAAAGCCCCGGGACCAGACAACATCACCTCTGAAATAATTAAAAAAGCTATAGAAAATAAACACTTTGTAGACAATATGGTAAATGTAATGAATGCATACGTGACGACCGGAACTTTTCCTGAAATATGGAAAAAAGCAAAACTAGTTTTGATAGAAAAGCCGCCAAAGAACCCCAACGACATCCAAACTTATAGACCCCTATGCCTCATAAATATGCTCGGAAAAATTCTAGAAAAAATAGTAAAAGATAGACTAGAAACGGAACTTGAAAAGAAAAACTTTATCCACGAACACCAATACGGTTTCAGAAAAGGACGCAGCACAATAAGTGCCCTACAAAAAGTAAAAGAAATTGTCCAAGAAGTTAACAAAGTAGCGTACAAAAACAGGAAGTTTTCAGCAATGGTCACCATCGATATAAAAAATGCGTTTAACTCAGCCCCCTGGACAAACATCATCAAAGCGCTACAATCGGCAAATGTAAACAGCTACCTGCAACAAATTATCCAGGATTACCTTGAAAACAGAACTATTACTCTCCCCTGCGGCGAGGAAATGAAAATGAGCTGCGGAGTCCCGCAGGACTCAATAATAGGGCCTCTATTGTGGAACCTTTTCTACAATAGGATACTCAGGGAAATAAGACTGGAAGAGACGCACTTGATTGCATACGCTGATGACCTGTCAATAATAACAGTAGCAAAAACGAAAGAATCACTAGAGGCAAGAAAAGAATTGGCAGTCACAACAACAAAATACCTACTACACAAAATGGGGCTTGAAGTAGCAGTACAAAAGACAGACTTAATAATCTTAAACGAAAGAAGAAAGCTTACAGAACTTCAACTAAACCTAGACGACAAGCAAATAGTCTCAAAGAACTATATCAAATACATGGGCCTCAATATTGACAAGGACTTCAAATTCCACACACATATAAGAACCATATGCAACAAGGCGAAGACAGTAATAAACATGCTCTCAAGGGTCACCCCAACAAAAAACGGACCAACATTCACCCAACGCAAAACACTAATGAGCACCGTGACATCCATCATCCTCTATGGATCACCGATCTGGGAAAATATAACAACCTATAAATACTACGCTGCACTCCTAGAGAAGACAAACAGGCAAATAGCTCTAAGAATCACGAGGGCATACAGAACTGCCCCCACTACCGCACTCCTGGCAATAGCAAAGATACTCCCCATAAAACTACAAATAAGGTAAAGGACGCAATTACACAACAGCAAAAATAAAACTCAGATAGCTGAAATAAAGGATGAAGTACACAGAGAGTGGAGTAATGAATGGAATAACTACAAAGGAATAGCAAAGACTTTCATCACAGACCTAGAAAAATGGATAACTACAGACTGGACAGAGACAGAGCATTACATGACGCAAATATTTACAGGACACGGAGTATTCGCGGAATACCTTCACAGAATAGGAAAGAAGACAAGCCCAGGTTGCGAATACTGCGACCTCACACAAATAGACAACTCACTACATACCCTTTTCAAATGCCCAAGATGGGAGACGGAACGACGCAAGACAACTGTAAAATGTGGAACACAAATTAGCCCGAAAAACAACGCTTCACTACTCTTGTCAAACAAAAAAAACTGGGAGGCAATAAAACAATTCATAACAGTGACAATGAAAACAAAAATCGATGACGAGAAAAGGAAACAAGGAATGGACCAACGATTGTATATTAAAAGAAAAAGAGAGGAAGAAGAAACACAAGAAAAATGTACCCTGAAGTAATGCCGTAAGGCAGTACCGGGAAGAGAGGGATGGAGTTTAGTCAGTCGGTGCTCCTGGAGGGAAGACCCCAAACTGACACTATGTGGGAAACCTCGATCGCCATGTGCCAAGCCCTCATGTCTGTATAGCAAATTCTCTATTCTCTATAAAAAAAAGTGCCTAAAAATCAATCTTCGAAGTGTGTCTATCTCCGAAAATATTGCACCTACGGAACCTCCGAAGGTGCAATGCCTCTGGTGGCAGATGAAACAGGGCATCAACAAAAGGATAAAACTGTGGGATTCACTCTAATCGATTCAGGCATTGTCAAGTTACAGGCGGTCAAAGTTGAGAAATGTGAAAAAAGTCGTAATACCCTCCCCGCCTTTAGACATTTTCAAAAAAAATTGGGAAAATGTTTGTTGCTGTTTTTGATTGGAATGGCATGCTTGCGATCCCCTAAGAAAGTAACAAACTCAATTCGAATGAAATTTCACCAAACGCATATTTTTTACTTGTTTACGTGACCAGCTGGGGCATAATACCCCACTCCCAAGTCAGCTGGATACGTTTTTCTATTTGCTTGCAAGATAATAAACATGTCAACAAAGTTTCAGCTTTTGTAATATTAGTTTTTTTTTATTATTTTTTTACGTGTCGAAGAGGCTGCCGCAGCTACACCCCCCGGAAGTGCGTCAGCTGGAGATCCATTCCCTTATTAGTGATACCAAATTAAGCGGAGGAAAACATTTTCAGCTTTTCTAAAATGACTAACACTAAACGGTCGCTGGCTCCCACTGTATTAATGTTAAGAATTATTAAGGAAGGCGAGTTGGGTGGATACATTTGTTGGGCAAACCAAGAACCAAGCTTGAAATGTGATTCTACTCTACAACTGAGTTATCGTGCAATTAGCGAAAAGAAAATACGGATTGGAGGTTCTTAAAAGAACCATTTAATTACATACTACAAAGAAAGTGAACAACCAGCCATGTGTTTAACATTAAACACAGAGGTAATCAAGAACAATAAGCAAATAAATAAAATACAAGGCTAGATGTGGCACATCAGAGAAATTGTTTAAAATAACTACTTTCTGCAGAGGTACAATATGCAAGCCTATGTACAAAATTGCGACATATATTGTCCAACATCACAACCGTGACTTGACCACAAATTTCTTGAATGGCAAGTTTCAACTCATTTGCATATTGTTTATTTCTCTGGTAGAGACGATCTTGAATGAATCCCCAAACAAAACAATCACAGGGATTCAAATCCGGAGAGCGAGGTGGCCAATTAATTGCTCCAAACTTTCCGATCCACCTATCACCAAATGTTTCGTTTAAAAAACGTCCATTTTGGAGTGCAGTGTGACACGACGCCCCATCCTGCATGTAAAAAACCCGTTCTAATGGCTGGATGGCTTCTGCAGCAAGCAAAATGTCATTGCGAAGCATATTGCCATATTTGTTGGCGTTCAAACTGCCATCAATGAAAAATGGACCTATAACATGGCGCCCCAAAATGCCGATCCACACGTTTACAGTTGCTCGACGTTGGTCCCGATTGTCATGCACTATATGTGGGTTTTGGAGTGCCCAAATCCGATCATTTTGTTGATTTGAAGAGCCGGTCAATCCAAACGAGCATTCATCCGTGAAACAAATGTTTCTAACAAATCTTGGGGCTGCAATAATTTTTTCGGTCAGGATTTCACCAAACTCCATTCGGGGGTAAAGTGGGTAGGTAAGAGTTTTTGATGGTTTTCTTTATTGTAGCTTTTAAAACCTTCTTTTTGCATCAGATAATTATGGATGGTCGATCTGCTAAGTCCAGTTTCTTGGCCAATCTGTCGAATACTTTGGAAGGATCATCGTTTACTGTAGGAAGAACAAGTTTTGCCATATTTTCATCCTCTGGAGCCGCACCAGCTTGAAGTCGTCGCTTTCGCTTACAGGAATATAATATCGGGTTAATACTCCCAGTTTCCTCAAAACGAGCAACCACCGCCTGAAATGAACTGCGCGCTGGTACTGGTCGTTCAGGAAACAATGCAGCAATATTGTCACGAATTTGAGCAAAGTAATTACCAGCCCAGGATTGTTTTAAAAGAAGTTTTGCCTTATTTTTTTTACATTTAAGCTACTAAATGTTAATGTTCGGGAAGTATGCTTAATTATTGTAACTTTGTGGTTTATTTAGACATATTATACACCATCCAAAGTAATAGTTTTATTCAGAGTACTTCTTAAATATCGGAAATAAACTTGACAAAACGGCCAGGAAAATAGGGTTAGAATTAAAACTCATTAGGTGATAGCAGAGTTAAGCAAAGACAACAACACAAGCTTTTTTCCTATTTTGCATTTTTTTTCCCGAATTTTAAAACGAACGAAAATTTTATATTGTTGATGTTGATGTGCTGATTGATTTAACACATATGATAGACTATAGAGCTGACAAATTATAAAAATGGACTTCATTCTGTAATATCAAATAATGTAGGAAATAAGTTCTTGGTTTCAGCACACAAAAATACCAGAAACCTTAACACAACTCAATTTTAATAAAAAAAAATTAACCCAGGCTTTACAAACAAAGGGGAAATGGCGGAAATGAAATCTTGTGACGTTGACAGACGTATACAGGTGGTTCTCTTTCTAAGAAATGAGGTAACCTATTCTAATTTTTCTTATTGGCATGATGACATTGACGGTGTCTTTATTTTGCCTAGCGACATTGGAGTGGAGGACGGATTGTCATCGCCGTTGTGCTTCTATTAAATAATAATGCAAAGGTGCACGCACTCATCGTATTTTCTAAAGCGAGTTAATTTAATTAATTAATTTTTTAACCAAGAGAAAATAAGAATTTGCGCAGATTTCAGTTGAAAAATTTTTGGAAGAAGGAAAACTACAAAACCGATATTTCTATGGCTGGCTAGATGAATATCTTCCTGAAAACGACTATATTAATTTCTTTTCCTTCTCCTGAATTGTTTCATGTCTGATTTGTGGGGTTGGTCCAATCCTAATTTGTTTACTACTTTCGCTAATTTCAACTTCAGTTATTAAGTATTTGCCGTGAATTCGTTTCATCTGCTGCGCTTGGATCATGCGTGATGTCGCTGTTAATTGAGTACTCTAATAGGCTATGTGACATGTGACTTCCTCCCAAGGATTTTACACTTAGAACTAAGGATTTTTAGGAACGTTTTGGAATTGAGGAAGATTTCGTAAACTCGGTAGGAATCTGAGGATTGCATACAGATCTTTACTAATTAAAAGAGACAAATACCAAGAAAAATGATGAACGCATAAAAAAACAAAACACATAATGATATTCAGGAAACTACACTACTACTACTACTACTGAAATCCAGAGAGTAAACAGAGCATTTTGAGTAAAGCTGCATAATCTGACAATACGCTGCAAGCGTCAGCCATAAATTGTCATTGATTGGATGTCGTGTCGACTGTCTTTACTTGTTACTGTCGTTCGTATTTCGAAAATTGCAAAATATTGGGCATGGCAGCGTGGCTCCTAATAGTATATTGTGCAACTAGTGTCGAAAATTGCACTTTTTACACGAGTGTGACGGTTTGAACACGAGCCGTAGGCGAGTGATACAACGTCACACGAGTGTAAAGAGTGATTTTCGTACGTTCGTACGTTTCGTATTATAAAATATATGCAAGGCGTATGCAAAACAATCGGAAGCGTGTGCAAAGTCCACTTTGCACACGCTGCTGTAGGGAGCGTGCGCGAAGCGCACTTTGCACACGCTGTTTGCAATACGCGATTTTCAATGGTAGTTAGTAGTGCGCATTTGTCCATTTTCGAGGCAATTTTTTTGCTCGCTTTCTTTGATTTTACTGAACATATTTCAATCATTCAATCTAAGGAATTCTAAGGATAAATCGTGCTTCCACTAAGGATTTTTTCACATGACATGTTGGCATTTCTGACCGGTGCTGCAATCTGCAATTCCGGTGTGCTTCATGCTTTTTTTTCTCTTACCTTGAACCAGAGTTGCCAGATTGGGTGCTAAGCGCCATTTGGGGAATTGCATGTACTATGGAGAATTCCCCATAGTACATGCTGCGTGTCGTACGATATCTCTGACGGTTAGCCGCAGGGTTTCGACACGGCGAGCAGCATGTACAAAGCAATAATGCAACTTTTGTTTTTTTTTCAAAATTTTCATTAAAAACTTTCAAATCTCGACTTCAAAGTAACAGTACATAAAGAAAAAATCTGCAACAAACTTCGAACCAAAACTGTACATCGTTTAGTGTACTCTGATGAAAGCACCAATTTTTGTCGAAACGTCAAAATAAACAACGAAGTTAGAAGCACCCGCTGTAACACATTTTAATCAAACAAAAGGACCAGAACCCAAGATATCAACCAACCATACAACCACAAGGGTCCAAGAATCCAGAAGCCTACGTGCCAACCATTTTGCAAAATATTGGGCATGGCAGCGTGGCTCCTAATAGTATATTGTGCAACTAGTGTCGAAAATTGCACTTTTTACACGAGTGTGACGGTTTGGACACGTGAGTGATACAACGTCACACGAGTGTAAAGAGTGATTTTCGTACGTATTGCAAACTATACTTTTTCTACGACTAAGAATTTGCTTCATAAATGATCATTCGTATTATAAAATATATGCAAGGCGTATGCAAAACAATCGGAAGCGTGTGCAAAGTCCACTTTGCACACGCTGCTGTAGGGAGCGTGCGCGAAGCGCACTTGGCGCACGCTGTTGTGCAATACGCGATTTTCAATGGTATAGTTAGTAGTGCGCATTTGTCCATTTTCGAGGCAATTTTTTTGCTCGCTTTCTTTGGTTTTACTGAACATATTTCAATCATTCAATCTAAGGAATTCTAAGGATAAATCGTGCTTCCACTAAGGATTTTTTCACATGACATGTTGGCATTACTGACCGGTGCTGCAATCTGCAATTCCTTTGTGCTTCATGCTTTTTTTTTCTCTTACCTTGAACCAGAGTTGCCAGATTGGGTGCTAAGCGCCATTTGGACGATCTTTCCACTTTGTCTGGCGCTGTTACATAACGGTTGGAGCTTGGCATATCATTTGGGCTACATTGGAAAACACTGCAGATTTAATGTGTCTCTTTCTTTTTTTACCGGATGTCAATGAAATAGTGCCAAAGTTAAAAGCTTAGTGCATCAATACAAGAATTCTGTATCCGTACTTCGTCCCAAACTGACAGAACTTACGAATGGAATACCTACGCCACCACATTTATACCTGCCGCTGTGTCGGCTACCGAACTTCAGGTGGCGTTCTCTTTCTAGACTCTAGAGCGATGTGAAAGTATTTCTGTCCTTTGTTATCTCAATAAGAATTTTGGAATAGGAATACTCTCAGACCGCTCGATAACTGTCACCCTAAAATCCTATTAAAGCCGACATCTGTAATTCCATCCTAGCGCTCCGCACACAGACCGTCTCCCAAAATCTTAACAAGCTAGAGTGATATAGACTGATTCCGAACTCAACCTAAGGCAAAGCTTGAGTTGGCGCTTTTTTACGCCTTTTGATGAAAGATTTAGCGACAAGCTGTGGAAAGAATCTGGCAACCCTGCATTGAACTTCGACGAAGAGATCCAGCCTAGCCTAATGGTACGTCCCCATATGCGGATATGGCCGTTGAGTGAAGGGGTAGGTAAAGAGGCGCAGCGCAACGGTATTTTGTACGCTCTAGTGCTATCTCTCTCATCTATTTTGCCTCTCCGCGATCGCCTAAAGAACTCGGTTCGGGCAGGTGGCGACACCACGTACCCAAGCGGTACAAGAGGCAAACTCGTAAATTTTTTGTGAATCGAGGTATTCGGAAATTGCTCCGGAACGGGAGGTCAGGTAAAAAGGGTCGAATTATTGTCTCTTGAATACAGGATTGAGATGCTTTAAAATTATTTTCCCCGGTTGATCATTAATTATTATACTTTGTTCTCCATCTCTTTCTGGGGAGGAAAATAGTACTAGAGGGAGGAATCGAAAAGAAATTAAACACAATTCAAAAAGTTTTAGATACATTTTATTGAAGGTTTACATGCTTGATAATTAATTCCTAGTTATTATTCTAAAAGTATACAGGGTGTCTTTGAAATGTCTGTACAAAATCTCAAGAAGAATAATAATTGGTCTTGGAGATTTCTGCCAAGAAACCTTTTTTCCCTAAAACATGTAGGAAAACACAAATTGAGGAAAAAATAAACTTTAGACCAGGGGATAAAAAAAGTATAAGAATTCTGATTTCTCGCCACTAAAAACCCCCGATTCGAAATTTCGTTCAGATAGTACCATTACAAAGTTATTATTTTTTTTTCGATATTTTAATCTGAACGTTGAGGCCTTGTATTTCGAAAACCGTCCAATTTTGGATTAGACAAGATTTTGTACAGCCAATTCAAATACTCTAATACTAGGGAGAAATCGAAAAGAAATATCACTACTCAAAGTTGAAGTCACTCAAAGGTTGAAGTGAAATGCTACTGAAGGTGTTCAAAAGATTTACTGCCTACTTTGATGTGGACAAAATAATAACTTTTCTGTGAGGCTTATCAATGTTACGTTTTTCTTTTTTAGTAGTTTCATTAAAGGTTTCCCATTTCAAATGTCGAAACATTTTCATTTTTACAAATAAATTTAGGATAAACTCTTGGTGGATTTTACACGAATCTTCTTCTGGCCAACGTAAGGATTCCTTTATTTTAAATTTAATTTTTTGTGAAACATAATTTTTGTGCTTAAAATTTTGAAAAGCGGTAGTAAATGCACTCGCCATGACATCAAAATTGGCCATAAAAGAATCTGACGGTCTTTTCAAGTGCAATGTCCCGTTTTCTACGCAACCGTAATTTTTAAATAAAATAAATAATTCATTATTTTTTAACTGTTCGTCATTATTAATATATCTATCGAAACATCCAGTGCAGTCCAATTTTCTACGGAGTTTGAATAGTAAATAACCCGCCACATAAACATTTGAACATTCCTCTAAGGTTGAATTTGTGGATTCGACCTTAGAGGAACTAAGCAATTTCTTTTGAATTACATCGTTCTGATTTTTACTATTACGGGCAGATTGATTATTTATAATTTGTGCTGCAGAAACAATTGGGAAATCATTTTCCTTCTCGTCCTCTGAGAAGCACGCGTTCGTACCGACATATTTATCGTTATCTAATTCAAGCATTTCGCCTTCGTCATCTATACAATTTGCATTTGCAGAAGTCATGTTAAGCCTTATGTTCATATTTTTTTGAAGGGCAATGCGAACTTGTCGAACAGTCGGCGTGGGATTATAACCTCCCTTATGGCGAACAACTGAGAACAAGGTTTCCAGAGGATCTTGATTTAAAAAAGAAGTCGTTAAATATTTTACTCCTTCAGTTTGCAGATGTTCCCATAAGAAGATTATAGACTGTAAACTCCATTGAAAGCCTTCTAAACAGTAAATGTTAAATCGTTTCTTATTGTTTTCGCAGAACTCAATTTTTTTAAAGTATTTTAAAGCATTATTTATTACATTAATTGACGTTTTATTGCAAATGGATAACGGTCGCTTCTTTGGATTAGGGTCGTGCAGAACTCTACTATTAAGAGCGTAGAAAATGTCATAAATGTTGTCTACAAACTCTGCAGTATTTAAAGCAGTAGGGCTAGATAGTTCACCATTACGTTCGGCTGTCTTAATAGCAGAAGCAACTGTATGTGAAAATATTTGGGCAGCATATTTTACTCGCATTTTTTGAAAGTTTGAAGGATATATATGTTCATAAGTAAGTTTTGGAAGAGCTCTAGTAGTCATACTTTTTTGGTCTATTTCGAATGTAGGAATTATATCTAGCCATGAAATGACATTTCCATCGACAAAGCACTGCAGTTTAGTATTCAATATATTATTACGTAAACTTTTTAATAAATGTGGAACATCAAATATTGTGAATATAATGTTTCCTTGAATTTGTATTATTGGTTTAATTTTTGAAGCTCCTAAAAGACTAAATGCCTGTCGATTATTAGAACCCTGATCACATACCAAAACTTTCGGAATAAAGGACATTTTCATTAATGCCGTAACAACTATCATAATAATTTCTTTAAGAGATTCATCCTTTACTGGACCAGCAGATACAAAATATCCCAAAGGAATTTTCCAATTAAACAATAGCCCCCTGATCAGAAAAACCAGGGCAGTATTGGCTACTTTTATAATAATAATAATAATAATAATAATAATAATAAATTCTTTATTGCCAACAAGATCACAAAATATGACACAGCAACGTCAAACAAGAGTAGCATTATAGCTTACTAAAATTAATTACTCAAAATAAATATTAAATTGAAATGAATAAATAGTTTTCTCAAGCAAAAGAGCCTTGACACGTTGTTTGAAAACCGTATCATTTTGAAGACGCTGCAAATCAGCGGGTAACAAATTGTATGCTTTAATGGCTCTATATGAGGGCCCTCTCTCGAAAAAAGTAGTTTGGTGACGAGGAATGTTTAACATTTCCCTATTTCTTGTTAGAATTGACATACTTTGAGAGTACCCGTCAGCGTTCCTTCTGAATAATGCACTGTTTTTTCTGACAAACATTACCAATGACATAAAGAATATTGAAGGGACGGTAAGTATTCCCAATTTTGAAAAATAAGGGCGACATGAATCCGTCGGTCTCAGACCAAAAATACACCGAACAATTCTTTTTTGAGCTCTAAAGATATTCATTGGGGTGCGTCCCGATCCCCAAAATAGTATACCGTAACTTATGATTGCCTGAATGTTGGAGAAATAGAATAACCTAATAGTGTCCACAGTGAACTGATCTTTAAGCCGTCTGATCAACCCACAATAGCTATTCAACCTAGACTCCAACATGCGGATGTGAGTTACCCAGCTCAGACAAGTGTCCACATAGACCCCTAGAAACTTTACATTGTTCTGCACAGGCAGAGATCTACCACTCAAAGCAACATAAAGAGACTCATCAGTACAAGGCTGTTTGCTGAAACATAACAATCCCGTTTTTTCAGCATTTAATTTTAAATGATTGTTGATGCTCCAATCACACATTTCTTGAGTTGAAGTTCTGCATCGAGCAGATAAGTCAGCTTTTGATTGAGAGGCAATTAGAATGGAGGTGTCATCAGCATACTGACAAAGGATATCTGAAGAAACTTCGTTCGTCATTCCATTAACATATACTAAGAACAGTGTGGGCCCCAAGATAGAGCCTTGGGGCACACCTCGACCAAGGCCAGTAGAGGTGGAATAATGAGGTCGACCATTGCTCATGATGCAGACGGACTGCTCACGACCAGAAAGGTAGGACCGCAGTAAGTCAGCACACAACCCGCGTAAGCCACAACCATGTAAGCGTGCCATCAAAATATCGTGATTTATGGTGTCGAAGGCTTTGGACAAATCAAAAAACAGTCCAGCAACACGCCCACCCTGGTCCAGATTCGATTTGGTTCTCTACCTAAAGTTCCTAATACTTGGTAACCTTCAATTAAGTCGTCAGACTGGTTAAACTCTAACATTTTTTTTAAAGATATTTCATCAAAGAGTAATACACAATGTTTTTCATTTTGCGATATAGTTTTCGTTTTTATTGAAAGATTATAGCTTAAGTTGGTTTTTATTCCGGTACGTAAATTACAAACCCTTGACCAACTTTGTATAGTCCTGATTGAAGGAAGTACAAATTTGAGAGTCTTCAACATATATTTATAAGCCCCTGGAGATTTATAGTGCAGTGGCATTGCTAATTCTTTTTCTTTTAAACTCCAAAACTGTCCTATTTTATGATACAATTGCATATTCACAAAGGTTTTTACACCATTAGATTTAAACTTTAATTATCTATCAATTACAGATTTACTCGAAAATTTCGAAACTTTTGAATTGAATCGACGTGATTGTTCCTTTTTATTTTTTAATTGTTTTCTAAAAATGACCACTTTGCTGGATGGATCTTATCTTCTTTGTTAATAATTTTGTTGTAGCGGTTGTAGGTGAAGGCATTTGTAGAATACGATCGCTCACTTTTGATGTACTCGACACCCCACTTAATCCGCCAGGACTTGCCCTCTCCCTTTTGCAGAACAAAAACTTTTCCAAATGAAGGCTTTTCTTTTCAATTTCTCGGAGGTCAGTGCTGTCGTCAGATGATCCCTCAAAAGATAAGCTGCGTTTTCGGGAGTACGTAGCGGGGTTCGAAGGTAGGGACAATAGGGCCTCTGAAATTTAAAGTGTTTACAATTATTTACCAATATTTTGCAATAATAGAAAACTTTGTAAAAGCGTAAGTACTTATTATTCAATTTATTAAATTAACAAAACTAAATTATGGTATCTAATCAGGTAATAAAACAAAACAGGAAATAAGTTTTTTTTTCTTTAATAATTAAGAACTGCAGATTTTTTATTCACCTCAATATATCTGATAATAAAATAAAGAAGTTGAAGACGCCTGAACAAAATTAGCTGAGTATTATTTAATATTTACTTAATAATTTTATTATGACCAATTCATTGTAAGAGGTATTTGGTGCAATTAAACGCCAATTAAACCAAAAAACATGACGCCAGCAATGATATACAGGGTGTTCCAAAATAAGCGTAATTAATTTAACAGCATATTCTAAACTGACCGGCAATTGAAACGGCACACCCCAAACTTTGAACCAACTTTGAAACTCTCTCTCTAAATCTCTAATCTCTAAATTCTCTAAATCTCTAATATCTAAAACCGCCCAACCGTTTTTCATTAGTGGTTCAATCGTCCATGTATGGACTGTTTTAAAAGGGTATGGACTGGGTTATATGTTTTGCATATTTGCTAATACAGGTTTCAACATAATTTGATGCATTTTTGTTAAAACTTTTGAGTATGTAATGTCGCGGTAAAAATTTTTAAAACAACTTTTGGTATAGGAATATGTAGAGACGCATTATACCTCGGGACATGTTTGGTGTTTTTTGGATATTTTGCCTGGTTCCATAGATATTTAAACGAAAGTCGGTTGAGCGGCTTTAGAGATAGACAGTTTAAAAGTTGGTTCAAAATTTGGGGTGTGCCGTTTCAATTGCCGCTCAGTTTAGATAAATACATAAGGCAAAAGTTCATATAAACATAGGTTCGTAAACGCTTCGTTTCCGAAATACTGGGTGTTTAAGTTATTTTTTTTAAGTTTTTCTTTATAGCTCTCAGAGTTTTCGAGATATTTAGCTAATTATTTAGGGCCTACCTAAGCCAACAGCTTGTGAGAATTTACAAAATGTTTTTTTTTCTAGGGTGATGCCCCCGTTTTACCATTTAAAAGATTTTTTAGGGCGCCACTGTTCATTTCTTCTTACAAATTAAAATTATTTGATCCATTTATATGTTCTTTGTATCTACTTCTGTATCTCTCACCGTTTCAGAGTAAAACGCTTCTGACTATCATATTTCAATAAAAATAAAAAAAAAAATTGAATAAGAGTTGTATAAATTGAACAAGGAATTCAAATATTTCGAAAAATAATGCCCTGTAATATCTCGCTATCATTTGGTACAGCCAGGCCCTAAACAGTTAGCTTAGTAAACCAAAAAGATTTCAGCTAAATATCTCAGAGAGCTATGACGAAAAAACTGAACAAAAAATTAAAATTAAACCCCCTGTATCGCGCTAATTTTGGTTCACCCTATTCATTGATAGTATCCGGGATAGTATAATGTGTAATTTCGTTACTTAAAAAGTGTGTTAAAATCTAAAAGAAATCGAGTTACCATTCATTTTAAAACTCGCTGAAAGCAGGGATAAACCCCTAAAAATTGTATTTTAAAATGGCAGTTTTTACTTTTTACAAGAGTTGTTTTACTCATCTGGAGACACACTGTGTATTTATTATATATTAGCACATAGATACCTACTTACCATTTACTGTCTATTTCACAGGAACAGATGTAGCAGTCAACAATTTTCGTTTGTTATTCACTCTGATGTCCGCCGGTAAAAAATGACATTCACAAATAAGTTTGTTCTTTAACTGCCCTTCTTCCAAAAGAGCTATTGCGCTATTGGCACAATTTTTCTGCCACTCTTTCAATCTGGTGGAACATTTTACAGGAAATTAAAAAAAAACTAATACCTTTATTATTACGGTGATTATTAGAACAACCCGTATAAACACAAGAATGGTTTGCAATCTCGTCGCGATCGATACAAGTTTACGGTACGTACGTACTAAGAATAAAGAACCCAATTCACGCATCCAGTGACCCGCTCAGTACGAATTTGCCCACCAACTAAAAATCTCGGACCTGAATGCGACAGGTAGCCATCTGGATTTTGGACCCACTTTTAGACGTATTAGTTTGTATTCCTTTGCGCCTCTTTATCTACTCCTTCACTCAACGATAGGGCGTATATTGCGTATCCACATGGTTGCCGCAGTGCACACTGCATTCCATCTTTTTTGATATATGCATCGTTCTACGCTGACCTCTAAAATCATATGGCAAATGTCATAGATTTCGATGTAGTAACTGTCGTTTTTTCCACTATTTATCCAACAACAATTACAGCTATAATAAACAACTATAAAAAAAAATTTGGCAACACTTAGCAGGACGCTGCAATTTCAACCAATCAGACCACAGCGCCAAATCCGCAATATACGCCATATTCGCACATGGGGACGTACCATCAGGCTCTATATTTTCATCGCTTAAGGCTTGATTGTACAAGTCACCTTCAAAGTCGGGTTTAGCTAAATTCGACTAGCACTTGAACTCGCCCATTGCTGTCAGCAAGTGTCACAAATGAAATTAATTTTACAGCAATGTAATTCTTATGAGCGGGTTCTAGTACCAATCGAGTTTAGCTGAAGCCGACTTTGAGGGTGACTTGTACATACAATCGGGCCTTGGATTTTGGCGGATTTAAAACCCGGCCCATGTATTACGGTTTGGGGTTTTCAATTTGATTTTTTTTTGTTTTTGTACGTTGTCTGCAACAAGAGAAGGAGTTTATCTGCTCCGGCAAAACTCTTGTCGCGGTAAGTTGCATACCACATTTTTGCCATCGCCGCCATTTTACTAAATGGGTCTGGCACGATTTACAGTTCGGGGTTGCGGCCGTATCTGCCTCCAATACCACCCCTATGGTTGATATTTTATTGAAAAAAAAAACTCTCAGTGAGATAATTATTGAATTTTTATTGTTTTCTTTTTCCAAGTAGTTTTTTACCTTAATAAAATTTCAGTTTGCTAATTGAAATTTCCCATAATTCGACTTTGACATATTTTTTTTCTGTAACTATGGTTTTGATGTCTTGAATTAATTTTAATCACCAATGCTTACTCATCTCCCTTTTAATCTTTAAATTCTATATTTAATATTATTACTAGAAAAGTATTCACCTGCTTTTAGGGAAAATTGTTTGTATAACAGGTTTTCTTTTCTAAGGTTTTTTCTCTGGCGTTAATTAAGCATAACCTGTACCTAATATCGAGCCACCTACTCTCCCTGTTGTAGGAAGCCAACCAGAATCGAAGACTATATGTCAGCTAACACCCATAACAATAGACATCAACTAGCAGACTACCAAGTTGATTTTGTTTTACCCTTATACCGGGTGTCCAGCACAATCCTGTACATAGGAGATTAACATGGGAAATCCGTTTTTATTTTTTTGCGTCTGTACGGTTGAATTGATTGAAAATTTACTATGAGTAATACACCTCTTCTTTATCGAAAAATGGCCAACGTTTCGACTATTTAATTATTCTGCCTCACGGCTGAAACCCAAGAAAATGTCGGTGTAACAAATCCCAAGGCTCAGCATTCAATCACAAACAATGCTTGTTAGAAAAATTATGGAAAGTAATAGTCATTTCCATCAACATTATAGTAAACTCATAAATAAAATAATACATAAAAAGTGTAAAAACCATACTAGCATTTAACATTTAACAATTGACAGTACCAAACGAAAAGTAAGGAGTGGGACGTACATTGTGGAAAAACACAACTTACCTATCTTCCATTAGAGAGGATAGCCAGTTTGAAATGTTTTCCACATGGCTAAAAATGTAAACTTCATTCGATTATTGGGTGACCCTGGTACCTTCGGCTAGACAAACCACACCTCCTATGCATACAGTACGAAAATGCGAATAGTGATATTTGCGTGCCAATGTCACTCAATACACGAAGATGCCACTTTTTCGTGTTGATGTGGCCGCCATCAGTTAGCGAATATTTTCAGCTCCCAGTCAATTGCCCCAGTGGGAAGTTCAAAACGATTATGTTATGACCATTTAATCTACAAAAGTTTATTTGTTTTAGCTAGTCTCAGCAGATAATAAAAATTTTTTAAGAGTAAAGTTGTAGAGCGTATGGTCAGCTATCATCCTGTAATTTTTTTAATACCTCAATTTTGGCCGTTTTTTGGAAAAACGTTTCGAAAAGTGCAAAAATTTGAATTTGGCGCGTCACCCCCGCCTTGCATGTGCAGTGTCGCCAAGGCTGCTGGACACCCGGTATATTGGTTTATCGTTTGGTTTGGTGCAGAGTTCCAATATTCGACCATTGGAAGTTTCTGGTTTTACTGTCAAAGCCAGTGGCGCTAACCTACCCCAGTCTCCGAATCTAGAGCCAGGCCACTAGACAACTCACTCCATTAGTAAACCTAATTTGTATGTTCATTGGTAAACAAACTTTTTCTTACGTTTAATTCGTAAACAAACCATTCTCTATAAGCAGGACTTCATCCTGTGGAAGAAGAATGACACCCACCCCTACTCTCCGAGCATTTTGAGCAGGGGCATTTACTTAATTTGCTAGGCAACTTGACGACCCTTACTTAGTTGACACTTCGACACTTAATTATCTCAGATTTTACTTATCATTTTTTTAGTATGTGGCAATATCTACTGAGGGTAAAAATCTGGAATACTCTATATAGAAAAAAAGCAATAGACGGCCATAAAACGCCGCAACATGCCACTAAACTAAGGCAGTTTTTCCAGGTTTTTATATTGCGGCAAAAAAAGGCAAAATTTCGTTTTTATTAAAGGCGTTTGAGGTGGAATGCGGAAAGATAGAGACGGGCGTCGCGGTGCCATAACGCAACATTATGAATCACGACGGCTACGCCGTCAGGCCTCGGCTGGCAGGTTATTAGAACTTCACCTGATGATCGGCATCAGCAGGAACTTTTGCGTTGTCTGCAGAACGTCAGATTTCATTTAGGTGCGACTTATTGATTCTTAAGTGAAATTGATAGAACGTTTGCATGAGCTTCTGTTTTGCGATTTTATGAGAATGAGAATTAATGATGACCACATCTCTGGATAAAATTAAAATGGTTGACGTTAACAACGTCAATAAAGCTTTTATCGTCGAGACGTCTAGACGTATTAGTTTTTCGCCACTTATGAATATTTAATCAAACCTTAGGCTAAACCAGACAAAAAAATTAGGGTATAGACTTGCAAATTAGAGCCCAACGTTTAGTCAATTTTGCACGGCTCCGTGACTGTCCAACCAACATCACGTTACACATAGAGACTCTCTGAGTAGCCTGCATCGGGCATTCGAGGCAGCTCCCTCATTATTAAATTGCTTTTAATAAAGTCAGCTCTGCGGTCAGAAAAACCGAAAGAGGAGCCTTTAGGGGATTAATGATATTAGATTATCCTCCTTTCGGCATGGTTTCTTTGGTTGCCACGAACTTGCGTCACAGTAACGTAATAAACGGGCCCCTGCATCGGGCAAGTTCTCGACGAACTGAAATTTCAATATTCCGTATAAACTATGTTACGTAACGTGCAAACTTTTTCAAATTGAACAGCCGGAAGCCTGTAAACAAAACCGAACTTTCCAATAGGAATCAACATTGCAGAACGGTAATATGATTGCGTCAGTTTGTGAACTTGATCGCACCGGTCCATGCGGGCATAAGTTCCCAACGGTGGATAAAAACGAGCAAAAGGAACTTTAGAGGCAAATATTTGCCCCGATATTTTCTTCCCATTAGTGACTAGAAGTTGATTGAAGCAGGCAATACTCTGACGTCACTCTGTGACATTGGAAGAAAAATAACGCGGTTCTAAAGGCAAGAAATTTACGGCGAGCTCTTTTAGATACTTTAAGGTAAATTGAAATACTTAAGACTCTTTTCGTTGGGAAACGAAAACGAGGAATTTTAATTAAATTTTTATTGTATTCCCGGGAAAACCGTTATCTGCCAACATGTTTATAGGGCAAGAGAAGGTTGCCGAAGGTTTCGTAAGAGGCAACAAGCCAAGGGATTATGTCCAAAGGTGGTTTTTGGTTAGCATTTCTCTTAGCACAGCATAAACAGAACAAAAAGGAGAATAGAAAAACGTTGATTTCTTTTTCTTGAATTGTTGAGTCCAAAGTGTTCAAGCCCTCAACGGTCCAATTCGGTTCTTAAAGGGTGTTTTTGTTCATTATAAATAAAGTTTTTTATAAAGTTTTACGACACAGGTGGCCATGGAAATCTGTCAGTTTGCCCCCTATATAAAATGTTCATATGAAAGCTCGTTGTTGCAGTTGCGAAGTTTCCAAGACGTCGAGGAGCGTAGCAAATTAGTTTTTCAAAGCACCTGTGCGATAATAGTATATTGTGTAACTACTGTCGAAAATTGCACTTTTCACCCGAGTGTGACGATTTGGACACTAGCCGTAGGCGAGTGATACAACGTCACACGAGTGTGAAGAGTGATTTTTCGTACGTGTTGCACACTATACTTTTTCTACGACTGCGATTTTGATTCATAAATGATCATTCGTATTATAAAATATAGGCAAGGCGTGTGCAAAACAATCGGAAGCGTGTGCAAAGTGGACTTTGCATACGTTTCTGTAGAGAGAGTTCGCGAAGCGCGCTTTGCGCACGCTGTTTGCAATATGCGATTTTCAACGGTAGTTAGTAGTGCGCATTTGTTAATTTTCGAGACAGTCGTAGAAAAAGAACCTTATGAACTTGCATCTTTTACCAATACGGGTTGTTTATTAGAAAACGTCATCTAGAAGGCTATGATATTTTGTTAGGAAAAGATGGCATAATTGATGAAAATGGACTTTTGATCCCTTATCCTTTTTTTTTAAATTTCATAGCCTACTAAATAATGTTTTCGAATGAACATCACCTATGTTTTAGTCGTGTCGCATAAGTTATGTGAATGTGGTTAAATAATAATGGATAAAAATTTTTTTTATGAGCGTGCTTATTATGTCACTTTCCCGCACGCATTTTGTTTTAGAAAGCTTTACTTTCCCGCACGGCGTGCGTGAAAGTAAATTTGGCGTGCGGGAAAGTAAATATTTAAAGAATGACTGATTTATAATATAATTTAGACTTTAGAGTCTCTCTCTAGATAGGTCTGTAAGGTAGATAGATCTGCCTTACAGCCGTGCCAAATATTTTTAGCTGCTTTAAAGAACTATTATGCTTGCCTTTAATGATTTTTTTATACAAAATATACCTATAATATACGTACTTTTATTCCAATGTCACCAGTTCATGAAACGTTACGTCACTCCAACAATCACACCAAGTTTTTGTCATAACAGCCAATTGATTGTTGATTAATTCAGCTGTCATACTGTTGACAAATATACCGTTCTATCATAAGGCTGATTATCTGTTTCTTTACTTGGGCTCGTAGAAAAAATATTGTTCATAACTCGTGCGAAAAGTGTCTTTCCCGCACTCGGCAGCTGCCCGAACTCCGCTTCGCGTCGCTCGGCTCAAGGGCAAGTCGGCGGCCAACGGCAGACAGCGTGCGGGAAAGTATCACTTTCCGCACTAGTTAGGAAAATATAATATTTACATATAATTTTCCTATTTTTCTAAAATTTGGGAAAAAATTAAAAAAAAAAGACACTTTTTTTCCGTACCCTTGGATCTCATTGTGATGATCATGATTAGAGCCAAAGTCATTGAAAATGACTCAAAACGTGCATAAATACAAAATTAAGATTTAACAAAAAAAAACATCCGTTGAAATATTTGTTAAATTATAAGACTGTGTAGGCTTTCACGGCCGGTCAAAATACAATCAAAAGTGTTTTCCGAGCTTTGAAGCCGAGGTGCAATGGAATTTCTTACTGCCGCATCGTCTACAGCTGCGGCAGACATTACCAAAAGCGATGAGGCAACGGGCGAAGTGATTTCCCGTGCTTCCCGTCGTTGACTGATCCGACTGTGGTGAGCTCCATGGTATTTATGCCCCTGCCGTCGCGCTGCAG
This sequence comes from Taphrorychus bicolor, assembly GCA_951812265.1. NCBI lineage: Eukaryota > Metazoa > Arthropoda > Insecta > Coleoptera > Curculionidae > Taphrorychus > Taphrorychus bicolor. Next base: position 12,450,049 of record OX638302.1, read on the forward strand.
TGGAGGGACTGGAGTGGGGGTAGTGGTGTCGCGGAATTTCGGCGCCCTTGAAATATTTCGTAGAACTCACTTCCAGTTTGCATTTAGAAACGTAATTTCCTCCTTCCTGTTGAAATTCTTGTCGTGTTTAAAGATCTCAAATCTCAATCATAATAAAGATCTCAAAAACATACGACACAATTTCAACAGGAAGGAGGAAATTACGTTTCTAGTATCTATGTAGACTGGAAGCGAGTTCTGCGAAGTACTTCAAGTGAGCCGAAAATCCGCGCCACCACCACCCCCACCCCAGTCCCTCCACTGCAGCGCCGCAGCAGGGGAATAAATACTCACCACAGATAAATCAGTCAACGTCGGGAAGCACGCGAGATCACTTCGCCCATTGCCTCAGCTCCTTTGATAATGTCTGCCGCAGCTGTAGACAAAACCTCGGGAAAGAATCCGATTAAATCACGGGTTCAAAGCCCCGTATGTATTACTTAAATAGTCCAGAAATGCCATTTTTTTATTTTTTAAGATTACAGGTTGTGATTAGTGCTAAAAATGACCTTCCAAAAAAAAACACTTTTTCTAGAAACGCTAATTGTGTTGTTTTTTTGGAGACAATTAATTTTAGAACAAAATAAGGCAAAACTGATCCTAAAAATTTTTTGGTAAATTTACACTTATGAACTAACATAAATAAAATTAGACTCAATTCACCTCAAAATTTGGTATTTTTTGATAGAGCTAAATTAGACTTAAGGTCAATTATGACTATTGCCAAATTGTGTTAAAAATTATGCAAATAATTTAAGAATGCAAATTAAATATCTTTGGAAAAATTCAGATTACGATAAAAGCCAAAATCGGTAAAAAAATAGTTAAAGCGTCTAGAAAGGCAAACTTTATAGAAAGGCGAACAATTTTTGGAAAAAGACAAAACATTTTTGGAAAAATGCAGATTACGATTAGGACAAAAATCAGTTAAAACTGACTCAAAGCGTCGAAAATAACCAAATAGAAGTTCTTGGAAAAAATCAAATTAGGGTTAAAGCCAAATGCGATTATAAATTTCTCAAAGCCTCTAAAAATGCAAATGTGAAGTCTTTGGACAAACAAGTTTTCAGTTTAGAGTTCTGAAAGTGTCTAAAAATGCAAATGTGAAGTCTTTGGAGAAATTGAGTTTAGTATTAAAACTCAAATCGGTTTAAAGTAACTCACCCGATCTAAAAATGCAAAATTTGATTTTTTTTTTTGAGAAACTCGATTTTTGAATAAACACAGTCAAATCTAATTCAATTAAATGGTAAAGTCACATTTTTGGACCAAATTAGTAAAATTGGATGCAAATACCTGCAAAATTTCAAAAAGCGTCTAAAAATGCAAATGTGAAGTCTTTGGAGAAATTCAGTTTAGAATTAAAACCAAAATCAATTTAAAATAACCCATCTGGTCTAAAAATGCAAAATTAGATTTTTTTGGAAAATCTCGATTTTTGAATACACACATGCAAAACTAATTCAAAAAAATGGTAAAGTCACATTTTTGGATCAAATTAGTAAAATTGAACTCAAATTCCTGCAAAATTTTTCAAAGTTTCTTAAAAGGCAAATGTGAAATCTTTGGAAAAATTCAGTTTAGAATTGAGCCTAAAATCGGTTTAAAGTAATCCACCTGGTCTAAAAATGCAAAGTTTGGTTATTTTGGAGAAACTCGATTTTTGAATAAACACAGGCAAAACCAATTAAAATAAATGGTAAAGTAACATTTTTGGATTAAATTAGTAAAATTGGAATCAAACCCCTGCAAAATTTCTCAGTGTCTTGAAATGCAAAAGTGAAGTATTTGGAGAAATTCATTTTAGAATTAAGCGCAAAATCGATTTAAAATATCCCACTTAGTCTAAAAATGCAAAGTTTGATTTTTTTGAGAAACTCGTTTTTTGAATAAACACAATCAGAACTAATTCCATTCGGTTACCTGGGGAAACACAAGATAGCTTTACAGCCAAAATCGATTTTTAGAGAGATTCAGTTTAGAGTTATTTGCAAAGTTGGCGAAAAATCAATTAAATGCTGTAAATGTACAATTAGGGAGTATCTGGGGAAAGTCAGATTAACTTTACAGTTCAAATTAATTGAAAATGAAACAGACCATTTAAACATTTACATTTGGAGTCTTTGAGGAAATTTAGGTTAAAACTAGGACCAACACTGGTAAAACATAACTCACAGAATCAATTTAAAATTAAATAGAGCGTCCAAAAATTAAATTTGGAGTCTTTGGAGAAATTCAGGCTAAAATTAGGACCAAAAGTAGTGAACAATTACTTACAGCGTCGAAAAAAGCAAATTTTGAATTAAAAAAAATGAGTATCCGGTGAAATTCAGGTTAGCTTCACAGCCAAAATCAATTTAAAATAAAACAGAGCATTTAAAAATAAAAAATTCTTTGGGGAGTTAAATCCCTTTTAGAATTAGTGCCAAAGTTGGTGAAAATTAACTAACCTCGCAATTGTTCAAATTTCGAATGTCTGGTGAAATTCAGGTTAGCTTTACTACTAAAATCAATTTATTAACCAGAACATTTAAAAATAAAATTTGGAGTCTTTGGAGAAATTCAGGATAACATTAGGACCAAAATTGGTGAAAATTACCTACAGGGTCGGAAAAAGCAAATTTTGAGTTTTTAAAGAAATTTAGTTTAGAGTCAAAATGGTGAAAAATAACAAAGTCTGTAAATGCACACATTTGGAGTGTCTGGAAAAATTCCGCTTAGCTTCAGAGCCAAAATAAATTTAAAATTAATGTGAGAATTAGTAACTAAATTGGTGAAAAATTACTTACAGGATCGGAAAAAGCAAATTTTGAGTCTTTAAAGAAACTTAATTTAGAGACTAAATGGTGAAAAATAACAAAGTTTATACACGAACACATTTGGAGTGTCTGGAGAAGAACTTCATCTTTTCTTTACAGCCAAAATTAATTAAAAATTAAAATTTTGAGTCACCGGAGTTATCAGGGTAAAATTAGGACCAAAATTGGTGAAAAATTATTGCAGGTCGGGAAAAGCAATTTTGACTCTTTAAAGAAACTTAATTTTGAGACAAAATGTTGAAAAATAACAAAGTTTATAAACGCACATGTTTGGAGCTTCTGGAGGAGAAATTTAGGTTTTCTTTACAGCCAAAATTTATTAAAAATAAAAATTTGGAGTCATTGGAGAAATCAGGATAAAATTAGGACCGAAATTGCTGAAAAATTACTTACAGGATCTGAAAAAGCAAATTTTGAGTCTTTATGAAAATTTAATTTAGAGACAAAATGGTGAAAAATTACAAAGTTTGTAAAAGGACACATTTAGAGTGTCTGGAGAAGAAATTCAGGTTTTTTACAGCCAAAATTAATTAAAAACTAATAATTTGAATCCTTGGAGAAATTCAGGATAAAGTTAGGACCAAAACTGATGCAAAATTACTTACAGGGTCGAAAAAAGCAAATTTTGAGTCTTTAAAGAAATTTAATTTAGAGCCAAAATGGTGAAAAATAACAGTGTGTAAATGTACACTCTCTGGAGAAATTCAGCTTTTCTTTACAGCCAAAATTAATTAAAAATAAAAATTTGAGTCATTGGAGAAATCAGGATAAAATTAGGACCGAAATTGCTGAAAAATTACTTACAGGATCTGAAAAAGCAAATTTTGAGTCTTTATGAAAATTTAATTTAGAGACAAAATGGTGAAAAATAACAAAGTTTGTAAAAGGACACATTTAGGGTATCTGGAGAAGAAATTCAGGTTTTCTTTATAGCCAAATTTAATTAAAAACTAATAATTTGAGTCTTTGGAGAAATTCAGGATAAAATTAGGATCAAAATTGGTGAAAAATTACTTACAGGGTCGGAAAAAGCAAATTTTGAGTCTTTAAAGAAATTTAGTTTAGAGTCAAAATGGTGAAAATAAGAAACTCTGTAAATGCACACATTTAGAGTGTCTGGAGAAATTCAGGTTTTCTTTACAGCCAAAATTAATTAAAAATAAAAATTTGGAGTCTTTGGAGAAATCCAGCATGAAATTAGGACCACAATTGGTGAAAAATTACTTACAGGGTCGGAAAAAGAAAATTTCGAGTTTTTAAAGAAATTTTATTTAGAGCCAAAATGGTGAAATATAACAAAGTCTCTAAATGTACACATTTAGAATATCCGGAGAAATTCACCTTTTCTTTACAGCCAAAATTAATTAAAAAATAAAATTTGGAGTAGTTGGAGAAATCAGTATAAAATTAGGACCAAAATTGGTGAAAAATTACTTACAGGATCTGAAAAAGCAAATTTGGAGTCTTTTTGAAAATTTAATTTAGAGACAAAATGGTGAAAAGTAATGAAGTTTGTAAATGCACACGTTTGGAGTGTCTGAAGAAATTCAGGTTTTCTTTACAGCCAAAATTAATTAAAAATTAGAGTCTTTGGAGAAACTCAGAATAAAATTAGTATCTAAATTGGTGAAAAATTACTTACAAGATCGGAAAAAGCAAATTTTGAGTCTTTAAAGGAATTTAATTTAGAGACTAAATGGTGAAAAATAACAAAGTTTATAAACGAACACATTTGGAGTGTCTGGAGAAGAACTTCAGCTTTTCTTAACAGCCAAAATTAATTAAAAATTAAAATTTTGAGTCACTGGAGAAATCATGGTAAAATTAGGACCAAAATTGGTGAAAAATTATTGCAGGCCGAGAAAAGCAATTTTCAGTCTTTAAAAAAATTTAATTTTGAGACAAAATGTTGAAAAATAACAAAGTTTATAAACGCACATATTTGGAGCCTCTGGAGGAGAAATTTAGGTTTTCTTTACAGCCAAAATTAATTAAAAATAAAAAATTGGAGTCATTGGAGAAATCAGGATAAAATTAGGACCGAAATTGGTGAAAAATTAATTACAGGATCGGAAAAAGAAAATTTTGAGTCTTTAAAGAAACTTAATTTAGAGACAAAATGGTGAAAAATAACAAAGTTTGTAAAAGGACATATTTGGAGTGTCTGGAGAAGAAATTCAGGTTTTTTTACAGCCATAATTAATTAAAAATTAATAATTTGAGGCTTTCCAGAAATTCAGGATAAAATTAGGACCAAAATTGGTGAAAAATTACTTACAGGATCGGAAAGAGCAAATTTTGAGTCTTTAAGGAAATATACTTTAGAGTCAAAATGGTGAAAAATAAGAAACTCTGTAAATGCACACATTTAGACTGTCTGAGAACTGAAACGTTAAAAAATGACTTAAAGCATAATAAAACTCCAAGTTTGGAGTCTGTGGAATAGTTCAGGTTAAAATTAGGACCCAAAACTGATAAAGAATTACTTGCAGGGCGGAAAACGCAAACTTTGAGAGAAATTCAGTTTTGATACATCCACAAATAGAATGACATGTTATGAGAATTACCAGTTTACGAAATAATCAGTAGTAGAAACAAGATGGGGTGACGTTTGAACATGTGATGCCAAGCCCACCTTACACAGATTTGCAAAAGATAGGAAGTAAGGTGACATCTATTAGCACTGGCGTCATTCTGCTAGTGCCAATAGAGTGTATACTCTGTTTAGCGAGAGTTAAATATTACGTCATAAATTGTAACGTCATACAAAAAAAAAACGCGTATCTCTGATAAAATGTCAGTTGAACTGGTAAAAAATATGGTATTTAGCCTTCAAAAATACATCAAATAGAAACCTACCTTGAACACTGCATCTACTGGTAATAATGTTCGTGCCACTTTTTCTCGCTGAAAGATTCAATGAGTCTTAATATCAAAATTACCAACCATTTCACAAAAATATACACTCTTTTGCCGATGACGATTAATCCAGAATTTCTAAATTTTGACGACATTTTGACACTAGTAAGTGTCAAACTGAATTCAGCTGGTGGTTTTATTATTAATAAGAACTAATAATACGCTTGGTTTTTGGCGATTTTTTTCTAATAAAATGAGATGAGGAATGTGACGTCATATTGAAACCTCGCTAAACAGAGAGTATATCCATTCTTTCATAATTCAAGCGAAATTTAAAGAATAGAAGTAAACAATTGATAAACGTATCATGTTGTTTCAATCAACACAATAGAATATGCTGATTCTATTAAAGAACAGTCAACTTTGAAACAGAATTATTTCAAAGAAACTGGCGAAACAAAGAATTGATAATTGAATTTCCTCTATACTATTTTTTTGCATTATTTCAACAACATTGCAAACTTAACATTTCAACGATTTCTCACCAACCTGAAATGCGGTGGAAAGGCAAAAACCACCACGAATTTTGAATCCGATAACAAGTAAAATATAGAAAGAATGTGGCGACCCAGGCCACAACTCATACATATACAGGAATTCTTGCGAAATATGGATACTTAAGGCGAATTCCATACGAGAATCTAAGATAATTTTTCCAGTCAAACAACAACTCTTGACGAGATGGTGAATGCGAGCGGCCACGGTCACACTGGTCAAGTCACAGTCCAGTTGTCTTACACCTCCTATCTCATTCCCTTAACTGTCACCTGCCTTCACGCCTTATCTCATCCTCTATGGCTGATTATCCTCATCATATTCGCCGGCGTGTTAATCCAATTTCTACACAGATAATCCCGTCACTGGTTATCTTATAACAAGCAATCCCATAATTGTTTAGTAAAAGTCAACTATAATGGTGGTGTAAGAGTTGATAGCAGATAAGGGGTCAGGGAAGGACCTATGACCTCTACCACTGGTTGGCAAGGGCAATCAGTGACCGGGTACGGTTTTCTGCAAAACAGACCTTAGATTTTCTTATAGGAATTATTGGCATGGAAAAATAGCTGAATTGCCCTAGAACCTCCTATTCTCTGTTCAGCGAAGTTTCAATATGACGTCACATTCCTCATCTTATTTCATTAGAAAAAGATCGCCAAAAAACAAGCGTATTATTAGTTCTTATTAATAATTAAACCACTAGCTAAAGTCAGTTTGACACTTAATGTCAAAATGTCGTCAAAATTTTGAAATTCTGGATTAGTCGTCACCTGAAAAAGAGTGTAAAATTTTGTGAAATGGTTACAATCTACCTTGGCGCCAAAGTCGAAAAGGAAAACATTTTGATATTTTGACCCATTGACTACTTTCAGCGAGGAAAAGTGGCACGAAATTACCAGTAGATGCAGTGTTCAAGGTAAGTTTCTATTTGATGCATTTTCGAGAATTAATATCGTTTTTCACTGGGAAGACTAGGGCGCACTGAGTGTATTTCTATTCTTTGTCAATTCGTTCAAAATATAAAGACAGAAATACACTTAGTGCGCACTAGTGCAGCCAGTTAAATACGCTATAAATACCATATTTTTAACCAGTTCAACTGACATTTTATCAGAAACAGACGTTTTTTTTGTATGATGTTACAATTTATGATGTAATATTTAACCCTCGCTGAACAGAGTAGTTATTTTTGGATTATATGGATTCATTAATTGAAATCTAAGCAAGATCTTTGACTGCGTCTAACACGACATCCTTCAGTTACAGTGTGGTTGCCAAAAGTATGCAATAGGTGAGGGTTTTTTCTATATAGAGTAATAGTAATACACTAGAACACCCCGCTCCAGTCAGCATACCAGGATTAAGTGGAACAACACTTTGGGTAGAATACCTCCAACAAACACTTGTATTTTAGGAATCCTTTTATGAAAGCACCAAATCAGCATTTATGAGTTCTCAAAGAGCTGAAATGTTTGCATTTTCAGCGGCAACTGTGGGAATAATGCCCTGAGAGGTATCCTTATCGAGCCATACCAACAAAAAGAACTTTATTATCGCAACGTTGATGACAGTAATGATAGCGCTGAGAATGGAGATAAAACAGACCACTGAACCGTTCACAGCAATAAGGCTGAAAGGTTGCTGATTAGGACAGGTGAGGATGTAGATTTCCTCATGTTGCATGATGGTAAAGTTTCTCTCTTTTTACCTGTTCATTTCAAAAACACAGGCAGTCAGGTCGGCATCTTTCGTGCTTTTTATATTCATAAGTTCATGCCTTTTATATTCATAAACATTGTTGGTATCCTACTGCTAGTTTTACTTTATTTGCTGATGACACCACCATCTGGACCGCTGCTGGATTTATGAGGGAGGCGGTGGAGGTGTCAGGTAGACAGGCAAAGGACTGAATATTGGTTTTGCTTTACGCTTAAGTAAAGCAAACTGATTTGTCTTCTCTATGAGAGAAACTGGTCCCACAAATGCCTAGACACCAAATATAGAATTCTTAAGCATTTGGCTATAATCCAGGCTAGTGTGATGTTACCGAGTCACTTTGGTGATAAAAGGGTTGAAGAGGGTCGAGTAAGAAAGCTGATTAAGTAATTGCTTACTTCAGCACCTTTCACTGCAGACGTTCTTTTCATGCTGAGAGGGTCCAACAAGATATATCCGTTAGATTATCTTACGATACTTCTATGCATGGACAACAGCCATATTAAACCAATTTCTTCCTCGTTTGCTCTCATTCTTTATCCAGAAGAACGACTTTCACGCCCTGCTTCTGACATAAATACTTAGTTTGGCCATTTATCGTATATAAACTTAGTACTGAAGCTGCCAGCAACAGTCCCAAACCAGTTGTTTTATTTGCCGTTGTGGTTCGTGCTGACTGAAGTCACGTACGTATTTTCACCTGGTCGATCGACCACAGGTAGCAATAATCTTGATTATTCTATCTGGACAGTAAATTTTTAGTTGATTAGTTTTTATTCTTTTGGAGTTGGATATTCTAATTAAAAGCAAATTTCTTAAGCCTTATTCTCTGACGTAAAATAAGCACTACAAATTGCCCCTTAATGGTGTGGCACAACATTTTCTCTTAGATTATTATGTTCCAAATTGAATTGCCCTACAATAAAGAACAACACCAGAGAACACGCTCATTCTATCAAAAAACAGTCAACTTTAAAACAGAACACTATTGCAAAAAACTGGCAAAACAAAAATTTCTCAACACTCTTTTTTGCATTATTTTAACAACTTTGCAAAAAACTTTTCAACAGATTTCTCACCAAGCAGAAATGCGGTGGAAGGGCAAAAACCACCACGAATTTTGAATCCGATAACAAATAAAATATAGTAAGAACGTGGCGAGCCAGGCCATAACTCATACATATACAGGGATTCTTGCGAAATATGGGTACTTAAGGCGAATCTTCCATTCTGATTTTTACGTTTCCCTTATTTTCCCGGGCATTCGTCATTCCGCATGCATTATTGCACGACTTCAATGGACGCAGCCTCCCAATACGTTCGAAATTGCGGTAAATTTTTTATAGCCGAGCGAAAAGAAACGTTTTTCGTCTTCTTTTGGAGCCAAAGCACACTCCTCTCTCTCCTAAATTTAATCACACAACACCGTGTTTCCTGCGGCCCCTAAGGGCCATATCAAAGCAAAGGGTCACCGACTGAATTATTTAGAAGTGTCAGGTTGACAAATGGAGTTAGCCTGCACAAATTTTATTAAAACTTTTTCTAGATCTCTCCGTGGCACATAAAGCTGGATTAAGACAAAACGACTCCCCGGGAAGTCTGCGAGTTAAATTTTAATAAACTCACGTGCATGCCACCCACTACTGCACTCTAATCTCATTAAAAGTCATAAATTTTAAACTTAAGGGAATTCTGCCCTAGATTTTTGGATTATGTATAGTTGGCCAGTTAGGTATTCTTTGCTAATAATGCAGTCTTAAGCCCGGAGGAAATTGGTGGTAAAATCCTTTAAAGGGCTGACATCTGGTATGCAGGAGCGGAGCTATAGCACCGATAAAAGAGGAATTTTGTTATTGGAATTCAACAGATTACTGACTGAATCAAAAACATCACTGTTGGAGGAGACATCTCGGGCTTGGAAACGTTACTATTGCTGGATCGATTTTCGTAAACCAAACAAGTTTGCACGGTCAGACATCTCTCTTTCACTCCTTGAAGTAGAGATAAGGATGGAATGCTCGTCTAGATTTACCATTTTTGTGCTTATAACTATGCAGCTATCTTTTAGATCATCTTTAAACGGTAATATGGTCGCACTAGAGATGGCTGTTTTAGCCTCTTAATGAACTATATATTTAAACACATTAATCGATCGATAAATAGTTATTACTAGTTATCAGGCTCAAAACCACTTTAAAGCGATTAGGTCAACTAGTTTTATAAGATTGTTTTTAAATTATAAGCTATCGCTGTAAGGTTTTTTTTATTTTGCAAGGAAAATATGATTTAGTTTTCGGATTCCTAAAATAGTCTTTGCATATTTTCCGAAGAAGTCCAGTGTCATAGGAGGAAAGAAATACCACTATTTTTTGCAACTCATAAAAATACTGCAAGTTCCACCACTATTGAAGTAAATAAGCCGCAGCGTTTCTGGCCCAATTTCAGTAATTTTCCCATGTAAATTCCCATAAGAAAATCTTGAGAATAATAAAAAAAAACATAACGATTATGAATAAACTAATTTTAAAAAAATAATGAGGTAGTACTACCCTGAAGCATTTTTTTCCCTTATTGTGTCACCTGTCACTGAGAAGTAATTATCCAATGCAAATGCAACGAAAACAGATGAGCACTAGATGGCATTGTAATAAGGGTGATTGAAACAACAAGATATGTTTATCAATTGTTTACTTCTATCCTTTAAATTTCGCTTGCGTTATCAAAAAATGGATATACAGTATATTAGCACCAGCAGAATGCTACCAGTGCTGCCAGTGCTAATAGACGTCACCCTCCTTGCTATGTTTTGTAAATCTATGTAAGCTGGGGTTGGCATCACATGTTCAAACGTCACCCCATCTTGCTTCTTGTACTGGTTATTTCGTAAACTGGTAATCCTACCACTGATCCTCGCATAAAATATCATTTTATTTATGGGCTTATCGAAACTACATTTCTCTCAAAGTTTGCATTCTTCGCGCTGTATTTCTTAATCAGTTTTGATCCTTTCTTGCATTTTTTTTTTGATGCTTTAAGTCATTTTTCACCATTTCAGTTCTAGATTTAACTTGAGTTTTTCTTGAGCAAAAACCCCACATTTTAATTTTTAAAGGCACTGTTTAATTCTAAACTGATTTTGTCTGTGTGTGTGTGCTCACCGGAATTTCTTCAGACACTCCAGATTTGTACATTTAAAGGCTTTAATTTATTTAACAGCAATTTTGGCACTATTTCTAAACCGAATTTTTCTGACAATTCAAAATTTGCATTTTTAGACATTGACAGTCAATTTTCTCCAATTTCGGTACTAATTTTAACCTGAATTTTTCCCAAAAATTTCAAATTTTCATTTTTAAATGCTGCGTTTAATTTTAAATTGATTTTGGAGAAATTTAAGATTGAAATTGAAAATTGAAAATTTGCATTTTGAGACAATGTCTTTCTCACTTCTCTCCGAATGTGTGCATTTACACATTTTGTGATTTTGGGTCTAAATTAAATTTCTTTATAAACTCAAAATTTGCTTTTTCCGACCCTGTAATTAATTTTTCACCAACTGTGGTCCTAATTTTATCCCAAATTTCTCCAAAGATTCCAAGTTTTAATTTTTAAATGCTCTGTTTTATTTTAAATTGATTTAGTAGTAAAGCTAACCTGAATTTCACCAGACATTCCAAACTTGAACATTTGCAAGGTTAGTTAATTTTCACCAACTTTGGCACTAATCCTAAATGGAATTTCTCTTCAAACTTAAAATTTTCTGCTACTGTAAGTTATTTTTCACCAAGTTTGGTCCTAATTTTAATCTGAGGGTCTCCAAAATAAATTTCAAATTTTTATCTCTCAATACTGTGTTTCATTTTAAAAAAATTTTGGCTGTGAAGCTAAGCTGAATTTCACCAGATACTCTAAATTTATATATTCACAGGCTTTAAGTGGTTTGGGCCAATTTTGGCCCCAATTCTATTTTTTTTTTCAAAATTTGCCTTTTCCGACGCTGTAAGTAATTTTTCACTAATTGAGTCCTAACTTTAGACTGAATTTCTCCAAAGACTCCAAATTTTATTTTTTAATGTTCTATTTCATTTTAAATTAATTGTGTAAGTTATGTTTTACCAATTTTGGTCCTAGTTTTAACCTGAATTTCCCCGAAGACTCCAAATTTAAGTTTTTAAATGATCTGTTTTGTTTTAAATCAATTTTAATTGCAATGTTAATCTGACTTTCTCCACATTCTCTAAAATTGAATGAAGTTCTCTAAAAATTGATTTTGGCTGCAAAGCTAACTTGAGTTTCCCCAGATACCCCAAATGTGTACATTTACAGTTTTCAAGTTATTTTTGGTATTAGTTCTATACAGAATTTCCCTAAAGATATAAAATTTGAATTTTTTGAAGTTGTAAGTCACAAGCTAATTAATTTTGTTCCTAATTTTAATTTGAGTGTCTCCAAAGTCTCCAAATTTAAATTTTTAAATGCTCTGTTTTATTTTCAATTGACTTTATCTGTAAAGAAAGATATTTAGAACTAATTTTAGACTGCATTTCTCCAAAAATTCAAAATTTTCATTTTCCTGGGATGTAAGTATCTTTTTTACAAATTTTAGTCTTAATTTCAAAGTGAATTTTTCCAAATAACCCAAATCTGCATTTCTAGATACCGCATGTCATTTTTACCCTATTTTGGTCCTAATTTTAGCCTGAATTTCTGTAAAGATTCCAAGTATTAATTTTTAAATTCTCTCATATATTTTAAATTGATTTTGGCTGTAAAGCTAACTTCAATTTCACTAGGTAGTCAAAATATACAAGCTTTAAACTGTTTTTCACCAATCTTGCCCCTAATTTTAAACCAAATTGCTCAAAAAATTCAAAATTAGCATTTTCCGACGCTTCAAGTAATCTTTTTTCATCAATTTTGGTTCTTATTTTAACACGATTTTTTCTAAATACTCCAGATCTGCCTTTTTAGATGCTGTAAGTCATTTTTCAGCAATTTCAGCGTCCCACTTTTAACCCGAATTTTGCCAAGGACCACAAATTTTAATTTTTGAATGCTCTTTTTTATTGTAAATCAATTTGGGCTGCAAAGCTAACCTGACTTTCTTCAGATACTCCATATTTGTACATTTGCATGCTTAAAGTGATCTTCACCAACTTTGGCATTAACTGAATTTCTCTAAAAATTGATTTTGGCTGTGAAGCTAATCTGAATATTCCAGACACACCAAATTGGTACATTTACATGCTTCAAGTTATCTTTTAACAATTTTGTCCGTAATTCTAAACCGAATTTCTCTAAAAATTTAAAACTTGCTTTTTTTTGTCGCTGTACGTAATTTTTTATCAATTTTGTTTATAATTTTAATCTGTTGTGTCTCCGAAGAACCCAAATTTTTATTTGTAAACTCTCTGTTATATTTTAAATTGATTTTGGCTGTAAAGATAATTTGAATTTAACTTGGCCCTAACTTTAAACTGAATTTCTCCAAAAAATCAAATTTTGCTTTTATCGACGCTGTAAGTATTTTTTTCACTAACTTTGTTCTTAATTTTGCCCTGAATTTTCTCAAAGACTCCAAATCTGCATTTTTAGAAGCTGCAAATCATTTTTCACCAATTTGGTCCCTAATTTTGACCTAAGTTTCTCCAACGACTCCAAAATTATTTTTTTAAATGCACTTTTTCATTTTAAATCAATTTAGGCTGCAGAGCTCACCTGACTTTCTTCAGACACCCAATATTTGTACGTTAGCATGCTTTAAGTGATTATCACCAAATCTGGCACTAACTGAATTCTCTAAAAATTGATTTTGCCTGGAAAGCTAATCTGAACAAATTTTTACCTTTCCAGGCTATTAGTTATTTTTTTAACAATTTTCATCTTAATTCTTAAACGAATTTCTCTAAAAATTTAAAATTTGCATATTTTTGTCGCTGTAAGTCACTTTTCACCAATTTTGTTCATAATTTTAATCTGAGTGTCTCCGAAAACTCCAAATTTTTTATTTTTAAATGCTCTGTTTTATTTTAAATTGATTTTGGCTGTAAAAATAATTTGAATTTAACCAGATACTCTAAACTTATAGATATTGATACGCTTTAAGTTGTTTTTCAGCCCAGCATTTTGGCCCTAATTTTAAATTGAATTACCCTAAAAAATCTAAATTTGCTTTTTGTCGACGTTGTATATATTTTTTTTCACTAATTTTCCAAATCCTAAGACTCCAAATCTGCATTTGTAGATGCTGCAAGTAATTTTTCACCAATTTTGATCCATAATTTTAACCTAAATTTTTCCAAGGACTCCAAATTTAAATTTTTAAATGCTACTTTTCGTTTTAAATCAATTTGGGCTGTACACTCCATATTTGTGCATTTACAGGTTTTAAGTTATTTTTTCACCACCAATTTTGGCTCTAGTTCTAAAATGAGTTTCTTCAAATTCAAAATTTCCTTTTTTCGGCGTTGTAACTTATTTTTCACCAATTTTTTTCCTAATTTTAAGCCAAATTTCTCCAAAGACTCTAAAACTCTGTTTTATTTCAAATTGATTTTGGCTGTATAGCTTACCTGAATATCTCCAGACACTCCAAATTTGTACATTTGCAGACTTACCATCAATTTTGGCCCTATTCTAAATTGTTTTTTTTTAATTCATTTAAGACGATATAAGTAATTTTTCATAAATTTTATTTCTCGTTTTGTCCAGAATTTCTTCAGATTCCTCATATATTTATTTTTTGAATGCCCTATTTTATTTCAAATTGACTTTGGTTCTCTAGACACCAACTCATTGGATCTCCAGACATAAAAAATTCGTACATTTAAAGGCTTGAAATTATTTTTTAACAGCTTTGGCCCTAAATCTAAAGTGAGTTTTCTTAAAAGTCAAAAATTGAATTTTTTGATGTTTTAAGAAATTTTTCACCAATTTTGGTACTAATTTTAACCTTATTTCACCAAAAACTGCTATTTTCTTTTAGATGCATTAAGATATTTTTGTCTTAAGTTTAATCTGAATTTCTCTAAAGTCTCTATGTTTTACTTTTTACATGTTCTGTTACATTTCAAATTCATTCTGGAAACAAAGCTAACCCGAATTTCTCCGGACACTCAAAATTTGCGGCTTTAAGTTATTTCCACACATCACCGTGTAGTTAGTGGTAGTAACAGGAGGAACAACACCGGACTTGCCACAGGTACCCTGATCTTTCAGGATAGCTTTTAATACCTTTTTTATAATATCGTTTATCAACAGGGGCAGAAGAAGCAGATTTATTAACCGGGATAGAGTAAATCCGAGGACTACCCTAGTAAGACTCTTTTCTATAACGAGTTTGGTTCTAGATTTTAGAACTTGTAGGTCTGGAGCAAGATTTTTTCCCCACCATTTTCAGGTTTGTAATGAAAGAAGGTCCGGATGACTTGAAAGAAATTATTTATTTATTTTTTACGGATTAAGGTAGCCCCAACCAGAGGTAATTATCCAATGCTGCTAAGCACTCAAAATTCAGGTTAAAACTAAGACCAACACTGGTAAAACATA
This sequence comes from Taphrorychus bicolor, assembly GCA_951812265.1. NCBI lineage: Eukaryota > Metazoa > Arthropoda > Insecta > Coleoptera > Curculionidae > Taphrorychus > Taphrorychus bicolor. The sequence continues at coordinate 12,465,588 of OX638302.1, forward strand.
ACTGACAGAATCAATTTAAAATGAAATAGAGCATCCAAAAATAAAATTTGGAGTCTTTGGAATTCAGGCTAAAATTAGGACCAAAAGTAGTGAAAAATTACTTATCGTCGAAAAAAGCAAATTTTGAATTAAAAAAAGAGTATCTGGTGAAATTCAGGTTAGCTTCACAGCCAAAATCAATTTAAAATAAAACAGAACATTGAAAAATAAAAAAATTCTTTGGGGAGTTAAATCCCTTTTAGAATTAGTGCCAAAGTTGGTAAAAATTAACTAACCTTGCAATTGTTCAAATTTCGAATGTCTGGTGAAATTCAGGTTAGCTTTACTACTAAAATTAATTTATTAACCAGAGCATTTAAAAATAAAATTTGGAGTCTTTGGAGAAATTCAGAATAAAATTAGGACCAAAATTGGTGAAAATTACCTACAGGGTCGGAAAAAGCAAATTTTGAGTTATTAAAGAAATTTAGTTTAGAGTCAAAATGGTGAAAAATAACAAAGTCTGTAAATGCACACATTTGGAGTATCTGGAGAAATTCAGGTTTTCTTTACAGCCAAAATTAATCAAAAACTAAAACTTGGAGATATTTAAGTTAAAATTATTATTATTTAAGTTAAAACTAAAAATGCAAACTTTGAATTTTTAGAGAAAATCAGTTTAGAATTAGTACCAAAATTGCTGAAAATAACTTAAAGCATATAAAGACAAAAATTTGTAGTGTCTGAAAAAATTCCGCTTAGCTTCAGAGCCAAAATAAATTTAAAATTAATGTGAGAATTTTAAAATTAAAATTTGGAGTCTTTGGAAAAATTCAGGATAAAACTGGGACCAAAATTGGTGAAAAATTATTTACAGGGTCGAAAAAAGCAAATTTTGAGTCTTTAAAGAAATTTAATTTAGAGCCAAATTGGTGAAAAATAACAAAGTGTGTAAATGTACACTCTCTGGAGAAACTCAGCTTTTCTTTACAGCCAAAATTAATTAAAAATTAAAATTTGGAGTCATTGGAGAAATCAGTATAAAATTAGGACCAAAATTGGTGAAAAATTACTTACAGGATCTGAAAAAGCAAATTTTGAGTATTTATGAACATTTAATTTAGAGACAAAATGGCTAAAAATAACAAAGTTTGTAAATGCACACATTTGGAGTGTCTGAAGAAACTCGGTCTTTATTTACAGCCAAAATTTATTAAAAATTAAAATTTGGAGTCATTGGAGAAATCAGTATAAAATTAGGACCAAAATTGGTGAAAAATTACTTACAGGATTTGAAAAAGCAAATTTTGAATCTTTAAAGAAAATTAATTTAGAGACTAAATGGTGAAATATAACAAAGTTTATAAACGCACACATTTGCAGTGTCTGGAGAAGACATTCAGCTTTTCTTTACAGCCAGAATTAATTAAAAATTAAAATTTGGAGTCATTGGAGAAATTTATAATTAGGACCGAGATTGGTGAAAAATTATCTACATGATCGGAAAAAGCAAATTTGGAGTCTTTAAGGGAACTTAATTTAGAGACAAAATGGTGAAAAATGACAAAGTTTGTAAACGCACACATTTGAAGTGTCTGGAAAAGAAATTCAGGTTTTCTTTACAGCCAAAATTAATTAAAAATTAAAATTTGGAGTCATTGGAGAAATCAGGATATAATTAGGACCGAAATTGGTGAAAAATCACTTACAGGATCGGAAAAAGCAAGTTTTGAGTCTTTAAAGAAATTTAGTTTAGAGTCCAAATGGTAAAAAATAAGAAACTCTGTAAATGCACACATTTAGAGTGTCTGGAGAAATTCAGGTTTTCTTTACAGCCAATATTAATTAAAAATTTAAATTTGGTGTCTTTGGAGAACTCCAGGATAAAATTAGGACCAAAATTGGTGAAAAATTACTTACAGGGTCGGAAAGAGAAAATTTTGAGTTTTTAAAGAAATTTAAGTTAGAGCCGAAATGTTGGAAAATAACTAAATCAGTAAATGCACACATTTGGAGATTCTGAAGAAATTCAGGTTTTCATTACAGCCAAAATTAAATAAAAATTAAAATTTGGAGTCTTTCCTATTAGCATGCACACATAACCAAACCCGTTTAAAATTAAACAGTGCACTTAAAAATGAAAATTTGTGGTTTTTGGAGAAATTCAAGTTAAAACTAGAACTGAAACGGTAAAAAATGATTTAAAGCATAAAAAACTCCAAGTTTGGACTCTGTGGAATAGTTCAGGTTAAAATTAGGAACCAAAACTGATAAAGAATTACTTACAGAGCGGAAAATGCAAACTTTGAGAGAAATTCAGTTTTGATACATCCACAAATTGAATGACATGTTATAAGAAGATCTGTGGAAAGAAATTTAATTTAGAGCCAAAATGGTGAAAAATAACAAAGTGTGTAAATGTACACTCTCTGGAGAAACTCAGCTTTTCTTTACAGCCAAAATTAATTAAAAATTAAAATTTGGAGTCACTGGAGAAATCAGGGTAAAATTAGGACCAAAATTGGTGAAAAATTACTTGCATGTCGGGAAAAGCAATTTTGAGCATCTAAAGAAACTTAATTTTAGGACAAAATGGTGAAAAATAACAAAGTTTATAAACGCATATATTTGGAGCGTCTGGAGGAGAAATGCAGGTTTTTTTTACAGCCAAAATTAATTTAATATGAAAATTTGGAGTCATTGAAGAAATCAGGATAAAATAAGGGGGTATAAATCTATGGTTTGCTCCACAAATTTCTGAACATTGACCATATAAGATTCTTGAACCGAAATTGGTGAAAAATTACTTACAGGATCTGAAAAAGCAAATTTTGAGTCTTTATGAAAATTTAATTTAGAGACAAAATGGTGAAAAATAACAAAGTTTGTAAAAAGAAACATATAGAGTGTCTGGAGAAGAAATTCAGGTTTTTTACAGCCAAAATGAATTAAAAATTAATAACTTCAATCTTTGGAGAAATTCAGGATAAAGTTAGGACCAAAATTGGTGAAAAGGTACTTACAGAGTCGGAAAAAGAAAATTTTGAGTCTTTAAAGAAATTTCGTTTAGAGTCAAAATGGTGAAAAATAAGAAACTCTGTAAATGCCCACATTTAGAGTGTCTGGAGAAATTCAGGTTTTCTTTACAGCCAAAACTAATTAAAAATAAAAATTTATTTTTATGAATTTTTTAAATTGATTTTGGCTGTAAAGATAATTTGAATTTAACTTGGCTCTAACTTTAAACTGAATTTCTCCAAAAAATCAAATTTTGCTTTTATCGACGCTGTAAGTATTTTTTTCACTAACTTTGTTCTTAATTTTGCCCTGAATTTTCTCAAAGACTCCAAATCTGCATTTTTAGAAGCTGCAAATCATTTTTCACCAATTTGGTCCCTAATTTTGACCTGAGTTTCTCCAAGGACTCCAAAATTATTTTTTTAAATGCTCTTTTTCATTTTAAATCAATTTAGGCTGCAGAGCTCACCTGACTTTCTTCAGACACCCAATATTTGTACGTTAGCATGCTTTAAGTGATTATCACCAAATCTGGCACTAACTGAATTCTCTAAAAATTGATTTTGCCTGGAAAGCTAATCTGAACAAATTTTTACCTTTCCAGGCTATTAGTTATTTTTTTAACAATTTTCATCTTAATTCTAAAACGAATTTCTCTAAAAATTTAAAATTTGCATATTTTTGTCGCTGTAAGTCACTTTTCACCAATTTTGTTCATAATTTTAATCTGAGTGTCTCCGAAAACTCCAAATTTTTTATTTTTAAATGCTCTGTTTTATTTTAAATTGATTTTGGCTGTAAAAATAATTTGAATTTAACCAGATACTCTAAACTTATAGATATTGATACGCTTTAGGTTGTTTTTCAGCCCAGCATTTTGGCCCTAATTTTAAATTGAATTACCCTAAAAAATCTAAATTTGCTTTTTGTCGACGTTGTATATATTTTTTTTCACTAATTTTCCAAATCCTAAGACTACAAATCTGCATTTGTAGATGCTGCAAGTAATTTTTCACCAATTTTGATCCATAATTTTAACCTAAATTTTTCCAAGGACTCCAAATTTAAATTTTTAAATGCTACTTTTCGTTTTAAATCAATTTGGGCTGTACACTCCATATTTGTGCATTTACAGGTTTTAAGTTATTTTTTCACCACCAATTTTGGCTCTAGTTCTAAAATGAGTTTCTTCAAATTCAAAATTTCCTTTTTTCGGCGTTATAAGTTATTTTTCACCAATTTTTTTTGCTAATTTTAAGCCAAATTTCTCCAAAGACTCTAAAACTCTGTTTTATTTCAAATTGATTTTGGCTGTATAGCTTACCTGAATATCTCCAGACACTCCAAATTTGTACATTTGCAGACTTACCATCAATTTTGGCCCTATTCTAAATTGTTTTTTTTTTTTAATTCATTTAAGACGATATAAGTAATTTTTCATAAATTTTATTTCTCGCTTTGTCCAGAATTTCTTCAGATTCCTCAGATATTTATTTTTTGAATGCCCTATTTTATTTCAAATTGACTTTGGTTCTCTAGACACCAACTCATTGGATCTCCAGACATAAAAAATTCGTACATTTAAAGGCTTGAAATTATTTTTTAACAGCTTTGGCCCCAAATCTAAAGTGAGTTTTCTTAAAAAATAAAAATTTGAATTTTTTGATGCTTTAAGTAATTTATCACCAATTTTGGTACTGATTTTACCTTATTTCACCAAAAACTGCAATTTTCTTTTAGATGCATTAAGACATTTTAGTCTTAAGTTTAATTAAACTGAATTTCTCTAAAGTCTTTATGCTTTATTTTTTACATGTTCTGTTACATTTCAAATTGATTCTGGAAGCAAAGCTAACCCTAATTTCTCCGGACACTCAAAATTTGCAGTTATAGAGGCTTTATTTCCACACATCACCGAAAGAAGTGGTAGTAACCGGAGGAACAACACCGGACTTGTCACAGGTACCCTAATCTTTCAGGATGGCTTTTAATACCTTTTTTATAATATCGTTTACCAACAGGGGCAGAAGAAGCAGATTTATTAACCGGGATAGAGTAAATCCGAGGACTACCCTAGTAAGACTCTTTTCTATAACGAATTTGGTTCTAGATTTTAGAACTTGTAAGTCTGGGGCAAGATTTTTTCCCCACCATTTTCAGGTTTGTAATGAAAGAAGGTCTGAATGACTTGAAAGAAATTATGTATTTATTTTTTACGGATTAAGGTAGCCCCAATTAGAGGTAATTATTCAATGCTGCTAAGCACTCAAAGAGAGGGAGAAAAAGAAAATTTGTGGAAACAAAAAGTGGTAACAAGAACCTAAAGCAGGTAATTTTAAAGCCATTGGAAGTGGGGTATTAAGTTTTGATAATAACTTCAAATTGACAGATGACAGTTGATTGGTGGGATAAGGATGGAGCTTATAGAGCATTAGTAAAAAACATATTTCTCTTTTCACAATTCGTTATGTTTTTCTACAAAATAGACCTTAGGGAAATTTACATAAGAAACTGATTAAAATTTTCCCTGAAGCCCTGCTGCATATCTTCTAACACGCGCATGTAATCAAAAAGTGTTCCAATTATTTTGATGCGGGTTAGCGTCCCCAACATTCCAAAAGCTCGTGTTTTAGTGGGTTTAGGAGAAATAAAACAAATCATAACAAACGTATAGGCGTTTTTCGGGAAACAAAAGAGTTTGTTATTTGTCCTAAACCCTCCAAAGCACGAGCTTTTATTCCAATTATTAATTGTAATCTTATTTCTTTACCTATTCATATAGGCTTTTTACAAATAGAACACAACTCAACACAGATTTTAAACAAAGATCAAAGACCCGGCCTCAATCACCAACACCGTATTCACCCTTCCCTTTCTACATCTACGTACCACATTTGCGAAAGCGTGTGATTTAGCGATTTCAACACAAAAAACAAAACATAAACTCAAAGCTTTTGTCTCTTTTTCAATTTAGAAATTGAATTTTCAACCAGAAACTTCCCATATTGAATCACGTTATGAAAACTCCGAAATAAAGTTTCCCGGAGTAAATGGAAGTCGTTTACATTCTTGAACCGATTGGAACAAAGTTTTAAAGATAATGAAACTGCCGACTAGAGGAAATGGAGGCAATAGTGACATCACATGGGGCCCTAAACGAAAGCGTGCCCATTAGTTCAGCTATTGAGACCACGAAGCTTTTGCGAAAAACCGAATTAGTGGCGTTTTCCAGTCCTGGATGGATCGCATTCGTCTTGTCAATAAAACTATCTTTGTCGAAGAAAACACTGTTTACAGTTTAATCCAGACCAACCGCTCGAATGTGGGGAAACTCCACACACTACTCTTCTTTTCCAAGAAAGTAGAAGGCCGGAACATGGAAACTTTTCCGAGTTTTATGAAGTGCACAATTCTTAATGTAAACAAGCCCGCTGAAATCTGGAACTTTATCTCAGTTCTCTGTTAGTTTGGATCTTGTTGCGAAACTTTATGCCCTTGAAAATATATTTAAGGGATTTGCTAGTTTGGATGGGGCTTAGAAGTTGTTTTTGATTTTATATTCCGTGTAGCTGCACACGATCAAAAGGAGAAATCCAACTAGATTTCCCCGAGGAAATTTTAGCATTAAATCAGCTTCACCTGGCACAAACATTTCTAATAAAGTTTAAGGTTAATTCCAATAAACATAATTGTCGACAAAGGGATATAGAAAGGGAACGGCAGACGATAATAACCTTATATACAGTCCCGAAGGGAGTCGCGCTCGATTGCCTCAGCAAATGCAGAAACGGGACTAGTGGCTAAATTAGCATATTCCACTTACGAGTCAGGTAGTTGCTGAGACTTCTCAGCGACATATTGAGGGTCAGCTATAAGACGTAATGTAATGTCTTCAACATGGAAAGTGGAAAGTGCGCACAGCTTGTTGGTGTTTTCATATCGAAAGTTATAATGTTCATTTGTCAAATTTATGTACTTTTTGCTCTATTTTTATTTCAAGAGATTTCAAGAAACTGATGCTCCAAGAAACGGGTACTGGCTGTATTATACAAGTATAAAACGCTTCCGGATTTTTACTTACAAAAAAAAGACAAATTTAATTCATATCTAAGAGCAATAGATTTCTTGTAAAAAAATTGTTAAAACTGAGTACAAGCTCGTTAGAGTTATCTTTAAAAATAAAGAATTTCTTTGTATTTTCAAAGAGTAGTAGTAGATATTGGGGGATCACCCCCTTTTCACAGTCCCCCGATCCACCCATCCCTACTCCGCCTGGGCCCTCATTCCCTCCACTAGTCGACCCGTCCCTCTAATAAAGGAAAGTATCTAGTACCATCTCAGAGCCTGAAGCGCCTCTCGATATTCACTATCTAAAAGAATTATTTCAGACACCCCAATCATACTGTACACTGTAATAGTAGTACATTGCACATCACTTTGTCCCATTGCATTAACCACATTTTATGACAAGAAACGATATATAATTCATTATAGAAATTGAAGATAAATTGAAAAGAAATTTGCACAGTTAATTTGAAGTATTCAGATTATACTTGACGACTTTGAAGAACATTTTTGCAAGCTGATGATTAACGCACCCTATGGAAAAACTATTGAAAATGTGCGAAAATACAAAGATGTAAAACTAGTGACAAGTTGGGAAGGATGATTTGGTGCAAATTGTTACATTTCACAATTAAACTTTCACAGTTGTAAAATTTTTTATACAAATATTGTTCTGATTGAAATGTCCAGATTAAATATGAAATTTAACAAACCCATTGAAAATAATGGCAATTATAGGTTTACGTTCAAAAATGTATTGTTTTAAAGCGGACGAGAGTGATAAAAACTTGTTAGAAAAGCTAAAGTTCTAAATCTTCTGCATTCAAATTAATACACACAAAACTATTACTAACTACTACTAGTTTCTCAAAATTTTATAAAATCTGAAAAACACAACGTTTTTACCATTGAACAAGTTAAAACGGCATTAAGTCCCTATGAAGACAAACGAATGGTAAATTATAATTTTACAGATACTTTACTGTGGGGATATAATGGCTAGTTTTAAATAAAACACAATTTATTTTTGTCACTACTGAAGCGTTTGTGGCGAAATCGAGTTGACAGTATAAATATCATCGAAAGAAAAAAATGTTTTTAATAAAAAACTTGATCATACAATTTATTTTTTCTCACTCATTCACTTATCCTAGATTTATACGATCATGAAGTTGATCTCCTGAATACGTGTACAAAAATTATAGAACAACGCGTATTCTTTAAAAATAATTTTTACCTCTTTAATTTTCTATACTAGTTAAGTCGAACTTAAGAGAGAAACCGTAAAAACTGAAGTTGATTTTCTGGTACAAAAACTAAAAGCTTCTAAATGTGAAGACAGGAAACCTACAGCTTATAAGTTACTGACGGAGGAGGATAAAGATATTGAACAGCTTAAACAGAACCTAACTTTTGCAAGATCTCAAAAAACTGACGTTGAAGAAAATGCTAGCTGTGATGACGGAATAAATTTTTAACGATAACACTTACATCCTTGGAAACCTTAATGCTTGCATAGATCGTGAAAAAATATTACAAGGTCAATCGGATCACCTTGTAAAACGTTTGGCTTCTTGTAAGAAAAATAAATAATTTAAAATAACAGCACCGTTGTGGAAGACTTTTCTCCTAACCTTTTTTTTTCTAAACTATTTGTTTCATTTTCTACTGAGGGGCACTTGGAGTTGTGCCATATATCTGTCTATTTCCATCTACACTGCCTGCCCTATTTGACGTGCCTGTCAAATCTGTTTAGCCTTTCTAACCTCACCCAGGTGTCACAAGTGTTATGTGTGTCATGTCACACCTATGTCACACAGTCTGTCACATTTGACAAGAATCACAGCATTTTGGGGCCCCGGGCTCCCTTTTACAGTAGGGCTCACGTAGACTTCAAGGTCAAAGTGTCCCACAACCCCGTCGGTAGACCTACTGGAGGAAGGCGGCTGCCAGTGTCCTGTGGCGAAATCGCACCCACCTATAGCACACTCCTAGAAAGGGGTACGTCTTTTCCCTTTCTCTGCAGTGGGTGCAGAGAGGATTGTCCATCATTCCTAGGAGGTGCATGTGTTTGTTTAGTCTGCAGTGGCCAGTGAGGATTCCTGTAGGGTATCCCACGCACTGTCGACTTCTCCCAATTACCTAGGAAGCCGGATCTACCGGAGTAGGGTAGATTTCCTTGGTGCGTTTACATATTCCTGACTATGTCCACTTTGTCATTGTACTCTACCATGCCCACTCATTTAGAGTGTGAGAGACGTAGCCATTTCTTGGGCGATTTATCCCATAGTTACTCTTTTTGTTTCTGCCAGTGACTTAGAGAGCATCCCTGCAGTCCTGAACGAGTTTCTCTGCAATTTTGAACTCGTCCTGTTCCTGCAGATGGCTCGCAGGGCCGCCTGGCTGTCAGAGTAGATGTTTTGTTCTGCTCTTTGTTGACTCCTGGTCAACTTCGAGTATTGCAAGCAAGTGCCTGGAAAACCGTCTTGTGGCTTCCCAAGGAAACGCTCTCGCCCTCTTCATGGCCTGCTTTGTATTTTCCGGCTCCAGACGACTGTGATTCAGCCATCCTTGATTCGTCTGTATACCATACCTGATTAGATAACTCGATAACGTTTTCTTTAAAAAATCATTAAGCTCCTGCAGATTGAAACTAGATAAAGATAAAAAATGTGGGGTCATTAGTTTGGTCTCCCATTTTAAAAATCAGAAAATACCTTTTATCTCAAAAACGGGTATGCACATGAAATATCTTACTGGATAAGTGTATTTACTGGAGACAAAGATGTCTCTCTTGTTAAGTTTAGCCTTAAAAACAAAACATATGTTTTCAGGATGCAAACTTGGTAGGGTCACCTTTAAGAACAAAGAAGTTATTTTTATTTCCAAAGCGGATAGAGATACTAAAGAATTCACCTGGTCACTAAATTTACAAACAAATGAGCTCAACAGAAAAAAAATAACTGAAAATCTGTACAAAGTCGATAAAGTGATGTTTAAAGGTAAAGAAATTTTTTCTATTATAAAAACGGATAGGGGCTTAAAGAACCGACTTCATCAGTACACCAATTGAAAAAAAAGGCAAAACTTGATATATTTCACTTTAAAAATAAAGACATTTTTTTCGTTTTGAGACCAGATAAATGCAATACAAATTTAAATTGATCAATGCATTTCTTAGAAAAAAAAATTAAAATTGAGTATAAACTCGATATGGCTAGCCTTACGAATAAACGAGTTGTTTGTATTTTGAAGGAAAGAAAACAAATCTCACTTGCCAACTAAAGTTTTTGGAAGAAAAAATGCAAACTCGGTAGGGTTTTCTTCGAAAATAAATAAGCTTCTTCTATCATGAAAATGGATAGAATTACGAAAATTGTGACTTGATCAAATGATATCTTCGCCCATCTTTAGAAAATAAGGACATTTCTTATAAATCAAAAATGTGCAAGGCGTGAAAACTTCTAATGGACAAGTGCATTTACTTCATAACAAGAGGCCGAGCTTGATGGATTTAGCCTTAAAAATAAAGAAATTATTTTTATCTGAAAAATAGAAGAAGTCTGTCTTAACAAATGGGTTTCTTGGAAAAAAGTATTTTGAAAGTAATACAAACTGGACAGGGTTATCTTTAAGTATCTCAACTCTGGGGAAAAACTCCAATACCTCGAAAATTGATAAAGATACGAAAAGCCCGGAAGAACCGAAAGATAAAGAAATGAACCACTGAATTTCTTGAAAAAAAAATAATTAGCTGAAATATCTTTAAAAATAAAGATGGTTGGGTTTCTCGCCAGCAGATAGAGAAACAACAATATTCACTAGGGCATCAAATTTCTTGGAAAAATTTTGCTTCAAATAGATGCAATATCGATACAAAAATCTCTTTTATATTCAACTACATATCTATAATGATCACATTTCTGTCTTTCTAGAATCTTGGAAGTGTCTCATTACTGGTCTAGGACAGGAAGTAATTCTATTACTGGTCTAGGACGGGAAGTAACTACTTAGACCAATACTGCACATGCAAATAAAGCGCAGAAACTTCAGGGAATTACAGAAACCCTGATTGTTGGTTCTGCTCTATACCAGAGCAACCATCAAAATTCCGCCTCCTGAGTGAAGATTTGAGCAGGAATATTATATGAATAAATAATATTCAAGAACATTTTTTTGATGTTATGCAGAAAGTGTGGTTGAAAATAAAATAGCTTCATTACTCTCTCGAGATTTTATTTATCTCTGGACAGTAACGAAAGACTTCCTATCAAGTATTGTAATACACTATGAATCACTGAACTTTTGGCAAAAACTTAGCCGAAACTGAGACAGTACTAAATAAAAATATCTTTAAAAACAAATATGACTGATTTCTCGCAAACAGTTAGAGGGACAAAAAATTCACGAGGGCACTAAATTTCTTGAAAAAAAACTTGCCTCAAATGGATACAACACACAATTAGAGGTTAATTTTATTCGATTTGAATTTGTTACGTTCTTAGCGGATTGCAAACGTGCCATTTCGTTCAAAAACAGCACAAAAATATTCAAGATTTTCTTTTTGAAAATTACGGAGGCGTAATACGACTATTTCCTCAATTCTCAACTTTGACCGTCTGTAACTTGAGAACTACTCGGCCGATTGGAGTGAGTCCAACTGTTTTTCCTCTTCTTGATGTCTTCTTCCGCCTTCCAGCATCGGAACTTCTGTAGATGCAATATTTTCTGAGATAAACCCCTTAGGTGCTAGATTTTTAGGCACATTTAGAATCGCGTTTTTTGACCATTTGAAAAAAAAACACTTTAGAGGATAATTTAATTTGAATTGAGTTTGTTACGTTCATAGGCGATTGCAAACATGCCATTCCAATCAAAAACAGCAAACAAATGTTCGTTCCAGATTTTTTTTCGAAAATATCTAAATGGGGGGGGGGGGGTATTTTTCCTGAATTCTCAACTTTGACCGACTGTAACTTGAGAACGCCTGGGCCGATTGGAGTGACTCCAATTGTTTTTTCCTCTTCTTGATGTCTTCTTTCACCTTCCACCACCGGACGTTCTGTAGGTGCAATATTTTCGGAGATGAACCACTGAGGTGCTCAATTTCTAGGCACTTTTATAATTGAGATTTTGACCATTAAAAAAAACACTTCAGAGGTTTATTTAATTCCAATTGAGTTTGTTACGTTCTTGGAGGATTGATCAACGCATTTCTTAGAAAAAAAATACTAAAATTAAGTATAAAAAATTGAGTATAAACTCGATATGGCTAGCCTTACAAATAAACGAGTTGTTTGTATTTTGAAGGAAAGAAAACAAATCTCACTTGCCAACTAAATTTTTTGGAAGGAAAAATGCAAACTCGGTAGGGTTTTCTTCAAAAATAAATAAGCTTATTCTATCATGAAAATGGATAGAATTACGAAAATTGTGACTTGATCAAATGATATCTTCGCCCATCTTTAGAAAATAAGGAAATTTCTTATACATCAAAAATGGGCAAAGCGTGAAAAATTCTAATGGACAAGTGCATTTACTCCATAACAAGAGGCCGAGCTTGATGGATTTAGCCTTAAAAATATAGAAATTATTTTTATCTGAAAAATAGAAAAAGTCTGCCTTAACAAATGGGTTTCTTGGAAAATAGTATTTCGAAAGTAATACAAACTGGACAGGGTTATCTTTAAGTATCTCCACTTTGGGGAAAAACTCCAATACCTCGAAAATTGATAAAGATACGAAAAGCCTAAATGAACCACTGAATTTCTTGAAAAAATTTAATTAGCTGAAATATCTTTAAAAATAAAGATGGTTGGGTTTCTCGCCAGCAGATAGAGAAACAACAATAATCACTAGGGCATCAAATTTCTTGGAAAAATTTTGCTTCAAATAGATGCAATATCGACACAAAAATCTCTTTTATTTTCAACTACATATGTAATGATGACTTTTCTGTCTTTCTAAAATCTTGGAAGTGTCTCATTACTGGTCTAGGACAGGAAGTAACTACTTAGACCAGTACTGCACATGCAAATAAAGCGCAGAAACTTCAGGGAATTACAGAAACCCTGATTGCTGGTTTTGCTCTATACCATAGCAACCATCAAAATTCCGCCTCCTGAGTGAAGATTTGAGCCAGAATATTATATGAATAAATAATATTCAAGAAAATTTTTTTGATGTTATGCAGAAAGTGTGGTTGAAAATAAAATATCTTCATTACTGTCTCGAGATTTTATTTATCTCTGGACAGTAACGAAAGACTTCCTATCTCGTATTGTAATATACTATGAACCACTGAACTCTTGGGAAAAACTTAGCCGAAACTGAGACAGTACTGAATAAAAATATCTCTAAAAACAAATATGCCTGATTTCTCGCAAACAGTTAGAGGGACAAAAAATTCACGAGTGCACTAAATTTCTTGAAAAAAAGAACTTGCCTCAAATGGATACAACACACAATTAGAGGTTAATTTTATTCGATTTGAATTTGTTACGTTCTTAGGGGATTGCAAACGTGCCATTCCGTTCAAAAACAGCACAACAATATTGAAGATTTTTTTTCGAAAATTACGGAGGCGTAATACGACTATTTCCTCAATTCTCCACTTTAACCGTCTGTAACTTGAGAACTACTCGGCCGATTGGAGTAAGTCCAACTGTTTTTCCTCGTCTGGATGTCTTCTTCCGCCTTCCAGCATCGGAACTTCTGTAGATGCAATATTTTCTGAGATAAACCCCTTAGGTGCTAGATTTTTAGGCACATTTAGAATCGCGTTTTTTGACCATTTGAAAAAAAAACACTTTAGAGGATAATTTAATTTGAATTGAGTTTGTTACGTTCATAGGGGATTGCAAACATGCCATTCCAATCAAAAACAGCAAACAAATGTTCGCTCCAGATTTTTTTTCGAAAATATCTAAATGGGGGGGGGGGGGGGTATTTTTCCTGAATTCTCAACTTTGACCGACTGTAACTTGAGAACGCCTGGGCCGATTGGAGTGACTCCAATTGTTTTTTCCTCTTCTTGATGTCTTCTTTCACCTTCCACTGGACGTTCTGTAGGTGCAATATTTTCGGAGATGAACCACTGAGGTGCTCAATTTCTAGGCACTTTTACAATTGAGTTTTTTACAAAAAAATAAACACTTTAGAGGTTAAGTTAATTCCAATTGAGTTTGTTACGTTCTTGGAGGATTGATCAACGCATTTCTTAGAAAAAATTATTAAAATTGAGTATAAACTCGATATGGCTAGCCTTACAAATAAAAGAGTTGTTTGTATTTTGAAGGAAAGAAAACAAATCTCACTTGCCAACTAAATTTTTTGGAACATATAGCCGAAAAAAATGCAAACTCGTTAGGGAAGGTGCCATTCCGATCAAAAACAGCAAATGGTTCTTCCAGAATTTTTTGTCGAAAATATCCAATGACGGGGGGGTATTACGACTTTTTCCTCAATTCTCAACTTTGACCGCCACTAACTTGAGAACGCCTCTGCCGATTGGAGCAACTGTTTTTTCTCTCTTAATGATGTCTTCTTTTACCTTCCACCGGAAGTTCTGTATGTGCAATATTGTCGGAGATAAACCCCTTAGACAAACCCCCTTAGCTTTTAAGCACTTTTAGAATCGCGTTTTTTGACCATTTAAAAAGAAAAAAACACTTTAGAGGTTAACTTAATTTGAATTGAGTTTGTTACGCTCTTAGGGGAATGCAAACTCTATATTAATATTACGACTTTTTCCTCAATTCTCAACTTTGACCGCCCGTAACTTAAAAATGCCTCTGCCGATTGGAGTGAGTCCTACTGTTTTCACGTTCCAATACCGGAAGTTCTCTAGGTGCAATATTTTCGGAGATACTGAGACCCTTCGGTGCTCGACTGTAGGCACTTGGTACCCTTATCCGTTCGCCAGATTGTTTCTGAATGGTCAAGCATGTACATAATAGAACGAAAATATTTAATTTCTGGCCGGCTTTAGGATAACGGAGAAAGGACGCGTTTTCTTTAGTCGGAGTATTTTTTCTGACTTGCAAGATCGTGCGCACATGTGAAATGAAGAAAATTGTCACGCTCCAGCATGCAAACATAGCAAATGAAACGGTGACTGTAGGCATTTATATTCTATCTCTCTATACGTTTCTCTCTCTCTCGGCGGCACCAGATATGTAACAATCGCCTATTGCTTAAATAATGCGTCGTGCGATTACCTTTCTATGTTATATCGTCTTATGAACTAAAGAGTTGAAAGTTTCGTAAAACATAGTCCATTTTTCGAACTCGCTTCGAAATTTCGGTAAACCAACATTGGGTAATTTAATGTCATAGTTACATTTAATGCAAATATGACACTATATGGCGACACTTTAAGGTTTTTTTTGGAGAGAAACTGTACATTTGTAAGTTAAATAGAAGATACATAATAAGTAAAAACTAGTCTCCTAGCATATAAATCTAAAACAAAGTTACGTCTTCCATATTATAGCGGCCCAAACCCAAAATGGCATATGATTCCTCTAACCAGAGGGTGTGAAAAAAATGTATAATTTTCTTTTGTGACTTCGCCGGGTTTTAAATGTTCTCTGTGAATTTAAAAATAGCGTCATCAAAACTCCTTAATTTAGAAGGTGGTCCGCCAGGAACTGGGTCAATCAATTATGGAGAATGCAACATCAATCAAAATGTTCCAGATTTTTTTTTTCGAAAAACCTAAAGGTGGCGCGGATATTACGAATGTTTCCTCAATTCCCACAGTTGAACGCCTGTAGCTTGAGAACGCCTTGGCCGATTAGAGTGAGTCCAACTGGTTTCCCCCTTCTTGATGTCTTCTTTCACTTTCCTGCACCGGAAGTCCTGTGCGTGAAATATTTTCGGAGATAAACCCCTTAGGTGCTCAATTTTTAGGCACTTTTAGAATTGCGATTTTTTTTTCGAAAATATCTAAAGTGTGGGTATTACGGTGGAGGGTATTACGACTTTTTCCTAAATTCTCAAATTTAACCGCCTGTAACGGCCGATTGGAGTGAGCCCAACTGTAATTTCCTCTTCTTGATGTCTTCTTTCACCTTCCGCCATCTAAAGTTCTGTAGGTGCAATATTTTCGAAGATAAACCCCTCAGGTGCTCGAATCCAACTGTTTTTTTTCCTCTTCTTGATGTCATTTTTCACATCCCACTACTGAAAGTTACGTAGATGTAACATTTTTTGTGAAAATCCACTAAGGTTATACACAAATATAGTTTTGGTTAGTGGCAATCATATTCCACCTACGAGCCATGTAATTGCTGAGATTTCTCAGCGACATTTTGAGCGTCAGCTATAAGACATAATGTAATGTCTTCAACATGAAAAGTGGAAATATTGCACAACTTTTTGGTATTTTCATGTATCATGTTCATTTTACAAATTTATAATTTGTGTTTGCTCTTTTATTATTTCAAGCTATGGCAATGGATTACCTAAAATATTTACTTAAAATGATTCTTCAAGAAACGACTGGCTGATAAAATTATTTTAACCATTTTTCATTATACAAATATCAAAGGCTTCAGGATTTTGACTACTTACAAAAATTAATTCAAAAGTTCTTACTCAAAGAATTTGCAATAATCAAAAGAGGCACTATGGACGTGCAAAAATAAAGGGATTCCAAACAGTGGCAGCTTTGGACAAATTAAAACGTTATATGCATTCCTAAACAAATATCACAAAGCCAACAGATGAAGCGTTTTAACGGTCAAATATGTTTTTTTTTCGATAGCTGAATTCAATAAATCCGGCTCAATGGCGCTCCAAATGTACAATAATAATTGCGTCGACAAACAGACCTGATAATTGCACTAACTCGCTGCTGCTATAAAGCCCTTTCACGTGGAAATACTGAAAATTCAGCAAACATCTTTTAATTAGAGCAAGAAATATTTGCCTGCCATTTAATCGAAGGTTTCCGTGTCTTTTCATCATAATCTCAAATGTAGTATGTATCCAACAAAAAAGAACGAGTTACAACCCGCAGCAGGGTGGGAAACACCGAGAACGTATTAACCTACTTTCCGAACTGATTTAATCTTTAATTAATAGGATCTTTATGTGGTGAACTGGCTCTTATGTGGTGTTATGCCAAATCCCCCCGAAGTACGTCGTAGCCTATTTTGCCTAAATCTAAATTGATTTATTTACGAGGCGTTCACCTACTAAACGAAGTTGCCCCGAATAGTACTTTTACGAGGATTAAATTATTAATTGAATGCCATTAATTAGTAGTTCATTGGCATTCAAACACAATAATTGTTCTTTGAAAGTCTTAGAAAGAACAGTTCGTTGAATACGCAAGTTTTGCTAGTATGGAAACCATTGGCAGGTTTTCTTTTAAAGGGTATTAAGCTGGAACAATAACATTAGAGTTAAATTTCCTCTTGATCCATTGATCAAATTTTTCGTATCGAACCTCTAACCGTTTTCGAGATCGATTTATCGAGTTTTTACTAATTTTTTGCTATTGTTTTCCAAGAAAATCATCGGTAAAGTGACTTCTTTTCTACCCGCTTTCGAATTAAAGATAATTTTTTATTTTTAAATCGCATCCGCATTAATTTTCAACTACTTTTCCCAAGATACTCATTGGTTAAATGAAATTTATACTGTCGGAAATTTATACGGAGTACTTCTAACTGGTCTGGAAACTCTTAGAAATTCATTTATTTTTAGAGTTAAATCTTTCAAGTTTTGGCCTTTTGTTTTTCAATTACACTGGTCTGTTCTAGATGGTTTTTTATATCTTGAAACGTTTTAAAAATAGAAGAAATGTCTTTAGTTTTAAAGATCACTTTAATCACTTTGTACAATTTTCCGCTAATTTTTTCCAAGAAATCCATTGGTCAAGTCACATTTTATCGTATTTCTTTAAACTTTCGTGATATAAAGAGCTTATTTATTTCTCAAGACGACTCTGTCAAATTCTTATCCATTTTCGTCAATGTTTTTGAGAAATTTAATTTACCAGTGATGTGTTTTGTTTCTCTATCCATCTGCAAGTAGCCAAGCATCTTTGCTTTTAAAGATATTTCTATCGTTCCAGTCTGATTTTTTGTCACCAAGAAATTCAGTGGCTTAAACAATTTTTTACACAGAATTTGTTTCTATTTGAAGCAAGTTTTTTTCAATAAATTTAGTGCACAAATGAAATTTGCAGTTCCTCTAATTTGCAGTTCCTCTATCTTTTTGCGAGAAACCATCTATATTTTTTTAAATATTTCTATTGGGCATCGTCTCAGATTCAGCTATTATTTTCCAAGAAATTCAGTGGTTCAAAGAGGTTTTTTGCATAAAATTTTTATTCATTTGAGGCTAAAGGTATTTTCTGCACTGGTAAAGTTTGTTGTTTCTCTATCCATTTTCGAGAAATCAGGCATCTTTATTTTTAAAGATATTTCCTTTTATTATCGTCCCAGATTCAACTAATTTTATCCAAGAAATTCAGTGGCTCAAACAGATTTTTCGCCTCGAATTTGTATATATTTAAAACATCTTTTTTCCAAGAAATGTTGTGCAGTAGTGAAATTTTTTGTTTCTCTGTCCGTGTGCGAGAAACTAGGCAATTCTTGTTTGTCAGTATGGTTTAATTTTTCCTAGAAAATCAATGATTCAAACATATTTCTCGGAGAAATTTAGTTAGCAATGAACTTTTTCGTTCTCTACTAGTTTGCAAGAAACCAACCATCTTCGTTTTTACAGATATTTCTTTTCAGCATCGTCTCAGTTTCAGCTAATTTCTTCCAAGAAATTCAGTGATTCAAACAGATTTTTTTCGTCGAATTTGTATCCATTTAGAAAATTTTTTTTGCAGTAGTGAAATTTCTTGTTTCTCTATCCGTTTGCGAGAAACCAGGCAATTCCATTTTTAAAATATATTTATTTTTAGTATCGTTTTATTTCATTTTTTCCAAGAAAATCAGTGGTTCAAACAGATTTTTTGCATAGAATTTGTATCCATTTAGAACATTTTTTTTTCCAAGAAATTTTGTGCAGCAGTGAAATTTCTTATTTCTCTGTCCGTGTGCGAGAAACCAGGCAATACTATTTTTAAAAACATTTTTCTATTCAGTATCGTTTCAGTTTATTTTTTCCAAGAAAATCACTGTTTCAAACAGATTTTTCGTATCGAATTTGAATCCATGTGAAATAATTTTTTTCCAAGAAATTTAGAGTGGCAGTGAGACTTTTCGTTCCGCTATCCGTTTAAGAAAAACCAGACATATTTATTTTTGAGATATTTCTATTCAGTCTCGCCTCAGTCTGAGCTAAATTTTTCCAAGAAATTCAGTGTTTCAAAGAGATTTTTGTATCGAATTTGTATCCATTAATTACTCCATAAACACATAAATTTAACGCACTAGTGAGATTTTCATTTTCTCCGTTCTTTTGCGAGAAACCAGGCATCTTTATTTTTAAAGATATTTTTTTATTTTGCATTAGTTTCGTAACTTACTGGGAAATTTACACGGGGTTGTTGACAGTTGTTCTGTGTTTTCAGGTATTTCAGGGTAAATATCTCGATTTTTATTGAGTTCAGCTAGAACTCAATTAAAAAAAATCTTTAAAAATAAAAATATATTTGTTCAAAAAGATTTTTTGCGTCAAATTTGTATTCATTTAGAACATTTTTTTTGCAAGAAATTTTGTGCAACAGTCCGTTTGCGAGAGATCAGGCAATTGTATTTTTAAAAAGATATTTATATTCAGTATCGTTTAAGTTTATTTTTTCCAAGAAAATCAGTGGTTCAAACCGATTGTTCGCATCAAATTTTCAGGTGAATCAATGGATACAAATCCAAGGTATTTTTGTGCACTGGTGAAATTTTTCGTTTCTCTATCCACTTGCGAGAAATTTTCAAAGATATTTCTTTTCAATATCGTCTCAGTTTCAGCTAATTTCTTTCAATAAATTCAGTGGATCAAACAAAATTTTTGAGTCGAATTTGTATCCATTTAGAAGATTTTTTTTCCAAGAAATTCTGTGCAGCAGTGAAATTTCTTGTTTCTCTGTCTGTTTGCGAGAAATCAGGCAATTCGATTTTGAAAAAGATATTTATATTCAGTATCGTTTAAGTTTATTTTTCAATCAGCGGTTCAAACAAATTTTTCGCATCAAATTTGTATCCATTCGAAGCAATTTTTCTCCAAGGTATTTTAGGCACTGGTGAAATTTTTCGTTTCTCTATCCACTTTCGAGAAACTAGGCATCTTTATTTTTAAATATATTTCTTTTTAATATAGTCTCAGTTTTAGCAATTTTTTTCCAAAAAATTCAGTGGTCAAACAGATTTTTTGCGTCGAATTTGTATCCGCTTAGAACATTTTTCTTCGAAGAAATTTTGTGCAGCAGTGAAATTTCTTGTCTCTCTATCCGTTCGCGAGAAATCATGAAATTCTTTTTCTTAAATGATATTTATATTCAGTATCGTTTGTTTATTTTTTCCAAGAAAACCAGTGGTTTAAACAGATTTTCTGTATCAAATTTGTATTCACTTGAAGCAACTATTTTCCGAGGTGTTTTGTGCACTGGTGAAATTTTTGTTTCTCTATCCAGTTTCGAGAAACAAGGCATCTTTATTTTTAAAGATATTCCTTTTTAATATCGTCTCAGTTGCAGCTAATTTCTTCCAAGGAATTCAGTGGTTCACACAGATTTTTTCCGTCTAATATGTATCCCTTTAGAATATTTTTTTTTCCAATAAATTCTGTGCAGCAGTGAAATTTTCTGCTTCCTTGTCCGTTTGCGAGAAACTAAGCAATTCTATTTTGAAAAAGATATTCATATTCAATATCGTTTAAGTTTATTTTTTTTTAAGAAAATCAGTGCTTTAAGCAAAAACAGAATTTTTGCTTCAATATTGCATCCATTTGAAGCAATTCTTTCCCAAGGTATTTTATGCACAGGTGAAATTTTTCGTTTCTCTATCCATTTGCGAGAAACCAGGCATCTTTATTTTTAATAATATTTTTTCTTAATATCGTCTCAGTTTCAGCTAATTTCTTTCAAGAAATTTAGTGGTTCAAACAGATTTTTTGCGTCAAATTTGTATCCATTTAAAACATTTTTTTTTCCAAGAAATTTTGTGTAGCAGTGAAATTCCTTGTTTCTCTATCCTTTTGCGAGAAACCAGGCAAATCTGTTTTTAAAATAATATTTATATTCAGTATCGTTTAAGTTTGTTTTTTCCAAGAAAATCAATGATTTTTTGCATCAAATTTATATCCATTAGAAGCAATTTTTCTGCAAGGTATTTTGTTAGAAATTTTTCGTTTCTCTATCCATTTGCGAGAAACCCTGCATCTTTATTTTTAATATTTTTTTTTATTATCGTCTCAGTTTCAGCTAATTTCTTCCAAGAAATTTAGTGGTTCAAACAGATTTTTTGCGTCAAATTTGTATCCATTTAAAACATTTTTTTTTTCAAGAAATCTTGTGTAGCAGTGAAATTTCTTGTTTCTCTATCCTTTTGCGAGAAACCAGGCAAATCTGTTTTTAAAATAATATTTATATTCAGTATCGTTTAAGTTTGTTTTTTCCAAGAAAATCAATGATTTTTTCGCATCAAATTTATATCCATTAGAAGCTATTTTTCTGCAAGGTATTTTGTTAGAAATTTTTCGTTTCTCTATCCTTTTGCTAGAAACCCTGCATCTTTATTTTTAATAATATTATCTCTTAATATCGTCTCAGTTTCAGCTAATTTCTTTCAAGAAATTTAGTGGTTCAAACAGATTTTTTGCGTCAAATTTGTAACCATTTAAAACATTTTTTTCCAAGAAATTTTGTGTAGCAGTGAAATTTCTTGTTTCTCTATCCTTTTGCGTGAAACCAGGCAAATCTGTTTTTAAAATAATATTTATATTCAGTATCGTTTAAGTTTGTTTTTTTCCAAGAAAATCAATGATTTTTTCTCATCAAATTTATATCCATTAGAAGCTATTTTTCTGCAAGGTATTTTGTTAGAAATTTTTCGTTTCTCTATCCATTTGCGAGAAACCCTGCACCTTTATTTTTAATAATATTATCTCTTAATATCGTCTCAGTTTCAGCTAATTTCTTTCAAGAAATTTAGTGGTTCAAACAGATTTTTTGCGTCAAATTTGTAACCATTTAAAACATTTTTTTCCAAGAAATTTTGTGTAGCATTGAAATTTCTTGTTTCTCTATCCGTTTGCGAGAAACCAGGCAATTCTATTTTTAAGAAGATATTTATATTTTGTATCATTTAAGTTTAATTTTTTCCAGAGAATCAGTGTTTCAAACAGATTTTTTGCATCAAATTGTATCCATTTCAAGCAATTTTTCTCCCAGGTATTTTGTGCAATGGTGAAATTTTTCGTTTCTCGATCCATTTGCGAGAAACCAGGCATCTATATTCTTACAGATTTTTCTATTCAGTATCGCCTCAGTTTCAGCTATTTTTGTCCAACGAATTCAGTGATTCAAACGGATTTTTCGTACCGAATTTGAATCCATTTGAATTAAAAAAAAAAATCTAGAAATTTGGAGCACCATTGAAATAGATAATATAACAAAGCAGATAAGTTTTCAATTTCCAATTAGTAAATATTGCTTTTTTGCATATTTTAAACTAGAGTTTCCTGCGAAAAAGCTAAAAATGTTGTTCACTACCATTGAAATGTTTGCCTTTTCTCTATCCAATTGCAGGAGGCCAAGCATCTTTATTTTTAGAAATATTTCTATCTAATATCATCTCAGTTTCAGAAAATTTTTTCGATGAAATTCAGTAGATCAAAGAAATTTTTTTACCGATGTTTTATCATTTTTTCCATGAAATTTAGCAATCATTGAAATTTTTTGTTTCTCTATGTTTTACGAGAAACCAGCCATCTTTGTTTCTAAAGATATTTCCTTTCAGTATCGTCTCAGTTTCAGCCAATTTCCTCCAAGAAATTTAGTGGTTCAAACAGATTTTTCGTAACGGATCTTTATCCATTTGAGGTAATTTTCTTCCAACAAATTTAGTCCACCAGTGAAGTTTTTCGTTTCTCTCTCGGTTTGCGAGAAACCAAGTATCTTTATTTTTAAAGATATTCCTTTTTAATATCGTCTCAGTTGCAGCTAATTTCTTCCAAGGAATTCAGTGGTTCAAACAGATTTTTTCCGTCTAATATGTATCCCTTTAGAATATTTTTTTCCAATAAATTCTGTGCAGCAGTGAAATTTTCTGCTTCCTTGTCAGTTTGCGAGAAACTAAGCAATTCTATTTTGAAAAAGATATTCATATTCAATATCGTTTAAGTTTATTTTTTTTTTAAGAAAATCAGTGATTTAAGCAAAAACAGATTTTTTGCTTCAAATTTGCATCCATTTGAAGCATCTCTTTTCCAAGGTATTTTATGCACAGGTGAAATTTTTCGTTTCTCTATCCATTTGCGAGAAACCAGGCATCTTTATTTTTATTAATATTTTTTCTTAATATCGTCTCAGTTTCAGCTAATTTCTTTCAAGAAATTTAGTGGTTCAAACAGATTTTTTGCGTCAAATTTGTATCCATTTAAAACATTTTTTTTTTCCAAGAAATTTTGTGTAGCAGTGAAATTCCTTGTTTCTCTATCCTTTTGCGAGAAACCAGGCAAATCTGTTTTTAAAATAATATTTATATTCAGTATCGTTTAAGTTTGTTTTTTCCAAGAAAATCAATGATTTTTTCGCATCAAATTTATATCCATTAGAAGCAATTTTTCTGCAAGGTATTTTGTTAGAAATTTTTCGTTTCTCTATCCATTTGCGAGAAACCCTGCATCTTTATTTTTAATAATATTATCTCTTAATATCGTCTCAGTTTCAGCTAATTTCTTTCAAGAAATTTAGTGGTTCAAACAGATTTTTTGCGTCAAATTTGTATCCATTTAAAACATTTTTTTTTCAAGAAATTTTGTGTAGCAGTGAAATTTCTTGTTTCTCTATCCTTTTGCGAGAAACCAGGCAAATCTGTTTTTAAAATAATATTTATATTCAGTATCGTTTAAGTTTGTTTTTTCCAAGAAAATCAGTGATTTTTTCGCATCAAATTTATATCCAATAGAAGCTATTTTTCTGCAAGGTATTTTGTGAGAAATTTTTCGTTTCTCTATCCTTTTGCGAGAAACCCTGCATCTTTATTTTTAATAATATTATCTCTTAATATCGTCTCAGTTTCAGCTAATTTCTTTCAAGAAATTTAGTGGTTCAAACAGATTTTTTGCGTCAAATTTGTAACCATTTAAAACATTTTTTTCCAAGAAATTTTGTGTAGAAGTGAAATTTCTTGTTTCTCTATCCTTTTGCGAGAAACCAGGCCAATCTGTTTTTAAAATAATATTTATATTCAGTATCGTTTAAGTTTGTTTTTTTCCAAGAAAATCAATGATTTTTTCGCATCAAATTTATATCCATTAGAAGCTATTTTTCTGCAAGGTATTTTGTTAGAAATTTTTCGTTTCTCTATCCATTTGCGAGAAACCCTGCACCTTTATTTTTAATAATATTATCTCTTAATATCGTCTCAGTTTCAACTAATTTCTTTCAAGAAATTTAGTGGTTCAAACAGATTTTTTTCGTCAAATTTGTAACCATTTAAAACATTTTTTTTCCAAGAAATTTTGTGTAGCATTGAAATTTCTTGTTTCTCTATCCGTTTGCGAGAAACCAGGCAATTCTATTTTTAAGAAGATATTTATATTTTGTATCATTTAAGTTTAATTTTTTCCAGAGAATCAGTGTTTCAAACAGATTTTTTGCATCAAATTGTATCCAATTCAAGCAATTTTTCTCCCAGGTATTTTGTGCAGTGGTGAAATTTTTCGTTTCTCGATCCATTTGCGAGAAACCAGGCATCTATATTCTTACAGATTTTTCTATTCAGTATCGCCTCAGTTTCAGCTATTTTTGTCCAACGAATTCAGTAATTCAAACAGATTTTTCGTACCGAATTTGAATCCATTTGAATTAAAAAAAAATTCTAGAAATTTGGAGCACCATTGAAATTTTTTCCTTTTCTCTATCCAATTGCAGGAGGCCAAGCATCTTTATTTTTAGAATTATTTCTATCTAATATCATCTCAGCTTTTCAAATTTCAAATTTCAAATTTTTTCGATGAAATTCAGTAGATCAAAGAAATTTTTCTACCGAAGATTTATAATTTTTTTCCATAAAATTTAGTAATCATTGAAATTTTTTGTTCCTCTATGTTTTGCGAGAAACCAGCCATCTTTGTTTCTAAAGATATTTCTTTTCAGTATCGTCTCAGTTTCAGCCAATTTCCTCCAAGAAATTTAGTGGTTCAAACAGATTTTTCGTAACGGATCTTTATCCATTTGAGGTAATTTTCTTCCAACAAATTTAGTCCAACAGTGAAGTTTTTCGTTTCTCTCTCGGTTTGCGAGAAACCAAGTATCTTTATTTTTAAACATATTGATTTTTAAATAAAACCACATCGAGTTTGTATTTATTTTCGGATAATTTTTTAAAGAAATTTAGTGGTCAAGTGAAAATTTTTGTGTCAATCCACTTTTGAAAAATAAAAAAAATTGTTATTTTTAAAGATAACTCTATCGAATTTGTATTCATTTTTAACATTGTTTTTCCAAGAAATTTATTGGTCATTTTAGATTTGTACTATATTTTCCTGGTCTCGAAAAGAAAGAAATTTCTTTTCTTTAATGTTACCTTCATCAAAGCTGATCTTATTTTTGCTAATAAATGCAGCTAAAAAATACTATCTACTAAAATTAAATCTGTTGTTTTTAAGGAAGATAGAAGAAATACAACGATAAGGTACCATTTTTCGTATCTCTATTCATTGTCGAGATAAAAAGGAATGACATATTCGCAACTCTAACAGTTCTTGAGATAAAAGGAGCTTATTTGTTTTTGTTAATGAAAGCTACAAAATAAAAACTAACTATTAAACAAAATAAAAAAACAAAAAGGGAAATAAAAGATACCATTAAAGTCAAAAACAAACAAAATAAGAACGAAGTGGTTTTGGGTATATTATTGTGTAGGGTATAAAAATGGTAGGTTTGGGTGGATGTTTCGGTCTTCTAAAAGTTTTGCATAACCAAAGCGGAAGACAATAATGAAAATGACACAGACAGCACTCTGCAGTTTTGATCTGATGGTGATGGCGATCTGGGAAAGGTACAGAGCTAAAACAGACTTTGTAGACAAACCGTGTGGGGTAGAAATGAGATTGAGACAAACTCATTCATGTCAGAAAACCGACCAAAGCGAAAGTTAATAAGCAGCAAGACAAGCCATCTTGATTCGATGGTGAAGGCGAAGCTCCATGATCTGGAAGAGGCATAGAGCTAGGACACGATTGAAATATTGGTGAAGACAAATAGTGGGAGGCCTCGCCCAGTCAAGAATTTTGTAAGGATTGGTAGTAGCAAAACGTTAATAAGGAGCAGGATACATTCATTAAAATAGCATCTTGATCTTAGGGTGAAAGCGCGGCTTCGTGATCCGGAAGAAGCAACAGCTAAGACCGGCTTGCATAGTCAGCAAAAGAGTCACTCAGAAAAAAAAATTCTCAACAATGACCACGATGAATTTTGGCCTTCACCATCAGGGCAAGATTGAAGTGGAAAACGAAAATATTTACCTTTAAAGGCAAATAAAACAACATTTGGCCTTCACCACCAGATCAAGATTGGAGTGGAGAGCGCCAGTATTTACCCTTAGAGGCAAATAAAACTTAGAAGTTCTCCAACCTCCATATACCGCGAGAAGCCTCGCATTGTCAGCAAAAGAGTCACTCAAATCAGAAAAAATAAATTCTCCACAATGACCACGATGAATTTTGGCCTTCACCATCAGAGCAAGATTGAAGTGGAAAACGAAAATATTTACCTTTAAAGGCAAATTAAACAACATTTGGCCTTCACCACCAGATCACGATTGGAGTGGAGAGCGCCAGTATTTACCCTTAAAGGCAAATAAAACTTAGAAGTTCTCCAACCTCCATATACCGCGAGAAGCCTCGCATTGTCAGCAAAAGAGTCACTCAAATCAGAAAAAATAAATTCTCAACAATGGCCACGATGAATTTTGGCCTTCACCATCAGAGCAAGATTGAAGTGGAAAACGAAAATATTTACCTTTAAAGGCAAATAAAACAACATTTGGCCTTCACCACCAGATCAAGATTGGAGTGGAGAGCGCCAGTATTTACCCTTAGAGGCAAATAAAACTTAGAAGTTCTCCAACCTCCATATGTATGAAATTGCAGGAGCTCTAAAATTGTTTTCTACATAGTTTCTACTTTTAATTCATGCTAATTTGAAAATATTACCTTGAAACAATCACAAATTTCCAACTGCACAGGCTGATTATAAGGGTTGATTTCCTTTAGCAAACTCTGCGTACCTCAATAAAGTTAAATCCTGTGTATATTCCTAAACAAACGTTGCTGAGTCTCCTCTCGTAGTTTGCTTTAATCAAATCTCGACGTAATTGCGCCGCTCCCACGAGTTTACGAATGAACCACAGTGAGAAATATTGAATAATATATCAGATGTGGTAACAAGGCGCGTTATTGCGTATAAGGCGAGTTAAATGTTGCATGCAGTTTGCCCGAAATCCACATCCTAACCCGAGTTTAATAAGCAGAAGACTTTCAGCCTTCAAATATTCACTTGTAATTGTTGAACGGGGATCTTGAAGGCTCTTTTATGGATATCCTGCTGCACGGTTAATGAACTGATCTTGTCTCACTTGAGTATGCCCTAAATAAACCAGATCGTCGCGTCCCAGCCCTTGAAATATGGTGTCTATAAGGGAAGGACTAATTAAATTTCGGGGATGGATTTGAAACCGCAAGATTGAGACGCCAGCGTGCGACTAATTGCATACTAAATGACGTCGCCTAACAGGATAAAAGGGTTTGTTGCTATAAAGCGACCACACAAACAAAACAAAAAAAAATGTTAACGGAGCACTGAAGTGCCATCTGTTGTCAAATTAAACGCTCGACATCCATTGGCATTTGCTCTCGAATTAACTGCATTTTGGCAAGCAAATTAAAGCGGTAAATTGCAGCTCGGTCAAAGCTTTGTTTCCTTTTTTTTTATCGACAAACTAAGCTTTTTTTTAATTCAGGGTATTTCTGTCACGTACTAGTACGAGAAACTTTCCATCGACCGTTTCAATTTTATCCAGCAGAAAGTCATAATACATAAAATTCAGCGAAGGGTTGAGACATCCTATTTACACGACCTCAATAGATGGGCTCGTAAACAAAAACCAATTTATGTGGTTGTCCTACATTTCGCATTGGGGTGAATTTTTATTCGGATCAATGTGTAGGGGTGGCAAAAAATCTATCTAACACAGCAGATGTTAATTTACCATAAAGTAACGGTAACAACAGCCAACTTCAACAAGTAGTTGTGAATTCCACCTAAGAAACTATTTCATTAAAATTTATAGGGATTATTAAATTCCAGCGGGGGCAGGAATGCCATTACCCACATCTTCGAAATTCCACAGCATATTTTCCACTAATATTTCTTAAAAGAACGGTTTTGTGTGTATGTTGATGTTTTGACGTGCTTGGCAAAAAATACATGTATTGTGGGGGATTGAATTAAGCCCCAACCGATAAAGGAAAATTTTGCTTTTCCAACACCAGTCGTCATTGTTCGTAACTTTCACTTAATTAAATTGTGAAATACATTTGTGAGAGCTTATTATTTGCGAAGGGAAATACGAGAGCGAGCAGGGGAGGATAAATGGGCTGGGGCACAAACTTGGCTTCCTGTTTATGTTTTCATGTTGAAATTGTATCGATATTGCTGCACTTATTCCTCAGGTTCACGTAGTCCAAGAAGTCAAAATTTCATTAGTTTTTCCATTTCCTCGTTTTTTATACGTTTCAAGCAGCAAGTGGTTTCGCCTTGGAATTTTGTGGAGCTTTGTTTATTAACAGAATTCTCTCTACTTCTCAGGATTATTTAAGAATTTTCACTGTAAAAATGGAAAACATTTGTTCTTCCCATGGGGTCTACTCAACCATCTGCAACCGATTTTTCAATCTTGCTAAAATTTGTGCAAAAATATCAGAAGGGATACCTTAAGAGTTCTAGCAAGCCCCGCCCCCTCTACACGCGAGCATTCTGATTTGCTGCACCAGGCCCCCGCCCTTTCGTCCCAAATCATTAGTTAGGACAGTCGGTAGTAAGCCCCTCCCCAAGTCCAACCTCACCCTTTATATGCAGGAACCAATGACTGATTTTTATGTCAAAATAAAGACAGAAGGATTCTGATTGGTTTAGGATCCTGCACAGGAAACGGATTGGACAGTTCTCATTGGTTTGGAAGATAGAGGAAAGGCTTACTGTAGGCAGCTGTAACCAATAAAAATGATTTTGTATAAAGGGCTGATAATGGCATAAATGCGTCTCTTTGGATTATGTAAAACATTTTTTCTAATTTTGACATATAAAGTGGCACTTTTCAATACTGATGACAGTGACGTACCGTTCTACGTAGTAAAATCTTTTGTAACTGGTGATGAAAAGTTCGTTTCATCACCATAGAAACAAATAGGTTTCGGTTGTGACACACCATTGCTACAGTTTTACGGTATTAAGTGGTTTAAAAGTAAATATTGAAGTTTAATATTAATAACTCTATCTCTAAGTAGGTATTTGTAGTCAAAATTAGAAAAAATCTTGTATGAAACACGTGACGAAAAGCCATTTTTGTGTATCTCATTCAAATTGCGTGGAGTACTGCGAGGTGTACTAAACCTTCTAAAACCGATTTCTAAATCGTGCTAAAATTTTTACAAAAAATTAGTAGGGATACATTGAGAGTTCTACATCAAGCCCCGCCCACTCTGAACTCGAGCATTCTGATTCGCTGCGTCGAGCCCCCGTCCTTTTTTCGCAAATCTTTAGTTAGGACAGTCGGTAGTAAGCCCCTCCCCAAGTCCAACCTCACCCTTTATATGCAGGAACCAATGCCTGATTTTTATGTCAAAATAAAGGCAGAAGGGTTCTGATTTGTTTAGGATCCTGCACAGGAAACGGATTGGACGGTTCTCATTGGTTTGGAAGATAGTGGAGAGGCTTACTGTAGACAGCTGTAACCAATAAAAATGATTTTGTATAAAAGGCTGATGATGGCATAAATGCGTCTCTTTGGATTATGCAAAACAGTTTTTCTAATTTTGACATATAAAGTGGCACTTTTCAATACTGATGACAGTGACAGTGACGTAACGTTCTACGTAGTAAAATCTTTTGTAACTGGTGATGATAAGTTCGTTTCATCACCATAGAAACAAATAGGTTTCGGTTGTGACACACCATTGCTACAGTTTTACGGTATTAAGTGGTTTAAAACTAAATATTGAAGTTTATTATTAATAACTCTATCTCTAAGTAGGTATTTGTAGTCAAAATTAGAAAAAATCTTGTATGAAACACGTGACGAAAAGCCATTTTTGTGTATCTCATTCAAATTGCGTGGAGTACTGCGAGGTGTACTAAACCTTCTAAAACCGATTTCTAAATCGTGCTAAAATTTTTGCAAAAAATTAGTAGGGATACATTGAGAGTTCTACATCAAGCCCCGCCCACTCTGAACTCGAGCATTCTGATTCGCTGCGTCGAGCCCCCGTCCTTTTTTCGCAAATCTTTAGTTAGGACAGTCGGTAGTAAGCCCCTCCCCAAGTCCAACCTCACCCTTTATATGCAGGAACCAATGCCTGATTTTTATGTCAAAATAAAGGCAGAAGGATTCTGATTTGTTTAGGATCCTGCACAGGAAGCGGATTGGACAGTTCTCATTGGTTTGGATCGTAGTGGAGCGGCTTCCTGTACACTGCTGCAACCATTAAGAACGATGTTGGAGAACGAGCTGATGATGGCATAAAAGTAATCCTCTCCGGATTTAAGAATACTAGAGGTAAAAATGTGAAATCTAGCGAACGAAATGTAAACAAAGTACACCCAAAATGGCAGAAAACGTGACACAAAACAACTCGTTGCTTGCCCGGTATAAGAGCTAGCTTAAATTGAAATATACATTTTTATTCTTCCCCTGTGGTGTTATTAACCATCTACAACTGAATTCACAATTGTGCTAAAACTTTTGCAAAAATATCAGTAGGCATAGCTTGAGAGTTCTACGGCAAACCCCGCCCCCTCTATACTCGAGCATTCTGATTGGCTGCGTCAAGCCCTTCCTTTTAGTTCCTAATCAATGGTTAGGGTAGTCTGCAGCGAGCCACTCACCTCACCCTTTATATGCTGTATCTTAAGTCTAATTTCTATGCCAAAATAAAGGCAGAAGGATTCTGATTGGTGTAGGATCTTGCACAGGAAACGGAGTGTTTCTCATTGGCTTGGAAGATAGTGGAGAGGCTTGCACCTGCAACCATGAAGGGTACTAAACCGTCCACAACCGATTTCTAAATCGTGCTAACTTTTTTTTGCAAAAAATCACTAGGAATACTTTGGGAGTTCTACATCAAGCCCCGTCCCCTATCTACTGAAGTCTGATTGGCTGCGTCAAGCCCAGTCCCTTTTTCGCAAATCATTGGTTAGGACAGTCTGGAGCAAGCAATTCCCCAAGTCCCACCTCACCCTTTATATGAAGGATCTTATGTCTGATTTGTATGTCAAAATAAAGGCAGAAAGATTCTGATTGGTTTAGTATCCTGCACAGGAAATGGAGTGGGACAGACTTGCTGCTGCAACAGGCCCTGCTCTTTTGTCTCAAGCCATTTTTATTGGTTAGAGCAGTCTACAGCAGACCTCTCCTCAAGTTCCACACTATCCCCCGTTTCCTGTGCAGAATCCTAAACCAATCAGCGTTGTTTGGCCTTTATTTTGACTGACAGGTAACCAATAAGTAACATAGCAATCCCGATAATTACCGAGCAATTGAAAAGCACAATTTTGTGCCAAATTTTAGGTTCCACCTCCCTTCGAAATACAGAACTGGTGGCGCAATTAAAGTGCTTGGTTCGTAGACATTGTACTAGTGTTTTGTCAGTCAAAATGAAGGCAGAAAGATTCTTATTGGTTTAGGATCCTCCACTGGCAACGGGGTGGGATGTTTCCCATTAGTTTGAAAGATAGTGAAGAGGCTTACTGCGAACAGCCCCTGCTCTAATCCATAAGAATAATTTTGCATAAAGGGCTGATGATGACATAAAAATATGCTTCTTTTGATTTTCTTAAAATGTTTGCAGTACAAATGTTAAATCTACAAGACGAACTGTAAACAAATAACACTCAAATTTGGTGAAAACGTGACATATAACACGATAAGGGCTGGGCTAAAATTGAAGTATGTATGTTTGATGTATTTTCCCATGAAGTGTTCTAAACCATCTACAACCGATTTTTCAATCGTGCTACAATTTTTGCAAAAAAGTCAATAGGGGTATCTTAAGAGCTCTAGCAAGCCCCGCCCCCTCTTTACTCGAGCATTCTGATTGGCTGCGTCAGACCCCGACTGCTTGTCCCAAACCATTAGTTAGAACAGTCTGCAGAAAGCCCCTCCCCAAGTCCCACCTCACCCTTTGTATGCAGGAACTTATGTCTAATTTTTATGTCAAAATAAAGACAGGAGTTACGTTAACCACAGAACTGTGGTGTCGTTAACCATCTACATCTGAACTCTCGATCGTGCTATAATTTTCTCAAAAACAGCAGTAGGGATAACTTGAGAGTTCTACGGCAAGCACCCTTTTGCGCTCGAGCAATCAGAGTTTCTGCAACACGCGCCGCCCTTTCATCTTAAGCCATTTTTATTGGTTACGGCAAGCTTTTCCTCAAATTTCATCCCACCTCGTTTCTTGTGAAGAATCCTAAACTAGTGAGCATTTTTCTATCTGTATTTTGACTGACTAGAGATAACCAATCAGTAACGTAGTAATCCCGCCGGCCAATAGAAAAGCACAATTTTGTGCCAAGTTTTAGGTTCCACCTTCCTTCGAAATCTATAAATGGTGGCGCATTCAAGTCCTTGCTTCGGAATCACTGCATGGTTTTGTCAGTCAAAATGAAGACAGACAGATTATTATTGATTTAGGATCCTGCACAGTAAACGGGTGGGAGGTCTCCCATTGGTTTGGAAGATAGTGTTACTGTGAACAGCTGTAACCAATAAGAATAATTTTGTACAAAGGGCTGTTGATGGAACAAAAATGTGCCTCTTCGGATTATTAAAAAATGTTTGCAGAAAAAATGTTGAATCTTGCAGTTTGCAGAAAAAGAACACTCAAATTGGCAGAAAAAGTTACATAACAATTCTTTGCTCGTTTTGTTCTTCCCGTGAGGTGTACTAAACCATCTACAACAGATTTCTCAATCGTGCCAAAATATTTGCAAAAATATGAGTAGGGAAACTTTTGTTTTTTCTCCCAAATCATTGGTTAGGGAAGTCTGCAGCAAGCCCCTCTCCGAGTCCTATCTCACCCTTTATATGCAGGATCGTAAGTCTGAATTTTATGTCAAAATAAAGGCAGAAGGATTCTGATTGGTTTAGGATCCTGCACAACAAACGGACTGGAACGTTTCCCATTGGTTAGGAAAATAGGGGAGAGGCTTACTATAGACACCTGTAACCAATAGGAATGATTTTGTATAAAGGGAATATGTGCCTCTTTGGATTATTTAAACAATTTTGCAGTAAAAAAGTTGAATCTACAAGACTAACTGTACACAAAGAACGCTCAAATTGGCAGAAAAAGTGACACCTAACAATTTGTTGCTCGTTTGATATAATAGCTGGGATAAAATTGAAAGATGCTTTTTTGTTCTTCCCATGTGTTCTAAACTGGTATACTAAACCATCTATATCCGATTTCTCAATCATGCTAAAATGTCTGCAAAAGTATCAGTAGGGATACCTTGAGAGTTCTACAGCAAACCATGCCCCGCCCCATCTGTACTCGACCATTCTGATTGGCTGCGTCAAGCCCTGCCCTTTTGTCGCAAATCATTGGTTAGGGCCGTGTGCAGCAAGCCTCTCTCTCCCAGCCTCTCACCCTTTATATGCTGAATCTTATGCCTGATTTGCATGTCAAAATAAAGGCAGAAGGATTCTGATTGGTTTAGGATCCTGAAGAGGAAACGGAGTTGGACGTTTCTCATTGGTTTGGAAGATAATGGAGAGGCTTACTGTAGACGCCTGTAACCAATAAGAATGATTTTGTATAAAGGGCTGATGGAGATTGTATAAAGAGAATAAAAATGTGCTTCTTTGGATTTTTTTTAGAGTTTTGCAAATTGGTAGAAAAAGTGACATATAACAACTGTTTGCTCGTTCGAGATAGGAGCTGGGCTAAAACTGAAATATTCGTTTTTGTTGTTTCCATCAGGTGTACTAAACCATGTACAACCGATTTGTCAATCGCGCTAAAATTTGCAAAATCAGTAGGGATACCTTGAGAATTCTAGCAAGCCCCGCCCCCTCTGCACTCGAGCATTCTGATTGGCTGCGTCAGACCACGACTCTTTGTCCCAAACCATTGGTTAGGACAGTCTGGAGCAAGTCCCACCTCAAGTCCCACCTCACCCTTTATATGCAGGATTGTATGTCTGATTTGTATGTCAAAGTAAAGGCTGAAGGATTCTGATTGGTTTACGATCCTGCACAGGAAAGATAATGGGACGTTTCGCATTGGTTTGGAAGATAGTGGAGCGGCTTACTGTAGACTGCTGCAACCATTAAGAATGATTTTGGACAACGAGCTGATGACGGCATAAAAGTCGGTCTCTAGATTATTTGAAACCTAGCGAAGGAAATGTAAAAAAATTACACCCAAAATGGCAGAAAACGGGACACAATACAACTCGTTGTTCGCCCGGTATAAGGTATGGATTAAATTGAAAAATGCATTTTAATTCTTCCCCTGTGGTGTCATTAACCATTTATAACCGAATTCTCGATTCTGCTAGAATTTGAGCAGATTTGCTGCAACAGGCCCCGCTCTTTTATACTAAGCCATTTCTATTGGTTAGAGCAGATTTGCTGCAACCGGCCCCACTCTTTTATACTAAGCCATTTCTATAGGTTAGAGCAGCATACAGCAAGCCTCTCCTCAAGTCCCACCCTACCTCGTTTCCTGTGCAGAATCTTAAACCAATCAGCATCCTTCTGCCTTTGTTTTGACTGATAGGTAACTAGACATTAACGTAGTAATCTCAATAATTACCTACCAATAGAAAAGCACAGTTTTGTACGAAGTTTTAGGTTCCACCTCCCTTCCAAATCCTGAAACAGTGGCGCATTTCAAATCTTGGTTCAAAAACACTGTATTAATATTTTGTCAGTCAAAAAGTTTCCTGCACAGAATCAAAAGGATCAGATCAGAGTTATGCATTTTTACCCTTTCCTTGAAATATACTTGACCATCAACAAACATATCAAAGTGCACAACACCAAATTTTAGATTCCACTTCCCTTCGAAATATAGAACCAATGGCGCATCCAAGTCATCTGGTTGGAAAACACTGCTTTATTGATCTTTAACTCAAATTGAAGGCAGAAAAATTGCTGCACAAGAAATAGGGTGGAGTGGGACTTGTCTCAGTGGTTATGAAATTAGAAAAGGGGTCTGCTCTAGTCTGCCATAACCAATAAGAATAGTTTGGAATAAAGGGGTGGAGTTTGCGCAGCCAATCAGATTGCTTAGGTGCAAAGCAGGGAAGCTTGCCGCACAACTCGCAATTTATCTCCACTAACATCAATTAATTTGGTTGGCACGTAGGCTTCTGGATTCTTGGACCTTTGTGGTAGTATGGTCGGTTGTTATCTTGGGTTCTGGTCCTTTTGTTTGATTAAAATGAGTTACAGCGGGTGCTTCTAACTTCGTTGTTTATTTTGACGTTTTGACACATATTGGTGCCTTCATCAGAGTACTACAACATATGAAATACTTAATTTAAAAGTTAAATTTGGACAATAGCAGAAAGGAATGGTATAAAGGAATACATGAAAAAGAAATATATATAAAGATTACTACAAGTACAAAATAAAATGTTGAAACATAAAAGTATTGGGGGATGACTAAAGTAAAGAATAAAGTCGGTAACTCAAAGCAAAAGAGCATCAAAAGTGAAACCTGCGATGCATATGGTGATAGGTTAAGAAGGGGCCAAAAAGGGTAAGAAAGGTTTGGCCCCTTCTTGTAGTAATGTTATGTAGTAACCTACTTGTAGTAATCTTTATATATTTTTTTTCATGTATTCCTTTATACCATTCCTTTCTGCTATTGTACAAATTTAACTTTTAAATTAAGTATTCCATATGTTGTAGTACTCTAATGAAGGCTCCAATTTGTGTCGAAACGTCAAAATAAACAACGAAGTTAGAAGCACCCGCTGTAACTTATTTTAATCAAACAAAAGGACCAGAACTCAAGATAACAACCAACCATATCAATTAATTTGTTTTTCTGTATTTTTTTCAATCCGCAAAACGTTTAATTTAGATATAGGAGGCCGGAAAGAAAAATCACAAGTTCGCAAAAACGTCAAAACTTTGCCATTTTTTTCTTTTTTTTTTACTGGAAACTACAGTATTTTTTGAGTTTTAACAACCGAAATTTGGTTTGAGTCACTCCCAATATCCGCTTTTCTTAAAACTGAAATTAACGGATTGTATATGGTCGTATAAAAACGGCAATAATCTCGATATATTTCAATCTTGTCACATTTTCTGCGAGCTTGAGTAATCTGAAAGTTTGTAGCCCCCAGATTGCGATAACTCAACGAAATCCCTCACAAAACATTCCTAATACACATAAATCAAAATACAACCGGCAACGGCTTTGTCAAAGGAAATTTTTTATATGTCTGGGCGCAGTAGCTCAAAGGATTAAGGTCATCGTGGAAATGGAAAAGTCGTCGCCATCTTCCGTCGTCCTGCGGTCCTTACTATTGGCACTGTTTTCTCATTTCTGAAAATAGGCGACAGGGATAAGAAGGGCTCGAAGATGCTTAGAAATTATTGTTATTACTTGGAGGTCGTCCCGAAAATAAAGAAGGATTTTCATTTTCCCGAAGACGATAAGGGTCTGATAAAAAACTCCTTTGGGGGTCAAACATCGGATTGAATTATACAGTAAGTGAGGTGTTCGGAAGGAATTAAACGTTTCCATGGAGCTGTGCTGTTTATATTAAAAGTCGTTCAGGAGAAGAGACCACACAGAACTGTCCCGGGGACATTTTCGAGGCGCAGCAGTACAAACAGAAATAAGATTTCAGCGTTTATTGAGGACCTGGAGCATTTTCTTTGGAAATAGATTTTCCTATGGCAAACATATTTGCCAGAACTCAATTTAGGTCGAGAGCGAGAAGAATGGATTGCCGCGGTACCGCTCCGGATGTTTGGTTTTTATATTACGTATTAAGGGCACACAAAGGCACAAAGTCAATTCGATGCCGTAGTGGGTAATTTTCCGGTGGACCGCAATTGAAGGCTGATAACAGTTAATGAAAATGCTGTGAATTAGCCGAGGTAGGATCAAAAGGAAACGCAAAGGAAATGAAAATTATTGACAAACGTAAAACTCTTTGTCAATTTTCAAAATTGAAATTTTATTAAAAATTGCAAAGCTATCGGTTCCTCGAACAATCCCAAAAAATTCCCGGGCCCATAAATTCCTCTCGCAGAATCATGGGAAGGCCAGCAGGATGAGAATTTCTGGATCAGCTCTATACCGAGAATTTCTAGAGAGGCTCTAAATTTTCAGACGCACAGTGTAGTTTTTAATGGACCTAATCCGAAACTGCATTTTTAAACACACATCAAATTAGCATTTTTAAACCCTTTGGACTATTTTAACCGATTTTGAGATAAATTCTTACCTGAATTTAGTAATAACATGTATTTTTCCAAGAATTCTAAGTTTCCATTTTAAGAGACTCTATTTAATGTTTATTATATATATTTATTTATATAAAACTATAATTCGAAAACATTAAATTTGCATTTTGAGAGTTTTGAGACATATTCCAAATTTAAAAATATATCTGTACCAAAACAACTAATTTGGAGATTTCAATCAGTTCTCGTTTTTGTCCTAAAATTGCCGCCAGTTACTTGTTTTCGTTCATAAATTGACTTTCTCTACAAATACAAAAAAAAATTGATTTTAGACGATGTGCGCCAGTTTTAATTGATTTTGGTCTTAATTCTAAACTGATTTTTTTTTCTGCAAAGGCTCTAGATTTGGCTTTACAGACGCTTCTTGTCATTTTTAACCAATTTTTGTCCTAATCCTAAGCTGAATATTTCCACAAGCACAAAATAAGCTGTTCTAAACGTTTTGAGAAATTTTTAACTGATTTTTGCCCTAATCCTAACTTGAATTTATCAAAGAATTTAAAATTTGCATTTTTAGACACTTTAGGCCACTTTTATCCGATTTTACCCCAAACCTCAACATGAATTTCTACAAAACTGCAAATTTGCATTTTTTTAGAGAGTAAAAGTCATTTTTAAAGATTTTGGCTTTGATCCTAACCTGAATCTTGAGTTAGAGCATAATTCTAACCTGATTTTTCTAAATCCAAATTTGCATTTCTAGAGGCTTTTAGCACTAATATCAACCTAGATTTCTCCTAAAACTCCAAATTTTGCATTTGCAGATGCTTTGTGTCATTTTTAACCAATATTGACCCTAATCCTAACCTGAGTGTTTCCACAAACACGAAATATCCAACTTTAAGCGTTTTGGGTAATTTTTGACCGAGTTTAGCCCTAATCTCAACTTGAATGTCCCCCAATACTCCAAATCTGCACTTACAGACACCTTGTGTAATTTTTAAACAATATTGGACCTAATCCTAACCTGAGTATTTTCACAAGCTGCAAACATGTAACTTTAACTTTTGAGTAATTTTTTACCCATTTAGGCGCTACCTAATCCTAACCTGTATTTTTCCAATAATCAAGAATTTGCATTTCTAAATTCCTCAGCTCATCCTGACTTTCGACAATACACGTACTTTGCGGCGTTTTAAAAGTTTATTAAAAATGTAAAAGCTCTCAGTACTTCTGCATGTTTAGTGGTTATAAGTCGTTTTAGCTGATTTTGGCCTTAATTCTAACCTGATTTTTCTAAATCCAAATTTGCATTTCTTTTAACCAATATTGACCCTAATCCTAACCTGAGTGTTTCCACAAACACAAAATATCCAATTTTAAGCGTTTTGAGTGATTTTTTACCGAGTTTAGCCCTAATCTTAACCTGAATTTCCCCCAATACTCCAAATCTGCACTTACAGACCCCTTGTGTAATTTTTAAACAATATTGGACCTAATCCTAACCTGAGTATTTCCACAAGCTGCAAACATGTAACTTTAACTTTTGAGTAATTTTTGACACATTTAGGCGCTACCTAATCCTAACCTGTATTTTCCCAATAATCAAGAATTTGCATTTCTAAATTCCTCAGCTCATCCTGACTCTCGACAATACACGTACTTTGCGGCGTTTTAAAAGTTTATTAAAAATGTAAAAGCTCTCGGTACTTCTGCATTTTTAGTGGTTATAAGTCGTTTTAACTGATTTTGGCCTTAATTCTAACCTGATTTTTCTAAATCCAAATTTGCATTTCTAGACGCTTTTAGCACTAATATCAACCTAGATTTCTCCTAAAACTCCAAATTTTGCATTTGCAGATGCTTTGTGTCATTTTTAATCAATATTGACCCTAATCCTAACCTGAGTGTTTCCACAAACACAAAATATCCAACTTTAAGCGTTTTGAGTGACTTTTTACCGAGTTTAGCCCTAATCTCAATCTGAATTTCCCCCAATACTCCAAATCTGCACTTACAGACCCCTTGTGTAATTTTTAAACAATATTGGACCTAATCCTAACCTGAGTATTTCCACAAGCTGCAAACATGTAACTTTAACTTTTGAGTAATTTTTGACACATTTAGGCGCTACCTAATCCTAACCTGTATTTTCCCAATAATCAAGAATTTGCATTTCTAAATTCCTCAGCTCATCCTGACTTTCGACAATACACGTATTTTGCGGCGTTTTAAAAGTTTATTAAAAATGTAAAAGCTCTCGGTACTTCTGCATTTTTAGTGGTTACAAGTCGTTTTAACTGATTTTGGCCTTAATTCTAACCTGACTTTTCTAAATCCAAATTTGCATTTCTAGACGCTTTTAGCACTAATATCAACCTAGATTTCTCCTAAAACTCCAAATTTTGCATTTGCAGATGCTTTGTGTCATTTTTAACCAATATTGACCCTAATCCTAACCTGAGTGTTTCCACAAACACAAAATATCCAGCTTTAAGCGTTTTGAGTGATTTTCTTACGGAGTTTAGCCCTAATCTCAACCTGAATTTCCCCCAATACTCCAAATCTGCACTTACAGACCCCTTGTGTAATTTTTAGACAATATTGGACCTAATCTTAACCTGAGTATTTCCACAAGCTGCAAACATGTAACTTTAACTTTTGAGTAATTTTTGACACATTTAGCGCTACCTAATCCTAACCTGTATTTTCCCAATAATCAAGAATTTGCATTTCTAAATTCCTCAGCTCATCCTGACTTTCGACAATACACGTATTTTGCGGCGTTTTAAAAGTTTATTAAAAATGTAAAAGCTCTCGGTACTTCTGCATTTTTAGTGGTTACAAGTCGTTTTAACTGATTTTGGCCTTAATTCTAACCTGACTTTTCTAAATCCAAATTTGCATTTCTAGACGCTTTTAGCACTAATATCAACCTAGATTTCTCCTAAAACTCCAAATTTTGCATTTGCAGATGCTTTGTGTCATTTTTAACCAATATTGACCCTAATCCTAACCTGAGTGTTTCCACAAACACAAAATATCCAGCTTTAAGCGTTTTGAGTGATTTTCTTACGGAGTTTAGCCCTAATCTCAACCTGAATTTCCCCCAATACTCCAAATCTGCACTTACAGACCCCTTGTGTAATTTTTAGACAATATTGGACCTAATCTTAACCTGAGTATTTCCACAAGCTGCAAACATGTAACTTTAACTTTTGAGTAATTTTTGACACATTTAGCGCTACCTAATCCTAACCTGTATTTTCCCAATAATCAAGAATTTGCATTTCTAAATTCCTCAGCTCATCCTGACTTTCGACAATACACGTATTTTGCGGCGTTTTAAAAGTTTATTAAAAATGTAAAAGCTCTCGGTACTTCTGCATTTTTAGTGGTTACAAGTCGTTTTAACTGATTTTGGCCTTAATTCTAACCTGACTTTTCTAAATCCAAATTTGCATTTCTAGACGCTTTTAGCACTAATATCAACCTAGATTTCTC
The DNA here is from genome assembly GCA_951812265.1 of Taphrorychus bicolor. Taxonomy (NCBI): domain Eukaryota; kingdom Metazoa; phylum Arthropoda; class Insecta; order Coleoptera; family Curculionidae; genus Taphrorychus; species Taphrorychus bicolor. The sequence continues at coordinate 12,506,999 of OX638302.1, forward strand.
CTAAAACTCCAAATTTTGCATTTGCAGATGCTTTGTGTCATTTTTAACCAATATTGACCCTAATCCTAACCTGAGTGTTTCCACAAACACAAAATATCCAGCTTTAAGCGTTTTGAGTGATTTTCTTACGGAGTTTAGCCCTAATCTCAACCTGAATTTCCCCCAATACTCCAAATCTGCACTTACAGACCCCTTGTGTAATTTTTAGACAATATTGGACCTAATCTTAACCTGAGTATTTCCACAAGCTGCAAACATGTAACTTTAACTTTTGAGTAATTTTTGACACATTTAGCGCTACCTAATCCTAACCTGTATTTTCCCAATAATCAAGAATTTGCATTTCTAAATTCCTCAGCTCATCCTGACTTTCGACAATACACGTATTTTGCGGCGTTTTAAAAGTTTATTAAAAATGTAAAAGCTCTCGGTACTTCTGCATTTTTAGTGGTTACAAGTCGTTTTAACTGATTTTGGCCTTAATTCTAACCTGACTTTTCTAAATCCAAATTTGCATTTCTAGACGCTTTTAGCACTAATATCAACCTAGATTTCTCCTAAAACTCCAAATTTTGCATTTGCAGATGCTTTGTGTCATTTTTAACCAATATTGACCCTAATCCTAACCTGAGTGTTTCCACAAACACAAAATATCCAGCTTTAAGCGTTTTGAGTGATTTTCTTACGGAGTTTAGCCCTAATCTCAACCTGAATTTCCCCCAATACTCCAAATCTGCACTTACAGACCCCTTGTGTAATTTTTAGACAATATTGGACCTAATCTTAACCTGAGTATTTCCACAAGCTGCAAACATGTAACTTTAACTTTTGAGTAATTTTTGACACATTTAGCGCTACCTAATCCTAACCTGTATTTTCCCAATAATCAAGAATTTGCATTTCTAAATTCCTCAGCTCATCCTGACTTTCGACAATACACGTATTTTGCGGCGTTTTAAAAGTTTATTAAAAATGTAAAAGCTCTCGGTACTTCTGCATTTTTAGTGGTTACAAGTCGTTTTAACTGATTTTGGCCTTAATTCTAACCTGACTTTTCTAAATCCAAATTTGCATTTCTAGACGCTTTTAGCACTAATATCAACCTAGATTTCTCCTAAAACTCCAAATTTTGCATTTGCAGATGCTTTGTGTCATTTTTAACCAATATTGACCCTAATCCTAACCTGAGTGTTTCCACAAACACAAAATATCCAGCTTTAAGCGTTTTGAGTGATTTTCTTACGGAGTTTAGCCCTAATCTCAACCTGAATTTCCCCCAATACTCCAAATCTGCACTTACAGACCCCTTGTGTAATTTTTAGACAATATTGGACCTAATCTTAACCTGAGTATTTCCACAAGCTGCAAACATGTAACTTTAACTTTTGAGTAATTTTTGACACATTTAGCGCTACCTAATCCTAACCTGTATTTTCCCAATAATCAAGAATTTGCATTTCTAAATTCCTCAGCTCATCCTGACTTTCGACAATACACGTATTTTGCGGCGTTTTAAAAGTTTATTAAAAATGTAAAAGCTCTCGGTACTTCTGCATTTTTAGTGGTTACAAGTCGTTTTAACTGATTTTGGCCTTAATTCTAACCTGACTTTTCTAAATCCAAATTTGCATTTCTAGACGCTTTTAGCACTAATATCAACCTAGATTTCTCCTAAAACTCCAAATTTTGCATTTGCAGATGCTTTGTGTCATTTTTAACCAATATTGACCCTAATCCTAACCTGAGTGTTTCCACAAACACAAAATATCCAGCTTTAAGCGTTTTGAGTGATTTTCTTACGGAGTTTAGCCCTAATCTCAACCTGAATTTCCCCCAATACTCCAAATCTGCACTTACAGACCCCTTGTGTAATTTTTAGACAATATTGGACCTAATCTTAACCTGAGTATTTCCACAAGCTGCAAACATGTAACTTTAACTTTTGAGTAATTTTTGACACATTTAGCGCTACCTAATCCTAACCTGTATTTTCCCAATAATCAAGAATTTGCATTTCTAAATTCCTCAGCTCATCCTGACTTTCGACAATACACGTATTTTGCGGCGTTTTAAAAGTTTATTAAAAATGTAAAAGCTCTCGGTACTTCTGCATTTTTAGTGGTTACAAGTCGTTTTAACTGATTTTGGCCTTAATTCTAACCTGACTTTTCTAAATCCAAATTTGCATTTCTAGACGCTTTTAGCACTAATATCAACCTAGATTTCTCCTAAAACTCCAAATTTTGCATTTGCAGATGCTTTGTGTCATTTTTAACCAATATTGACCCTAATCCTAACCTGAGTGTTTCCACAAACACAAAATATCCAGCTTTAAGCGTTTTGAGTGATTTTCTTACGGAGTTTAGCCCTAATCTCAACCTGAATTTCCCCCAATACTCCAAATCTGCACTTACAGACCCCTTGTGTAATTTTTAGACAATATTGGACCTAATCTTAACCTGAGTATTTCCACAAGCTGCAAACATGTAACTTTAACTTTTGAGTAATTTTTGACACATTTAGCGCTACCTAATCCTAACCTGTATTTTCCCAATAATCAAGAATTTGCATTTCTAAATTCCTCAGCTCATCCTGACTTTCGACAATACACGTATTTTGCGGCGTTTTAAAAGTTTATTAAAAATGTAAAAGCTCTCGGTACTTCTGCATTTTTAGTGGTTACAAGTCGTTTTAACTGATTTTGGCCTTAATTCTAACCTGACTTTTCTAAATCCAAATTTGCATTTCTAGACGCTTTTAGCACTAATATCAACCTAGATTTCTCCTAAAACTCCAAATTTTGCATTTGCAGATGCTTTGTGTCATTTTTAACCAATATTGACCCTAATCCTAACCTGAGTGTTTCCACAAACACAAAATATCCAGCTTTAAGCGTTTTGAGTGATTTTCTTACGGAGTTTAGCCCTAATCTCAACCTGAATTTCCCCCAATACTCCAAATCTGCACTTACAGACCCCTTGTGTAATTTTTAGACAATATTGGACCTAATCTTAACCTGAGTATTTCCACAAGCTGCAAACATGTAACTTTAACTTTTGAGTAATTTTTGACACATTTAGGCGCTACCTAATCCTAACCTGTATTTTCCCAATAATCAAGAATTTGCATTTCTAAATTCCTCAGCTCATCCTGACTCTCGACAATACACGTACTTTGCGGCGTTTTAAAAGTTTATCAAAAATGTAAAAGCTCTCGGTACTTCTGCATTTTTAGTGGTTACAAGTCGTTTTAACTGATTTTGGCCTTAATTCTAACCTGATTTTTCTAAATCCAAATTTGCATTTCTAGACGCTTTTAGCACTAATATCAACCTAGATTTCTCCTAAAACTCCAAATTTTGCATTTGCAGATGCTTTGTGTAATTTTTAACCAATATTGACCCTAATCCTAACCTGAGTGTTTCCACAAACACAAAATATCCAACTTTAAGCGTTTTGAGTGATTTTTTACCGAGTTTAGCCCTAATCTCAACCTGAATTTCCCCCAATACTCCAAATCTGCACTTACAGACTCCTTGTGTAACTTTTAAACAATACTGGACCTAAGCCTAACCTGAGTATTTCCACAAGCTGCAAACATGTAACTTTAACTTTTGAGTAATTTTTGACCCATTTAGGCGCTACCTAATCCTAACCTGTATTTTTCCAATAATCAAGAATTTGCATTTCTAAATTCCTCAGCTCATTCTTAACCAATTCTAACCCTACTATCAACCTAAACTTCCCAAAAAACTTCATATTTGCATTTCTTTTTAGTCCTTAAGACACTTTTTAACCCTGATCCTAACCTGACTCTCGACAATACACGTACTTTGCGGCGTTTTAAAAGTTTATTAAAAATGTAAAAGCTCTCGGTACTTCTGCATTTTTAGTGGTTACAAGTCGTTTTAACTGATTTTGGCCTTAATTCTAACCTGATTTTTCTAAATCCAAATTTGCATTTCTAGACGCTTTTAGCACTAATATCAACCTAGATTTCTCCTAAAACTCCAAATTTTGCGTTTGCAAATGCTTTGTGTCATTTTTAACCAATATTGACCCTAATCCTAACCTGAGTGATTCCACAAACACAAAATATCCAACTTTAAGCGTTTTGAGTAATTTTTGACCGAGTTTAGCCCTAATCTCATCTTGAATGTCCCCCAATACTCCAAATCTGCACTTACAGACCCCTTGTGTAATTTTTAACCAATATTGGACCTAATCCTAACCTGAGTATTTCCACAAGCTGCAAACATGTAACTTTAACTTTTGAGTCATTTTTGACCCATTTAGGCGCTACCTAATCCTAACCTGTATTTTTCCGAGAAACAAAGATTTGCATTTCTAAATTCCTCAGCTCATTCTTAACCAATTCTAACCCTACTATCAACCTGAAATTCCCAAAAAACTTCATATTTGCATTTTTTTTTAATCCTTAAGTCATTTTTAACCCTGATCCTAACCTGACTCTCGATAATACACGTTCTTGGCGGCGTTTTGAAAATTTATTAAAATTGTTAAAGCTCTCGGTACTTCGAACAATCCAACCAACTTTCCATCGCTAAAAATCCCAAAACATCCCGGTCCCATAAATTCCTCTCGTCAGAATCATGGGAAAGGTCCCGCATAACGGGAATTTGTGGATCAGCTCTCTTCGGCGGCGTCGGACGAGATTCTGCGCGATTTCCCGGAGTCAAACCGTCTCCAACGCCGCGAATTTGAAATCCATCCAGTTCGTCGTACGTGTGGTGGGAGTCTTCGTGACGCCGCTCCTGTGTTCCGGGGATTTTTAAGGCCCGATCCAGAAGTGACATTTGGCACTCGGTTAGGCCAAATTAACGTGGGGATTTTTGCGGTCACGTCGCAATTCGTTACGTGCAAGCCGCGGCGTGTAATCGAGGCTTAAACGGGGTGTCCCGATTGTTTGGAGGAAGTGAGCTGCTCGAACGTCTTATTTCGGGGTGGTGGTTTTCCAACTGCCATGCCGGCTCGTTTGACCGGATAAAGGTGAGTCCCGAATTCGCGTTTATATGTACGGGGTGTTAATTAGGGCTACTCTGTCGTTAATCGATTATTCCACTAAAACGAGATTTGTGGACGGCTGAGGTTTTTTTAAACTCCACGTAAAGTTAAACGATAGATTTTGATAGATAAGCGTTACGTCAACTACGGAGTCAAAACTTCAAGGAGGGTTAAGTTCCTAGCATCCTCAGCCTAAACTCCACCTGACGCTAAACCGCAAGTTTTGACAGAGAAACTAGGTAGTGTACATCAAAGCCAAGGCTTAAACTTCAGACGAAATTTAAGTTGACAATGCAAAAATTGAGCCTAACTGTATTTAGAGGCTTCTATAAATGTGCCTTTAATTTGGGTATATCTTGTGGTTGTTGTACTTTCCATAAAGACACCCTATTCAGTTCCTTTTGACGCTTATTGGGAGTAATAAGTTTAATAAAAGAACGGTAAAGAGGGGCTAAATTGCCACAATAGTGGAAGCTTGTCTAGCTAGTGAAGAATGTACCTAAAATAGTGAAGAATGCCCCTAAAGCGGACGGATCACCACGATAGAAGATAAACTCGAAAAGGCACATCCAAAAAGGATACGCAAAAGACATTGTCTAACGAGACGAATGTTCTTGTCCCTAATTTTAAACTGACTTTCTTCAAAAACTCAAAATGTACATTTTTAGATATTTGAATCATTTTTAGCAGATTTCAGTCCTAATCTCAAACTAAATTTCTATAATTTCGCATTTTTTGAGGGTTTATTTTTTACCAATTTTAACCCTGAACCTCGAGAGAACATCAAATTGCCATTTTGAGTCAAATTTCAGTTATTTTGGTAGGTAAACCTTTCAAATTGGAATATCTTAATTAGTTTGGAAAACTAAGTTTGTACAACAACATAAAAATTATTTTTTTATGAAAATTTAGGTAATTCTTAATCGATTTTAGTCCTAGTTCCAACCTGAATTTATCCAGAGGATCCAAATTTGCATTTTTAGAGGTTTTAAGTAATTTTTAACCGATTTTGACTTTAATCCTAATCTGACTCTCGTAAAACATCAAATTTACAATTTGAGACGTTTTGTCATACCTATATAAGTGGAATTTTGGTTCACGAATTATGATGTTACACAAACATCTATTTGGAAGAAAATTTCAAATTTCAAAATATATAAAAACGTTTATTTTTTGTAACCTATTTTGGCCACAATCTTCACCTGCGCTTTTCCAAAAGATTCCAAATTTTCATTTTTAGATCTTTTAGGTAATTTTTAATCGATTTTAACTAACTCTAACTCGAATTTACTACTCTACCGGGAGGCCTCAAATTTACATTTCAAGACGCTTTGAGCCATTCTTAACGATTTTGTGCTTAAATCTTACCTGAATTTCTCGAAAAACTCCTTGGAGAGAAGGGGAAAAAGAAATTTGCATTTTTTCATTTTCAACCTATTTTGACTTTAATCCTAGCCTGAATCTCGTAAAATATCAAATTTATATTTTGAAGCGTTTTGAGTCATATTTCATTTATTTTGGTTCAATAACGTAATGTTGTAATGTAATAACAAAAAGATTTGAATCCTTTTGATTCATTTTGTTCTAAAAATGGTATCCACTTTAAGGTACTTTAATTCAAATTTCACGTATTTTGGGTGGAAACTTAATTTTACCAAAAACAATAAATAAGCTCTATTTCGTCTGAGTTGTCCTAAAATTGAATTTCCCAAAAAAAGAAAACGTCAATAATTGCATTTTTTGGCAACGTGGGTCATTCTTAACCGATTTAAACCCTAATTTCAACCAACACTTTTTCAGAGGCGCCAAATTTTGTTCCAAAAAATCCAAATTTCCATTTTTAGACCTTTTCCTTCCTAGACCCTCCTTCAGGTTATTTTTAATCGATTTGAACCCAAACCTGAAATTGAATTTCTCCAAATTTGCGTTCCTAAAAATCACTTTTAACCGATTTTGACACTAATTTTAAGCTGAGTCTCAATAAAACAAAAATTTTTTATTTTGAGCCGTTTCGAGTCTAATTTCACTAATTTGAATCGGAAACTTAATTTTATCGAGAAAATAAGTTAAAATTTATTAATCTCTTTAGCCTGATCTGCAAAATTACTATTTTCAAGAACGTTAATAACTAATTGCACTTTTAGGCAACGTGGGTCAATTCTAACTGATTTTTGCCCTGATTCCAATCTGAATTAATCCAGAGATAAAATTTGCATTTCCAGACGATTTTGTTCGTAATTCTTGCCTGAATTTTGCGAGCGACTCAAACGAAAATTGGCATTAAAGCGACGAAAAATGCGAAACGAAATTGGCATTTTTCGACGTCTTAAGTATTCTTTAACCTATTTTAACCTCAATTCTAACCTGCACTCGTAAAATATCAAATTTGTAGTTTTGAAGCGTTTTGAGTCATATTTCATTTTTTTGGTTGTGAAGAATGTGACGTTGCCAAAAACAACAAAAAGATTTGAATCCTTTTGATTAATTTTGTTCGAAAATTAATTTTTACCGAAAATTATTAAAAAAAAATTATTTTTAGACGACGTAGGCCATTTAAGTTCCAAATTCTAAACTGAATTTTTCGAAAGACTACAAGTTTGCATTTACAGACGCTTTGTGTCATTTTTAACCAATTTTGGCCCTATCCCTAACATGAATTTTTTCACAAGCTTAAAATCTGTAATTTTAACGTCTTAGGTAATTTTTAACCTCTTTTTGGCTCTAATCTTAACTTGTGTTTTTCCAAGAAATCCAAAAAGACGCTTTAGGTCATCTTAACTCTCATCTCTCAATTGGTTTTCTCCAAAAATTGCGAAGTTACAGTTTTTCCCCTGTATTTTAAGATGTTTCCTTCCTAACTTGCAATTCTAGACGCTTTAGATCATTTTCTACCGATTTTGGCCCTAATTCTAACCTGAGTGTTCCTAAAAACTTGTAGCCTTTAGACTGGCAGACTGTATGAAGACTGTACCAAAGCTCCTCCACAGAATGTGATAGAAAGACAACAAGAATTTCCAAAAGAGTTTTTTCAATCAGAGTGGTCAGCCAAAAAGGAGTTCGATGCCTTGATGAAGAAATGACCAAACTGAGACAGATCAAGTTTCCTTGATGGAGATGAAGAAGCTTTTCAATACTCAGATGGAAGAATTAGCAAAAAGTTAGGAATTCATTATTTAAGTCAAAAAAGTTCAAGTAGAAGAGGATTTCGGACCAGGTGAGCTCTACCCAGTTGGACTATTGAGTCTCAGACACTCTTCACAATTAGAAAACCAACACAAAACCCAACTGCAAGGGCATCAGCTCAACCAGATGGCAATAAAGAGAGTGGGAGACTCTTAAATAACCTATTAAAATTTCTACTCTTTCACCAGCTCTATCCTCGTCCGCAGCCTCTCTCCTCTTTCCTCAATGAAAGTGTTTTGCCTCTCAGTCATTCTCACCAAACCTCTGACTATTTATCTTCCAGCAAGAAACCCTTCCAAGTTAGGTTCTGCATTACCTCTCAAAAAAAAACATGAGATTTAAAGGCTTTATCTGAAAAATGCGTCCTCGCGGGGCACGAACGCATAAATCAAAACCCACGGGGTCGCGAAAACCTCGCTAAAATTAAAACTACATATTTTTAATGCAGTTTTTATTTCGAACTTTTAATTCCACCGGTACACTACGGTGTATGATGTTGATGAGAGCTTACAAAACAAATTGCAACATGTTTGCATGATGGAAACACGTATTTTTTTTTAAGCGCTTTCACTCTGTTTTTGAATTTAAATGCTACACCTGTAGTCTTTATATGTGATAAAAGAACACTATTAAGTTACCATATTTTGAGTAATTTAAAGTGATCAGGTTTGTGTTCTTTTGGAAAAACATTTAAATACAAGCAATAATATTTTTTTTTATTTGGGTGACCTGCAAACTTGACGTTTATTTTTCTGGCTTCAGCTTTATGCTTGTTATTAAATTAGCCTGTATGGGGATTCATACTTAATACCCACAGGGCCGGAGGAAGCTTATTTTTATTGCAGTATGCAAGCACTCACTGTCAGTAGTGTAGTTTGCTGGCTTCTGATCCACTTTAGCTCCTCCTTTTCTTAAAAAGGTCCAAATATACTTTTAATTAGCGTAATGGATTCAAAATCAATGCAAAATTGCGATTTAAATAGGAATTTATTACTCGTTGCTTTAATTGAAATTTGCAGATCAAACGTTTCAAATTAGCTGAATGCATTATAGAGGAAAAAAATATGTAGTTAGATCTTTAACACTGCTGTTATTGCTTTTGTGTGAATGGGAAAACAACGAACTAACTATATTGAGAGGCTCTAAATATTAAAATTTAACTTTTATTGAACTGACTCTGAAAAAAGTCACATTACACGAAACCTGAGCGCGTAGGTCGAAAACTTCCATTCGACATGTTTTATAAAATCGAAAACTCCCTAATCCTTTTACTCGCATTGACCGAAGCTTTTCGTTTTTCGCACTTTCGTTTTGTTCCCTTTCCACTTCTCCCATTGTTGTCCAAGGTATTGTTGACAAACACACAGAGCTCTCCTATCTTCGTTCATTGTTTGTCCGAATCGAAACAGACTATAGGTATTTCAAAAGGGCGTTTTGTCTTTCATCGTCTAGGGATGCTTCAAAAGGTATTTGTTAAAATCAAATAACAATATCCACAGTCCAGCAAGAGCAAAACGAGCGCTATTAAATTCTATTGCCTTGCAAAATGATAGTTTTAGGGAAATTTCAATTGTAAAATGGCACATAATTTGTATAGCTTTATATTGTTTGCCTCTTCGACCAAACAAACGAAAATTTGTTTCGGACAAATTTCCTTTTCGAATCGTTTCCCAATTGAAATGGAATAAAATCATCCAGGTCCTTAAGGAGTATATTAAAGGTTCATCCCTTGCATGATTAATATCTTTTTTGTCAGCGAAAACCAATAAGAGCTCTTTGCAGGCCCTCATAGGCATATAAACCCTAAGGAAATTCTTAAATTGACGTTTTCCTTTATGGAATATTTTTTCAGGAAAGAAAAGAAGTATAAAGAGAGATTGGCAATAATAATAGGTTTTTTTCAGATAGGAAATTTGTTTTTTTGTGCCGATTAATCACTCTTAATAAATGTAATAAATATCTATTTGCCGAACATATTTTTATTACCGAGAGTATCTTTTTTTTCAAATTCCTCACAACCAATAAAATGAAATGGGGTTTGTGTTTGAATGATTTAATTTAATTCCGAACCAACTGCATTTAATAATGCAAATTGCCGAATATCGCGGATTTGTTCGACGTAATTATGATTTTACTTCATCATGTAACGCGTTGTTAAAATCGGTTCAGAATCCAATTATTCAGCGAACAAATTAGATATTTGGGGGCATAAAACTCTAAAAGAAATACAGCAATTAAATAATATAAACGAGAATATTACTGAAATTTTATCAAAACCATAATATTTTGTGGTGTTTAGAACAACCAGAAATATAGGTAGTGTATAGAAATATTGTTAGTAATAAATAAAACTCCACTGTTATATCCTCCTTCCTTTATTGGTAACTTTTGCTAAAGCTACAAGGATTTAAAAGGCAACAATTGGTCGACCTTTTTTTCTGAATATAGAGCATTTTTCCTATATTTTTAAATAGGAATTGAACAAAATTTACATATGTTGTGTCATCAGGTCATATAAAGGCAAGTGACATATTTGATTGTTACAGATAACTTGATATTTGTTAAAAATCCCTTTCTAAGGTTACACTTAAAAGAATGTTTTATTTGTAAAACATAAAACAAAATAACTGAGAATACTTGCAATTATGTGTATATCTACCTACATAGATGTCGATATAAAAAACCCTTAGGAGTGAAGAAAATTGTAAAAAGCAACCATCACGTAGAAAGAATACTAAACATAGCAACAAATTCGTAGGGAATCCATTATTAATATTTTTCCCTTTCTTGATACACACAATGTCTAAATTTCTATGTAGGAATGTGAAGGGTCGACCCTGGTAATTCCGTATTCCGAATGCAACCTCAAAACCTACGCAACTCAAATTGCTTTAGTCTAATACGTTTCCTAACTGAATTACCTTTAATGGAATTATGTGAAAGATCTCGACCTTTGGGGGGTGCCTTGAACTTTAAATTAGCAGGGAGAGCCTATTATAAAAACAATAGTTCGCCGGTTTCTTTAAATGTTTACAAGGTAAAAGCGGTTATGCAGCAGGTGATTTAACATCGGTTCAAGCTGAATTTAAAATTTATCTGACTCAAAGTCGCTTCACCAGGATTTAAGTTAAAACAAAAAGATCACATATTATATTCAAGAAATACTCCCAAGTTCTCTCCCAACTCCCAACATAACTACTATGTGTTAATCTAAAACTATGACGTCACTTGGATCATTGTCAACTAAATTATACAAACAACAAAGTAAACTTACTCCAACCCTCGTCCAGTTAATTTCCCGGCAAAATGCGCAATTTTCCCATCATAATAGCGAACAAGCTGAAGTGCATCTGCGAGTTAGTTGGTATATTAGACACCCGCCGATGGTTTTGCACGTCGTACCTTGCTTGATATAGTTCCGAGCTTCGTCATGTTTATGCATGCACATAGAAGTTTAACCCCTCCTGCGTATACGATTTAGGTAACCGCGATACAACGTCATGTTTTGGCAGCATGTTTCGGGCACCCGAGTAACTTTATTATAGCTGAAAGTCTTCATAATTTAGTTAAATATCACTGTTGGGGGTTGGGGCGAATTTTCTCCATAATACATGACACACCGAGTTTTAAACGAACAGAGATTTCCATATGTTCTTCTCGTCTGATATTTGGAAAGGGCGTATTATACCGAGACATTTTCCACTAGAGACATGTCATGCCGAGAGTTTTCATACCAAGACACATACACCACACAAGGTTTTCATACCACACATACACAAGAAAAATGTCCAATAGCAGGACGTTTCATACATTTAAGCAGAAGATTGTAGGGACGTCAACTTATTTGCAGCAGTTAAAATGGACACTCGAGTTACTTTATTGTAGCTGAAAATCTTCATAATTTAGGTAAATATCACTGTTGGGGGTTGGGGAGAATTTTCTTCATATTACAGGCCAGACCTTATTTTAAACGAACAGAGATTTCCACCCTCATCTGATATTGGGACAGGGCATTTTATACCGAGACGTTTCCTACTAGAGACCTCTCATGCCGAGAGTTTTCATACCAAGACCGTTTCACACCAGGAAAGTATCCGATAGCATGACGTTTCATACTTTTAAGCAGAAGATTGTGGGGACGTCAACTTATTGCAGTAGTTAAAACGGGCACTCGAGTAACTTTATTGTAGCTGAAAGTCTTCATAATTTAGTTAAATATCACTGTTGATGGTTGGGGAGAACTTTCTCCATAGTACAGGCCAGACCGTGTTTTAAACGAACAGAGATTTCAACCCTCATCTGATATTTGGACAGGGCATTTTATACCGAGACGTTTCCTACTAGAGACCTATCATGCCGAGAGTTTTCATACCAAGACCGTTTCACACAAGGAAAGTATCCAATAGCATGACGTTTCATACTTTTAAGCAGAAGATTATGGGGACGTCAGCTTATTGCAGCAGTTAAAACGGGCACTCGAGTAACTTTATTGTAGCTGAAAGTCTTCATAATTTAGTTAAATATCACTGTTAATGGTTGGGGAGAATTTTCTTTATAGTACAGGCCATACCTTATTTTAAACGAACAGAGATTTCAACCCTCATCTCATATTTGGACAGGGTATTTTATACCGAGACGTTTCCTACTAGAGACCTCTCATGCCGAGAGTTTTCATACCAAGACCGCTTCACACAAGGAAAGTATCCAATAGCATGACGTTTCATACTTTTAAGCAGAAGATTGTGGGGACGTCAGCTTATTGCAGCAGTTAAAACGGGCACTCGAGTAACTTTATTGTAGCTGAAAGTCTTCAAAATTTAGTTAAATATCACTGTTAATTGTTGAGGAGAATTTTCTCCATAGTACAGGCCAGACCGTCTTTTAAACGAACAGAGATTTCCACCCTCATCTGATATTTGGACAGGACATTTTATACCGAGACGTTTCCTACTAGAGGCCTCTCATGCCGAGAGTTTTCATACCAAGACCGTTTCATACCACGAAAGTATCCAATAGCATGACGTCTCATACTTTTAAGCAGGAGATTGTGGGGACGTCAACTTATTGCAGCAGTTAAAACGGGCACTCGAACAACTTTATTGTAGCTGAAAGTCTTCATAATTTAGTTAAATATCACTGTTGATGGTTGGGGAGAATTTTCTCCATGGCACAGGCCAAACCGTGTTTTAAACGAACAGAGATTTCCATACGTTCTCCTCATCTGATATTTGGACAGTGCATTTTATACCGAGGCGTTTCCTACTAGAGACCTCTCACGCCGAGAGTTTTCATACCAAGACCGTTTCACACACGGAAAATATCCAATAGCAGGACGTTTAATAACTTTAAGCAGAAGATTGTGGGGACGTCAACTTATTTGCAGCAGTTAAAACGGGCACTCGAGTAACTTTATTGTAGCTGAAATTCTTCATAATTTAGTTAAATATCACTGTTTATGGTTGGGGAGAATTTTCTTTATAGTACAGGCCAGACCGTGTTTTAAACGAACAGAAATTTCAACCCTCATCTCATATTTGGACAGGGCATTTTATACCGAGACGTTTCCTACTAGAGTCCTCTCATGCCGAGAGTTTTCATACCAAGACCGTTTCACACCAGGAAAGTATCCAATAGCATGACGTTTCATACTTTGAAGCAGAAGATTGTGGGGCGTTAACTTATTGCACCAGTTAAAACGGGCACTCGAGTAACTTTATTGTAGCTGAAAGTCTTCATAATTTAGTTAAATATCACTGTTAATGGTTGAGGAGAATTTTCTCCATAGTACAGGCCAAACCGTGTTTTAAACGAACAGAGATTTCCATACGTTCTCCTCATCTGATATTTGGACAGTGCATTTTATACCGAGGCGTTTCCTACTAGAGACCTCTCACGCCGAGAGTTTTCATACCAAGACCGTTTCACACACGGAAAATATCCAATAGCAGGACGTTTAATAACTTTAAGCAGAAGATTGTGGGGACGTCAACTTATTTGCAGCAGTTAAAACGGGCACTCGAGTAACTTTATTGTAGCTGAAATTCTTCATAATTTAGTTAAATATCACTGTTTATGGTTGGGGAGAATTTTCTTTATAGTACAGGCCAGACCGTGTTTTAAACGAACAGAAATTTCAACCCTCATCTCATATTTGGACAGGGCATTTTATACCGAGACGTTTCCTACTAGAGTCCTCTCATGCCGAGAGTTTTCATACCAAGACCGTTTCACACCAGGAAAGTATCCAATAGCATGACGTTTCATACTTTGAAGCAGAAGATTGTGGGGCGTTAACTTATTGCACCAGTTAAAACGGGCACTCGAGTAACTTTATTGTAGCTGAAAGTCTTCATAATTTAGTTAAATATCACTGTTGATGGTTGGGGAGAATTTTCTCCATGGCACAGGCCAAACCGTGTTTTAAACGAACAGAGATTTCCATACGTTCTCCTCATCTGATATTTGGACAGTGCATTTTATACCGAGGCGTTTCCTACTAGAGACCTCTCACGCCGAGAGTTTTCATACCAAGACCGTTTCACACACGGAAAATATCCAATAGCAGGACGTTTAATAACTTTAAGCAGAAGATTGTGGGGACGTCAACTTATTTGCAGCAGTTAAAACGGGCACTCGAGTAACTTTATTGTAGCTGAAATTCTTCATAATTTAGTTAAATATCACTGTTTATGGTTGGGGAGAATTTTCTTTATAGTACAGGCCAGACCGTGTTTTAAACGAACAGAAATTTCAACCCTCATCTCATATTTGGACAGGGCATTTTATACCGAGACGTTTCCTACTAGAGTCCTCTCATGCCGAGAGTTTTCATACCAAGACCGTTTCACACCAGGAAAGTATCCAATAGCATGACGTTTCATACTTTGAAGCAGAAGATTGTGGGGCGTTAACTTATTGCACCAGTTAAAACGGGCACTCGAGTAACTTTATTGTAGCTGAAAGTCTTCATAATTTAGTTAAATATCACTGTTAATGGTTGAGGAGAATTTTCTCCATAGTACAGGCCAGACCGTGTTTTAAACGAACAGAGATTTCAACCCTCATCTGATATTTGAACAGGGCATTTTATACCGAGACGTTTCCTACTAGAGACCTCTCATGCCGAGAGTTTTCATACCAAGACCGTTTCACATCAGGAAAGTATCCAATAGTATGACGTTCACTGTTCATCACTGTTCATGACTGTTCATGATTGGGGAGAATTTTCTTTATAGTACAAGCCATACCTTATTTTAAACGAACACAGATTTCAACCCTCTTCTGATATTTGGACAGGGCATTTTATACCGAGACGTTTCCTACTAGAGACCTCTCATGCAGAGAGTTTTCGTACCAAGACCGTTTCACACCAGGAAAGTATCCAATATCATGACGTACCATACTTTTAAGCAGAAGATTGTGGTCACGTCAACTTATTGCAACATTTACAATACAAACAACTATTTAATAAATCTTTGCACGTAGATCATAATGTGTTTCATATAACCTAGTAACCTAAACTACTGATAACCTGAACTAAATATTTCAAAGATTGAACGGCATAATTTGTTATATAAACTCCCTATTTTTGATCGTTTTTGGGTATGTGTTCATATGAACCTGTTAATATATATTTTGACGTAGAGAACGCTACTAAAAATTTGTGGCATTAATTTTGAGACACCCTGTATATGAGAGGACTCTTCGGAATTACAATAATTTTAGTCCCCTTTTTTAGCAGTTGGGCACACAAAAATGGAGGCGAAATAAACAAGAAGTAACGTTCGCTTGACACCTGATCGCCAATTGATAATCTCTGACCATAACAATTTGTCATGGGCACATATAAACACAGCAGATGTTCGGCCAAAAAAACGGGATTTTTCTCAGAATTTAATTAAGTTTTGACTTTAGGCTTGAAAAATCTGACTTTAAGCTCGAAATTTAACAAAAAAAAAACCTTGTTGGTCCTTCTAGGTATTCGACCAAAATGATGCCCATTAATTAAAACAATTACACAGGGTGCTCAATAGGGATCGATTATGAAAAAATACTTTGTACTGAAAATCAGATGAATGATTTTGACGCACTCTTGAGACACCCTGTAGATATGCCAAAAACATTAGGATGCATGTTATAGTTTATAAGAAGGGCTAAGAAAGCGGAATCTTTCAGCTTTCTTAGCCGCTTCTACGCATTCGAACAAAATAATACCCATGAAAGGGGCGGAATTTGTTATACAGGGTGGTCTGCATGTAACTGCATTGATCCCTTAGGGAACTTGCTGAAAATCTACTTGTGCAATGTTTTGCACTTCAACTGCTACGAACTATATCTTGCAACTTTGCAAGCAAGATAAACGACTTTGACTCACTCTTGGGACACCCTATAGATATGCCAAAAACCCTAAAAAGCATGTTATAGATTGTTAGGCCCTTTATTGAATTTTACTTTTTCTTTTAAATTTTTTTTTATAAAGATTTGGCCCAAAATTGCACTTTTACAACAGGAAGGAAAAGTCGATTTTTATTGAAAAAATTTGCTATAGAAGTAAGTTTGGATTAAAACTAGAAATATTTTAAATTTGTGCGTATTTACTATAATTTTTGCTTATTCCAGATTTTTTTTCAGTGCTTTTAATCGTTTTTTTTTAAATTTTACTTCTTAATTTTTATTTTGTTCAGTTTTCTATTTATTTTTTTTTGTCACGTTTTCTGCAATATATTGTTTTTTTCTATATTCTTTTCGTTGATCTTAATTGCATTGCAATTGATTTTTATTGGGTTTTCATTTTTTCGAGGTAATTTTGACCAACCAAGTTTTTTTTGCAAAGAATAAAATGTAATTTTAATGCAAATTGACATTGGAAGTAAGACAGTTTTGGACCAAACAGTGTTTTTTTAAATAAATAATACCTGATTTTTCAAGTTTTTATAGAGTTTTGAGCCGAAATAGATCAAGAGAATGTTTCTAAGTTGTAGATGTTTTAGCCCAAAATTGAAAATATTCGTTGTGATTTTTTAAATTGTGAATTATCTTTTTGGCACCTATAACCTATCGTATTTGAGAAAAGCCGGAATTTTCGTCGTGGATTAAGTATGGTATTCTACTGGCATTTAATGAGCGTCATTCCCTCGGGTAACTTTAAACGTTACCCTCAAGAATATCGACTTATTAAATGCTTGTTGTATAATATACTATTTTCAATTCTTATCCTTCGTCATGTTTTGTTGAATTTGGTCTTTAATTTTTTGTATCTATCAAGATTAGAACTTTTAACTCAATTTTATTCTTTTAAGCATTTTTTTACACAAAATAGAAATTCTGTAAAGAAGCAAAAATCGACGCCTATTGGGAGAAATATGATCCGAAATGGCAACAACTATTAGCAAATTTTTGAAAGTGTATAGATCATTTTGATTCACAATTAAAAATAGTTAAAATTTGTGCCTCTACCTATTTGCCACTCGTGCAATTTTTTTTGCAAAAATGTTTTATGTTTTGTTAATAAAATATTTGTGGTCGCAAGGGGGGGGGGGAGGTAAAAAATTAGACTTAAATTGTTGTTTGATAAAAATTGATTCTGGCATTTTAGCACATTTTTTCAAATTTTCAAACGTCATTTTCCACTCTTTTATCAATTGTGTAAAACTTACCTTAAAACGTTCACATCCAAAAGTAGACTTGCATAGCAACTACAGCGTCCTCAACTGTAGTTGAATTTCCCAATAATGTTCAGTTGCCTCGTCTTGAAAATGCAACGTAAACAAGGTAATTTTTTTTTTTTTGAAATTTTTGTTTCCCTTTTTTGTGTTGTTCTAAAAATATATGTGTGTGTGTGTTGTTGTTAATCTACAGAGTGTTTCTTTCATGTCTTCCCACCATTGATATGTCTGAAATGGTAAGAGTTACAAAGTCGCTTAGGTTAGAAAAAAAAGTAGCCTTTTATTGAGCTCCTTTAAGACTCCACTTCGAGGTTGCCAACGTTTCCTAGTTATTTAGAAAAATGTGAAAATTTTCTCAAAACTTCAATATCCTGTGGTAAAAGATGATTTTTAATTAAAAAGTGTAATACCTTTTCACAAAATGGCATGCAGCAGTACATTATTCAAGTTTTAATAACTCAGTTATCGTTACCAACTCAATTTTTTAAGTACGGACCTGGAATTTGTATTTGATAGAACGCTTGCAATTTCTGAAAGATCATTGCATTATTTGAAAGGATTCATGGTCGCCTTTAGGCCCTAATCCTGACCGAATCTTTTCGAAAATCTCCACGTTTTCATTTTGAATAATATTGAATGATATATCATTTATTTTGATCAAAAAATTTACCAAGATACCAAAAACAACAGACTAGAAGATTTGAATCAGTTCTACCTGCTTTTGTGTTGAAGATAAAATTCCCCAAAAACATAAAAATTAATTGTAAAGAAAAAACGGTTGAATGACTGAGTTTTAGCCAAAATTATAACATACATTTCTTTACATTTGAATTTTTGATTTTGGTTATTTAGACCAAAAACTACGTTTTTGTAATTAATGATTCCTGATTTTTCAAGTTTTTTATACATTCCGGCTATGATTTCAAAAAAGAACTTCTTTTAGAAAATTTTCCTAAATTTGAGACAATTTTGCCAAAAAAATTGGAAATAATTTACTACCTTCAACTGCAACGAACTATATCTTGCAAATTTCGTATTTCGCTTCTTGCTCTAAATTCAACGCTAAGCAAGATGAACGACTTTGGCATACTTATGGGACACCCTATAGATATGCCAAGAACCTTAAAAAAACATATTATAGATGTTGGGTCCTTTATTGAATTTTCACTCTTTTGAAGCAATTTTGGCCCAAAACTGTGACGAATAAAAAATCTCGATTTTTTAAGTTTTCTTACAAGGATTTGGCCCGAAATTGAACTTTTACAAAAAGGGGAAAGTCGATTGTTATTGAAAAAAATTGGTCCAAAAAGACCATGTTTTACAGTATTTTTAAAACTACCAGTTACTATCGAGCAACTTTCGTTTAAAACTAGAAATATTTTAAACTTTTGCTTCTAACTATTAGTTTTTTTTTTAGACATACCTACGTATTTTCTATAATTTTGGCCTATTCTGGATTTTTTCCTTTCAGTGCATTTAATCGTTTGCCTTTTAAAATTTTACTTCATTATTTGTCTTTTATTGTTCATAATTTTCTATTCCTTTTTTGTCACAACTGGCTTTTATTGGGTTTTCATCTTGCGAAATAATTTTGACTGAGAAGTTTAAATTTTCCAAAGAATACAGTGTAATTGTAATGCAAGTTGACATTGGTAGTAAGACAACGTTGGACAAAAACAGTATTTTTTAAAATGATAATGAATGAACCTGATTGTTTAAGTTTTTATACAGCTTTGAGCCGAAGTGGGATTTCTCCGGTAAGCCAAAAATATATTTTACTTAGAGAATTTTGGCTCGAAAAAAAATTCTTTTAGAGAATGTTTCGATACTTTTCTTAACTTTTGTACTTTTTAACAAGTGTTTTAGTAGTTTTTTTTTTCTTTCTTATTATTCTTTTATTCTTCATATTTTTTTGTAGTTATTATTGTTCTTTTTTTGTTTTTTTTTTGTTTTTCTGCGATCTAAATTGCAGTTTGCATTGTTTTCAGTCTTTTGCGGTAATTTTAGACTTAAATGAGTAAACCATTGTAATATAAATTGATTTTTATTTGAACAATTTTGGCTCAAAATTGAAACTTTTACAATTAATGTTTCCTGAATTGCATTTTTTTATAGTAAAGCATTCCCAAAAAGTTAAAAATTTGATTAAAATAAAACATGTATGATCTGAAAAGAAACCTCTTTTAGCAAATATTTGGGAGCTTTTAAACTATTTTGTCACAACAAATCGAGATTCGATGCAGATTACTGTAAAATACAGAAATGTATTTTTAACCGTCGGTACCATGAAAACGCTGTTTTCGACCTTTTAAAACGACTGATACCATCATTTCGCAAGCTCTAATTGTGTCCATCCACAGACTAGTTTCGTCGTTTACGGCTCATCAGTGAGGCTTTGACATAATTTGACAAACCGGAAACCTTTTCTCGGTACTGCCATGAAGCGTGTCTTGACCATTTCGAAATTTCGGGAGCTCTAATTGTGTCAAAGCCTCACTGATGAGCTGTAAACGGCGAAACTAGTCTGTAGATGGACACAATTAGAGCTTGCGAAATGATGGTATCAGTCGTTTTAAAAGGTCGAAAACAGCGTTTTCAAATCGAGATTCTTTCACTTTTGACACTTTGTGTACATTTATTTGTTTTCACATCCTTTATCATGTTTCAGTCAAATTTTGGTTATTTATTATATTTTTTCAGCGACCTAAATTGGACTTCTTAACGTGTTATTGTCTTTTATTCATTTGAAGTAATTTTGACCTAAAGTTGATCATTTTCAGTTTTGGACCTAAATAGATCCAAAATCCGATTTTATTTAGAAAGGATTGGTCCAAAAAAGAAAGTCTTTTAGCAAAGTTTTTAGATAATTTTAATTTTAGATATACTTTAAATGTGTGCCTCTACCGACATATTTTGGACTTATTTTTTTCTATAATTTCTTGACTTTTCCAGGTTTTTTTACTCTGTGCTTCTGGTAAGTTATTATATATATAACTCTATTTTTATCACTGGTCCCGATTAGACTTTTTGTTGCATTTTTATTCTTTTCAGGCTTTTTTAACCTAAAATTGTACTTTTTTCATTCAGACAATTTTGACCCAAAACCGTGTTTTAACGACTAATGATTCCGTTTTTTCTTTATACGGAGTTCTATAAGGAAGCAAAAATCGATATTTATTGAGAGAATTATGATCCGAAATGGGACCTCTTATTAGCAAGTTTTTGAAAACGTATACGTAACGTACACCACAATTAGAAATGTTTTAAATTTGTGCCTCCACCTGCCTGCCACTTTTGTTGCAAAAAATATTTGTGACAATTTTCAACCGAAGTCGATTGTTACAGATTTATTTTAAAAATAGTGTCAAATTATCAAAAATATGTTATAAAAATGGAATTTAAAAAAAACACACCAAAATGGCTCCTAAAACGTCATTTTTTGACTCTTTCATCGACCGCATAAATTAAGTTAAAATATTAATATAATTGTAATTGAAATTAGCTAATTTAAATTACATTAAAACATTAACAACCAAAAGTACGGTTGTCTGGCGATCACAGTGTCCTCAACAGTAATTGAATTCCGCCTTAACGTTTTGTCGCCTCTTTTAAAAGTGTAATGTAAACAAGGTAAAACAAAAATTATTTTAGTTACTAGAGTCTCCTTTTCTTTGTTGTTTAAAAAATATATATAAAATTATATATAGTGTGTTGGTGAAGTTAGCGGGATTAGGACAAATAATGCACCTCTTCTTTATTTGAAAATGGCCGACGTTTCGACTATTTATTTAGTCTTCATCAGGGCTAAAACCAATAAGTTAAATAGTAACAAATCCCTGGGCCCAACATAAAATTGTAAATAATGCTTGTTCAAATGTGGAACGTAAATTCCTATACATCCATTACATATATCAAATTTTAAAAATTTAAAAAATGTTTTAAACACAAAAAAATAAAAATATTAAATATACAGACAAACTGTAGACAAGTACAAGAATTAACAATTGACAAATACCGACAATACCAAGTAACCAGTAAACATGGAGGCATTATATATAGTTATAAAGAAACATGTTTGTATAACTTAAGCCTCCAAATTTGTCGTCCATCGGAACTTGTAATGATGAGGGACAGACCCCGAAACCGGTGTGTGCAAGTGGGTTGATCGACAAATTTGCAAACACCATGCGCTTTAAAAATCAAGTTGTCATGTCCATGTCTAAATGTTTAGATGTCCAAACATCTAGACATTTAGAACATATTGCGCTGTTAGTTGGAAGGTTCTATAACAAATAGTGTGGCCATGCAGAGAAGTAAATTTCCTAGGAGGTTGTTATTTGGGTGATATTGGCAATTTGCTGAAGCAGCCTCTGCATTAAATTATGTTAAATTACCCATGAAATATCGCGGCCTGGAATGTGTTGGCATGACGAAGATATAAATCATTTCACGCTACCCGGAACAGTTTTCCCAAGTGGTTACGGAATACGCTAAAAAACACAACACGCCGGCATTGTTATGCATGTGCTCAAATTCCATAACGTCGGCCCCAAAACCTAGAGCGGATTAAAACGGCTCAATGTTTTGGGCCTCCGAGCAACGCTATTTTGAGCAATTTAACTAAAGTTGAATAAAGAAAATTGAAGCACGTAGTCGAACACGATATCCAGGACAAAGTCGTTGCCGGATTCCAGTGTCCTGACGGAAATTTGCCCGAAAACCTAAGAGTGAGAGTCGGCGTAAACAAATTTAAGAATTATTGGCCGGAACTGACACCGGGAGAATAAAGGGAAAGATAAATCTGCGCTTGGGGAACTATAGAGCAAGCGGCTCGCATTTTTAAAGCACTACGTTAAGAGTTAAAAACGATTTTAATGGCGTATTTTACATACTTTACGGACCGAGGACTCGCATAAATCATAAAGAATATTCGGCTTGGCTTCGTGTCTTTTAAGCTCTTCCCTTACTTTATCTCGTTTTTTACTGATTTAAGCTTACGTAGCCAGATAAGGGCGGTTTTAGGAAAATGCGCTCCTCAGCCGTTTAAATTACCCTCAAGGTCTCAGCTTCGAATCATCGAAATGCGCCATTTATCAGCGATGATGTATGGAACATCGACACATTTAGACACCTTTTCCATTATCAGTAGTTATGTTGGTCGCTCCTTCGAGCACTCAAAATAATGCTTTTCCTGGCGTTTGTAAATTAAAATATTTCCAGCTAGAAGCACGAAGAACAATTCCTGTAAAATAAAGATTATTCTCGTTTTTTGCTTCATTAACATTTTCTGGCCGCTCTTCGCTCCTTCGAAATTCTGCCAGGGGCCTTAATTAAAGAATAAGACCTTAGAAATCCTGCTAACAACTGGTGAAACGATCCACGAGTCCGACATTTTTAATTAAATGGGTTTTACGGAATAATTTTTGCGCCATCTCCGCACTTCTAAGTGTCATCAGAAATCGTAGATGGAAAGCTTTTCCTGTGTCATAATTCACTGCTTTATGTTATACAATTTATTGTCATTACATCACTATCACAATACATGATCTTTAAATTTTTATCCATATTGGGGCACTAAGAACTTCCTTATGAATGGTTGAAACATTCAATTTAACAACCGCCTAAATTGTTGTCGTTCGAGGCTGAATCGCTGAAGTACTCTGAAGAGGAACAAATAAATCAGCGAAACGTTGTTGAAAAATTTATGTATAACCAACAAAGTTTTCTACAACATATTACCAAATCCTTTTCTCAGTCGAGAGTACTCAGTCAAAATTCAAGTCAGCAGTCTCAAATACATTTGATTGCAATTCTCAGCTACATGTTTCTCCCTAAAAATCATCATCAGGCCTTAATCAATATACACGCTAAACTCTTTTTATTTGTTCACATTCTTTTTCATAATTCTTGACCTGGAATTTCAAGATTTACAAAAAGAAATCATGACAGATGATTGGAACATGAGTATAGGCCAGTGGCCTATACTCATATTATGGGATTTACATGGATTTATACGTTTGACGAAATTATTAGGGCGTGATATATTGGGACTAATAAGGTAAAATGAATGTATTAATCCTGCAACTCTCTATTAGCCTTTGCGATGAGAAGTGAATTTCTATTTGCTTCTCCCTAGATCACTATAGTAACCGTGCTGTTAAGCCTCGTCAAGGTTTATTGAATCCCTACGTTTGTAGGGTTGTCCTACAAGAGAATTCATTATATATTTATATAGGTTTTACGTGATTATAGTAAAGTGTTTTGTATTTAGTGACTCACTAACTCTAGCCAGAATGCTAAAAAAGGTTTTATTTCTTTGAAGTATTAAAAGATCTATCAAATAAGTAACGAAAGTTCTTAGAGTTTCCATCTTGATGACATCGTGATGACCACTGATTTCAACTGATGACATATGAGAGATTTTTAGTACCTACCTCTGGAAATGTATTTTAAATATAAGTTTCCAAATTGACTAAAATAATTAATTATAACAATTTGATTGGTAGATAAGTTGATAATTATGGCTTATTTATAGTTTATCGATCATTGTCAATAACCTAGGTACCATTTTGGAGGAAAAAATTATTTTAGAAATTCCCGCATCACATTCTTATTTCATAATTTTGATCCACCTTATGATTTTCCACTATTTTTATCAACGTCTGTAACAATAGATTTCGGTCGAAATGACTACCTTCTTTGAAAATTTTGAAAACTTTTCAAAAGCTTTTCAAGTTTTTCTTCCATAGCTTCAAAATGGCAGGACTTTAGGACCAGTTTAAGAATCTTACGAGGGAATATTAAGGACCGTAAGCTGCAACAGTCAGAACGAGGCCATCGTTTAATAAAAATCGAAAAAAGTCCGAACTTAGTTCCTTATTTTTAGGCCATTCGTGCTCATTTACTATACTTCATTCAAGATTCAGTACAAAGATTATAAAGGCATATTTGTGGGGTCAAAATAAGACTTTTTTTTCTATAAACATGGGTCCTAAAATGAACCTCCTCCCCCTACAGGGGCTCAAAGTTGAAAGAAAAAAATTGTTTTTTTTTATCTGTGACCGTTTTTATTCGTAAAAATTTTTGAAAATTTGTACATCCCCGTTTCTCAACGAGCTTTTCTCATTTCTTTACTCAGAATTACCATAAATAAAAAACAACAGTTGCCATAACTACAAAGTCCCAGCCTTACTGGAAGTGACTATGAATTTAACAAAACTCTTGGGAAACATAAAGTGCTCGTCATAATAATGACATTAAATCCTTAAAAACTGCGAAGAATAAAAATTTTGCCATTTCTGAGACAAGAAATTAAAAAAGCTCTTTGAAGAACAGGGGGGTGCAAAATTCCAAGAGTTTTCGTGACTAATAACGGCCATAATTAAAAAAAAATCTAACTTTGAGCGCCGGTAGGGGGAAGGGGGTTCATTTTAGGTTACACACAGGTACACATGGGTGTAAATTAAGTGGGCATTCGGAAATTAGCTCTCAATATATCTCTTCTCTCTTTTACTTTCTTAGCTCTTATTGTAAATTTGCATATGCATCTTCATCAAAACGAGAGCTGTCAAAGACCGCGATGCACGCTTTTGGTCCTAAAATTTTTGGTCCAAATAGCAAAAGACTTCTTGAAGGAACCCGCATTAATTCTTTTAACTTCAGGTTTAACAATTACTTGAGCTCACCATAGACTAATAGAAAATAATGTTAATCAAGCTCTTCAAGGACTTGCCTTAACTGTAGCCCTAAGGTTTTATTTTCCTCTACTACAAGGATTCGAATACTTTGAATCAATCAGGACTTCATGGTCTTCATGTAATTGTAGGATCAAGATTTTTACTTATTTGTCTAATTCGACTTTATAAAAACCACTTTTCCTCTATTCATCACGTTGGATTTGAAGCAGCAGCTTGATATTGGCACTTTGTTGATGTAGTCTGATTATTCCTTTATATCTCTATTTACTGATGAGGAAGCTAAATAACTACTCATATAATATAATTAATTATCTTTAACTTCCAATTAAAAAATCTAGATACTCCAGTATAAGTAATTTATATTATTTTTTCTGCAAAAATTTCTGCAATTTTATTAATATTAATTTATGATCGTGAAAAAAGAAGACCATTTGAGTGTGGATTGAGCTCGTCTCCCTTTTTCACTTTATTTCTTTCTAATTGCAATTATTTTTGTAATTTTTGATGTTGAATTAACTCTTTTTCTACCTCTCATTCAAATAGATCAATCTTCAAGACTAATGAACTTCTTCACCTGCACAAGAATATTTTTACTTATTTTACTTATAGGTCTTTTCCATGAATGAAATCAAGGTGCTTTAAATTGAGTAAATTAGGATAATAGTTTAAATAAAACATTTAAGTTGAATTTAAAAAATATTATTATTAATTTATCTTAGGCGGAAAACAAACCAATTGTATTTAGTTTTAACCTAAAATTATGGTGAATAAGTTCGCCTCCTCCTACCTTCACCTTCATGCAATCACCTTAATTGAAACCAAATAGAAGTATATCACTGTTAATGATAAAATTGAGAACTTCTCCAATTAAAGAATAAAGACAAATTAGAACCTCCATTTTTTATTCTATATTTATATAGTTTAGAAAACATAACACTTTCACTGTTAGGATGGAAATTTAGTTTCCTATAAATATTCAGAGATTTTTAAGTCACCTCAACATCTTTAATGTTACGCTCTAATTTTAGCTATCTAAGTAAAAATATACTACAAATAAAATAATAATAAAAAATAAAACTAAATATCACTAAAAATTCAGAAAGCCCCTTTCTTCCATAATATTCAAATCACTCGTGATCTATTTTTTGATAAAGTTTTTTACCAAAAGCTAAAAATAAAGGAGAAATTCCAATGGTAGATAAAATTGGTATATTTTATATCCCAACTAAAAATAAAGTAACTCTTTAAGGTCTCATAAAGGTCTAAAGTTTTCATAATAATATTTCATCTGAATAATTTCTCAACCAATCAATGCACCTACTAATACTAAAAATAAAGTTATTAACTTCATACAAAATGGCAAATAAATAAAATATGGCTCAACAAAAATATGGCTCAACAAAATACAAAAAAAAAAATTAAACCTAATATTCTTTTATTCAAAATTTTATTATTTTTTCACTCAACCTTCTTAAAACAGAAACATTATAATTATCTAAAAGACACAAAATAGGTTAAACGAACTGAATAAGCTATAGTAGGACCAATAGAAATAAAAAAAATTAAATACGTAAATCACTCTAAAAATCTTATAGAATAAACTTTGGCAATTAAATCCTTAGAATAAAACCCAGCCATAATTGGTAAACCACATAAAGCAAAATTTGCTATTAAACTACTAAAACACAAGTAACTGGGAAAACCTTAACTTGCCCCCCCCCCCATCAAACGAATATCCTGATTATCCTTTAAATTATAAATAATTGCCCCCGCACACATAAAAAATAAAGCCTTAAACAAATCATGAGTTAAAAGATGAAAAAAGCTAATTTAGGGCGCCCTAAACATAAAATTGAAATCATTAGTCCTAACTGAGATAAAGTTGGCAAAGCAATAATTTTTTTTTAAATCCCACTCAAAATTAGCAGCCAATCCTGCTGTTGCGAAAGCGCAATATTGTAAATAAAATGTTAACTTAATCTAGTTGTGGTAATCATGTGTTTTATATCTCCACATCTCACAATAGTACCACCAGCCAGGTAACTGCCCGAGAGCTGGTGAGCTGTCACGTCACGTTTTTTCAGGCTGTCATAAAAGCTTTTCAAGTTGTCACATTTGAATACTATTACGTCTCGGCATATTTGCCCTCATTCTCTGCCCAGTTAGTTAAATTACACCAATTTACAAAGTTTACCTTTCCCGGGTGATTCCCACGTATAAAACCCCTCTCTGTGCTACAGCATCTCGAAGTTGTTAGCAGATTGACAGTCTCCTTCAAATCTCTAAAGAAAGGAGGGTTTTAGGTCTTTCGGCTTCAAAACCTTCTAAAGGCTTGATGTTATGCGAATAGTTAGAGTACCAAAAACTACATAGTAAGTAGATGTGTCCAGAAATCTGTTCGTTTGCATGCCAGCAAATGCATAGTGCTTACAAGTAAGACTCAGGTATGTGTTTGAACTTTAATTAACGTTACCACCTCAGAAGCTACAAAGTACTACGTTGATTAGCAGTAAAATTTAGAACATTCACCATTGTGCACATTCATTTCCCTTTTGTAAATAGATTATTAGTTAATTGTATATTTTTCTTTTTATTTCATAAGCAACCATCTAAAACCAATCACCCTTTTGGAAAGTCTGCTAAAGTTTGGGATTCTAACAGGCTTATAGTTTCCCATCCTATGAAAATGTCTATTGCAAATTCATTGTAAAATTGCATGTCGTCATTATTCACCTGCTATAAACATAGTAAATAAAGAAGAATATTTATTACTAAAGGACTCAAAATTTCTCTTGATCGAATCAACAAATGAACACCAGTTGTGACCAAAGTTGAAGAATGGATTAACAAAGAAACAGGCGTAGGCGCAGCCATGACTGCAGGAGGCCATGAAGAAAAAGGAATCTGCGCACTTTTTGTAATAGTTGCTAAAACAAAAAAAGATACAATCAATATACACTTTATCTCTAAAAAATTTCATCTACCAACTCTTGCTATTATTCAAGCAATTCTTATTAAAATTGCTGCATCACCGACCCGATTAGACAAAGCGGTTAATATCCCAGCATTAAACGATTTAACGTTTTGATAATAAACCACCAATTATAAGACACTAGCCCTAAACCATCTCAACCTACTGAAATAAAAAAAAAATATTCTTATAATTATTATTGTTATTGAAAATACAAACATAATTACTAAAAAAAAATAAAGCGTTTTAAATATATATCCTCTAGTATATACTCTTTTGAGTATCTAAAAATTAAACTAGAAATATATATAATAAAGCCCATAAAAAGAAAAGATTTTCAATCTAAAAATAAAACCCCCTCTAATATATTATAAGATAAAAAGACTAAATTAAACTCAATCAAAATTATATAATCATTTATAATAAATAATATACCCAAAATTAATCTCAAAAAAGAAAGTATTAATAAAATTCACCTAAAAATACTAGCATAAAAAATTGCCTAAATTAAA
The DNA here is from genome assembly GCA_951812265.1 of Taphrorychus bicolor. Classification (NCBI taxonomy): domain Eukaryota; kingdom Metazoa; phylum Arthropoda; class Insecta; order Coleoptera; family Curculionidae; genus Taphrorychus; species Taphrorychus bicolor. Next base: position 12,536,051 of record OX638302.1, read on the forward strand.
ATTCTATATCTTTAACTCCACAAATTAAATTTTTTCCTTAAACTATTTAAGCATACTCGAAGTACTAAAATTTCAGCCTTTAAAATTAGTAAATTTAAAGCAACCCAATGTAAAAACAACAAAAAATATTCTCGAATATTAATTTGACTAAAAGAAAAAATTCCAAAATAAAGCTTCCATGCTGAGTAAAAGAAAATAAAAATAATGAATAAACAGTTCTATAAAAAACTAAAAAAAAATAAAAAATATAAACAATTTTCTATATAAAAAAATAGAATTAATTAATAAAATTTCTCGCAAAAAGGGGGAGCAGATATATTAGAAGAACATAATAAAAATCACCAAAAAGATAATCTAGGAATTATATTCAAAAACCCCTTATTTAAATATAAACTACGACTATGAGTACGTTCATATAATAAATTAGCAATACAAAAAAGACCAGATTATCTTAAACCATGAGCTATTATTAATCCTAAAGCTCCTCAAGCCCCTCATAAATTATATGTTAAATTTCCAGCCAATACTATTCCTATATGAGAAACTAATGAATAAGCAATTAATATTTTTATATCTCTTTGACGCAAACACACCATTGAAATTAAAACCGCTCCAATTACAGAAATACTAATGAAATTAAAATTTAGATTACTCCCAGTTTGACCTAGTACTTTGTTACACGTAAAAGTCCATACCCCCCCCCCCCCAATTCAAGCATAATACCAGCTAAAATTATAGATCCAGAAACAGGGGCCTCTACATGAGCCTTAGGAAGTCATAAATGAACTATAAATATAGGAATCTTTACAAAAAAAAACAATTCTATACAAAAATATAAAAAATTCCTATCCAAAAAACTAAAAAAATAAAAATCTATACTAAAACCCCCCTTATTTAAACAAAAAAAAATCCCAGTATTATAGGTAAAGAAACTAATAATGTGTGAAACAATAAATAACACCCAGCTATAATTCGTTCTGGTTGATTACCCCAACCAATAATAAAATTTAAAGTTGGGATTAAGCTACTCTCAAAAAATAAATAAAATATAAATAAATTTAAAGAAAAAAAAGTACAAAACAATCTTAGTAATAAAAAATAAACCACAAAAATAAACAGCTTATTATAAATCTTCAATAGATTTACCTCCCCACTTTCCCAAATCCACAAGATAAATTTAAAACTTCCTCTCTAAAACTTATTTTGATTAAAATTAAAAATGAGAAAACCATTCCACATCACCTCATTAACCAAAATCCTGTAAAAAATGATAAAAACATCAAAAATACTAAATAAAAAATTAAATCCATCTATCATAAATTATCAAACATTAAAACTATATCACTTCCATGAGTCCTGATTAAGATTACTAATAAAGAAAGACCTAATGCCCCCTCACAAACCCTTAATGCCAAATAAATTATTCTTAAAAACTTTCTGAAGAAAACTGAATAAATTGAAAAATAGCATAGCATAAACTGATAAAACCATAGCCTCTAACCTGAGAAGCATTATTAAAAAATGTTTATACTTAGAAACAAAAACAACTATTCTAGCTAAAAATAATATAACAAAAGAATAAGAATAAAAAATATTATCATTATTTATTGTTTTAATAATTTAATAAAAATACTGATCTTGTAAATCAGAAATAAAGTTTTTCTTTTTAAAACATCAGGATAAGAAATTTCTTTCTATTATTAATCTCCAAAATTTAAATTTGATTTTATACTATTCCTTGATATTATAATATTATTTCTAATAGATCTATTTCTTTCTATTATATTTATAACTTTTAATCATCCTCTAGCTTTAGGGGAAATCCTCCTAATATTAACAATTAATACATCATTAATATCAGGGTTAATATATACAAATTTCTGATTTAGTTACATTTTACTCCTAATCATAATTGGAGGAATATTAGTTATATTTATCTATATAAGCAGAATTGCTTCTAATGAAAAATTTAAAATACCTAAATTAATATGGACTACCTTTTATTAAGATTTCGGCCATGATTATTACTTATTATTATCCTAGATTCATTTTTCTCACTTTTTAGATCCTCCGAGGTAACTTTATTCAGACAAGACTTTATCTACTTATTAAATAGACAAACCAAAATCTTTAATAGACCTCATATTCAACTCCCTAACGCCTTAATAAGTTATTTATTATTGACACTAATTATAGTAGTAAAAATAACAGAAATAAACCAAGGACCTTTACGACAAAATTAGTGATAAAACATTTAGAAGCCTCACCCTTTTATAAAATTTTAGATAATTCTTTAATTAGTTTACCCACAACAATTTTTTCAATATTAAATTTTGGAAGATTACTAGGACTCTGTTTAATAATCCAAATTATCACAGGATTATTTTTTAGCAATACATTACTGTCCTAACGTAGAATTAGCATTTAATAGTCAGTTAAACGTTAAACTAATTCGAACATTCCATGCAAATGGGGCATCATTCTTTTTTATTTGTTTATATTCCCATATTGGACGAGGAATCTATTATAATTCTTATGCATTTGTACAAACCTGAATACCAGGTGTGACGATTTTCTTTCTAGTAATAGCAACAGCCTTTCTAGGATATGTTCTTCCATGAGGACAAATATCATTTTGAGGGGCTACAGTAATTACTAATTTAGTTTCAGCCATTCCATATCTTGGAAATACTATTGTTCAGTGAATTTGAGGGGGATTTGCTATCTTAACCCGATTTCTTCCCTTTCATTTTATTCTTCCCTTTATTGTATCAGCTCTAGTTATTGTTCATCTTATATTTCTTCACCAAACAGGCTCTAATAATCCAATTGTATGCTCAAGAAATATTGATAAACTCTCTAGTAGGTAGTAGGAACTAACTAAACTCTAGTAGGAATATTAATTTTAATAATAAGGTTAACAATTTTAACTCTTCAAGCCCCCTATTTATTAGGAGACCCCGATAACTTTACTCCAGCAAATCCTCTAGTTACCCCAATCCATATCCAACCTGAATGATATTTCCTATTTGCATATGCAATCCTACGATCAATTCCCAATAAATTAGGTGGTGTTTTAGCCCTACTCTTGTCAATTGCTATCTTATATATTATGCCCTTCATAATAATCAAATAGCAAAAGACTTCTTGAAGAAAGCCGCGTTCTGAGACACATTTGCAGGGAATGGATTTGCACCTAATATTCATATTTCATCTTCTTTATCACTATTTGGAATATCTCTTTTAATTTTACGTTAAGCCTGCTAGTAGCTACACTCCTAGTACAGTACATCTTCCCATAGTATGATTTTACTAGTTTTGTATCTTGTATGGTTAAGAAGCTGCCCTTGGTATATTCCGTCCAATTTGTAACAATAAATGTATAAGTACATTGGGCGAAAATACGAAAAAAACCCATTCCACTTCAACAACTATTAATCCCTTTTTTTATTGGCATTTTCACCTACTGTATGACGCCATTTAACGTCATCCGTGCTCTGAGTTTACCAGGGATGATTAAAAATATCTTCTAAAAATTGCGTTTTATAAATATTATGAGTGATTTGCGTGAGGGGGTTTATCAATTAGTGGCGATTGTCAATCGCTTTTTTACACACCGCACAGAACGTTTCAGGTCTTATTCATCATTACTTTTGGGTTTCACCTGGTAACTTTCGAAGTCCTCAAATGTCATACATAGGCAACCAGATATACATTTCCATTGAGGCCACAGATATCTTCAATTACTAAACGAAATCGTGGTGATACAACTTGTTGATAAAACATGGATGCACATATTTTAATTTCGTCATCGAGAAACACCAATATTTTATATCTCTCTTGGCTCCTGGTCACAAAAGGTGCCGCGCTAGGGACAAATCTTATCAGATAACTTAGTGCAGAAAGAGATGAGTAGAAAAAATCATTGGATCTTCCGAAACAACGTCTATTCTGTAGGGTATTGATGTCTAATAATAGTCTTTCTGGTCAATGCTTTGTAGAGAAGATGCAACAGAATCATTGCCAGGCTATAAAAGCAAAGGTTTATTGCAAATGACCACTAAAAAAAGTGCCCAAGGTTTGACTTTATTGGAATAATATGTGATGTAGCCGTATGAACTCTATGTTTTTCTTAAATCGGAAAATCATGACTGACTCTAGGTGATTCGGTATGTACTATTATCTGAACATTATGACGAAATTTTGAGGTCAAAACACCCAGGCATGCCAAAAGTGTTGGAATTCCTATCATTCAGCATGTTGAAGCGGGTGCAGTCCTTCTTTTGTAGTGGTGAGTGCACTGAAGCCACCGTGTACTAATTTTGGTCCATGTGACGTCACAAAAACCAATTTTTATCGTTCGCGACTTATTCTCACTTTCCTCACTCCAAAATCTGACGAAACCCTACAAAAATAGCAATTGATGCTGAACCTCCTGATTGTGCTTTATTAATTTTCGATGTCAACTTCCAACAGAGTAACATTTCTTCGGAACCAATGATAATAAACATCATAATTTTACTACTACACACCGCACAGAATTTTTCAGGTCAATGCAAGATGTACTAAATTGAACTACAGCGCGATATTACTTTTCGGGTTCACCTCGTAACTTTCGATGTCCTTAAATGTCATATATAGGCAACCAGATATACATTTTCATTGAAACCACAGAGATCTTCAATTACTAAACGAAATCGTGGTGATACAACTTGTTGATAAAACATGGATGCACATATTTTAATTTCGTCATCGAGAAACACCAATAGTTTATCTCTCTTTTGGCTTCTGGCCACAGGAGGAAAAGGTGCCACGGTAAAGACAACCTTATCAGATATCTTAATGCAGGAAAAGATGGGTAAAAAAAACCATTCGATCTTCCGAAGCAAAGTCTATTGTGTAGCGTATTGGTGTCTAATAATAAAAGGTCTTTCTGGTCAATATCTTGCAGAAAAGATCTAACAGACTCATTGCCAGGCTCTAAAAACTAAGGTTTAATCTCCCAGACTAAAGTTTATAACAAATGACCACTTTGTTGGAAGAATGCGTGATATAGCAGCATGAACTCTATGTTTTCTTTAAATCGGAAAATGATAAATGACTTTAGGTGATACAGTATGTACTATTATCTGAATATTAAGAAGAAATTTTGAAGCCGAAATACCCAAGCATGCCAAAAGTGTTGGAATTCCTACCGTTCAGCATGTTGGAGCGGGTCCAGTTTTTCTTTAGTAGTGGTGGGCGCACTGAAGCCACCGCGTACTAATTTTGGTCCACGTGACGTCACGAAAACCAATTTTTATCGTTCGCGATTTGTCCTCACTTTCCTCACCCCCAAACCTGACGGAGCCATACAAAAATAGCAATTCACGCTTAATCTCCTGATTGTGTTTTGGTAATTTTCGAAGTCAACTTCCAACAGAGTAACATTTCTTCGGAACCAATGATAATATGCATCATGATTTTACTACTACACATCGTACACATTCTTTCAGATCAATGCAAGATTTACTAAACTGAAGTATTGCGTGTTATTACTTTTGGGGTTCACCTGGTAACTTTCAATGTGCTCAAATGTCATACATAGGCAACCAGATATACATTTCCATTGAGACCACAGAGACCTTCAAGTACTAGACGAAATCGTGGTGATACAACTTGTTGATAAAACATGGATGCACATATTTTAACTTCGTCATCAAGAAACACCAATATTTTGTATCTCTCTTGGCTCCTGGCCACAAGAGGGAAAGGTGCCACTATAGAGACAATCTTATCAGATATCTTAATGCAGAAAGAGATGGGTAGAAAAAATCATTGCATCTTCCGAAGGTAAGTCTATTCTGTAACGTATTGGTGTCTAATAATAAAAGGTCTTTCTGGTCAATACCTTGCACAGAAGATGTAACAGACTCATTGCCAGGCTTTAAAAGCAAAGGTGTAATCCTCCAGAATAAAGTTTATTGCCAATGACCACTAAAAAAATTGTCCAACGTTTCGCTTTATTTTAGTAATACATGATATAGCCTATGAACTCTATATTTTCTTTAAATCAGAAAGTGATGAATGACTCTAGGTCATTCAGTATGTACTATTATCTGAATATTAAAAAGAAATTTTGAGGTTGAAACAGAAAGCATGCCAAAAGTATTGGAATTCCTACCGTTCAGCACGTTGGAGCGGGTCCAGTTTTTCTTTTGTAGTGGTGGGCGCACTGAAGCCATCGCGTACTAATTTTGATCCACGTGACGTCACGAAAACCAATTTTTATCGTTCGCGACCTTACAAAAATAACAATTCATGCTGAACCTCCTGATCGTGTTTTAGTAACTTTCGATGTCAACTTCCAACAGAGTAACATTTCTTCAGAACCAATGATAATAAACATCATAATAGCTATTTATGTAACCAGTTACGAAAAGTCCGATTTTGTGTAACGAACGAATGTTTGCGGGACGAGCGCAGCGAGTTCCCGCAATTTGAATGAGATACACAAAAAAGGTTTTTCGTCACGTGTTTCATACAAGATTTTTTCTAATTTTGACTACAAATACCTACTTAGAGAGAGAATTATTATTATTAAACTTCAATATTTACTTTTAAACTACTTTGTATCTACTTAATACCGTAAAACTATAGCAACGGTGTGCCACAGCCGAAACCTGCAACTGGTGGTGACACCAACTTTTCATCACTAGTTACGAAAGATTTTACTTTTTGTAACTAGTTACGAAATGTAGGACGTTACGTCACTGTCATCAGTAATGAAAAGTGCCACTTTATATGTCAAAATTAGAAAAATTCACTACTACACACCGCACAGAATGTTTCAGGTCAATGCAAGATGTACTAAGTTGAACTACGGCGCGATATTACTTTTGGGGTTCACCTGGTAACTTTCGATGTCCTCAAATATCATACATAGGCAACCAGATATACATTTCCATTGAGACCACAGAGACCTTCAATTACTAAACGAAATCGTGGTGATACAACTTGCTCGTAAAACATGGATGCACATGTTTTAATTTCGTCATCGGGAAACACCAATATTTTATATCTCTCTTGGCTCCTGGTCACAAAAGAAAAAAGTGCCACGATAGGGACAAACCTTGTCAGATATCTTAATGCAGAAAGAGATGGGTAGAAGCAACCAAAAAACATTGGCTCTTCAGCTGCAAAGTCTATGTGTTCTTTAAATCGGAATATGGTGAATGGCTCAAGCATGCCAAAAGTGTTGAAATTCATACCGTTCAGCATGTTGGAGGGGGTCCAGTTCTTCTTTTGTAATGATGGGCGCACTGAAGCCACCGCGTACTACTTTTGGCCCACGTGACGTCACGAAAACTAATTTTCGTCGTTCGCTCCTCTCCTCACTTTCCTCACTCCCAAGTCTGACGAGCATTACAAAAATAGCAATTCATGCTGAATCTCCTGATTGTGTTCTAGTAATTTTCGATGTCAATTTCCAACAGAATAACATTTGAAAAGAGTGTAGGTGGTTACCAAATTGTCGATCAACTCATCTGCATACCAGTTTCGAGGTCTACCCCTCATTAGTACAGCTTTGGCTGGTCGACAAATTGGAAACTTCGAGGATTTTACCTGGTAACTTTCGATGTCCTCAAATGTCATACATTGACAAGCAGATATACATTTCCATGGAGACCACACACTTCAATTTCTAGACGAAATCGTGGTGATACAACTTGTTGATAAAACATGGATGCACATGTTTTAACTTTGTGATCAAAAAACACCAATATTTTATATCTCTCTTGGCTTCTGGCTACAGAAGGAAAAGGTGCCACGATAGAGAAAACCTTATCAGGTATCTTAATGGACAAAGAGATTGGCAGAAAAAAATCCGTTGGATTGGATCTCGTCGATCGAAGCAAGGTCTATTCTGTAGCGTATTGGTGTCTAATAATAAAAGGTCTTTCTGGTCAATACCTTGCAGAGAAGATGTAACAGACTCATTACCAGGCTCTAAAAACAAATTGTAATCTCCCTGAATAAAGTTTATTGCAAAACACCAGTAAAAAAAGTGCCCAAGGTTTCACTTTAATGTAATAATACGTGATATAGCCGTATGAACTCTATGTTTTCTTTAAAACGGAAAATGATAAATGGCTCTAGGTGATTCAGTATGTACTATTATCTGAATATTATGAAGAAATTTTGAGGTCCACACATCCAAGCATGCCAAAAGTGTTGAAATTTCTACTGTTCAGAATGTTGGAGCGGGTGCAGTTCTTCTTTTGTAGTGATGTTCGCACTGAAGCCACCGAGTACCAATTTAGGTCCACGTGACGTCACGAAAACCAATTTTTATCGTTTGCGATAAATCACTCCCAAATCTGACAGTGCCCTACAAAAATAGCAATTCATGCTGAATCTCCTGATTGTGTTCTAGTAATTTTCGATGTCAACTTTCAACAGAGTAACATTTCTTCTAACAGAGTAACATTTCTTCTGAACCAATGATAATAAGCATCATAATTTTAGTTACTCTTTGTTAACAAATAGACAAGCGGTCTAAGGGTTTACCATCCTGTGTGTGGGAAGTTATTTTGATGGTGGCCAAGCTTTTTATATTCTGTGACCAAAAATAAATTGTTATTTATTGCGTGTATATGCACAAAGGAAAATGGCCTTACTTAGCTCTCTTCCTACGTCTCGCGCGGAGTTTTCAACATGGCAATTACAGGCATGTGCAGAGTTTTAAATGGCCCTCCAAACCATAAAGCTCGTCGAGCAAGCTCCTGTAAAATATGCCTCTCTAGGACGTAACGGCCTCATTTACCCTGCTCTAATTTATTGTGTGTTTAGGCATTTTTTTCCCTTCAAGCCTTTTCTAGGAAAATTCTTTGAATTGGTGTCGACAAAGTCCAGACGCAAAGTGGAGTGGGAGCGTCGGCAAAGTTTGGCAGTGACACATAGTGATAAATGTCTAGACAGTCAGGAAAAGTGATATATGATCCTTAACACGAGACGAATTGTCTGACTTTTCCTAGTAACTCTACGTTTAAAATCTTTCCTAATAATGCCATTTCCACTCCACATACTTATTCTTTAGTTTGACGTGTATTTCCAACAACAATATTAATATTGTTCCATCGACCACTAACACAAATGCTCTGAAACAAGCAGACAAGTTCAACTTTGCCTATTAGGCCAACATTTCGTTTTAATAGCCGGTGAGATTGCATTTCCCTGGCGAAACTTTACCAGGCAGGTTAAAGTTAACTATGATGGCCAAGTTTATGTATGCCAAAATGATCGTTAACATAATCATTAAACTTTCTCGCTGCGCTTGTACCAGTCTAAACTGAGTGCTATTATTTGAAGGCTAAGAGTTTGTCGGCAACTTTCTTCGTCGCCCGTTATGAGTACGGAAACAGGCTTTATTCAAATTTACAAATTCAATGCTCAAATCGCTATTATTTCGAACTAAAATCGAAAAGCTAGTTGTAACTAATCCTGGCATATCGTCGCAAAACTTTCTAATGTCATTAAAGCAGATTATGCAGCTGAAGTTTATGTGGACCAAAATAATTGTTAACAGGATCAGAACTTTGCCTGAAGCAAAACAGAGATACGACGAGATGTCTAATGCTAATGTAACACAAAGAACAACGGTGTAATGTTATAATTTGCTTTTGGGTATAATATAGTTTCGTTCACTACCACTTCATGCCAGCCTACGCTATAATGGATAATGTTTTGCAACAAAAGCGAACGCCACCATTAATCTTCCTTGTCCACCACCGACTGTTCACAAACAAATGATACAAGTTTGACTTAAATTATTGTGCTTGTCCGGGTATTTTTTTTATGCCGCCAACAATATGTATTTTTGCAAAGTGATATACGGATTTTATGGAACGTTTGAGGACCAAAAAGGTGCGGCTTTTGCTACAATGTTATATGAAACTGACTATTACACTTTTTTCCAAAGTCAAATTGTATACATGGTATATATTCATTAACGAATTATGTAAATTTTGTATAGAATTGTTTACTTGTCCAAACGATAAAAAACATAAAGAAATTGCATTGTCTAGTAAATTAGCGAGAAGGGGAGTTCTTAAAAGATGTATTAGACTTCGCAAAATTGAATTAGAACTTATCACTAAGTTGATACCAAAGTTGTACCTTTTAAACTGTATTTAACGTCACTTTCCAAGAGCGCTTTGTTCCTCAGTGTCAAGATTTGTGCCTAAGAAGGAGAAAATGCTGGTCTCGAGTTTAATTTCAATGAACTGAAAAATCACCACGATACTTTTAGGTCAGCTATTACCGTGGCACCCATGAATGAAAGCCACCCAATAACTCCAAGCCCAATAAATCTCATAAATTGAGTACCACTGTGAATGAAAAAAAATCGAGTAGGAGGCAAAATAGAACACCTGGATCACTTGGTGAGACACACAGTAGAAATTATGCAAAGAGCTTAAGAAAGCGATTGTAAAACCAACTAAATAGGTTGGAAAAAGGTAAGGAAGAATCTGATTGGAACTGGAAAAATAAGAAATTTAAAGATAGGCGGAGAAAAGAAATGGACGCAGTTGCTTAAAAACACTAATAATTAGTACGCTTATTTGAAAATGCTTTCACGCGCTAGAGGCAATGCTTTGAATCATAATACAGGCTGAAAAGAAAAGTGGAAGCTAGTAGATAGGAAGCAGCAGAACTGGCACACTTCGGCTAGGTTTTAAATGTAAATGTTGAAATGCAACCTGTGCTGGCTTTTGATTGTCCCTTTTCCATCTTGACAACGGTGCAGGGCAACAGAACGTGTTAGCCAGTCTCTGAACGACCACAACCCTGCTGCCTATGGCTCTTGGCAGTTTGCTCACAATTTTGACTTCACTAAGTCTTCCTTCTTTCATTTAGGTCCAATAATTCCAAGTTTAATTCCTATTCCAGTTTCAATTCCAAGCTTAAACCTTTAGAGAGTTTTAGAAACATTTTCATCTCTACGTGCCGTTTGTCTATTCGTCAGATCAATTTAATGCTTCATCACCTGCAAATGTGGAGCAGGAGCGGTTTCCTTCAAGAAGGCTTTTGCTAACATGAACCTAATCTGGCGGTGGAAGCATTGAGAAAAGCCAAACAATTCTTTAGAAGAACATGCATTAGCTACAATGAATGTGAAACCGCTCATCGTCTTCAAGCGGTGGAATTGCGTTGGCACAAGAAAATCATGCTTTCACAGAAAAATTTGATGCTAAAACCTGTGATAATGAAAATAATTTGGAACGTGATAATAGTATTGTAGAACTTAGTGATCTTTTATCTGAAAAACCAGATCAGAGTGATCATCCACAGAAAATTGTGTACTAATGACAAATTTTATTAAAAAAGCCTTTCTTCAAAAAAGACTCTAGAGTTAAAGTCAAATCCCAAAGTACAAAATCTAAGTGGGCAGAATTCGAAAACTCTCTTCGCCAAACAAAGAAAAATATTGCCGCAACTATAGACAATAAAGAGCAAAAGTTCGACGAAGTGAAAACCTTTCGAAACTCAAATGGCAAATGGCATAATAATAAAAAGAAAATTCAAGAAGAAGCAAAAACTGGCCTGGTCCTTTTAATCCACGAACTGAAAAACTGTCACGAAAAAGCAAACGCTGCCCTTGATGTTAATTTCAATGAATTGAAAAACAACCGTGAGAGGAGAGACCAAAATTACGATTTTTTGGTTTAAATTAGCTTTTACCGTGGTACCCACAAAAAAAACAACCCAAGGACTCCAATCTGATAAATTGAAAGCCATTGTGAGTAGTTAGTTATGGCGGGGTCCTGTGACATTTTGACCTTGAAGAAAAGACCTTGTTCTGGCGGAGCTCTGCGTCATTTGTCATTAATCCAGAGTAAATGTGTCAGTTGCCCCTTGTTGTGGGCCCTTGTCATTTGTCTTGAGTCCATTTGTCACTTGGACCCCGATTGTCAATGTCTCTGTCACTTGTCTACATTGTAAGGTGTGCACGAGGATATGCTGTACTTTTAAGATATCAGTATTTAGAAAATGTACGTGTGTAAAAACATTAAATTAATTAACACTTATTTATGTTTTTCAGCAATCAGGTTCATCAACACCTCCTACTTTTTTTTACTTGGCTCATCGTCACGATCCGTTTCTCTCACGACAATAGTATATTATGATACAAGTTTTATAAGGAAGCTCATTGTCGCACCAGTTCAAGTTTGGGTGCAACAACGTCACGTGTGCGACAAAGAGCCTTATGAACGTATACTTATACTATTTTGTAAGGTAGGCCTTTTCCCCGACCCTTCGGATGCCAACTTTTAAAATAAAAGCCCCAAAACTTTTCAACTCCACGTGTCTTTATTTCGTACATACATAACCCCCAAAAAAACAGTGTTGCCAAAATCCCTAAATTCTAATTCTCAACATCCTAGTCATTATTGACAAATGACAGATCTATTTTCAAATAAACGGCGCGCAATACAAAATAGTCCCTTACAGTCGGCCAGCCTGACATTTGATTGCCTCAATCAAATACTAAACTTAAACTTAACTACTCACTACTATAACTACAAATTCTTCAAATAGTCAATTACGAGATCCAACGTCGTAATTGCCCAGATTCAAATATGCCTTCGAAAGGTCTATTGGTGATTTGGTATCCTTCCACATCTCCCAACAAATACCTATCATTAGGTAATACTTTCATTATTTCATAAGGTCCTTTATATTTTGGCAAAAGTTTTTTATTTACCCCAGGAGTGACATCATGATTAGGTATCATAACTAAATTTCCCTCCTGGAAAAGTGTAGGAGTCTTATGTGTCTGATTAAAATACCTAACATTATAATTTTGTGACCTCTCAGTTCTGAGCGCTGCCTCATCTCTTATCAAGATTAAGTCACGATTGTCTTTGTTACCTGCAGACTCTAAATTGTCTTCCAAAAAACCTTCAATATCACCTTTCTGATTCACTCCAAACAATAATTGAGCAGGAGTACAACCGGTCGTTTTATTGATACTATTATTAATTGAAAATTCCACTTGATGTAAAATGTTGTCCCAGTGCTCAACATCATTTGTTAACTTAGAAATTCTCGGTATTATATCACGATTTAGTCTTTCCACTTGTCCGTTTGCGCGGGGTACACCCGTGGCAACCAAAACATGAGTGATACTTTGATCTTTTATGAAGGTTTCCACCGGTTTGAGGTAAAACAAGAACCTCTATCTGTCACAATTCTAGACGGCTTACTGTAATTCGCGAAATATTTCTCCAGATATTTTATAACCTCCGAAGTCTTCGTGGATTTACAAGGGTATAGTTTACAGAACTTGGTAAACCCATCAACTACAACCAAAATATGAACAAAATGTCGCTTGGTTTTAGTTAATGGACCACAATGATCTAAGTGAAGTGTATTAAATGGAATCTTCCCTTTTGGAATGCTATGTAATTCCCCTTCCTTTTTCCCTACATCACTACTATATACAATACATTTTAAACAGTTTGCTATATAAGTCTTAACTTTTTCTTTCATATTTGGAAACCAGTAAGTTCTCCTAATAACTTCCATGGTCTTCTCAAAACCTATATGTCCCATCTCATCATGACCTGTTCTAATAATATTGTTTTCCATGTCCCTGGGAACAAAGAACAACAAAACATTACCATATTTCCTAAAAGCAATGGCATTTCTAATTTCAAACAATTTAGATTCTTTAACCTCCAATTCTGTTCTAATCCGAGCAATATCCATGTCCTTATTTTGCCTAATTCCTAAATTAATTTCTAAGGGAGTCTCCTCAATCACCAAAATACTATTAAAACTTCTGCTCAAGGCATCTGCATGTTTCATTCTAGCATTACCCCTATGTTCTAGACTAAAATCAAAATTCTGTAAAAATAATGATCAACGCATTATTTTCGGATTTATCACTTTTTTCTTAAGAGCTAACGTTACACTGTTGCAATCTGTTACTATTTTAAATGTTATACCATGCAAATACACTCGAAAACGTTCTAAACTGTTAACTATGGCTTGAAGCTCCAACTCAAAACTATGAAGTTTAGACTGAGCATCGGTAGTTCTTTGACTATAATAAAATATAGGATGGAACTTCCCATCTTCTTGTCGTTGTAACAAAATGCCTGCAAATCCTAAACTAGAAGCATCGCAGTGCAATTGTGTCTCCTTAGTGGTCGAGTAAATTGCAAGCACTGGCTTACTTACTAGAATATTCTTTAATTTATTGAAACTTTCCAGTTGATCTGGACCGAAGTGAAAAGAAACATTCTTCCTGGTTAAATCATACAGAAGGTTTGCAATAAGAGAAAAGTCTTTCACAAACTTACGAAAATATGTAATAAGACCTATAAAAGCCTGCAGTGATTTTAAGTTCCTTGGTACTGGGAAACATTTTATAGACCTTCAGTGCTCTTCACTAGGTTTCACCTTTGAGTCTTGAATTTCATACCCTAGATAATTTATTTTAGTGTATAAAAACAAACACTTGTCTAAACGTAATGACAATTTATTATTTACCAAAATATCAAAGACCATTCCCAAAATTTCTATATTCTCCCGAACAGTGCATGAAGGAATCACCAAATCATCAATAGAAACCATGATCTTACCAGCTTCAATCAGCTCTTTAAAAATCAAAGATATATATCGTGAAAACACAGCAGGGCTATTCTTATAGCCAAAAGGCAACCTCAGAAACTCATATTGACCTAATGACCCTACCACAAATGAGTTATATTTAGTTGAATCAGGATCTAAGCTGACATGATGGAATGCACTTTTTAAATCCAAACACGAAAAGTACCTATTTCCTTGCAATTGATCGATTAAATCACTGATTACTGGTATAGGAAAATTATCTCTTAAGCAATATTTATTTAACTCCCTGAAATCCTGACACATTCTAAACTCAACTCTGTTTTTCTTTTGTACAAGGACAACTGGTGAGCAGTACTCACTATTACTTTTGCGTATTACTCTTTCTTTACGTAAATTATCGAGGATGTCTTTTGCCACAGACTTTTCTTTAAAAGACAATCTCCTTGGTTTAAAATAAAATGGTGCATGGTCCGGCTTAATATTAATTTTACATTCATATTTAATAGCAGATTCTTTGGGCCTCTCGGGTTTCCAATATCTATCATAAAACACTTGGTTCATCTTTTGAATATCACAAGGATTTAAATCTGAGTTAATATTCAAATTGGGTACTTCTGTTCCTTCGACATAATTAATATTCATGATATTCAAAATATGATCATCCATACTTTCTAAATTTTGAACATTTTTTCTTATATAAATCTCTCCATTTGAAAATGAAATGTTTAAACAGTCTTGGCCTATAAAATCACGGCCCAATAAGCATTTGCAAGGTATGGACTCATCTGGGACTACAAAAAACTTTAAATTCAAACATATGTCCCTAAAGATCACCTCTAAAATAACTGTACCCAAAATTTTAAGCTGGCTGTTATTGATGCCTGTGAACATACCTTCTTTACCCTCCTCTTTATTTACAAATACATTGTTCATTTCGCTAAATACAATCAAGTTAATTGGACTACCTGAGTCAACAACAGCTGTAAGCTTACCTTCAAATTTACTTAGACTGTCTTTTACCTCAATATCAAGCTGGTATGCAGACTTCAAATCGGTCACTACTAAAGCTCTGTATTGGGTAGTCCACTTCGTTCCCATTTGGTGTGTTTGACTGGATACCTCTGACTTCTGATTGTGCTTCTGATGGTCCGTACTACCACACCCATAGCAAGAACCCTTGGGACGTGCTGGTAATGAACAATCCTTAGACAAATGTCGTTCGACGCCACAGTTAAAACATTTAATTATTGCCTGTGATGTACGGTTTTTAGTGTTTCCTAGTAGAAAGTCATTTCCACTGATTTTGTTAGTAATTCTCCCTGGTATCTTCTCAACTGGCCATTTATTTCTTCGAGAAGCACATATTCTCTCAAAAGATGTCAAGTCTCTAAATAAGTCATCTACATCCTTGGATTGCAGCCCAATCACAATCTGCTCTTTTACTTCTTCAAATGACAAGTTCAGTTCCTTACACAAAGCTACTTTTCTAAGGAAATAGTAGGTGGTACTTTCCTTTGGTCCCTGTATGCATTCTTGCATACGTTTCCAGGATTCAGTCTTGCTGGTGGGAAAAATAAAAGACTTGTGGAAAGCAGCTTTGAATGTATCCCAATTTTTCACTTCACTTTCTTTTCCAATAAGCCAATATTGTGCAGCACCAGACAAATTGCACTTAGCAGTCTGAAATAAAAAAGCGTCTGGCCATCTATGTAGAATTGCAGTATTCTCCAACTGCTCAATCCATCTCCTAGCATCCTTTGAGCCCCCTTCACCATTAAATTTGTCGATTGTCAAAAAAAAATTCTTGAATTTGTCCTCAACTTTTGATCGTGCTGGAACAGCTTGAAATTGTTGATGCTGACTATTTATTTGTAACATTTCTAACATCCTGGCATTTTGATCCATCATTCGACTCAATGTTACAAGCATCATATTTGGGTCCAAACTCATATTTTCCCCAGCCCCAGAACCTAGATCACTTTGCGGTCCCTTCGAAAACCACTTGATCTGTCCTGGCTTCTTGGGTTATCACTCTGATTAATATCACCATAAACCGAACAGAAATTCTCCAATTCTTCATTTGAATACGGGTTTAAACCATTGGAACGATTACTTACAGCCCCGACATTTCCCTCCATTTTTACCAGAGACCCAGGGCACAATCAATCCTCGTTTCACTCCAAAAATCACGCCTACGGTTTAACTGATTTAACAGGTTCCTGATCCCACTTCTGAGCTGTAAGGTAGGCCTTTTCCCCGACCCTTCGGATGCCAACTTTTAAAATAAAAGCCCCAAAACTTTTCAACTCCACGTGTCTTTATTTCGTACATACATAACTCCCAAAAAAACAGTGTTGCCAAAATCCCTAAATTCTAATTCTCAACATCCTAAGTCATTATTGACATATGACAGATCTATTTTCAGATAAACGGCGCGCGATACAAAATTGTCCCTTACAATTTATTCAGGGAGATATTTTTATATTTTCAATAAAATATAAATGTAATTTTCTGAATTTGTATCTTTTTAATTTCTAAAATCTGTAAAGTTGGTAGGCATGACAAACCTCCCCATGACCTTAATTTTTATTTCAAATAAACGTCAGATTTTCAAATATTTGGAAAAAATTTACATTAATTATTAATACAGCTTTAATATTAAAGGATTAAAGAAAATTATGGACCAAGAAACTAGTTGTACTCCTCCAGAATTGCAAAGCATTGCATTAAATGCTGTGAATAATTTAATTCCTAAAAAATCAAAAAATATTTACGACAAAAAATATGATCAGTTCCTTGCTTGGTGTTTGGAAAAAAAATTTGCGGGCATTACTAAAAATGTTTTGCTGGCTTATTTTGAGCCATTGAGTAAAACGCAGAAGAGCTTTGGACAAGCTACTCTATTCTAAGAACAATGTTGAGCGTGAAGCAAAATATGGACATCTCAAAATACAATAGACTCATATGTTTTTTGAAGAGTCTTTCTAAAAAAGTCCTTGAAAGAGCTGATATAGAAAACTTCATTAATAAAGCTCCTGATACTACTTTTCTTACTGTGAAGGTAATTTTACTCTTAATAGAATTTAAAATGTAAACTCTGTTGTGTTGCTTAATTGAGTGCTACCACATCCTCGAGGTTCAGGCCGTCATAAAAACAAAAGAAAATATCTTCAAGATTAAAATTAATATCTATAGTTAATCATCTGTGACTGCAGCTTGGATTATCTGCGAGTTTTTAATATTTCATGTTAAGAGTCATGATTTCTTCTTTTGCTTATTTAAGTTGATGTGCAGGGGATTCAACTGAACTGAACAACAGAGTTTGCAAATATTTTTCTCTAAGATTATTACTAAGTCTACAAACTACAAATAGATACTTACTCTTTTTTAGTACATCTTAATTGTTGGCTACTCAGGAGCACGTAGACGTGAAGAAATAACACGGTTTACAACACACAATTAACAACAGATGACGTAAACGTAAACAAAAACTACATTTCACCAATGTTTGTAATAACAAATCAGGAATGGACATTGTATATTCAAAAATATGTCAATTTATTTATTGTATGTTTATATAGTATATGTAAAAAACACTTGAAACATAAACGCTTCTTTGTACAATATCGGCATGGAAATTGTACCTCTCAGCCAATTGGCATTAATACAATAGTAAACTCTCAGAACTATTTCCAGTTTCCTTAAACTGCCTGAACCAGAACTTTTTTCTGGGCATTGCTTCAGATGATCATCAGCATCCGCACTTGCCAATCAAGGTGGGGATTTAATTACTATTAAGCACCATGGAGGCTGGAAGTTCTCAAGTGTTGTTGAGGGCTACATTGATTCTTGCCTGAAAAGAAAAATTGAAGTTTCTCAACTACTCTCTCAATCTGCACAATCTAGCACCTCAACCTCTAGCAGTTGTACTGTAGACTATAGGACAACATATGATGCTCCTTCTACCTCATTTGCAGATCCAGAGCTACCAGTTATTATAAATTTCAACACTAGTAGCAATAATAATATTAAAATTAACACTAATCATACTCAAAACGCTCCTGGAATTACCATTAATGCTGCAGAAAACCCCAGTGTTCCAATAGCAGTCTATAATCAATGCACTGTTTCCCATAACTGATTTTGCTTGTTTTTGGTATTAACAAGAGATGGAACTGTAGATAGCGGGTGTAGGACAAATAAGAAGCTACTTCACAGTTGCGAATACGCCAACGTTTCGATCTCTATTTAGATCTTCTTCAGGGCTTAATTCAGAATTAAAGATCGAAACGTTGGCGTATTCGCAACTGTGAAGTAGCTTCTTATTTGTCCTAAACCCGCTATCTACAGTTCCATTGCATTAGAAAGGACACAAAGCATAAATATAATTAACAAGAGATTTGATTTGATTTGAGTAATTTTGCTTATTTCAGTTTAAAATAAGGCAAGAGTTGTTGAGTAAAATAAATTAAAGTATTTTTTACACCTTTGTAAACACTTTGACTTGTAACTTAATCTTAAACTCCATTAAAATAATCGTATAGTAAGGAGGTTTTGTGTCGATGTTTTGATTATATTTGCTTTAATTTTTTCATTTTCTTTATAAATTTTCGTGTTTATTAGCTGTTTTAATCTTAGTAGTTCCGGACTTTGTAAGTCTATCGTGTTTGTAAAAATGAAAATAATATATAAATTTTGTTTCGTGATGACTATATCGAAATAATTCAATACCGTTTCTAATTTAAATGTTTATGAAAGACGACATTTGATTTGTCTCCGCTACCAACATTACAAAGCAAAAACACAAAACGGGTGTCGAAATGAACCTCATATCGATGCTGTTTTGACGTCATAACAGTGCGACAAAGCTGTAATTTTGATACCGAAATAGAAAAAAGTCCTTTTCGTCCTCTTCGTAGATATTTACAGCAGCTCTTCTCTTCTACCATATTGGTTTTTTGTTTACTTCCCATAGTTTCTATCAGAGCAAGATCCTTCTTGCTATAAAGTTGAGTTCAAGTAAACTTTTTTGTGGTGTAATATTCTTACGTAGATGTAAAAAGCAAAGCAAGGACATGAAAAGTTGGAATTATGGAGCTAAGGGCATGCGTAAAGTTGTGCAATGCTACAGTTCAGCGTTTACGTGGTGACCAAGAAAACTAAAATCAACCAATCTTTAGCAGTAAAGCTTGGTTACACCCTACCCAGCTCTATCTGTAACTATTAAAGAGTTCTGGATGATCGACGGTAATAATAATAGTGTGGTAGTGAAGACAGACATACAAAATAATTGTTGACACTGCCACACTTTAGTAAGACCTCACAATTTGAGCTCTGCAATTTATCGTCCATTACTGACAAATTGATTGTGAAAACAGCCGAAAATCGAACCCCTGAGGCTCAGTTCCCTTGAGGACATGATATTTTCAAGCACACAGTTGTTGTGGCTATTATTGTAGAGGACGTTATTCTTGTACTCGACTTGATTGAACAAGAAATGGTTTTCAATTTATTCTCCACCATAGAATAATAAAAGAAAAAATTAACTTTTATTTGGGACATTAATCTCCATGATAGTATATTAAAAAAAAATCACAAAAATGAAATTAGATGGTCTACTGAATTGACGAGAAGGGAGGTTTCTAAAGGATGTAGCAATGACGCAAATGACTGATATTTCTATTTGAAAGAAACACAATGAAATAACCTAAAATTAGCTTAGTGCTGAGTGGAGCTGAGCCGAGCGGACTTAGTGAAGCTCACACCTTAGAGCTTTTAAGCATATTTTGATAGACAGCTTTCCTTCTCTTTTATTAAATCACACCCTCCGTTATTAGCCGGGGGTGAAGAATCTAAATCCATTTCTCAGGCATGAACTCGAGAAATCGCCCAAACAAGATTGAGCCACCCAATGACACATTGTCAGTTTCAGTTTTAGCAAAATATATCCTGAGTTCATTAAAAAAAAACCTCAAATGGGCCATGGAATGAGAACGGTAGGTCTGAGATTACTACATAGAAAAAATTGAAATTCGAAAATGTCATAAAATGTTCCGATTTTTATGAACTTATCTCATGCAAGAGTTTTAATTCAATTCCATGGCCGAGCTACAAAGTTTCTTTTGAACACTGCCACGCGCTTTTCTTGATAGATCAGTGAAAGGAATAACTAGCAACAAAATAAGTAAATAAACAAATCTGACATAATCGAGTATGTGTCGAGTAAGCGAGCTGTCAAGTTCCCTGGCAAATTAAGTAAATGCCCCCTGCTCAAAGGCTCGGAGAGTAGGGGTGGGTATAAGCGCCACTAATTCTTACAGGGAAATGAGAAACCTCCAAAGGTGAATTTTGGAACTCTACTTAATCAACACAACTCAAACCACAACAAATAAATAAATAAAGGCGTGAAGGTCAAGTCGAAATTACAACTACCCGAAGACGTTTCACTTGTCATATATATTGGTCAAATAAGGGTTGTTAGTGTAAGCCTATGTTAGTAACAATCTTACGAGTACACTGTTGAACAATGGCTTGTAACACACGTTGAGTATCCTTGATGAGTTGTGGCGAAGCCAACAGCTGCAAACTTAAGGAATTCAACTGATGTTCATATATTGGGTGACTCGAAAATTTGAGCCCAGGAAAAAAGAACCTAGTTCAGGGTTCACCAGGTGGTCAATAAACTACTTGGGCTTCCTAGATAATATTGAGGACCGCCCCGATGCTGTTAAATATCTAGCTCAGGAGTTGTGGCCTGGCTTCGTCAAGGAGTGTAACAAATAGGCTTGACGATCTACTTAGCTTTCAATGTTTGAAATGCAAGGTCATTTAAATCCCACAGATGTGGCTAATCAACGGGCTTTAGATAACGTAAGAAACAAAGCAAAGGTATCACGCGAAGATTTTTTAAATAACCCCTAAATCCCTTCAAGCGCAGGATATACCAAAAATATAAAATGGAGTTAGCTCGTACTCGGTCTGCAAGTTGACGGTCGGCAGCAAAGCAAGAAAATCGCGAGGAGGACTAGCTGGTAGAAGCAGAATTCCAATAGCAGGAGAAGGGACTTGACGGCCAATCGTACACGACGCATGCTCGAGTCGATCACATTGAAACCCAACAAATGTTACAAAAGGAGGTAGTCCACACGATCCGATGAAATCCTAGATAGCACCCCCTGAGTTTCCTCAAATAATGCCATACGAAACAATACCAAAAACCGATCAATCAATTCATTAATTCGTTAATCATTGAATAATAAATTAAACCTACCGCCACAAGAATTGGACACCACCAATCGAAAGCTCGAGAGGCGACAAGTGACAATTGACGAGATATATTCGGCACTGTTTCGCATTGCTCGAAACCCGACTGCGAGGAGCAGTGAGATTACTTATGCCAAAAGGGAATATGCGATCAGGTGAGTAAAGAAAAGGGATGGAGATAAAGTTCACTTGCCAAAATAATACTCCAAAACGAAACGCTCAAGGAAACTTCACATTGCAGCCCGCTATTAACCTCAAAATCGATTAGCTGATTCGATGTAAATAAAACTAACATTTGCAAAACGGAGATCTGAAACAAACTGGAAGCCTGGGAGCACCCTTCGCACAAGAAAAATGTGAATCTGGTCAGAAACATAAACAGAAGCCACAAAACCAACCTTCGGGGAGCAGTGAAGGCCGCTCTAGCCGAAAACTGACAAAAGTGGATTCAAAACAAGTCAAAAGAGGTATACTCTGTTCAGCGAGGGTTCAATATTACGTCATAAATTGTGACGTCATACAAAAAAACACGTCTGTCCCTGATAAAATGTCAGTTGAACAAAATGTCAAGTTATTTCTCCTCTATTTTGGATATTTTCTCCGGTTTTTCTTCACACAGTTGCGTCTTATACATGATCCCTTAAAAGCGGTTCTTTGGTTTCTATATTTAGTTCTACAAAAGCTGGACGCGGATTTCTAAATTTTGACAACATTTTGACATTAAGCGTCAAACTGACTTTATCTGGTGGTTTTATTATTAATAAGAACTAATAATACGTCTGTTTTTTTGCGATCTTTTTCTAATGAAATGAGATGAGCAATGTGACGTCATATTGAACCCTCACTGAACAGAGTATAAATTCCAAACACAAAATCGACTAGCAAAGCCAGACTTATTCAATTGGAGTTTAGTAAATTAACAAGAGGTATGTTTCAGTAGGTAGTAGCGGGCAACCAACAAGTCCCCTCGACAACCAGTGAATGAAACAGAAAGAGCAAGTGAGGCATTGACCAGGAATATAATCAAAATGCAACAAGGAGCAAGGTACTGTTAAGACCTCAATAAATAACTAATAGCAAAATATATTATTAATTTATAACAAATGCAGGAAAATGCGTAACGAGAAAAATGACCGTGATAACACCCTTCATAAAAAACCATGAACCAGATTCCTGAAACAGCAAAGTGGACTTCTTTCAATGAATGACACATTTATGACGTATACTTTTTGTGGCTTATGTCATCAGAATTATCGCGTCCTGTGGCGCAGTCGCGCCCACCTACAGCACAGTCGTCGCAAGTGGTATGACGACTCCTCCCCTGCTCCACAGTCCTTGCAGGGCGGACTGTCCACCATTCCTAGGAGGTGCATGTGTCTGTTTAGCAGTGGCCAGTGAGGATTCCTATACGGTCTCCCAGGTACTGCCGAGCTCTCCCAGGTAGGCACGAGGCATTGGATCTATCTGGGTTAGGTTAGATTTCATTGGTGTGTCTACATATTCCTGACTGTGTTCAGTTTGTCCTTGTACATGCCCATTCATTTAAAGTGCGAGGGACCTATTGCTTACTCCTAGACATGGCTTTTTGTTTCTGCCAGTGACTCTAGGGCATCCCTAAAGTCCTGAATGAGCTTTAAACTCGTCCTGTTCCTGCAAATGGCTCGGAGGGCCGCTTAACTGCCAGAGTAGAGAAGATGTTCTGTTCTGCTCCTTGTTTGATTTCTGATCGTGTGGCCACTTAGAATATTGCAAACACCTCCGCCTGGAGAACCGTCGTGTGGCTTCCCAAGGGAAAGCTCTCGCTCTCTTCATGATCCAACTGTGATTCAGGCATTCTTGGTCAGTCGGTATACCATACTTAATTGTTCTCAGAAGATTGATGAAGCAGCTTTTCTTTGAATTCTTCTCTTGTTAGGATATTTATCTCCAATGGTAGTTTTAGTCTCAGCTGATCGCAAAGGTACCTCCTTGCGACAGGACAATTGGGATGTCCCGCTGGATGAGGCACCAGACCGCGTGTGGAGCCAGTGAAGGACGTGTGGCTTTAGACCCCACCTCCTGCCCACTGGCCTGCGCAGTTCCTATACCAGCCTTATTGCATTATTGCTTGCCTTTTCTATGTGATATTTCCAGGTCAGCCCGCTGTCGATGATTACCCCCAAGATAATTATTTTCAGGCTTTAGCATCAGAAGTTCCGCGTAGAGCGTGGCAGACCGGAATCCTCTTGTTTTCCTCCTTTTTGGTGTAGAGTCTGACAGGATTGACTGACAGTCCCGTCTCGGTACAACATTGTTCTATTATTCTGCATGACCTTTCCATTCGATCACAAACGCTGCCGACGAACTGTCCTGGTGAACACAAACTAAAGCAGAGTGATGGGAAATCTAAATCAATTTTTCAGACATGAACTCGAGCAATCACCCAACCCAAGATTGAGCCAGCCATTGTCACACTGTCAGTTTCAGTTTCAGCCAAACATATCATGCGTTCTTTAAAGAAAATACATCAGGTAGGACATGGAATGAGATCAGTAGATCTGAGATTACTTTATAGAAAAAATTGAAAATCGAAAATTTCATAATATTTTCCGATTTTTATTTTTGTATGAACTTATCTCAGGTAAGAGCTGTAATTCCATGGCCCTGCTAAAACTAAAACTTGAACACCCTTTATAAAAAAAATTGACAAATTTTTTGCCCAAGATAAGTTTTTTGCAAAATCTAAAACACCAAATATTGTATCATTTTATTCTACTCGCGTGCGAAGAATTAAGAACACTTTGTCTGTTTATATTCAACAACCGCCTGAATCTCAGCCAGTTATAAAATAATTGAACACCTCATAGCTGGATGAAGGGAATGAATAAAATAATGAATACAATTAGATTTGTTAGTACCGATCACCCTGATCGACAACTAAGTGTTCAATATGACAAAGCTATTACTAAGGCAAATTGGTATCTTGAGAGATTATGTTGGAATTTGCACCCCTGGATCTCCTCAAGCCCATATCTGGTTAATAGAATTGTTTACAAGAGCTTATGGAGAAGCAATCTTCAGAAATTATCTGTACACTGCTTAAAAGCCCCGGGAAGCATAAATATCGTTTTGACAGTAATAATTAAAGTATTTACTTAAATAAAAACCACTCTACTGGTATCAGAGCAATCTACTAGTATCCTATATTGCCTCAACGCAGTCTTGCAGAATTCCATTGATTGCTTTCTTCTTCTGAACCAAACATCTTTTTCAGGTTTCTGAAACAGCAAACAGCAAAGTGGACTTCTCTCAGAGAATGACACATTTGTGACGTATATTTTTTTTTGGCTTATGTCATCAGAATTAGGATGGCGTCACTTTTCAAGAGTGATTTGTTCCTCAGTGTCAATAATTGAGCCTAAGAAGGAGAAAATGCTGGCCTTGATTTTAATTTCAATTAACTGAAAAACCACCACGATACGGTGTAGTAGACACTAGGGGGGGGGGGGGGCGAAGCCTTGCTACTAGGTCTTTAAAGCCTTTTTAAGTCCCCCAATCCACCCATCTCTACTCCGCCTGGGCCCTCATTCTCTTCACGAATCGACCCTAATGAAGGAGAGTATCCGGTCCCATCTCAGTCGGAAGCTCCTCTCGATGGAGGAAGGTGGCTCCCAGTGTCCTGTAGCGTAGTCGCCCCCACCTATAGCACACTCCCAGAAAAAGGGTATGACGACTCTTCCCCTGCTCCACAGTCGGTGCAAAGTGGACTGTCCACCATTCGAAGGAGGTGCATGTATCTGCCTAGTCTGCAGTGGCCATTGAGGATTCCTATAAGATCTCCCAAGCACTGCCGACTTCTCCCAAGTAGCCAAGAGGCATTGGATCTACCTTGATTAGGTTAGATTTTCTTGGTCTGTCTACTTATTCTTGACTGTGTTCAGTTTGTCATTGTACTCTTCCATGCCCACTCATTTAGACTGTGAGGTACCTATTGCTTAATCATAGACATGGCCAGCAAAGCACGTCTGGGAACCACGCTTGGCCGATTCATCCGCGCACTCGTTTCCCTCAATTCCCCTAGGTCCAGGAACTCATCCCAGAGTTATCCTTTTTGTTTCTGCCAGTGACTCTAGGGCATCCCTGGTCGTGTGGCCACTTCGAGTATTGCAAACGCCTTGGCCTGGAAAACCGTCGTGTGGCTTCCCAAAGGAAAGCTCTTGCCCTCTTCATGGTATGCTTTGTATATTCCTGCCGCTGACGACTGTGAATCAGTCATCCTTGATCCGTCTGCATACCATACCTGATTATTCTGAGAAGGCTGATAAAGCAGCTCTCTTTTCAGTTTTAGTTTCAGCCGACAGCAAGGGCGCCCCTCCTGCGTCAGGAGAATTGGGATGTCTCGCTGGATGAGGCTGGTCATCTGCGTGTGACCGCTTCCCATGTCTGTTTCCTTCCAGTTGGTCCATCCTCCTGTAGGAAGCCATCGAATCGCTCTTCGTCTCTATTGGAAGCTCCGGCAAATTTAGTAAGGCCTTGAGAACTGTTCCCGGTGTTGCTCTCAACGCACCCGTTATGGGCAGACAGACTGTTCTCTGCAGTATGGCCTACCTCAACGCATAGCGGGCCCTGTCCACCGCTGGCCACAAGATCGCGAACCCCAAGGATATCCTCGGTCTGATTACCGCAGTGTGGAGCCAGTGCAGGACGTGTAGAATACCAGAGTTGTTGCCTTATTGCATGACTTTTCTACGTGACTTTTCCTGGTCAGCCCGCCGTCGATGATCACCCCCAGCTACTTAGCCTCAGGCTTTAGCAACAGAGATTCCGCGTACAGTGTAAGTGACCGGAATCCTGTAGTTTTCCTCCTTTTTGGTGTCGAGCACAAGCTTTGTCTTGCCAGGATTGACTGACAGTCCCGTCTCGGTACACCATTGTTCTATTATTCTGCAAACCCTTTGCATTCGATCAGAAACGCTGCCGAACATTCCTGGTGAACAAAAATTAAAGCAAAGTGATGGGGGTGAAGAATCTAAATCCATTTCTCAGGCACGAACATGAGCAATCGCCCAAACCATGATTGAGCCACCCATTGACACACTGTCAGTTTCAGCCAAATATATCGCGCGTTTATTAAAGAAAAAACTTCAAGTAGGCCATGGAATTAGAAAAGTAGATCTGAGATTACTTCATAGAAAAAATTGAAAATCGAAAATGTTAGAAAATGACGATTTTTTTTTGACGGTTTTAATTCCGAGGCTGCTACAAGGTTTTTTATGAACACCCTTTATAAAAAAAACCATGAATCAAGTTCTTTAAACAGCAAAGTGGACTTCTCTCAAAGAATGACACATTTATGACGTATATTTTTTGTGGCTTATGTCATCAGTATTGATGAGATTGATTTGTTTTTAAGTGTCAGTGGCTCATGCCAGGGACTCAAGAATTGAGTCCCTGGCATGATGCTGGTTCCCAAAAATCAACTACCGACTATTGACACTAAACTGAGACAAACAGTTTATGAAATTTGCCGTGATACATGTTGTTGCATTTACTTTGGCCAGACGTCGAAACTACTTGCTACTGCTTGCCTAACATAAAAGTAATAAAAGTAGACTGCAAAGGCAATCAGTGCTTTTTAGTAACATTTTCTCTACATAAAAGAGTGACATTAAATTCAACATAAATAATATTAAGGATGAGACAATGGTTCTAGTGATCCCAAGAATATATTTAACAGATGATTGCTTGGTGTGGATCAATGAAACTACAGGATGTAGAAACGCTGTATAATGCGGACGTTTCGACACTAAATTACTGCCATCTTCAGGACAATACAACATCAGCCAACTCCTGTGTGTCAGACTAAACATACATGCGAGATATTTTCATTTTTTTTTTGTTATCTTTAGATATTATTGTTTATTATATTTAATTTTTGAACAGCGAGACGAGAGGACTATTTAGCTACACAGTACAAGACAGAAATCATTCTGCCGTGTATTGTGTAGTAACAAACGAGAGGGTTGTAACAACGAGAAGAGAGGACTATTCAGCTCCACAGTAAAAAGAAAGAAAAGAAAAAAATGAGAAGTTTTTACAGGTAGTTTCATTGATCCACACCAAGTAATTAAAAAAAATGAATATTAAGGTAGTTCAGGTTAGTCTGGTTAGTTCATTACTTTACTAGTTAGAATAACAAGAGCCTCTGGAGCCTACAAAAAGGACTGCAAAAATCAATGGTCTCGCTGCAAGTAGAGCTAAAAAAAATCCCCTTTTACACGTGACAAAAACAAAAGCTTGAAAGGGATATCAGGTGTCCCCATTTTTCTATTTAATAACATTTTTTTAAACTGCCACATGCACGTGCTTATAGATTTCTCGAAAAAGTAAGTAATGAAGCAGAAAGTGATGGATAATCCCAGGGACAATATTTAGGAACAGAAAAAGTCCGCTCTCTGCTTATCAGTTGGGAAACGTCCGATTTACACTTTTGTTGTAGGCGGTTCGCTCACTTTTTGTTCACTTTTAATTAAGGTTAGTGGGTTGGGCAACCGGGAGCGGGCTGCGAAAACTGATCGATTACATTTTTTTCTCCGATTTTTCCAATACTCGTAGATGGCTGACGCTCGTTCTTAGCTCAATTTACATTAGAAACTTGATCGTTTGAAGTGCTAAATATTCATAAGGTTTTCTCCCTTATCCCAACACCTATTACGTTCGTGCTATCCAATTTAAAACGTCATTAAATGCTCTTTGTTCTTTCGCATTTTCATGGAAACATATAATTAAGTTTGAAAGAAAAAAGACGGGATCATTAGCAATTTAGACCGTTAAACTAAGCCTCAAGAGTATTTCGCTGGTTCTTTCTCTTGACTGATGTTGTCGAAAGGACCTAAAAAGGAAATTAACTTGGTAATTTAAATTGGGGCAATGCCATCCTTCGCACGTACTTTTTTGTAGTAAAGCAAAAAAAAACTCTTCCAAAAATGTGGAAACAAGAGGGGAAGCAAAGAACACATAAATTAGTGCAACCAACTAAGCCGCAACATCTATCAGGGCGACTCTCTGTTTTTGGCATATTGGCTCGGGAATAACATCCCCTCTTCTGGTTGGCTGATTTATGTAATTCGGCTCCTTTTAATCAACGAATTTTTGTTAAGTAAATGGGAATGCGATTATTTTAGGAAACGACATACACATATTATAAACAAAATAAACAGCACTATAATAGTTGTGTGGTTTTTAATTAGCAAGTTCTTGTTAACCGTCAGACAGTTCACATTCCAAATAGTGAATACCAGAGACATCCGTGTGGTCTTCTGATGTACCGTGAAAGTTTCAGTACATGTCAGTCCAAACTGTTGTTGGAATTAATTAAATTACCAAGGGCCTCTTATCTGGTCAGATGCGAATAAACTGACAGCCCATTATTTATCATTGTCCGACCATTTTATTCGCAACAGCCTGATAAAGTGCCAGTATTAATCCGGAATGAGCCCCAACCGTTCTTGGCTAATTCATTTATTACTGGAATCAAAACGCCCTAATGGAACTGGTGTGCCCGTAGTATAAAGCCAAGGGGCCGTAGAGGGGCATTTCTTGGGCTCTTCAATAGAATATTATAACTCCTAAATTACTTTCCTAGTGTAAAAAAATATAAAAAAAATTGGGAATTTTTTTATAACTTTTAGGCTCCCAGAAGCACTTTTAGAAACAACATTCTTAGAGCAGTGTGTACAAGTATTATATTTGTCTGCTTTAGACTTTGTTGATATTAAGTTTTATAGGTTCAAAATTAAAGTTACTCTAATTAGTGCTTCAGATCGAATTTAGCTCCTTTTAAGGTGCACTTTTTCCTCTGGACAAAAAAAACCTTTCAATTCGCTTTTATTTTGGAGAACGAAACAGAAACACCGTAGCCCGTTAAGTTTTTACCATCCTGGAGCCCGGAAGGGCTCTTATATACTTTTGAGTAATTTACGTTACAGTTTCCTCTGGAATATAAAGTTTAAATTTTCGTGTTTCGAAGCGGAGATATAATTTAAAAAATTAATCTTACAGAAAGCTAATTAAAAGTCGTACTGATGTACCCAAAGCTGAAGAACAGAAAAACGCCAACTAACCAATAAATTCCTGCATCCCGTAAAGATAATTATCTTGAACAGGAAAATCCTTTTAGCCAGACAAATAAAACATTAAAGGAAAAACAATGAAATGTTCTTTGTGGATAGTATTCCCAAGACTGGATAGCCCAACGACGGAATCCGTTCCTAAGTAAGGAAAACCCTTTTCTAAATTTCGCTTAGGGCCTTGTAACTTCTTCGGGAAGCATTTTCGGATATAAGGGGGCGAGATTGGCATCTTCCTAGCCGCAGATTGCACCGTTCGGGATTCGGAGTGGAAAATCCTATAGACACGCCAGAAATAAGTGATAATATATTCTGTTAGAGGCCCCAGGGAGATGGAGCGCCGTGGTAACCAAACCGGATTACATATGTGCATGCAGATGCGGGAGGATATTGGTGAATATATGGAGTCCGGTTTTCCCTAAAAAATATGTTTGGGACACCAATAAATCGCTAACCATTGCCGGCCGAAGTGAAACAATTTTCTAGTCTCCGTTACACTAAAATATCAATAGAAATACTGGCTATAAACGAAGAAACAATTTAAGGCATCCAGGTAGTAAAAATATATTGCGCTGTGCTTAACTGGATCTCTCGAGGAAAAGTGGAAATTCCTTTTAAGATTGCTTAAAAGCGTATAAAACAACCTGGCGTCGGGGAAGAAGAATTAAGGATACCTACTTCTATTGTTTAAGAGGATACAATTTAAAACGAATAAGGTTTGCAGTGGCAAAAATTGCTTTTGTTGGGGTAAAACATCCCAATAAATTTGCTCTATGCACAGTTTTATAAAAATTACAAAATAACCTATGGCGGATTAAATATTAAAATATTACCCAACTACAATATCTGGTTTTAATTTATAGAAATAAATTGGAGAACACAGGATTGTTGTACATTTTAATTAATCCAGGTAATAACTTGGAAATTAGAATACTAAATTGAATACGTGGAAATTGGATGATACGTCCTATCGTTTGAATGAGCAGAATCAGTAGAATCGACCAAATTGTTTGAAATAAAGGGGGTACTTTCCATGATTATTTTAGTTTATTATAAAGAATTTTTAAAGCACTCTGTAGTTATTTTAGAAAGGGTAACGAACCCAAATAAATTACTACACCCTGCTGCAGCATCTCAATTAAATATAGGAAAATACAGGGGCGACTAAAAAATTGAAAACTCCTGGCCTTGATCAATTTCTTTATACAAATGTTTTTCTTAATTCTGCCACAGTTGCTGTGTAGAATATTAAAATTCTATAATGATGCTCATAAACAGGTTTAAATAACAAAACGTGTCTCTTGCTTTCAAAACATCCCTTTTTTGTTACTAAAAAAACATTTATAAATGTTATTTAATTCTAATTTATTCAATTTTTGGGAACTATAGATGTAAATTTTTCTTGAGTTTAATGTAACATTTTTTAATGTAAAATTTAATGTTACGAGTTTTTAAAACGCCCTGTGTTTACGCTAAAACGTATTAAGTTTTAAGGTTAGAGGACGAGAGCCAAATAGATTACCATATATTAATTACAGTATCCCAATTAGGTTAAATAAGGCATCACAGGGACGACAAAAAATTAGAAAGCTCTTAGCCTGGATCGCTCTGTAATACTCAATTTTTCTGTTTATATATTATTAAAATTCTTCAAAGATCTTCTTAAACATGAGTAGCAAAATGTCATGTGGAAGTGAGATGTCAGGTCACTTGCCTCAAATTTTTTGTTTTTTTTTTATACGTTTGGGACAAGAGCTTTTACCCTTAAAAAATCATTTAAATCGTAATAAGTTCAAATTAATTCAATTTTTTTTTGGGGGGGGGGGGGGGTTTTGATGACTATTTTGATTATAATCTAGTGTGACAAGTTTTTAAAACACACTCTGCTTACGTTAAAACTTATTGACTTTTAAGGTATGAGGACGAAAAAATGTACGTTGCCAGATAGTAACTACAGTATCCCAATGGGATAATATTGATCCCGATGGGATGAAATTGGAATACAGAAAATTGGAAATTGAGAAAAAAGTGTATTTGGTCAACTTTTTTTAAGTTTTTGATGGGAATGATGCAATTTCAATACCCTGCAAACGTAACAAACATAGAAAGTGTGTGAAATTAGTACCATAAGTGGATATTCTTCTAAATTCCTTCAAAGCAAGTTTTAAAATTGCTTGAAAATCGGACCCTGAAGCTGAAGTTGAAAACCCTTGAATCTCCCAAACTATTGACACAGCGGTCGATTCTTTTTGGGGACTCACTCAAATCGGTCCTCTCGTTCTAAAGTTACAGGCGGTCAAATTTGGAAATTGAGAAAAAAGAGAAAATATCTCCCAACTTTTGTTAAATTTCAAAAAAGAATTAGAATGAAGCGATCTCAATTGCCGGTTTTTTGATAGGAATTTTGCAATCCTCTAAGAACATAACAAACTCGATGCGCATTACATTAACCTCTAAAAAAGTTTTTTAAAAATGGTAAAAAAACGCGATTCTAAAAGCGCCGAAAAATCGACCACCAACGGGGTCTATCTCCGAAAGTATCACACCTACGGAATTTTCGATGATTGGATGTGAAAGAGGATATCAAGGGGAGGAAAAAACAGTCAGACACACTCCAATCGATCGAGTCGTTCTCAAGTTACAGGCGGTCAAAGTTGAAAGATGAGAAAAAAGTCGTTACACCAATTTGGACATTTTAAAAAAAAAGTTTTTTGAAAATTTTTTTTTCTGTTTTTGATCGAAATAGGAAAGATCTGAAAAGTTTGATAGGAAAGTGCCTAAAAACTGACCACCGAAGGGGTCTATTACCAAAAATGTTGCATCTACGGAACTTCCGGTGATGGGACGTAAAAGAGGATATCAAGAGGAGGGAAAAACAGTTGGGTTCACTCCAGTCGGTAGAGGGGTTCTCAAATTCCAGTCGGTAAAGTTGAGAATTGAGAAAAAAAGTCGTTTTATCCCCACCCCTTTAGACATTTAAAAAAAATTTTGGAAATATTTTTTTGTTGTTTTTGATCGGTATGGCATCTTTGCAATCCCCTAAGAACAAAGCAAACTCAATTCAAATGAAATTAATCTCTACAGAGTTTTTGATTGAGGAAAAAAGAGTTGGGTTCACTCCAATCGGTCGAGGAACTCTCAAGTTACAGGCGGTCAAAGTTAAGAATTGAGAAAAAGTCGTAATATTCTCTCCCCCACACTCCAATGGGTCGACAATCACTTTCAGGCGGTCAAGGTAATCAAGTTGCAGGCAGTCAAAGTTAAAAATTAAAAAGAAGTCGCAATACTCTCCTTTTGGCCACTTTCATAAACATTTTGGAAATAATTTTGTGCTCTTTTTGATCGAAATGGGGAGATTTCAGTCCTTTGTGAACGTAAAAAACATAACAAAAGTTATATTATTCCCACAGGTGGCCTAAAAGTACCTAAAAAGTGCTGAAATCTGAAAGGGGTTTATCACCCAAACTATCGAGCTTATGGGACTTTTTTGGGAGGAGAAGTATGGGATCAAGAAAAAACAAGGAACCTTTAGATTCACTCTAATCGGTCAGTTCTAAAAAACTCTTAGCCTTGATCGATCTGTCATTTATATTTTTTTTAAAGTTGCAACAGCACACATTTTTTTTTTCAAAGTTCCAGTCTCGTTGTTACTTTTGGGAAAAGTACTAAAAAAGCCATCTACCGATATTGTTTAGCTCAAATTAGTTAATAGGTGGGCAACTCAAAGGGTAGTACTTCCTTGACTATAATGTAGTGTAACGAATTTTTTTTCAAAAAATTCAGTATTTACGTTAACAAGTTTTAAATTAAGTGGGCGAGAAGCAAATAGGTTACCAGATTTTAACTACTCTCTACTAATATCTCATTGGGATTATATAATGAAATACAGAGCCGACTAAAATTGTACAATATACATACAAATAAAAACATACAAATAAAAACGAGAAAACTCTTTACATACAATTTTTTTCTAAATTCAGCAACAACATTCAGTGTGTAATATTAGAATTATCTCTTGATATTTTGCGTCAAAATTTCTATTCTTTTGTTACTCTCGGGATAAGATCCCAACTATACTATCACAATGAGACAAAATAGAGAATTACAAGGTCGACCAAAAATTATAAAACTCGTAACCTTGATCGCTCTGGTATTTAAAATTCTTGTTAGGTTTAGGTTTAGGTTTATTTGTTTGACCACAAAATACAAAACATGTATGTGTAGCAAGTCAGTAAAAAAAAAACATTAATAGTAAATAACAAAGTAAGTAAAACTAAGACATACTACAGTAGTTATGAGACGTTAGACCAATTGACACAAAATATATAAAGACCCAGGAGCCACATCCATAGCAAACAAAAGACGTTTTAGAACCGGTGTACAAGGAATTCCTCCACACTGTAAAAGCTGTTTGAATAGAAAAATGTTTTTAGTTTGATTTTAAACTCTGTAGCGTTCAGGGTTCTGACGCTGGCAGGTAGTCTGTTAAACAAGCTCAAATCCAGGGAGTTTCTCATAGATTTTGAGAGCCTGTATCTAGGCAGCCTAAGATGTTCTGCATTCCTTGTATTAAAATCATGTATATCAGACTGCTGACTGTACCTTGACCTGTTCTGATGGATCTCGAGCAAGGTAAAATATATATAAGCCGATGGCACAGTCATAATTTGCAGATTCAGAAAATGGTCCCTACAGGACTCTCTACACCCGAGGCCAAGCAACACTCTTACAGCCCTCTTCTGCATCCTGAACACTCTCAAGGCGTGTCCAGAACCACCCCAGACGGTAATTCCATAAAGGAATCTTGAATGGAATAAGGCAAAATAGGCGGTTCTCAGTACAGAAATGTCGAGAGAACCACGAAGACATCTCAATGCGAACAATGCCGATGACAGGCGATTGCAGAGAGCATCTATCTGGGGGCCCCAGCTCAGCCTATCATCAATACAAATTCCCAGCAACGTAACACTGTCACCCCTAGCTTCCGCTGTCGACAGCGTCAATCTTTGAGTTTTGCTCTCATTAAGAAATAACCCGTGGGCAGAAAACCAATTCTTCGCTCGAGTTTCAGCAAACGAACTAGCACTTGCTAACTCAGGCAGAGATGAGCCTTTTGTTATAATGGTGGTATCATCAGCAAACAATCTACAGTCTGCCGGATCAACATATTTTGGAAGATCATTTACATATATGAGAAAGAGCAAAGGTCCTAAGACAGATCCCTGAGGCACACCAAACCTCAAGGGCAATGTCGATGAACTTAATCCGTTCACATGCACAGATTGACAACGATCCTGTAGATAAGACATAAAAAACCGTAGTGTATGGGCCGAGACGCCAGTTCTGGAAAGCTTACCTGCCAGCAAATCGTGACTAATACAATCAAATGCCTTAGACACATCGAACAGGGAAAGAGCAATCCTATCACCATTCTCGAAAGCGTCAACAACAACATCAACAACGGAGCGGACAGCCTGCGAAGTGGACCTCCCCGGCAGAAATCCCCACTGCCTGTCATCAAAAAAAGAAATTTCCAGCAGGTAGTTCAATAAAATGTCCTTTAGCACAATTTCGAAAATTTTTCCAAATAAGGGGATTATCGAAATCGGACGATAGTTGTTTACATCCTTCTTATCTCCTTTTTTATGAAGAGGGTGCACTTTAGAATGCTTAAGTGCATCGGGAAAAACTGAGGAAACTATACAACTGTTAAATAAATGTGTTAAAAGAGGAACAAGAATACTAGATGATTGTTTAACGATCTTACTGTTTATGTTGTACACATCTAAACATTTTGAATTCTTCAACGTTAACAAGGCACGGAACACCGTTTCTTCGGAGATAACTGGTAAGTCAAAAGAACAATCAGGAGGGACCTGAAACCGTTCAAGGCGCAAAAAATCGGGGCCAAAGTCCAAATTTGAGATCTGTGATTTCAACTGATCCGCCGCTGCAGCAAAGTGACAATTAAACTCCTCGGGGGCAATTTCAATAGTGTGGCTAGGAGCAGGTTTGTTCAATTCAGAATTTATGAGTCTCCAAGAATCCTTGGTTTTATTTGTTTTGTGGTTGTTAATTTTGCAACAGCATGCAAATTTCTCCAACGATTCTCAGAAACAGGTTTGAATAGAAAAATCTTTCTCTTGCTTTCAAAGCTCCTTTTTTATTTTTGGAATAAATGTTTTTGTCCTAAATAAACATTTGAAAATATTATTTATTTTAGATTAGTTAAAGGTTTGTTGGTCAAAATTTACAATTTCAATTCCCAGTTGCTACTACTAATTACAGTATCCCAATGAGATAATATAGGGAATTAGAGGGAAGAGTCAATTACAAAACTCCAAACCTTGGTCGCTCTATAATTTAGATTTCTTGGTACTTCTGCAACAGCATTCAAGGTATCAAGATCCTAACACCATCGCCAGTGAGGATATATTGCCGTCTCCCAGAACCGATTTTGGTTGTAGATTTTTGGTCATTTTTTGCTTCTGACCCTTATAGCTCTTAGGGCCGGTAGTTTGAATTTCGATTAATATATTTGAACACTGATTATCTATGACTGATATTATTATGACTGTAAAATTTGGCCGATGATTATGATATCATACACAGGCCATAATTTGACGGGATTTTTCGCAGCGAAGGGCAGAAATGGACGGGCTTTCCGAAAATGTGGTTAGTTTGGTGGTATGTGCGGGGGGGGGGGGGGGCGATCAGCTGCGTAACAAAGTAAAAAATGCGGCGGTTTTTTTGGTTCACACATTTGTCGCGTCTTTACCGTAACTTCGGGGCTATGTGGGGTATAGGGCTCCCCATGAGTAGAATTCCTCGTAAGTGTATATGATAAATGTTGAAGTATAATTCCGATAAGTTAAATCAGAAAACCTAAAAAAATTTGCAAAGTTGAGACGGTTTTCTTTAATTTTTTTTGTACGGATCCAATCCTTGGCCTCCTAGACCCTCCTAGACGGCTGGCCCCATAAACGTGGCACCAGGTCAGGAAAGGGCGTATCCTTGGGCACTTTTAATCATATCCCTCCAAAGATGTCACGTACGAGTAAAAAATTACCAAAAACCATAAAGAAAAAGTGCACAAATCACTATCCAGTTTCGGTTGCAAATGTGTATCTAAAAAACGTCGAGAGAAAAAAATAATGTTATTAGTTTTGGTCTAGCCCTTATAACGGGTGCGCCACAAAAGTGTTTCTGTGCCACATTTTTTGCTAGTTTGGGTGTACTTTCCTCACCTTTCGTAGGTTCTACATTTGTGCAGCAAAAAATCTGAAATAATTCAGGGAGGTAGCACATATATGGGCCCTAGACTTGGTCAAAAATCAAAATCCTAGCTTTAAATTTGGAATTTTTACGAATTTTTAAACTTTAAGTTTCAAACTGCCAATTTTAGGTCTATTTGTGCCGACACTGTGCATCCAATTGAATGGCTTTCTGTCCCAGAGGATACATTGGAATGTTTTCTTGTCGGCACCGAAGAACCACTTTTTCGCTAGGCCGTCGCGAAATGGTCTTATTTCAATTTCGAAACAAAATATGCAGATTTTTTTAATTTTGGAAATTTTCCATTAGTTCCGGCAACTGATGCATAAGTGAAGGCGTAAACTGTGGGCTGTAATCGCATTTTTTGAGTCCGGAAATTTCTCATTTGACATATCAAACTTTTAACACTTAAACCAGGGAAAATAGGCGGAAAAGCGTGGAAAAACGTATGGCAGTGGAAAATTTGAACATTTCTAGAAAGATTACTGGCAAAATCCCCAGTCCTGGAAAACGTTTTCACAAAGACTGGTCGATTTGAAAATTTTGTGTCGGGTTTATAGTCTGTTCAATACATTTTAACAATCCACACCTCCGTCTCATAAGAAATATATTGTGCAATTCTTTTTAAATGGAGGGTTGTATTTGAGGTACTATTGATGGTTTTATGCCGATATCTCTGGAACGGTTTGAGCTAGAAAGCTGAAATTTGGTATGTAGATACTTTAGGTGGCGGGCGCTAAGTACGCGAACCTTTCCGCAGGTACCAAAGCTTCCATGTTGGAAACTGTATCAATTTATTGACACTTCTTTGCTACAACTTAATGATTGTTGCTAAAGGGCGCAGAAACCAAATATATCCAACGTTTATTTTTTATTAGTTAATCAAATACGTTTAAACATTAAACTCTTCTGTTTTATTATTTTATATATTTCCCATTTTTTTATCTAACTTAACATTTGAGACGTATTCACTGTCTACTTCTTTTTACCGACCGCATTGACAACAACCCTTGACATTTTCTGTGACACTTCTAAACTGACAACTGACGGTTATCTTCCTAGGATCCCTGTAACTATTAACAAGAAACATCCACAGAAGGCACCACTTAACCACAAAATTACTGTTTATTATTTCTTTTTAATTCTTAACAGTTTCGAATTTTTGCTTACCGTACACCATCATCAGGATATTCTTCTTTATTACAATTATTTTTTATGTACCACGCCCAAACAATCAGTTTTTAGTATACGACTGACAAAATAGCTTTAATGAAGGCCTTTCTATTGGTGGTGACTATTCAGCTTATCGCTTTTGGATTCCTAGATTTTATTAAATTTTTCTTTTTAACTTTCTAAAATTGATAATTTGAATTTACATTATTATTTCCACTTAGCATCTAGTAATTTCAACACTCAAGCTTCTATATTATATACTCCACTCTTCATTTCATCAATTCTCTCACTCGTACCAACAGTCGCTGCCTCAATTCCTGCCTCAAAAATATTACCATTCTCGAATAAAACTGTTTTTGAGCCATGACAAAACTATTACCTTTTTAAATCGTCAAAAATACGTCGCTCAGTGACAAATTACCCTTCTTTACTGGGGAATTTGAGATTCTGAAAATTACCTCACACATATGTTTATCTAACTACTGTTATTTCGCTAGTCTTTCAGTAGTACTAAAATACTAATATCTGAGTACTCGCGAGACCTACGACGTTGTTCCAAAATGTGGCTCAGGTTTCTGAATCTTCCTCAATGACTTTTCTCGATTTTCTTAGTAAATTTGTTCTCCTGTTTCAGTTTCACGTAATTTTAAGTCTCCTTAAACGAGTGTCAATGACTTTATGGGATTTCACTATTTTCTCAGTAAATATCAATTCCTCAATGACGTTTTATGACTCCACCACTTTGTTAATAAATTGTGGTGGCACTCTAAGAAATAAACAAAAAGTTATTTTGCGCATTCTGAGTATCTAAGTAGAAAAAAAAATAAATTGTGCTTTTTAGAATCTATCTGAGGCATCTCATTCAACTGTCTTTCAACTGTTCAAAGAAATTAATTTTTAAGTACCCTTGCTCCATGTTTCTGAGCGAGTCTCAATGACTTTATAGGATTTCCCTATTTTCTCAGTGAATTTGTTCACGTCTAAGTGTTCTAAGGTAAGTTTAAGTATTAAGTTGTTAATTAAGTGTTCTAGTAAGTCGTCTCAAATACTGCTCAAAGCGTTTATTACCATTTTGCCTAGTTTAACAACAGCCTCATTAGAAGCAAACAGTTAAAATTGTGTGAAAATTACTTAGTGTTTTTATTTGATCGAAGATTCGAAGACTACGTCAACTAATTTAAAAACGTTAAATTAGAAATTAAGCGAGTATTTTGTGGTCGTGAATGCTCCATTCAATGTTGTCAATAGCATCGTTATGTTGTCATGTTTAGTTTTCGAATTACATAGATATATGTCCATAAAAACTGGAGAAATTACGTTTTAGGCGCCATTTTGAAGGGGAAGGAAATTATTGAAAATTACAAAATTTAAATTTTTGACATCTTCATATCTATGACATGAAATGACCTGCATTCATTGAAATTTTTTCGGTTTATCTTGGAAACGGTAAGGTTTATATGCAGCAGGTTGATATGATATTTGAAGAGGTCATTGAGAAATATCAGATACATAAAACAGAAAGAAGCGGATTTTCACGGTTTTCGAGTAAACTTAAAAAAACTGCAAAATTTGCAGCTTATTTTTGGGTCACCCGTGCTTAGTTATTATTCTAGGCTGACATTCGAAATGGGCTCTGAGTGTAGCCCTATTCTTCTTCTTCCTTAGCTTTTCTGATAAATCTTCATCGAAACGAGGTGTCAGCTGTTAAAGGCCGCAATGTACGATTTGGACCTAAAAATTTTGGTTTTTGGGCCGGCCGGCTTGAGAGCCCCATATGCTTAACATAGAAATATAGACTTCATCCATATAAATCAATAGTAATCATTCATCATCATTTTATTCGTTGGCTCTTGTAGATTTATGATAAATAGGGCACAGATTTACGTTTTAGGTAGTATAGAGTGTCCCAAAAGCTTGCAAATACTACATTTTGAAGAATCATTAAAAATAGAAACCTGAAATTTTGGTTGTAGATTCATTTCCCAAGTGGGAACCCTGATGTGGGTGCCCTTGGTACCATTGTACATCTTTTCATAAATTCTAACTCATTTTTTTACCATTTTTAAAAGTTGGTAAGTTTGCGAATATGAAATAAAGTCTTTCAGACGTTCAACTCTACTACGACGTGTTCAAATCTAAGCACAAATTCTCCAACAATCCACATAAACAATTTTGAGCAACCAGATATAAGAGGCATAAAGAATAAAGGTTGATCTTATATAAAACAGTCGCAAATATTACTTGGCTCCAAAATCAGAAAAATTTCAAGAGAATGATCCTAAATGACCGATTGCTACATCAGCGGTCCCAAACGAAAAAAATCGAGGGCATAAATTTCGAGCTACAAATAATATATCACGTCGTTAATGCGAATTTGGAATTTATGTCGTGTAATGCCACAAATCATTTTTCGCCATCGGGCCTGGCATATTTTTCGACAGTATCGTCTCTGAGGAGGTGTGGAAAACCGTAAATACCCGAACAGATGCTAAATCTCTGGTAGAGGAGGACTCATTTCATAATTCAGTCGTATTTAATGCCAGACCCCCACGAGTGACTTATTTTTAATAGCAATTAATTTACCTTTTTTAGCGACAGTAATTAAATGCAGCTTTAGTTTGGAAACTCAGTTGTTCACGATTTAGTTTATCTTTTCAGGCGCCATGTTGGGTGAACTTTTTAAATGAAAAGTAGTATCAAGCAGTTAGTTAATAATCCTGAAAGCTAAATTACTTATAGACAAAACTTTCTATTATCACCCGCTAAGCTCTACCAGAAGTTTAGTTGACAAAATAAAAGAGATTTCCTCGCTTATAAGGGGTTTACTAATAACCACTAGAATATTTTCTTTCCTAAGACTTTTTAGAAACTACTAGGATGGTGCAAAGAAAAACGAAGCAAAGACAATTTGCAAGCATAATTCCTTAAACTCTAACTGCTGGCTGAATATAAATTAGAGGCTCCTGCTGGCTGCTTGCAACAGGTGTAACTAATACGCATCTAACATTAATTCGCTACAGGATTTCTTTGTGGAGGGGTTAATTCCGGGCCTCTGTGCCTTAGACGCAGATTTACTGACTCTGAAAAGGGTGCTTTGCGAAGTGTTTGAAAACTAGAGGCGAAACAAAGACCGCAATAACCAGGTCTAAAGTACACTTATGGTTACAATACAAAATATATTTTTTAATTTTTTAAAACAGACTGTAATTTAGCGAAATATTTCATTTTGCAATGGCAATTAATTTTGAATTTAAATTGCTCATTTGATCAAGCTTCAATAAAGTATCACTTACGTTCGTATATAGAGCACATAAATTTTCGAAATCTGAGTAGAATCAGCTTTGGATCGGTTCCAACAAAAGCTTCGAAATAGTTTCTCGCTGTTTTGTATCAGGCTTTATGCATTTGCTTAAGTCAATTTAAGCTAACGTGATTTATCATCGTTACCGGAATATATTTGAAGAAAAATGGATTATGACTACAAAGAAATTACTTAATTTATGCTGCAGTGATATCTATTTTCGAGCGATAGCAACTTCGTAACATTTAACAATGACTGTACCAACTTTCCAAATGTCATTGCATTATTAAACTTCCGACGCTGGCGTTGTCCAGGAGAATGTTCACTCCTTAAAATATTTCTAGTGACGGTAAGTATTTTAAAGATGAAGTTTCCAGCTCGACTTAGGAAGTTCCAGGAATTGAAAATTGACATAAGTTTTAATTAAAAACCTCTGCAATTAGCGACGGAAAGTTTTGATTGTTTGCGACCGCCTAGAGAAGTTTAAAAATTTTTTCTTTAAAAAATAGTTGGAATAAAATAACTCGTTTGCCGGACTTACCAGGCAAGGAGTCTATTAAGCTCAATAACTGCCTCTAACCGTTCGGAACCGGACGAGAAATGGAGCAAAAAACAGGCTAATGGCTCGGAGCGAGATGATAGTTTGTTCGTAAATTTAGATCATTATGTTAATGTTGTATGACTATTGATTTTGAGGAGTGCCTAAAGTGTAATATTTGAAAGAGGAATTTGCCAAGAGGAGCCCTTTTTTTCAATGGAGATACATTTTGTGTGACATATACTGGTTGGGTTGTTGGATTTGCATATTTAGTTTCAGATAGACTTATGGGTTGATGAGTTGGATTTTGAAAAATAGGGAAGCTTTGAAAGCAAAAGACATGTGTTATTATTTAAAGTATCAAGCAAACAGTATCATTAGACAATTTTGATATTTTGTTAATTAATGAAGAAAAAAAATTGTATTACAGATCGATCAAGGAGAAGAGTTTTCGAAATTTTGAAATAGAATAAGATGATTACACTTAAGCTCAGAATAGGCATTATCCCACGTAGTGTTAGATAATGGTATATTGTGCAACTAGAGTCGATAATTGCACTTTCCTCACAAGTGTGACGGTTTGGACACGAGCCGTAGGCGAATGATACAATCTCACACGAGTGTGAAGTGTGATTTTCGTATCTGTTGCTCACGATACTTTTTCTACGATAGCGATTTTGCTTCAAAAATGATCATTCGTATTATACAATATATGCAAGGCATGTGCAAAGCGATCAGAAGCGGGGGCAAAGTGGACTTTGCACACTTGCATGCAAAATATGCACTTTGTGCGCGCTCTTTGCTATATGCGATTTTCAACCGTATTTAGTGGTGAGTATTTGTTTACTTTTCAGGCAATCGTAAAAAATAATATATTGTGGAACTAGTGTCGAAAAATGCACTTTTCACACGAGTGTGACGGTTTGGACACGAGCCGTAGGCAAGTGATAGGACGTCACAAAAGTGTGAAGAATGATGTTCGTAGGTGCTGCACACTACGAAACACTTTTTCTACAACTGCGGTTTGGCTTTATAAATGATTATTCGTACCTATTATAAAATATATGGAAGGCATGTGCAAAGTGGACTTTGCAATTGTTTCTGTATGAGAACATGAGAAATGTGCACTTTGCGCGCGCTCTTTGCAATATGCAATTTTCAACCGTAGCGTAGTTAGTGGTGTACATTTGTTCATTTTTCAGGCAGCCGGAGAAAATAGTATATTTTGCAACTAGTGCCGAAAATTGCACTTTTCACACGAGTGTGACGGTGTCGACACGAGCCGTAGGCGAGTGT
Organism: Taphrorychus bicolor; assembly: GCA_951812265.1. Lineage (NCBI taxonomy): Eukaryota > Metazoa > Arthropoda > Insecta > Coleoptera > Curculionidae > Taphrorychus > Taphrorychus bicolor. Next base: position 12,579,627 of record OX638302.1, read on the forward strand.
GAGAAGTGATTTTCGAACGAGTTGCACACTATACTTTTTCTACGACTGCGATTTTGCTTCATAAATGATCAATCGTATTATGAAATATATACAAGGTGTACGCTGAGCGATCAGAAACGTGCGCAAAGTCCAGTTTGCACACGCTTCTGTATGAAAGCGTGCGCACTGTGCACTTTGTGCGCCCTGCTTGCAATATGCGATTTTCAATGGTAGTTAGTAGTGCGCATTTGCTCCTTTTTGCAGGCAGATGTAGAAAATAGTATTTTGAGCAACTTGTGTCGAAAATTGCATTTTTCACGCGAGTGTGACTGGACACGAGCCGCAGGCGAGTAATACAACTTCACAAGAATGTGAAGAGTGATTTTCGTATGTGTTGCACACTACGAAACACGATTTCTACAACTGCGATTTTGCTTTATAAACGATCATTCGTATTATAAAATATATGCAAGGAGTGTGCAAAGTGTACTTTGCACACGCTTCTGTATGAGAGCGTGGGCAATGATCACTTTGGTCGCGCCGTTTGCAATGTGCGATTTTCAACGGTAGTTAGTAGTGCGCATCTGTTCATTTTCCAGGCAGTAGTAGAAAATAGTATATTGTGCAACTAGTGTCGAAAATCACACTTTTCACACTTGTGTGACGGTTTGGACACGAGCCGTAGGCGAGTGATACAACGTCACAAGAGTGTGAAGGGTGATTTTCGTACATGTTGCACACTATACTTTTTCTAGGACTGCGATTTTGCTTCATAAATGATCATTTGTATTATAAAATATATGCAAGGCGTGTGCAAAACGATCAGAAGAGTGTGCAAAGTGTGAGGAGTGATTTTCGAACGTGTTGCACACTATACTTTTTCTACTACTGCGATTTTGCTTCATAAATGATCAATCGTATTATGAAATATATACATGGTGTACGCTGAGCGATCAGAAACGTGCGCAAAGTCCAGTTTGCACACGCTTCTGCATGAAAGCGTGCGCACTGTGCACTTTGTGCGCCCTGCTTGCAATATGCGATTTTCAATGGTAGTTAGTAGTGCGCATTTGCTCCTTTTTGCAGGCAGACGTAGAAAATAGTATTTTGAGCAACTTGTGTCGAAAATTGCATTTTTCACACGAGTGTGACTGGACACGAGCCGCAGGCGAGTAATACAACGTCACAAGAGTGTGAAGGGTGATTTTCGTACGTGTTGCACACTATACTTTTTCTAGGACTGCGATTTTGCTTCATAAATGATCATTCGTATTATAAAATATATGCAACGAGTGTGCAAAGTGTACTTTGCACACGCTTCTGTATGAGAGCGTGGGCAATGATCACTTTGGTCGCGCCGTTTGCAATGTGCGATTTTCAACGGTAGTTAGTAGTGCGCATCTGTTCATTTTCCAGGCAGTCGTAGAAAATAGTAAATTGTGCAACTAGTGTCGAAAATCACACTTTTCACACTTGTGTGACGGTTTGAACACGCGCCCTACGCGAGTGATATAACGTCATAAGACCGTGAAGAGTGATTTTCGTACGTGTTGCACACTATACTTTTTCTACGACTGCAATTTTGCTTCATACATGATCTCTCGTATTATAAAATATATGCAAGGCGTGTGCAAAGCAATGAAAAGCGTGTGTGCAAAGTGGACTTTGCACAGGCTTCTATATGAAGGTGTGCCTAATATGCACTTTGCGCGCGCTGCTAATAGTGCACATTTGTTTATTTTCCAGGCAGTCGTAGAAAAAATTGGGCAAGTGGTGTCGAAAAATGCACTTTTCACACGAGTGTGACGGTCTGGACACGAGCCGTAGGCGAGTGATACAACGTCACAAGAGTTTGAAGAGTGATTTTCGCACATGCTGCACACTATACGTTTTTTACGGCTGCGATTTTGCTTCATAAACTATCACTCGAATAATAAAATATATGCAAGGCTTGTGAAAACTGGATTCTGTACACGTTTCTGTATCAGAGCGTGCCTAATGTGCACTTTACCCCTGTTCTTTGCGATATGCGATTTTCAACTGTAGCGTAGTTAGTGGTGTACATTTGTTCATTTTTCAGGCAGCCGGAGAAAATAGTATATTTTGCAACTAGTGCCGAAAATTGCACTTTTTACACGAGTGTGACGGTTTTGAGACGAACCATATAGCGAGTTAGTAGTGTGCATTTGTTAATTTTCCAGGCAGTCGTAGAAAATAACATATTGTGCAAATAGTGTCGAAAATTGCACTTTTCACAGGAGGGTAACGGTTTGGAGACGAACCATAGGCGAGTGATACAACGCACAAGAATGTGAAGGGTCGTACCTGTTGCAAAATGTAATTTTTCTATGACTGCGATTTTGCTTCATAAATGATCATTCGGGTTATAAAATATATGCAAGGCATGTGCAAAGCGATCAGAAGCGCGTGCAAGGTGGACTTTGCACACGCTTCTGTATGAGAGCGTGCGCAATGTGCACTTTGCCGACGCTGTCAGCGCTATGCTATTTTCAATGGTAGTTAATAGTGAGCATTTGCTCATTTTTCAGGCAGTCGTACAAAACAGTATATTCTGCAACTAGTGTCGAAAATTGTAATTTTCACACGAGTGTGACGGTTTGAACAAAAGCCGTAGGCGAGTGATAAAACGTCACAAGATTGTGAAGAGTTATTTTCCTACGTGTTGCCCACTATACTTTTTCTACGGCTGCAAATTTGCTTCATAATTGATCATTCTTATTACAAAATACATGCCAGGAGTGGGCAAAGCAATCAGAAGCGTGTGCAAAGTGGACCTTGCATACGCTTCTGTATGAGAGCGTGCGCAATGTGCACTTTGCGCGCGCTATCTGCAATATGCGATTTTCAACGGTAGTTAGTAGTGCGCATTTGTTCATTTTCCAGACAGTCGTAGAAAAATGATTTTTTGAGTTTCAGACATAATGGTTTTCCTTTATTGCGCCAATTTTGAAAAGTTTCGGAGCTTCTACCCTATTCTTAAGAATATAAATAATATACCAAAAGATCTTCAAGTCACTGTCATCAATGTTAGACAATTTTTGAGCTTTTGGAAAAGTTTGAAAAGAAATTTTGCCGACTCAGATATTTTTAAGTCACATCTCTTCAACTTGACTTAGCAGTATTTACTTCAGATTTGTGATGTGTGTTGTAAAACCAGAAGGATCCCGTCTGAGTACAAAATAGCCCATTTCTCCTTTATCATATGTTGCAAAAAAATTTTATGAGTCTAAAAGAAATTATAATTTCTCTTTCAGCATAAATTCTAAAATATATCTCCTTCTGTGCACTCCCTAACAGAAAGAAACTTGAGCGGTTTTCTTTCGCTGCTTGTGATCGAAATGAGACGATGTCAATCCCCCACGAACGTATTAAAATTAGTACGAGTCAATGTAGTCCCGTAAGTGAGGTTTTTGAAAGCAGTGAAAAAGTTCATTTTGAAAGTATTCAAAAATCTACCATCGAATGGATCTATCTCCGAAATTATTGAACCAATGGGACTTCCGTTAGTGGGAGGTAAAATAGGAAATCGAGAAGAACAAAAAGCTGTTGGACTCACTCCAATTGGTCCACTCTTTCTAATGTTATAGGCCTTCAATTTAAAAAAAAAGAATGGATTTGTTTATGCTGTTTTTAATGAGTATGAGACCATTTTAATCCCACTTGAACGTAACGATCTTAATTTGAGTCAGAGCAGTCCCGTAAGTTAGTTTTTAAACGTGGTGTCAAAGTCGATTATAAAAGTGCCCAAAAATCACTAAAGATCTCCGAAGTTATTGAACGGATATCAGTTTCATTTATGGGAGGTAGAACAGAACATGAAGAGAGGAAAACAAAAAACTGTTGGTTTCACATCATTTGGTCTACTCGTTCTAAAGTTATAGGCCGTCAAACTTGGAATTTGAGAAAAAAGGAGGTATGCAGGGTGGTTTTTATAACATGGGAAAACGAGAAATCTCAAGAACTAGTAGGGTAAAAGATTTTGTTTCAACGGGGTCCTATATTGTACAGAAGAATCTATTTTTGGAAAATATTTTTACATATGCAGGGTGGCCCAGACGAGTGTGACGTCATATAATGTAATATTTTAAATAGGACTAATATATTTTTACTAGTTTTTGATACACATTGTGCGAATGTTACAGGACGCAAATAATTGCCTGGAGTAGTTTAGGACAAATTCATTAATATTTTGCCTTGAAAGTCTTGAAAATTTGACTTCGACGTTGTTTTTGTCTTCTTGACATGAGCACAATGAAAATGGGTAGAGAAAGAAATGAACATTAACTTGAGTTTTATTAGGTAAAAAAATATTTTATAATAACCCTTTAGATTTTCGAACCTTTCTTGTAGCATCTTGTATATATAGTGGAAGCATAATTTTATAAAATCTCAAAAAAAATAAGTACGATGCAATTGATAAATCTCAAAAAAACAAACTTACTGAGTAAAAAAATGTTTTATAATTAATGTCACGTTACGCATAGATGTTAAATTAGAAAAAATGAAAAAAGCTAAACAATTAGAGTAGATAAACAAAGTGCTTTCCAGGACACTTTCAAGGTCACAGAAACGTCCATGAGCCTCCTAGATAACGCCAGACGAGGTTGCTAGACGCTGACCTTGAATCGCGCTCATGACCTTGAAAAGTCACGTGACCTTGAAAATCAGTTGACCTTGGGCTCGGTCCACACTAGTCACGACCCTTCATTCGACCTTGACGCGTCCACGAGGTCATACTATCCCGGCCGCATTCCGACAGTGAGACATACGATCAGACCTCAAAAATCGCAACAGGTCCACGCTAGTCACTGACCTTGAACGCCGGTGTAACCTTGGGAGGCTCTGACGAGCGCTTGAGGGAGATCTCAAAAATCGCAACAAACATCCTTGAAAGATCCGCGCTAAAGGTAACGTCAAGGTGGAATGAAGGTCCGTGACTAGTGTGGACCGAGCGCAAGGTCAACTGATTTTCAAGGTCACGTGACTCTTCAAGGTTATGAGCGCGATTTTCAAGGTCAATGTCTAGCAACCTCGTCTGGCGTTATCTAGGAGGCTCATGGATGTTTCTGTGGCCTTGAAAGTGTCCTGGAAATCACTTTGTTTATCTACTAATTAGAAACACTTGTCCTTGATCTATTTGTTAGATAATTAACTTTTTAGTTTTCGAAAATTTTTTGGAGCATCCTATTGAAGCAAAAATTTTATAAATTCTTAGGGAAAAATCAGCATGTAGCATGCATTAGCAAAACATTGTTTTAATATTAATGTCACATTGCGCATAGATAGTATATAGCATAGATAATAGATAATACATAGCAAGTAGAAAAAAATTAAAAAAATTAAAAAACTCTTGTCCTTGATCCATGTGTTAGATAAGGAACTTTTTAATTTGCTAACATTTTTTGGAGCATACTGTATATTTTGTTGAAGCAACAATTTTATAAAATCTCAGGGAATAATAAGTAAGTCGCGATCGACAAACCCCAAAATAACAAACCTGATGAGTGAAACATTGTTTTATAATTAATGTCACGTTGCGCATAGATATTAAAGTAGAAAAAAATGGAAAAAGTTAAAAAATTAAATAACTCTTGTCCTTTATCTATGTGTTAGTTAAGTAACTTTTTAATTTTCCTACATTTTTTTGAACATCCTGTATATGTTGTTGAAGCAACTATTTTCTAAAATGTCAGGGAAAAATCGGTACGTCGCGATAGAAAAACCTCGAAAAACAAACTTACTCAGTAAAAAATAGTTTTATAATTAATGTCACGTTATGCATAGATTCTAAAGTAAAAAAATTGAAAAAGTTTTAAAAAATTCAAAATCTCTTGTCCCTGATCGATGTGTTATATAGGTCACTTCTTCAAGATTCAGAGTTCAGAAATTCATTAATAAACTATTCACAAAAGTGTATTATCTACTCACGAAAGTTTCACATCTCGTTAGCATTGAAATTTGACTTAGACGTTGTTGGCCAATCTTCTTGACATGAGCAAAATGAAGATGGGCAGAGAGAAAATTTCATGGCTACTAATGTGCCAAAAAATGCTGAATGGGAAGTGCATGGTATTCGTACCATTGCCAGCATTAATGTAAAATTTTCAGAGTCCAGTGATAGTTCTATTATCTGTCAAAGTGTAGTAAATATACAGGGTGTCCTATTTAAAATGATTACAATACATTTTTCTGGTCCACCCTGAATTTGTATGTGTGAATATGTGCCTAAAATAGGCTTTTCTGTATAATATAGGGCACTGTTGCAACAATTTTTTTTTACCCTACTAGTTGTACAGATATCTGGCTGTCCTGGACCACCCTGTATACAACCCTTTCTATATTACACAAAAATTTTGAATTTTTGTATAATCGGCAATCGAGCAAACAAAACCATCTCCAAAATTACTGAACAATTGAGATTTCCTTGTAAACGTAATAAAGTTAATAAGCAGTAAATAAAATACATTCGACTTACATTTTGTGATTATTTTTTAAGGCAATTTTTGCCTAAAATTTTCTTTCGAAATCCCATCTTTATCAATATTATCAATATATTATAGAGCTATGAGCAGCTGAACCATACTCCTAGTAAAACTCATAAAGCCTTTGTCTTCTTTTTCATATTGTCCTTTTAATATCTGTTTACGTCGCATACCATAAAACGCTTGACCTTTTTTATTTTTATTAAAAACTTAATATTCCATAATAACGGGCTTGTTTCCATGTTGGAGCAGAAAAGTCTCTTAGCAGATATTAGCATACAAAAGGTGCAGAATTTTATTAGCCAGCCGTGGCATTGTCTTTTCTAGCACCGCTGGCTGCTTTTCGTTGGGCAAAACCGAATTTTTTATTACTCTTTATACTTTTTTACAGTACATTTCGTTAATGTGACTAGACAATATGACGTGACAAAAATTGAGTGTGACGAAACAGCCGTGTCAACTGCAGATTCCCGGGGTAAGTCTTAGTTTCACCCTCGAGGGCTTCGAAACTAGCGGGCTTTTATATATTATCGCTCCAATATTCCTGTCACGTATCTCCATCAAGGAATTCTATGATGCCGTAATATGAACAACTAAAGCATCGGCTCCGGTAACTTTAACCGAGAGTGCCATTTTATCCAGCCCGAGTTCTCCTTTTTCGTGAAAGAAGACTGAAAAGACCTTATTTACCTAATTTACTTGTATATACAAGACCCATCGGGCAGAGAGGGAGTTTTATTTGCATCGCTGATTTCCATAAAAGTTTCCCTCTTAGACATATATGAATGTTTGTGGCGACATTTCAAATTTTTATTTTTGCGTAAGTTTACATGTATAAAGGAGTATCAAGTTTACGGTCCAAAGAGCAACTTCGCAATGTATTTTCGACAAATCCCCGCGCCATTTGAATCTGTATGCCGCTGGATACGATCCAATAAGAAAAATGGAAACAAATGCATTGTCGACACATAGATAGACTGTTAAGAAGTTTCCGTTTAGGAGAGATGCTAACTCAATATTTATAAGGCATCATGAAATACCTACATGCAGCTACGTGCCTGGAATTCAGGAAGCCATTAAAGCCCTCTTGTTAGTTGCGATCCGGCCAGGCAACTAAAGGCTTTCGGGGCAATCATGTGGAATTATGATGTAGAGGAATTCCTGCAGAGGTCAGTTGAATAGCCCGTGGATTAATGTGCAAGTCTCGAACAGAGTTAATTGGTGTTTGTCACAAGTTGCGGATATTGCTCTTCAAAGATTCCTAGCTTGTGACATTTATTTCAATAATTCCAATTGATCTCCAGCTACTCCAGATAATAAAACGTTTAAAGTTGGCGAAACTTTCGGCTTCCTGGGACCCCATAAAACAACACTATAGCCGAAACTTTAGCCATCTGAATGGGACCCAGATACGGCGAAACACAAATCTAGTTAAAAGTTTCGCCCCACTTTTTGGGAAATATTTGATACTGTGAGTTGTTGCTTTATGAGGAAATTCGTCTTAGTTTAACAACCTTAATGGCAAGTGTTTTAAGTTTTCAGCTAAAACCATAAGAGGCAGGGACGAGTCGAAAGGGAAACACAAATACGTAAAAGAGCGAAATTTTGTAGTTGTTGTAATTAGCGTGTTAAGGGTTTGGTTTCCTAAATGTTATTTCTGAAATACGTATATTGGTTAGTTAATGACACTGAAATTTAGATGATACAAACATTCTATGAACAAGGCTTTTTTGTGCCAAAAATTTTGCCTCTGGATCAAGTACAACCCATTATCGTCCAGAAGATCTTGTTACCTTTTTTAATTCTGTGTAATAAATTATAGAAAAACAACACACTGCTCGTAAAAGGTAAAAAGTAACGACAAAATTAGAAAACTCTTAGCCTTAATATATCTGCTATATGTGTAAGTTCTATGAAACTTTGTTGGACAATCGTGAAAAAAAAAAATTGGCAGTTGAAGTGGAGGAGCAATTGTAATAAAGAGGCACAAAAAAAACATTCTTTAATATCATCTGTGCTTAGCGTCTTTTAATCACAGAAGTTTGTCATTAAAACTAAAACAAAGTACCATATCGGTACTTACACATCTACGGACTTATGTACACTTCGACGACACCAGAGGACCAAACAACAGCTTGAGAGGAACCCAACAACTAAACAACCCGTTTCGTTTAACGTACAACTAGAAATGTTCTTCCACATATTGAAATATTAACTGGTAAAGAAATTTGAGAACACTCATCCTTGATCAACTTGTTATACTGGTAACTTTTTAATAAAATTAAATGAAATATGTGAAAACACTCTGCTCGAACTGAATTAGAAGGTGTTTCTGAAAATAGTGCAATAAATGTAACCACTTATTCTAGACAGAATAAAAAAAATATATATAGTTTAGACAATACAATCATTCGATGAACCAGGTTTTTTTACCTAATCGTGCTAAAAAGTCGTCTAGATCATGTAAAACCCATTATCGTACCGAAGAACTTCTTTCGGTTTTTTCATATTATTTAATAAATTATGGAAAATCAACACTCGTAAAAAGGTAAAAAATAAAGAGAAAAATTAGAAAACCCTTAGCCTTGGTGTATCTATTAGATAGGTTCTATGAAACCTTGTTGGAAAATTGTGGAAAAATTGATTGACAGTTGAAGTGGAGGGGCAATTGTATTGAAAAGGCATAAGAAACCATTATTTAATATAGAATGATTTTTTTTCGTAGAAATTCAAAACGAGAAATTTTCTTCCACATATTGAAATGTTAACAGGTAAAAAAATTTGAAAACTCTTGTCCTTGACCGATATGTTATACAATGTGTTTATGAAAATAGTGTCATAAATGCAACCGCTTATTCTAGATTCCAGAATAAGAAAAAACTTTATAAAAACATATATCGGAAAATGCCTTGTTTACCATATATACAGGGTGTGAAAAATTAAATCTTGAGGATGGCTCTTGATTGATATGTTCGAGACGTGTGGAGATTAGTTAATAAAATTGGCCATATTATCACAAACTTTCCTGAATATTAAATAGATGTGAACGTATTTGTGTAGAGGCGGGTAATACTAGGGGGCAATATGTAAAAAAAATACCTAAACCTTTTTGGGTGCAAACATATTGACGATTAATTAAAAAAAATGTAAAATGTAAAGTTTTATACATAACAAAATGATTTTTGTGTGAAAAATAACACCATTTTAATTAATCCTAGAGGACACCAAGAACAAAATCATGTCACGGTTGACCTACCTAAAAAAGAACAACAAAGAACAAAAGAACAACATAATTAAAAAATTGTTTTATAAATGTCATGTTATGCATACATTTTAAAATAAATATATATATATATATATTTTTATTATATATTTTTAAATTCTCGTTAAACTCTCTTTTAAATTATATATATTTTTAAATTCTCTTCCCTTATCGATGTGCTATATAAGTAACTCTTTAATTCTACAAACCTTTTTTAAGTAAAATGCTTATGTAGTTGGGCATCAAATTTAGGGGATCTCAGGAATGAATAAGAGCATGCCGTGATCGACAGACCTGAAAAAAGTAAATTTACTGAGTTAAAAATTGTTTTATAAATTAATGTTATAAATACATTTTAATAGATATTTTCAGCTAATTCCAACCGACCAAGGCTATGGTCCACTTCAATTCTTGAAACTTCTAATCGTTTTTGAGGTATTTCAAACTTTGATAGTTTCAATCAAAAACCGATGAAGGTTGTTTTCGCTTCCAGGTAACTTTTTCCAACTAGGACGATGGTCCAGTCCAATTTTTGAAAGAATCAACCATTCGGGAAATATCTAATACCATCAATATTTAAAATTTGTTTTGAAAATAAGAAAATTTAAACTAATTTTTATATACTTCGAGTAATTTTTGTTTAACTGTAGTGCTAATTTTAACTGTTTTCAGAAAAACTTCAAATTTGCATCTTTAAGCTCCTAATTCTAACCTGAGCTCCTCCGAGAAGAATTTTATCCCTCATCTTGACTTGAATTTTTCCAAAAACATTAAATATACATTTTTAAATTATTTTAACCAATTTTGGCCCTAAATCCAACCTCAATTTCTCGAAAAACTCCAAATTTGCATGTACATTTTCACCAATATCAGTGCTAATTTAAACTTGAGTCTGTTCCCAAAAATTCCAAATATGCGTTGTTAAATGCTTTAAACCAATTTTGTTCTTAATTATAAAATAAATTTCTCAAAAAATTAAAAAATTTCATTTTTATACGCTTTGAGTCATTTTTAACCAATCTTAGTTCTTCAAATATTAACTTGAACTTTTTTAAAAACTCCAAACTCGCATCGTTGGACCATTTAAATCAATTTTAACCATTCCTGGCCCCTTATTTCAACCTGCATTTCTCGAAAAACTCCAAATTTGCTTTTTTATACTTTGCATTTTTAACCAATTTTAGTCCTAGTATTAACCTGGATTTTTTTGAAAAAACTCTAAATATGAATTTTTATTTTGTAAACTATTATTACCAAATTTGGCCCTAATTCCAATATAAATTTCTTGTAAAAATTTAAGATTGCATTTTTATACACTTCGAGTGATTTTTTTTAGAAACAAAAAAGTATTTACTTTGATTATGTCATTCTTTTCTGTCAAACATTCATAGCTTTTTGACGGCTTTCTCTAATGACATCGGTATTTGTTGTGAGATAAAAAATTATAGAAAAAAATGCAGACTTAAAAACTCTTATCCTTGATCGATTTGTTATACAAGTAACTTTTTAAATCTGCAAACCGTTTTTGGAGCATCTAGTATAAATTTTTCAGGCAAAAATTTGAAAGAATCTCACGGGCCAATAAGCACAAGAACATATCGCGATCGAAAGATATGAAAAAACATTATATTTCGCTTTGCGTCCTATCAATAATTAGAAAGGTGTTGGATCGCAGGTGTAGGACAAATAGCCACTTCACTTTCTCGAAATCGCCAACGTTTCGACCTCTATTTTTAGGTCTTCTTCAGGGCTACAATAACAACATACGTATGACAAACCAATAGGCACAATGAATATATAAGATGCACCAATTTGGTGATGCTTGTATACGCTATATTGCTGCATACGTATGTTGTTATTGTAGTCCTGAGAAAGACCTGAAAATAAAGGTCGAAACGTTGGCGATTTCGAGACAGTGAAGTGGCTATTTGTCCTACACCTGCGATCCAACACCTTTCTGATATGAAAAAAGCAAATTTACTAAGTTATGCATAGTGTTTTAAAAAAATTAAGAATGTTCAAAAATTTCAAAACTCTTGTTCCCAATCAATTTGTTATATAAGTAACTTTTTATTAATTCAAACCTTTTATACAATATCTTGTATATATTATTGAAACAACAATCTCAGGAAAGAATAAGCACAATAGCATGGGCAATTTACAAACCTAAAAAAATAATTGTTTGAGTAGTTGTATAAGTTAAAAATTGTTTAATAAAATATCCTAAAGACAAAATAAGGACAATTTGTATTCAACAAGTTGTATTTTATTGTATTTGGTTTCAGAACTTTTTTGATAGTTTTATAACTTCCTGAGGACCTAGAAGATTAACTTTGCCACATTTTAAGGTAGAGGATAGGTGAATGTATAAACCGTTCACTTACTACTGCCGTCAAGTAGACGTTGGAAATTTGACTTTAAAATTTTTATCGTATATTCTGAACATGTGGCGACAAGTGATAGGTATAAAAAAAAATAAGTGAATGAAGTATATATACAAATAAAAGCAATTTAATGAATTACCCAAAAACAAAAAACCGTTCATAAAGTTTTAAGAAAGAACGACGGAAATAATTGAGAAACTGTTAGCTTTAATTAGACGAATTATAAAACTCTTGTCGTTAATCGATCTGTTTTATAAGTAATTTTTTAATTCTGAGAAGCTTTTTTACAGAATCCTCTATAAGTTCTTAAGGCAACAATTTATGATAATCTTGTGGGAGAATGAGCACAAAAGCACACAAGAGACCGGCCTAAAAAACAGATTTACTGTGTTATATATATGTCCTTTCGTCACCTACTTTTTTAGCAGAAATTTTTTGACAGTTCTGGTTTAGTGCTTCCCAACGAATTAGCGAAATTTGCTAAATTTTAAATTAAGAAACAGATTAGAAGCCGTTAAATAAAATGCAGTAAGGCAAGAAACTTTTTACAAAAGATAAAAGAAATAACGTCAAAAAAAATTACGAAACTCTTAGCCTGGATATGTTTATTTTATAAACAAAATAAATACCAAAACTATTGTTTATGACTGCGACTTAATAAAAGCCCGATAAGTGGAAAATAATAATAGCAAACACGCACACAAAAAAAAATTTACCATCTCACAAAATAATGAATAATTTAAAAATAAAAAAAAAACATTATAAAGCTCTTGAACTTGATCGATCTGCTACACAAGTTTCTTTCTAGTGTTAGAAAGGCTTCTTTGGCACCATGTGTAATTAGTTTTGGTAAAAACTTGAGAAAAGCTTAACATAAAGTAAACACAAAAGCAGGTTCTGTATACAGACATAAAAGAAAGTCGAAAGTTGTTTTATAAGCATTCTATCTATACGTCTCAAACCAAAAATATCTTGATTGTTATGAAGTTTTGGTACATCCTGAAAATGCATCTAAAGATGCTAAGTAATAAACTAAAAGCTAGAAGAGTTTACAGAAAATGAGTTTAAAAAGCTTCAGCCAAGCAATGGGCTGCTACAGGATATTAAAGGAATAACGATGGCAGGAACTTAGCACTTTCAGCCTTTGTCCCTCAGTCATACAAACTATTGATCCTAGGAAGCATTTTTGTAACATCGTGCATAATATGTGTTGAGAGCGTAATGATAGTTCAATAATTGGAAGAGCATGTAAGATAAATAGACACTGAAGTACTCATATTTGTGCTGAAAATCACTGTAGCCCTATTTCATTCACGAAGTACTTAAAACGACTTTTATCGTCATCTTCAGAGGAGTTTATAGAGTTTGACGTTCTCGATTATAAACTGAGCCTTGGAAACCAAATCAATTCATAAATACAGAACAAGAAGTAAATAATAATGAGCATGATCAATAATTCGGTTTTGACAAACTGAGTACTCATACGACCTCCTGGATTATTGCTGGGGAAATGTCGCCACCTATTTACATATAGATGATCAAACACGGTCCATTACATTCCATGAATTTCCAACTAACATTTCCAATAAGCCCTATATGGCACTACAGCCCTCTAAACTCGAGCCCCATATCGATAATTGAGGTTCGGTAAGCACAGTATTTCTAATTGGCAATTAGTTTATTACCAAATGCCTGATTATTTATTCAAAACCGCTTCCATGTAAAGGCGACTTTATACAAAAAAATTTTACATCAAAAAGCAATTTCAAAACGCTTTTCTCATCTTGCGTTGTTTTGTTTCACTTATCAACTCCATATCCGAAAGAAAACATCGCTGTATAAAAATTTTCCAAGTCGGAAGTTAGTTCTAAGCTGGCACTTGAACTTTAACAGTAATAAAAGTAAATTCATTACAAACTGTTGTCCATTTCGAGGCGGAAATGGGCCACTTTGCAGCCCACCGATCGATTAAATCTATAGGTTTAATCATTAAGCAGCTTGTGCCTGTTGTGGCACTTCTGCGGGAGTAAATTTATATTTGTTTTATTAAGCTTAAATCAGAGATCATAAAGACCAGGGGTAGCCCATAATGGCCTGAAACGGCAGTTCCAAAGCTGAGTTTCATTACCGACGTAAAAGTTTCGGTGGAATTGCGAACCGCAGCGGTTTCTACAACTAAGCGCCATTTCGCTTGATGTGGGCCGTACTAAACTAATTGTGGCCAATTTTATAAGTCCTGCTAGTTTAAGTGCAAATTGCAGGAAGCGCTTGCTTTTGATGTGTAACGGTACCGCAAATTTGGGCCTGCAGCTATGGTCCATAAAAACTCGAACAAAGAAGGCTGAAAACAAAGCGAAGCCTCGGGATATGAAAGAGTTCAGTCAGAGCCGATGCCCCTTCTTTGTGCTGTTTCTGTATACAATAAATCAAACCCTGTTTTTAAAGGTTCTCATTAAAGGGAGTACACAGCGAACAACCATATAAAAGGACAATCGCCGAAATATAGACGAATTTAGTGCGCGTATTATTTTCTATTATGTTTTGGTTTAGTGTTCGGAAATAAGAATATGTCTTGTTGTCGAAGAGCTTTTAGTAGTTTCACTAGTTAGGGCCCATAAACCAAATACACCTAAAAGAAAAAAAAGGAGACATATATAGTTAATTTGCGTCGCTCTGCAATGGCGTGAGGTAAAGAATCACTTTTCGCACTTTTTAGGTAAATAACTGGGCCAGAAATCGAATTACAACGTGTACTTGAGCTACAAAAGAGTTCGTTCGAGATGCCAAGATATGACGGTGTCATATTCGAGACAGTCGCCTACTGATACGTACTGAAGCAATGTATTGAGTTAGCAGCAGGACTGATATTAAACTCGAAACGAGAGGAGCCGTCTCGCCTTTCATTCCTTCTGTTCGCAGTTTTGCAGGGTGTCAAATTCTTTTTTCACACTGCAACCCTTAATTTCAATTAACTTGCAGGAAACTTTAAAAGTAAGCCAACGTTTCTTATCCGTGGCTGGTATAGCTCTTTAACGCCTCCTAGACAGGCCCGTTAGCCTCGAAGTGTTGAGACACTTAATTTCCGGCTACTGGGACATATAGTTTAGGCAAGGGATTTTTAAATATTCTTGATGAAAATAAATACCGCTAATCTTTGTTTGTAGTTTTTAAATCAAATTTGTGGGCAATAGATTCTATTCGATTTGTGAAATACAGAAAATAACGTCTTATCACAATCTTTATCTGCCAGGGAAAATTGAGCTTTTTGCGGTCTCAGAAAATTCAGTATTCTGCGATATTTTCTCTATTGTTCAACGAATTGTTATTAATTTTTGTCGCTTATTAGCCTTGTAGCTTTATATTAGATGCATAAATTTTAAACTAGAGAGAAAACGAAAAAGCTAAAAAAAACTCTCGTCCTTCATCGATCTGTTACAAACGAAGCTCAATGGACATATGTAACATTTGCGATACAGACAGAAAAGATTAGTTCAGGTTATTTCGGGTTAGTTTGCATTTGCTAAAAGGCCAATAAGCGGAGGAACAAAAAACAAAAGAAAGAATAAAAAAACAAAATACACTCTTTTGAAAAATATGTAAATATTAAAATAGAGAGAAAACGAAAAAACTAAAAAACTCTCATCCTTGATCGATCTGTTATAATCAATTCTCAATGGACATACGTAACATTTGTTATAAAGACATAACAGATTAGCACAGGTTATTGCGGGTTAATTTGCGTTTGTTAAAGGCCAATAAGTCGAGAAACAAGAGACAAAAGCAAGCATAAAAAAACAAAATACACTCTTTCGAAAAATGTATACATTTTAAGAGAGAGAAAAAAAGATAAAGTTAACAAACTCTCGATTATGATTGATTTGTTACAAGCGATGCTCAGTGGATATATTATATAACATATGCAACACAGACACAACAGATTAGTTCAGGTTATGTCGGGCTAGTTTGCGCCTGCTGAAAGGCCAATAAGTGTAGGAACAGAAGAGCGTAAAAGTAAGCATGAAAAACATAACACACTCTTTCAAAACATGTATAAATTTTAAAATAGAAAGATAACGAAAAAGTTAAAAAAAAACTCTCGTCCTTGACCAATCTGTTATCAATTCTCATTGGACATATGTGCGACACAGACATAACAGATTAGTTCAGGTTATTTCGGGTTAGCTCGACGTTGCTAAAAGGCCAATGGAGGAACAAAAGACAAAAGCAACCAAGAAAAAAATACACTCTTTCGAAAAGTGCATAGAGAGAAAAAGAAAAAATCAAAAAACTCTTGTCTTTGACCGCTTTGTTACAATCGATGCTCGATGGTCATATTATGTAACATTTGCGACAAAGACGTAACAGATTAGTTCAGGTTAGCTCGGGTTAGTTTCCGTTTGTTAAAAGGCCAATAAGTGGAGGAACAAAAGACAAAAGCAAGCATAAAAAACAAAATACACTCTTTAGAAAAATACATAAATTTTAAAGTAGTGGGAAAAAGAAAAAGTTTTAAAAAACTCTCGTCCTTGATCGCTCTGTTGCAATCGATGCTGAATGGAAATATTATATAACATTTGCGACACAGACATAACAGATTAGTTTAGTTGATTTCGGGTTAATTTACGTTTGGTAAAAGGCCAATAAGTGGAGGAACAGATGACAAAAGTCGCCTAATGATACGTACTAGAGCAATGTATTGAGTTAGCACCAGAACTGATATGAAACTCAAAGCGAGAGGAGCCTTCTCGCCTGTCGTTCCTTATGTGCGCAGCCTTGCAGGGTGTCAAATTCTTCTCTCGCACTGCAATTCTTTATTTCAATTAACTTGCAGGAAGCTTCAAAAGTAAGCCAACGTTTCTTATCCGTGGCTGGTATAGCTCTTTAACGTCTTAGTCCTGAAGTGTTGCGACACTTAATTTCCTGTTACCGCTACAGATAGGCAAGGGATTTTTAAATTTACCCTTGATGTGAATAAATAGCCTTAGTCTTTGTTTTCAGTTTTTAAACCAAATTTGTGGGCGATGGATTCCTTTCGAGTTGGGAAATACAGGAAATAACGTCTTCTCACCACCCTTATCTGCCATGCAGGGGAAATTGGGCTTTTTGCGGTCTCAGAAAATTCAGTATTCTGGGATATTCTCCCTTTTGTTCAACGAATTGTTAGTAATTTCATTTCTATGCTCTTTGAATTTCGGTTTGCCTCGTCGAAATATTGAATCAGGCTGAAGAATTGTTTTCCGTCACGAGTTTTCCGACTGCCAAGTACTATATTCTAATCTTTTGACATAAATATTCTGTGTATCCTATAGGAGCCTTATTATTGGAGAGTGACTTTTTACTGAAGTGGGGAAATCTTCCTCGGAATCCCTTTCCTCGGAGGATGAAAGTTAAATGTGTTTTATTACGGGCTGTGAAGAAAATTTATCGCCCAATAAATAAAACATAAAAGATATATCTTCAAGTATAATTTGAACAAACAATATCAAAGCGTGAAATGCGAGCTTTTCTCTTTTCCTTTTGCAGGCTTTTGTGGCTGCCTGTTTATTTTTATTTCGTCTTCTGAGCCTGAAATATCAAAAAGAATTATATTTTTTTTAGAAGTTGGAGTAGTAGGGAAGAAGTTTTAGTTATAAAGTCTAATTGTTCTTGGCAACGATATTGAAGCTTTGAACGTACGTAGACATTAGCAGTCAAAATACACTAATATTTTCTTTAGAAGAAGCAGTGTAGTTATTGAAAATGTTGGTTATCTCTTCGAATTGTCTTTGCTGCTACAAAATACCCTTATTGGCTTCATCTACTGGATCCACTTTTACCTGCTCATCTTCAATCCTCTCAAATAAATTCTAAAGAGAAAAAAATTTGCAATCTGAAAAATGGCAAGAGTAGCTACCGTCATTCCTTGGCAGAGGATAATTTGTCATATGTGGTGACGTTGTTTTGACAGTTTACTGCAGTCCACACAAAGCTCACTGGAGCCTTTTATTTTCTTCGCGAGTACTGCTGGGAATGACAATGGAACTGTCAAAGGTTCAATTACTCATTTTAGTTTTCTTAGCCAATGGCGGCTCCCAAACACCTGTTAAACAAATCCTTAGCCAGAGCTTGGAGTTTACATAGTTCCTTTTCATCCGGGCCTTCCTAAATATTTTTTTTTTACTTTACAAGACAGTTTTTTACTTTAAAATGGTTTGTTATTGTAATCATCTGAAAATGAAAATGCTCTTCCACTTTTTGAGCTTTCTCAAATTTTTGCATTTAACATTTGATTGGTTATTATAATGGAAAACTTCAGGAAAGAATAAGCACGATAGAACTAAAAAAAACAAATACTAAGCCAAAAATTGTTTTTTGAATGTCCTCAAACACCTAATTTTTTCCAGAATTTTCCATTATAATTTTAAAGTTTTAATACTCCCGAAAAATCCAGTTATACTTGCTAAATTTTAAATTAGAAAGTAAAAAGATGTCCAGAAAAAAAACAAATTAATAAATGATAATAAAACAATGTTACACGCGATGCTCAATGGACATATTATGTAACATATGCGAGAAAGACGCAACAGATTAGTTAGGTTATTTCAAGCTAGTCCGCGTTCACTAAAAGGCCAATAAGTCGAAACGCAAACGCGTTTGCTAAAAAAAGAGAATATGAAAGAGATCAAAAATTAGAAAACTCTCGTCCTTGATCGGCCTGTTATACAGGATGATCTCACAACTTCATGGACGTATGTAACATTTGCGACACAGGTATAACAGCTTATTTCAGTTCAGCTCAGGTTAGTTCGCATTTGTTAAGAGGTCAATAAGTGGAGAAGCAAATGACAAAAGCAAGCACAAAAAAACGATATAGACTCTTTAGGAAAATGGCATAAATTTAAAAAGAAGAGAGAAAACAAAAAAGTTAAAAATGTCTCGTCTTTGATGGATCTGTTACAATCAAGCTCAATGAACATATGTAAAATTTGCCTCACAGACGTAGTAGATTAGATGAGGTAATTTCGGGTTAGTTCGTGTTGGCCAGAAGGCCAAAAAGTGGAGAAACAAAAGACAAAAGCAAGCATAAAAAAAATAAATTACACTCTTTCGAAAAATGCATCAATTTTAAAATAGACCGAAAACGAAAATGTTAAAAAAACTCGCGTCCCACATCGCTCTCTTATAATCGATGCTCAATAGACATATGTAACATTTGCGACACAGACATAACCTACTGTTTCAGGTTATTTCGGGTTAGTTTGCATTTGCTAAAAGGCCAATAAGGGGGGTCAAAATACACTATTTCAAAAAATACATAAATTTTAAGCTAGAGATAAAACAAAAATGTTAAAAAAACTCTCGTCCTTGATCGACCTGTTATATTCCATGCTCAATGGACATATTATGTAACATTTGCGACACAGTCATAACAGATTAGTTCAGATTATTTCGGGTTATTTTGAGTTCGCGTAAAGGCCAATGAGTGGAGGAACAAAAGATAAAAGCAAGCTTAAAAAATACAAAATACGCTCTTTCGAAAAATGCTTAACTCTTAAAATAGAGAGAAAACTAAAAGGTTAAAAAAGTTCTCGTCCTTGATCGATCTGTTACAATCGATGCTCAATGGACATATGTAACATTTACGACACAGACATATCAGATTATTTCAGGTTATTTCGGGTTAGTTCGCGTTTCCTACAGGGCCGAAAGGTTTAGAAACAAAATACAGAAGCAAAAAAAAACAAAATTTGCTCTTTAGAAAAATGCATAAATTTTAAAATTGGGACAAAACAAAAAAGTTAAAAAACTCCCGTCCTCGACCGATCTGTTACAATCGATGCTCAATGGACATATTATGTGATATTTGCGACACACACAACAGATTAGTTCAAGTTATTTCGGGTTAGTTTGAGTTTGCGAAAAGGCTAATAAGTGCATAAGCCAAAGACAAGAGCAATAAAAAACAAAATAGACTGTTTCGAAATATTAATAACTTTTAAAATAGAGAAAAATCTAAAAAGTTAAAGGTAAAAAAGTTCAAAGCCTTGATGGATCTGTTACAATTGATGCTCAATAGACATATGTAACATTTATGACACAGACAGAAGAGATTAGTTCAGGTTATTTTGGGTAAGTTCGCATTTGCTAAAAGGACAACAGGTCTAGAAACAAAAAAAAAAGGAAACCAAAAAAACAAATTGACTCTATAAAAATATGCATAAAGTTTTAAATAGGGATAAAACGAAAAAGTTAAAAAACTCTTCTCTTTGATCGTTCTGTTACAAACAATTTTCATTGGACATATTTGCGACACAGACGTGGCAGTTCAGGTTATTTCGGGTTAGTTCGCATTTGCTAAAAGGCCAATAAGTGGAGGAACAAAAGACAAAAGCAAGCATAAAAAAATAAAATACACTCTTTCGAAAAATTCATAAATTTTGAAATAGAGTGTAAACGAAAATGTTAAAAAACTTTCGTCCTTGGTTGATCTGTTACAATCGATGCTCAATGGACATATTATGTAACATTTGCAACACAGACATAACAGATTAGTTCAGGTTATTTCGGGTTCGTTTGAGTTTGCTGAAAGGCCAATAAGTGGAGGGACAAAAGGCAAAAACAGAAAAAAAAACAAATTCACTCATTCAAAAAATGCATAAATTATAAAATAGGGATTAAACCAAAAATTTAAAAAACTCTCGTCCTTGATCGTTGTGTTACAATCAATTCTCAATGGACTTATGTAACATTTGCGACACAGACATGGCAGATTAGTTCAGGTTATTTCGGGTTAGTTTGCGTTTTGCTAAAAGGCCAACAGGTCTAGAAACAAAATGCAAAAACAGACAAAAAAAACAAATTCACTCATTCGAAAAATGGATAAATTATAAAATATGAATTAAACCAAAAATTTTAAAAACTCTCTTCCTTGATCGAGCTGTTACAATCGATGCTCAATGGACATACTATGTAACATTTGAGGCACCGACATAACAGATAGTTTAAGTTTGGGTGTTATTTCGTACCAGTTAAAACAAATTATACTCAATCAACTTAAATTTTTTGTCAAAGTCATATGGGAGGTGGAAAATGACCCATAAAGTCGATATCTTGAACGCTGTCACTTATCATTAACAAAATTTGAGTTTTTTTTTTCCAGTTTTTTCCGAATGGCTTTTTTACAACAAGGGTTTATCGTGACCACACCTTTCGGGGGCTCTGGATAAATAATAAGAAATTAATTTCGCGTCTCAACAAAAATCGTTAGAAATACAGATTAAAGTGCTAATCAGGATTATTAGTGCTCAAAACTTCATATTTTTTTACTTCATACTGTATCATTTAGGACAGTTTGACGTACTTGATTTTAATCTGCTAAATAGCTTTTTTCAGGACTGGATAGCGTAAAGAAATTTTACAGTATTGGGTAGCGTCCTCCTTACCGTCCCCATACCGCAAATCCCGTGCCGGTGTTTAATAAATCCATTGTATCCAATGGAATGAAACTATACCAGATTTCTCAAAAATATATTCGCCGCGCATAAAATTTTTTCCGGGTTTTAATAAGTATGAAGTAAAATGTTGTACATCATACGTCCGGTAACGTGTTACAGTAGCCGTTTCGAAATTCCAGACTCGGCTAGCGCCTCGTACCGAAATATCTTACTTCTACTGTAAAACTATATTTACCGGACTTATAACGTAAATAACTATTATAACATTAAATAATTAGAAAGGTGTTGGATCGCAGGTGTAGGACAAATAGCCACTTCACTTTCTCGAAATCGCCAACGTTTCGACCTTTATTTTTAGGTCTTCTTCAGGGCTACAATAACAACATACGTATGACAAACTTTAAATATACAAGTAAATTAACGTAATTAAAATTAATTAAAAAGCTTCACCAAACTGGTGCATCTTGCAATTATTAACAAAACAAAACAAAAACAAAAAAAAACATTCAAAAAAAAAAAAAACGAATGAACCATTTGACTTGATGGCCATGCATCACTAGGTAATTGAATTGCGCGCCATACCCGCAAAATACGAATAAAAACAGTTACATATTGGAATGCATTCTGCCGCGGGAGGGGACACAGCTTACCTTTTTCAGTCAGTGAAGAATGTCACCAAATCTTATACTGACCGTCATGGCAGTACACAAAAACGAAAAATTGTTAAAATCCAGACGGTGCACGTAAAAGACAAGCAACAAACACACGGGCCAACGAAACAAAACAGAGAAATAAAACCAGGAGTCCAAAACGATAAAGTGGAACTCGACCTATACGAAGTGCAGTGTTTTGCCCAATTTTTTTATTTATTTTTTTTTCCCTTCCCCATTCACATCGATTCAAACATTATCTATGTTAGTGTTAGGCCAGATGCGGGCCACAAAGAAGAAGAAAGAAGGCGATGTCTACCTCGACTGTGTATTTTTAATATGTTGTAAAAGATTGCAATACAGCACACTCAAATTTTGGGTATCGGTCCTATCATTAAAAAAAAAAAAAAAAAAAAAAAAAAAAAAAAAAAAAAAAAAAAAAAAAAAAAAAAAATTGAGTGTGCTGTATTGCAATCTTTTACAGCATATTAAAAATACACAGTCGAGATAGACATCGCCTTCTTTCTTCTTCTTTGTGGCCCGCATCTGGCCTAACATAGATAATGTTGGAATCGATGTGAATGGGGAAGTTCCACTTTATCGTTTTGGACTCCTGGTTTTATTTCTCTGTTTTGTTTCGTTGGCCCGTGTGTTTGTTGCTTGTCTTTTACGTGCACCGTCTGGATTTTAACAATTTTTCGTTTTTGTGTACTGCCATGACGGTCAGTATAAGATTTGGTGACATTCTTCACTGACTGAAAAAGGTAAGCTGTGTCCCCTCCCGCGGCTGAATGCATTCCAATATGTAACTGTTTTTATTCGTATTTTGCGGGTATGGCGCGCAATTCAATTACCTAGTGATGCATGGCCATCAAGTCAAATGGTTCGTTTCATTCGTTTTTTTTTTTGAATGTTTTTTTTTTGTTTTTGTTTTGTTTTGTTAATAATTGCAAGATGCACCAGTTTGGTGAAGCTTTTTAATTAATTTTAATTACGTTAATTTACTTGTATATTTAAAGTTTGTCATACGTATGTTGTTATTGTAGCCCTGAGGAAGACCTAAAAATAAAGGTCGAAACGTTGACGATTTCGAGAAAGTGAAGTGGCTATTTGTCCTACACCTGCGATCCAACACCTTTCTAATCATTGATAGGACGCAAAGCGCAATATGATGACATTAAATAATTTTATTATCCATTTTTTATGCCACATTACTAACCTATAAGCCACACTTGTTTTATCATGCGTTCATTTAAAAAAAAACTCTACAAAAACCAGGCAATAGTTTTAATTCCATGACGTGTTACGAGTTCTTTTTACGAACACACTTTATATATAATTTTAAAGATATTTTCTAAAAAAACATATTTGCCATTCGGGTTCTTCCTGCGAACAAAAATAGTTTTTTTTGTTATTTTTGTAGAAGAAGAGCGTGTGGTTTTGTAAGGTTAATATTCCCATAATTTTTTTCTTTTCGCACATTTTATGTGTCAAATTTCAAGCCAAATGTTTTGGCATCAGCTTGAGCATCACAACTGATCTCCATTGACCTTATTCGTTTCCACAATGGTTTCCGAGAGAAAAATTTCGACTAGGTAGCAGTAATAATAAATAAAAGGAATAATCTTACAATAAGCAAACTTTTTTCGAATAAACCTGTCAACGACAACCGTTTAAGACCCACTCGGCTTTTATGGGTCGTCGTTATTTACTACAAAAGCGATCCCCCGAAGAAAAACTCCAATTGAAAAGTAGAGTTTTTCCGTTTGCATTTTAACAGCTCATTTTGCAGGAAGTGCTTACTTAGCAATTTCCTTTTACGTAGCACTGATTTGATTTCGTGTAAGAATTGCGCACTGCTTTTGTTCAGGAAACTGTCCTTTGTCTTATCGGTGCTTAGAAATTTGGTGAAATCTTGTTGCATTGCAACTGGAACGTTATGCAGATCAGGCACTGACTAACTGGTCCTCTAATAACTTCCTAATGGATGCCTATCTATTCCGGGACAGTAAGTTTTCTGCTTTGAATCGAAAATCTTTTAAAAGAAACTCGCGGATGGATATTTGCATTTGCATTTTAACGCGTCACAAAATTGCTTTCTTCGCTATTTTGCTGCAAGATACCCGCAAAATATTTTCCTCATGCGGCCCGAAGCTGTTTATTAGCAAAAAAAAGATTTTTACCCACAGCTTAATGAGGCTCAACTTTCCCATGATGACAGAGATAGCGGTTTCAATTAACGCGAAAGAAATAATTCAAGAGAGCCTTCTTTTGTTTCGGTTTAATGGGCCAACCCACTGAATGGACAAGGAAATAATGTTCATTTTGGGGATTACGAAAACCTTGATACGTACTTAATTGCAGGCCGATTTTTGGCGGCCTAAGCCAGCTTTAATTCCGGGTGGAATTACACTCACTCATCAGCACCTTTTCCAAGAATTAAATGCTTGTATACACATTCCGGGCTTTGGAGTATCATCTTTTTTGCGGCGTAATTCTCTTAAATCACTCCTGTAATTAGTTCAGCGGCGAAATCCTCTAGAAAGGTTTTCTCGCCATTTTCCATGACCCTTGTCATCGCGATCCTTCCCAAAACGGAAAGAACCTCTCGGAACGTGGCCCTTTCGGGTTACGGGTTGCGGGGCGAATCTTCTTCATTATTTTATGATGGATCTGCTCTCAGAAGCCAATTTTTAGGTACGTTTCTGCTTTTCTAGTGTTTATGTTATGCAAATCGCGAACCAAATCCCGAACAATATTAACAGTAAACTTGATTAATGTGGCGTTGGCTGACGCGACGTTTCAAATTCGTGTTTGAGCACTGACCGTTGCAGGTTGCAGGCCAAAACAGCAGTTCGCCTAGCACGCACTTATTCGTTTAACACTTCAAACAAAAGCCGATAATTGGCTTCTATTGGTTCTGAATGTTGCGGGATAGTCAACTTTAAAGCGACAATGTGTGTTTTTTAGTTTAAGTCGACCTCCGAAGAGATCTATCTCCGAAATTATTGCACCTGTTTGATGCAATTATAGACTGCATCACTTGCGGACTGCATATAAATTATTGAAATGAAACCTGTTTAAATAAAATCCCAACAGCTTGAAGTTTTTTATTGTCTATAAGCACTAGACACACAAACAACATGCAACTGTAAGAGAGAAACGTTTATAATTAGGTTTTACAGAAAATAGATTTCAAAAGGTAATCAAACTGAATCAACCGTCCTACTGTATAGCATAAGAACAATGACTGACTTCTCACTAACAGGTCATTCTTGTCTATTCACACACACAGTTGCCAACTTTAAACACAACAGTGTTGCCGTTTGTTGGATTACATCCAATAGCATCTACGGATCCTCCGATGATGGGAGGTGAAGAGAAGAGGACATCAAAAAAAATGAAAAACAGTTACACTCACTCCAATCGGCTAAGGTGTTCTCAAGTTACAGGCGTTCAAAGTTGAGAATTGAGGAAAAAGTCTTAATATTCCTTCCTTCTTTAGATATTTTCAAAACATAATTCGCAATTTTTTCTCTGTTATTGATCGGAATGGCATGTTGGTAATCCCCAAGAACGCAACAAACTCAATTCGTATAAAACTAACCCCTGAAGTGGCTTTTTTAAAAATTGAAAAAAAAACGCGAAGTTCTAAAAATCGATAGCTGAAGGGTCCTATCTCCGAAAATATCGCAGCTACGGAGCTACCGGTGGTAGTACGTGAAAGAGAACGTCAAGAAGAATGAGAAAAAACAGTTGGATTCACTTCAATCGGTGAAGGTGTTCTTAAGCTGCAGGCAGTCAAAGTTGAGAAAAAGTGTATTTGATTAAGAAAAATGTCAATGTAAAAAAAATTTAGGAAAAATTTTTTTGCTGTTTTTGATTGCAATGGATGTTTGCAAATCTCATAAAAATGCAACAAACTCGATTGGAATGAAATTGACCTCTAAAGTGGTTTTTGTTAAAAATTGTCAAAAAACGCGATTCTAAAAGTGTCTAAAAATCGACTGCCGAAGGAGTCTATCTCCAAAAATATTGCACCTACGGAACTACCAGTAGTAGGAAAGAGGACGTCAAGAAGAGGGAAAAACAGTTCGATTCACTTCAATCGGTGAAGGGGTTCTCAAGTTACAGGCAGTCAAATTTTGAAAAAAATATTTGATTTAGGAATGTCAAAGTCGTCAAAAAAATTTCGGGAAATTTGTTTGCTGTTTTTGATTGCAATGGCACGCTTGCAATCACATAAAAACGTAACAAACTCAATTCGAATAAAATTAACACCTCAAGTGATTTTTTTAAGAATTGTTAAAAAGCAAGAGTCTAAAAATTTCTAAAAATCGAGAGCCGAAGGGGTCTATCACCGAAAGTATTGCACATGCGGAACTTTCAATGGTGGGATCTGAAACGGGACATGAAGAAAAGGAAAAAATAGTTGGATTCACTTCAATCGGTCGAAGCATTCTCAAGTTACAGGCGGTCAACATTGAGGATTAAAAAAAAAGTGTTAATTACGCTCTTGACACGCAATTTAAATTATTATGCCATGTTGGGTCCGGATAGAGAAGCGCCTAACAGTTGTCATGCAGAAGACTCTTGGTCAAGGCCAGTGGCGGCTTACAGGCTTGCAAAAGTCACTGGTTCTAATGTTTAAAAAAAAAGTCTAAGGGCGCCTTTTACAAGTTCGGTTTAAACTCTAAGTTGAAGGTAAACAGAAGAATGCTAAAGAAACCACAAAACTAAAAGGTGAAGGTATCAAAATGTGGCGACAAATAGACACACAATATAAAAAATAATAAAGAAAATGATGATAAAAAATTAAGAGAAGAAATAAAATAAGAGACGCAATAAATTATAAAACTCTCACGATAAATGCGTTATGTAAAAATTAGATCGAATATTGTCTCAAAACTCCAGAACTTCCTTTACAAAATGAAAAAAAAAGAAAGTAAAAGAAAGAAATGAAAATAAGCAATCACGTATGTGAAAATAAACTTTCTTAGTATAATAGAAACCAATTAAAAAGTGAATATAATAATCAAAGCTAAAAGCTGAGACGAAAAATATAGGCCGTTGACAAAAGAACAAGTTGGTAATAGTTCTGAAAAACTTTTGAGGCGATACAGAAAGAAGGAAATAGAGAGAGAGAATGAAAACGTTCAATAAGTAAAAAAATAAATAAATAATTCTAAAAATTGAAGTTTAACTGAAAAGGTAGTAAATATAAAAAAAATGCGTGAAAACAAACTAAAATTGCAAAACAAGAGGCATGAAAACCAAAAAAAACTTATTTCTGTTTTCTCTTCAAAACTTTAGCTTCTGACCACCGTACATAGAGTGACCCAAAACTAAAAGTTTCATTAAAATATGTGATATTGTTTTGAAGAGAAGTAAGTTTTTGCCTTTCAGTATTTCTGTAACAATGATACCAATATTAATGACCTTAAAGTACGTTTTGTGTCTTCATTATACGCATGCTGATGAACGAAACACAAAATTATAGTTGTCTTGATCCCATTGATATAATAAATATGCTTCTTGTTTGGGACTCTAAAATGAAGCAAATCCGATTAAAATTAGTTATTTTGCGATTCTGGAGCGATAACTCAACAACTCTAAGTAGCTCTATCAATATTGAAGTTTTGCTTCTTATGAATGCTAAGCTAATTTAAGTTAAGTTAAACTAAAATTCAAAGAACTTATTACAAACTTATGTGTTCATCCCAAAAGCGATCTTATTACCCCAGTTTCTGTTCAACTGTGGACTGGGATTAAGGCAGAGTGTTTCTATGTTTTAATTTTTTAGTTCGAGACTTTAGCTTTAAGTAAAATTAACCTATATAAAAACCTGACCAAAAATTAAGTACGTAAAATTGCCCTAAATAATACAGTATGACGTAAAGTTTGTTACATTCTTAGTTTCAAACAAAAATTGCTGTTGATATAACGAAGATAAAGAAAATTTTTTAAGTCTTTTTTAAAAAATTTTAAATTTGACAGCCAGTAAATTCAGTACAAGAGGACCGATTGCAGTAATTTTAATTGATTTTTGCTCTTCTTTCACATCCCATCAACGAGAGTTCCGCAGGTGCAATGTATTTGTAAATGGACCCTTTCTGTGGCCCATTATTAAGCACTTTTATAATTGAGATCCTTGCCATTTTTTTTTAAATTACTTTTGAGGTTAATTTAATTCGAATTAAGTTTGTTACGTTCTTAAGGGTTCGCAGTCTCATTCCGCTCAAAGACAGCAAAAAGAAATCCTCACTGTTTTTTTTTTATTGAATAAGCCGGGGGGGGGGAGGGGGGAAATTACGTCTTTTTTCTCAATTATCAAATTTGACCGCCTGTAATACAAGTTTTTTTTTTGCTCCTCTTTCACCTCGCACTAACGCAAGTCTCGTGGAATATTTTTGGAGAAAGACCCTCTTAGGTGGTTCAAGTTTCGTCATTTAAAAATATATTTTTTTAGTCTAGTTTTATACCAATTAAGTTTTCGGTGATTAAGAAAATTAGAGATCACAGTGTCCGTTTGGGGGAGATTAAAAGTCGTAGTGTTTTTATGGGGGAGTCAAACAAAAAATTTAAATCGATTTCGTATTTTGTAAAATCCTTGTCAGTATTTCCGGCAAGAGGTTTCCTGCGGTTTTCGGGCTACAAACTCCGAACAATTATTTGTTGTATTAATTATTTTAATTAAGTTTCTTTAATGCTATCGCACAACTCGCTTAATAATATTTGTTTATTATTTTCTGGGATATGTTTTATGTCTTTAAAAAGGTTTTAATCGAAGAAACCAAAACGAAAACTTCAAAGAAAAACCTGACAGGAGAAATAGCTGTGAAGAAGAAAAAAAGAACTATTAACAGAGGACCCTGAACAATACAAAAATTTGAACTGCTTTATTATTTATAATCTCTGCTTTTCACAATAAAATTGGAAGGAAAAAAAACTACGATTCTTAATAAGCTTATGATCACGATAGATAAACAAACAAATCGTGCAAAAATGCACATGCCTGAAGCCTACAAATTGTCTCAGATTAGAACAGGTTCTATTTTCCAACCAATTTAAGATCCAATCCAAGAATTTCATACAATTTACCGTATGATACTGTCCTATTTGAGTTGTTCAAGATATTGAACCATTTCTTGTACAAGAAATAGGCCAGTCTAAAACGAGCTTTAGTTTACAAAATTATAACCCCAAAATTTGAAAATAAATCTTAGTAGTCTTATTTCAAGTGTCGGGTTTGTTGACTGATTTGTTGACGGATTGGCATTGGGTGAATTGTGTAGATATGGAGGTGACTGTTGTACTCTATACACTTCTCAAAGTATAGTAAGAGTACAACAAACCGCTTATGCTGATTTTTATAGACTTCAAAAAGGCCTTTGATACAGTGGACCACCAGAAACTGCTAGAAGCACTTGCAGAATGCCGAATTGACTACCGTTACTCCTCAGCTATTAAATACATATATACTACATCCACAGCATACGTGAAGATAAACAACAATCAACATACCAAAAAGTTCAAAATTGAAAGGGGCCTGAGACAGGGTGACGCGCTTTCTCCTAAATTATTCGTTACTCTGCTGCAAAGTGTGCTAAACAAAATAAGATGGAACAACATGGGAATTAACATCGATGGAGAAAATCTAAGCCACCTTTGCTTCGCCGACGACATTGTCCTAATAACAGACGACACGGCTAAGGCACAAACAATGTTACAAGACTTACAAACAGCCGCAGAAAAGGTAGGCCTTGAAATAAATCTATCAAAGACACAATATATGACAAACCTTGTTCTAAACAATTCTCTAAAAATTAACAACATAAATATAGAACAGACATACTCATACAAATACCTAGGACATGAAATCAGTATCGAACGGGACAATCAAACACGCGAAATCCAGCGTAGAATAGGTCTGACTTGGGCAGCATTTGGAAAACTAAAATCAGTGTTTCGGTCCAATCTCCCAATATGCTTGAAGAGAAAGGTGTTCAACCAATGCGTCCTTCCCGTGCTGACATATGGTGCAGAAACACTAACACTTACAAGAAAAAACATTACGAAAATACAAGTGATGCAACGGAGGATGGAAAGATCGATGCTGGGAATCACCCTTCGAGACAGAGTCCCAAATACAACTATAAGACTTAGAACGAAGACACGAGATGCTGTCGAGACTATCTTACATTTAAAGTGGAACTGGGCGGGGCATGTTGCCAGAATGACGGACAACCGATGGACAATGAAGATAGCAGAATGGCGTCCAAGACAAGACTCATATCGTAACAGAGGACGACCGCCTACCCGCTGGAGCGATGATATAAGAAGAACAGCCGGAAACTGGATACTGGCTGCACAAGAACGGGGGAAATGGAAGCATTTGAGAGAGGCTTTTGTTCAGCAGTGGACAGAATAAGCTACAGAAGAAGAAGAAGAAGGAAGTGACTGCCTATCAGCCTAAGGGGTTCCGTTTCTTGGCCGGAAGTGCGCCATGTTTGAGAGGACTTTGCTAATTCTTTGCTTGCACCTAATAGCCCATTGTTAGCTGTTTGTAAGTCAAACGTTATTTTATGATAATATCATCAGTTGAAATGGGAATCGTGTGGAACAAACTTAAAGTGGTACATTTTGCTTATTTTATGAGAAGTAAAAAGGGTAGCGAGAGCAAGTATTTTGGGTATCGTCCAAAAACGCCTTTCGACAATTCTCGACACAAATTTCTTCGACACCAATATCTTTTTCCCACCCCCACCTTTTTTCTATTGTTTTATTTATCACAATCACCATTTTCCTAGGGTTTATTGCCAGGTTTTCTTTTGAACACCAGCTGTGTATAACATCCAGCACCTCTTGCAACGTGCTGGAGATTTGTTATTCTTATAAGGATAACGATGTCGTCCGCGTAAGCTTGGACCTCGACTCCCCATGGTTCCAAAGTAGGCAGAAGGTCATCCACTAGTAGGAACCATAGGAGTGGCGAAAGGACTCCGCCCTGTGGACAACCTCCCGCTATTGTGAATCTGATAGTGTCATCGGTTAATGATGTAGTGATCAGTTTGGATTCTAACATGTTGCGAATCCAGTTGGTTATTGTTGATTCGGCCCTTTTGACGTCTATGAAAATACCAACTGCGACACCCTTTGTATCCAGAGTATCTTGGATTTTTTCCACCAAACTATAGAACAAAACTGTAGTTTTTTTTTTAATTTATTTTAATACTCTTTTTATATTTGAATTACAGTTGTGTCTGAGAGTTCAACTGAGAGCTAGTCAAAGAGACTGTGGCGTTCTCTGACACCTTGAATCAACTCGGATTTTTCGGTCTTCTTGGAATCGTCAGGAACTCGAGGTAGAAGGGAATTAAAAGTTTGTTGCCCAACAATTTGGGTTTGTGTCTGAACTCCAGAAGGTAATTTATTTGGAGGCAGTGAGCGAGATAGTTCGTCCACACGCTGGTTCAAAGAATTTACAATTTCCCATATCTCGCTATTACGAGAAGACCTAGAGCTTTGAGACATGTTAAATAAAAATAAAAAAAATTAAAAAAAACCGATAGGGTAGTATCAGAGAACAGGGAGTGTTTTATTCCTAAGATAAATCAAAGGGAAATAAAATACTCACCAAATGTTAGGGATGCCACTGAGTTTGTAATCGAATGCCGAAAACTCAGAAACCGACGAAACGGAACTTGCACTTCCGCGGGAGTTACAATTAATAGAATTAGTAGAAAAATATATATGTATGTATATATTTTTTTCTTAATCATTCAGTCAAAATTCAAACATAAATATTTACCTGTTGGATGGTTGGTTGTACTTTGATCTGGAATACAAATTACTATTGAAGGGAAGAAAATATCTAGGCCGCATAGAAATTAAACTTAATAACACAATCGAATAGAAAATGATGAAAACACAACTTATGAAAGAATAGATTATGCTTGGAAATTTGGGTACCCAGATGAAAAGAAGAATTTTATGAAATATTAAACTACTACTAACAATAGTTAACACTATAGAATCAAATATAATTTGTTAATTCCACGGTTATATATTCGCAATTAAATGACTGTCCTCTTCCTGAATTCTCAGTCCCTCAGAGGTAGCACAAAAAACAGATAACCTGAACCTTCGTCTTATTATCTAATACAATAATAGAAATCCAATGATCGATTCAATGTCCAGATCAAAGATAAAATGGTTATACCATATTAAAGTTCAACAACTTTTTTCTCCCCTTGGAGGGGGGGGGGATAATTAAGTTAATCGCAAACAAAAAAAAATAATTCAAGAATGACTCACCAAGTTTCTGGTTTCGTGCACTTTATGCTTAAATGTTCACGCGTTATTCTTAAGCTCAGGTTCCGTAGGACTTCAGCTTTCACTATCAAAATTTCTTAACATTTAATTACCTCCTTTAGAAACACAAGTTCCTTGCGTAAGCGAGTCTTCAAACCTGCAGGCTACTATTTAAGCTTCCGAGCTCATTCAGTGACCTCACTAGAAGGGTAAGTGGGACTTGGAAGGAGATTGGGTAGGGCTCTGGACTAGAGTTCTCACAAGAGACAAACCAAACAGGAATACGGCTAATTAGATGCGTTATTCGATAATCGTGATGTAATGACGGAGACTTTTTCTACCACACTTTTTTGACAAATCTCTCCCGTCATTTTTTTTTCAACAACCGCGCCACCAGTACCTATTTTTTTTTCAACAACCTTGCCACCAGTACAGGTTTATTTGTAACATACCAGCAACACAACAAGACCTTCCGATGAGGGCCCGAGTGCAATCAATGGCTGTGAAGTTAGTTGCAACTTGATTGTGGACGTGGAGAACTGATTGTATAAATTACGGGAAAAGCAACCTATTTTTGACGTCAATCGAGGTGCTTTAGAACAACACTCTCTTAGGGGGAGGGGGAGAGGCGGATCTGGACAGGCAGATTTGGAGAGGGGGAAGACCATTCCACCAGTATTCATAGGGGGTGTTTATTTAAAAGGTCATCTAGTGAGCTGCGAACTGAAAACTATGTAAAAACAAAAGTCCATTTACTTTCTAGATGACGTTTTCTAATAACTTAACTGTACCCGGATCGCACTTTCTGAGATATATGTGTAGTACTTCACAACCAAGTGGTCTGATTTCACGACCCAAGTCAATGCTCGACGAAGCAGGTTACTATTTTTTTCAAAAGCCTTTTGGCGACCCCGGAATCGTGTAGATGTTTGCTTTTCGCAAACTCTGTATCACGTAGACTGTTTGTACAGTTTCCATAATTTCCTAAATCAGGTCAAAGAAAGCAAGTTCTTGTTATTTCTAACTTAGCACAAATACCGGTGAATTTCGGCAAAGAAATCGGTTCGTATTGTCCGGTTCACTTTATCTTCCACTTACAACATTGTTAGACACGCTGATAACATCCCTCATTTGTTTGATCTTACTTCTTTTCCGGCATCCTAAGACGGAAAAACCCGCCGGCCCTTATCTCGGATAATATATTTCATCCCGTTAAGAAGTGCTTTTGTCTGCTGCAACGACAAAAATGGCGAAACAACAATGGGACGCCGTTTCCTGAAAGTTCAATTTTGCCCGCACTTTTTTCCAATGGAGTTGTGACCCCGAAAAGCTGGTACAGTAGACTGGTCGTCAAAAACTCTCTGTTCCATGGATATTTATCGGCAGGAAGTTCCTTTGCAGCAGGATTTATGTGCCTGGTATCGGGTTTTATGAATATTTAGAGGTTCCGTTACGGTATGCGTCCGCCACTCGGTTAAAATTCCCAAAGTTCTAATTATTGTTTTTTGTTGCAAATGAGATATGGTTGAACTTTTAGAACCGCCGCACGGCTGGTAAAAGGGACTATAAATAGAGCGTTTTAAGAGTATTCATATTTTGCAATATTTCCCGAGACATTAAAAGTTGTCCGAGCAAAAGCAAACTCTGGAAACTTCTAGCTTAAATCATATTTTCTATTAACCCATGAGCTTAAGGCAGAAACTTTGTAACTGGATTAATTAAGATCAATGCTAAAATTTAACTTTTCGTTTGACTCTTATCGTCGCGAACTCTGTAACGAGGTTACTTATCTAGGAAAGAGGGTCTGATAACAACAATTTATTAATGAAACCGAGCACAGTTGGGGATGGAAACCCTTATTGAAAACCAAATAGATAGGTAAATTCATTGTTTATTAAACTTCAATAAGGGATGATTGAGCATTCTGCACGACGGCAGGTATTAGCGGGCCCTTATACCCAAAAGGTTGGAGAAAATTGCAAAATCGATGGTGAGGTTCACGATGCGAATGTATATAGCTTTATTATGCCCTAGTTATGGAATAAGGAGTTTAAAATTTGCAAATAAATTACCTGCTAGAAGTGGGTTATCAAACAGTATCGAACTTTTAAACGATATTCCGTATTTATGGACCCAATTTTGTCTTGAGATATATAGGGAACCTCCAGGTGGTATTTTAGAGCCCGTTCGATATTTTATTTTGCCACTTCTACACGTGTCCAGATTCAATATCCGAAGAGAATGAAAGAGCCCTAAATTCCCTAATATCAGCAAACCATTAAATAAATCCGAGTTCAACGAACAGATGGGACAAGCAATAAAGGTTGCTGTCTGAGGCAATAATTTAACACTTAGACTAAACGCCGTTCCCGTGTTCAAGTAATGTCATTGTCCGGCCCTAAATTTAACTGGATTTTCGTTGTCCTAAGGCCGGAAGATTTATTTATATGCACCGGCTCTAGAAAATAATTCACCCCCGTAATGGAGCAGTAAATAAAGATGAAACGGCTTGTTCATTCTTGTTCCGTTGTTGACGATATTTTAGCGAAAAATCTTCCACTGGTGCAAAGCCCCACCCCGTTTTCAAACAATGCTCTTTTGTGTACCGTTTCAATTATTCGCAACTGTTTGTGTTGTCCCATATAACACATTAACTGTTTATTTTCAAATAGTCCGGCCCACACACACACAATAATTATTACGACTTTATCCGTGAAGAGGAGGAGGGGGGAGGGGTAAATTCGGACAACTTTATCTCACGTACAAAGTTGGAAATCGCTGCATTCGTTACAACAGGTCCCCTAATTTCTCACATTTCACTCACTGCCCGGGCGGTATTTCTATTATACTGGAAATTATTATAATCCCGTCAGAGAGAGCAGTTCATTAAAGAAAGTGTCTTGCATTTGTCAATGCCTCTGGTGGGTGTTTTTCAAGGTATGCCTTCTGTTAATTTACGTAGTTTTATTTTGAGGATTACTTCTAAGTGACAGTTGGCTGGTGGGAGAGGTCGGGAGAGTGAGTTCTATAGGGCAGTACCCTATTAATCAAAATCTGCTTTTCCTTCGTCCCATTTTGGTATGGTTTTCTGCAAAATACACCTTAGATTTTCTTAGGGAAATTTGCAAGGAAAAATCATAAAAATTGGGCCAGAAGCCCTGATGCATATCTACTAATAATCTAATTATTAAAAAAAATGTTCGGATAAATCATGTACAACGCTTAATCACATGTCCTCGCTAGCTAAAATAGATCGATTTAACCGAATTTTGTTACATTAAAAGTTGTTTCATCTCAACGAGTCATCCGATTTTCCTGACTTAAGAGGTTATTTAAGGTCGTGAAATGACGTTTTATATTACAATCTAAAGTGTTTTCCGAGTTTTGAAGCCATGATCCAATTGAATTTCATCTACAGCTGCCACAGGCATTATCAAAGGCGATGAGGCAATAGACGGAGAGATCTCCCGTGCTTCCCGACGTCGACTGATACGACTGTCGTGAGCTCCGTGGTATTTATTCCCTCTCCGTCGCGCTGCAGTCGAGGAACTGAAAGGGGGGGGGGGGATTGAAGGGGGGGCGGATGATGAAATTTCTGTCGTGTTTAAAGCGTGCTTCGGAGAAAGCTTAACTTTACTTAACCTTTACCCCGTCAAGTAAAAAGGATGATCGGTTTGTAGGAAAGTATCGATTATGTGGAAATACTGGAGATAAAGAATACCAGTATCGCGTTAAAAGTTTAACGGAAAATTAAATCAGGTATTCCCTCGTTTAAGTTTGTTGCCTGTTTGAAAATGTGGGAAACTAGGCCATATCTGAACTAGTGACTATGAAAAAAAAGAGGCTCTAAGTCTAGATATGAAGAAAATTCAGTGTAGGTCTAAACCTTCCCTAGAGGTCAACTGGATATGGAGAATGGTAAGGTTATTCCTTTTTTTTTTCTCGCTGACCGTTAATTTATTGAGTGTTTCTTCATTTTTATCTGGAAAGCTGGAAAATCGCTTGATATTTTTAAAATGGCAAGAAGGCAATTTTATTCTTTGTATTTTGCAATTATTAATTAAAGGCAAAATTGCAAAACTATGGCACTAGATATTTCTGGAAAGTTAAGTGATAAAAGCGATACGAGGAGACACGCCCTTGAAATTATGGCGTTTTTAGAATAATCGTTGTTTTGTTAATTTGTATCTGGAAAACAAACAATCGATTCTTTTTGAAATTTAACGTATTCGTTTGGGCACTTATGAAAACTGTTTCAGACCAGAAAAAGTGTACTACCACCTCAAATATTAAAAAGCTTTGCTTTAGTAGTAATAATGACCTTCGTTTTGTTGCACATAGTGCATGCAGGGTTAATGGCTAGAAAAGCTGATCAATAAAAATGTTTTTTTTTGTCTTTTTTAAAAAAAAGTCTTTTTTTTACGATAATTGGAATTGTGGGAAGTAAAAATTGGCAAGATGGTCTAAGGAAGGTACAAATAGCCATGAATAGTAGTAAACATAAAACTACAATGATGCTTCTACTTATTGATAATGAACAAAAAAGAAACTGCTTTTTTTGTGAGAGCATATTTAAAGTTGCTAAATTAGATACTGAGCGATTCAACATTGGCAAAGCTGAAGTTAAGGCTTTCTGTATAGAACATTTTGTCTATGCAAGATGTAATGAAAGAATGCTTTCAAAACTGGATCCTAAATTTAGATGACCTTAGAAAGTTAGTGACGTTTTAGAGAATGATCGATATGAGGTGAAATATTTAAATTTGCTCATGACCAATTAAGGGCAGTGCCTGTCGGTTAGGCACATGAAATGTTTGATTTTAGTAATGAAAATGATAAGGATGAGGCCATGTCGGCGGAAGATAAGAAAAAGTAGACCGAGAAGCTACTGTTTCAGTATAATTATAGTATATTGTTGGTTAATTGCTTTGTACCTAGAGTCGATGTTGTGACTGCTAGAGGTGATGAGAAAAGATTTCTGATGTAATCTTTTGATTGTATTTTGTTGTTTAGTAGCTATATACCTAGAGTCGCTGGTGTGACTGCTAGATGTAATGAGAAAAAATAGTTGATGTAATCTTTTGATTGTGTTTTGTTGTTTAGTTGCTTTGTTTCTAGAGTCGCTGTTGTGACTGCTAGATGTGATAAGAAAAGATAGTTGATGTAATCTTTTGATTATGTTTTGTTGTTTAGTTGCTTTGTTCCTAGAGTCGCTGTTAATGTGACTGCTAGATGTGATGAGAAAAGATTTTTGATGTAATCTTTTGATGTAATCAGTGTTTTGTTGTTTATTTGCTTTGTACCTAGAGTCGCTGCTGTGACTGCTAGATACGATAAGAAAAGGTTGTTGATGTAATCTTTTGATTGTGTTTTGTTGTTTAGATGCTTTGGCAAGATGGTTTAAGGAAGGTACAAATAGCCATGAAAAGTAGTAAACATAAAACTACAATGATGCTTCTACTTCTTGATAATGAAAAAAAAGAAACTGCTTTTTTGTGAGAGCATATTTAAAGTTGCTAAATTAGATACTGAGCGATTCAACATTGGCAAAGCTGAAGTTAAGGCTTTCTCTATAGAAAATTTTTTCTATGCAAGATGTAATGAAGGAATGCTTTCAAAATTGGATCCTAAATTTAGAAGACCTTAGAAAGTTAGTGACGTTTTAGAGAATGATCGATATGAGGTGAAATATTTAAATTTGCTCATGACCAATTAAGGGCAGTGCCTGTCGGTTAGGCACATGAAATGTTTGATTTTAGTAATGAAAATGATAAGGATGAGGCCATGTCGGCGGAAGATAAGAAAAAGTAGACCGAGAAGCTACTGTTTCAGTATAATTATAGTATATTGTTGGTTAATTGCTTTGTACCTAGAGTCGATGTTGTGACTGCTAGAGGTGATGAGAAAAGATTTCTGATGTAATCTTTTGATTGTATTTTGTTGTTTAGTAGCTATATACCTAGAGTCGCTGGTGTGACTGCTAGATGTAATGAGAAAAAATAGTTGATGTAATCTTTTGATTGTGTTTTGTTGTTTAGTTGCTTTGTTTCTAGAGTCGCTGTTGTGACTGCTAGATGTGATAAGAAAAGATAGTTGATGTAATCTTTTGATTATGTTTTGTTGTTTAGTTGCTTTGTTCCTAGAGTCGCTGTTAATGTGACTGCTAGATGTGATGAGAAAAGATTTTTGATGTAATCTTTTGATGTAATCAGTGTTTTGTTGTTTATTTGCTTTGTACCTAGAGTCGCTGCTGTGACTGCTAGATACGATAAGAAAAGGTTGTTGATGTAATCTTTTGATTGTGTTTTGTTGTTTAGATGCTTTGGCAAGATGGTTTAAGGAAGGTACAAATAGCCATGAAAAGTAGTAAACATAAAACTACAATGATGCTTCTACTTCTTGATAATGAAAAAAAAGAAACTGCTTTTTTGTGAGAGCATATTTAAAGTTGCTAAATTAGATACTGAGCGATTCAACATTGGCAAAGCTGAAGTTAAGGCTTTCTCTATAGAAAATTTTTTCTATGCAAGATGTAATGAAGGAATGCTTTCAAAATTGGATCCTAAATTTAGAAGACCTTAGAAAGTTAGTGACGTTTTAGAGAATGATCGATATGAGGTGAAATATTTAAATTTGCTCATGACCAATTAAGGGCAGTGCCTGTCGGTTAGGCACATGAAATGTTTGATTTTAGTAATGAAAATGATAAGGATGAGGCCATGTCGGCGGAAGATAAGAAAAAGTAGACCGAGAAGCTACTGTTTCAGTATAATTATAGTATTTTGTTGGTTAATTGCTTTGTACCTAGAGTCGATGTTGTGACTGCTAGAGGTGATGAGAAAAGATTTCTGATGTAATCTTTTGATTGTATTTTGTTGTTTAGTAGCTATATACCTAGAGTCGCTGGTGTGACTGCTAGATGTAATGAGAAAAAATAGTTGATGTAATCTTTTGATTGTGTTTTGTTGTTTAGTTGCTTTGTTCCTAGAGTCGCTGTTGTGACTGCTAGATGTGATAAGAAAAGATAGTTGATGTAATATTTTGATTATGTTTTGTTGTTTAGTTGCTTTGTTCCTAGAGTCGCTGTTAATGTGACTGCTAGATGTGATGAGAAAAGATTTTTGATGTAATCTTTTGATGTAATCAGTGTTTTGTTGTTTATTTGCTTTGTACCTAGAGTCGCTGCTGTGACTGCTAGATACGATAAGAAAAGGTTGTTGATGTAATCTTTTGATTGTGTTTTGTTGTTTAGTTGCTTTGTTCCTAGAGTCGCTGTTAATGTGACTACTAGATGTGATGAGAAAAGATTTTTGATGTAATCTTTTGATTGTGTTTTGCTGTTTATTTGCTTTGTACCTAGAGTCGCTGCTGTGACTGCTAGATGTGATAAGATAAGATTGTTGATGTAATCTTTTGATTGTGTTTTGTTGCTTTGTTACTAGAGTCGCTGTTAATGTGACTGCTAGATGTGATGAGAAAAGATTTTTGATGTAATCTTTTGATTGTGTTTAGTTGTTTATTTCCTTTGTACCTAGAGTCGAGGTTATGACTGCTAGATGTGATGATAAAAGATTGTTGATGTAATCTTTTGATTGTGTTTTGTTGCTTTGTTCCTAGAGTCGCTGTTAATGTGACTGCGAGATGTGATGAGAAAAGATTTTTGATGTAATCTTTTGATTGTGTTTTGTTGTGCAGTTGCTTTGTACCTACAGTCGCTGCTGTGACTGCTGGATGTAATTAGAAAAGATTGTTGATGTAATCTTTTGATTGTGTTTTGTTGTTTAGTTGCTTTGGACCTAGAGTCGGGGTTATGACTGCTAGATGTGACGATAAAAGATTGTTGATGTAATCTTTTGATTGTGGTTTGTTGTTTAGTTGCTTTGTTCCTAGAGTCGCTGTTAATGTGACTGCTAGATGTGATGATAAAAGATTGTTGATGTAATCTTTTGATTGTGTTTTGTTGTTTAGTTGCTTTGTTCCTAGAGTCGCTGTTAATGTGACTGCTAGATGTGATGAGAAAAGATCTTTAATGTAATCTTTTGATTGTGTTTTGTTGTGCAGTTGCTTTGTACCTACAGTCGCTGCTGTGACTGCTGGATGTAATTAGAAAAGATTGTTGATGTAATCTTTTGATTGTGTTTTGTTGTTTAGTTGCTTTGGACCTAGAGTCGGGGTTATGACTGCTAGATGTGACGATAAAAGATTGTTGATGTAATCTTTTGATTGTGGTTTGTTGTTTAGTTGCTTTGTTCCTAGAGTCGCTGTTAATGTGACTGCTAGATGTGATGATAAAAGATTGTTGATGTAATCTTTTGATTGTGTTTTGTTGTTTAGTTGCTTTGTTCCTAGAGTCGCTGTTAATGTGACTGCTAGATGTGATGAGAAAAGATCTTTAATGTAATCTTTTGATTGTGTTTTGTTGTTTAGTTGCTTTGGACCTAGAGTCGCTGCGGTGACTGCTAAATGTGATTACTGCGGTAGCTTTAGTGATACGTTAGTAAACGTAGAGTTAT
The DNA here is from genome assembly GCA_951812265.1 of Taphrorychus bicolor. NCBI lineage: Eukaryota > Metazoa > Arthropoda > Insecta > Coleoptera > Curculionidae > Taphrorychus > Taphrorychus bicolor. Next base: position 12,620,666 of record OX638302.1, read on the forward strand.
TAAGATTGTTGCGAGAATCTGTTAGTAAATGTTGCAGCGGTAGCGATCAAGTTAATTTTGATTTATTACGATGTTGACCTTGGATGTGGCTTGATCAGGATGGTCGAACTTGACTAAACGAAATAGTGGTTTTGTTTTGGTTTCAGGTGAAACATTGAATTAGCCCACGAGGACGTGCGACTTCTCAGAATGGCCGTGTCGGCGCGTTCAGATTGTTTGTAGTTTTAAAGAATAAGAACCTTTTTACCAGTCAAGTGCTATTGATGCGTTTCTAGGAGTCAGCCGGAATATGAGTTAAGGGCGGCTGACTGATATATATGTTATGTCTGGGTTAAAGTAAACAACAGATCGGTCGTGGGAAATACGATCGGTCTGGGTGGAACGGGGCGAGGGGAGAGAATGAGTTTGAGAGTTTAGTTTTTGGAGAGATCGAAATTAACTTAGATGGACAATTTCATATGAGCTCAGTTTATCGGATTATTGTAGAACAGAGTTGTTTGTTTATGTGTTTTGGTTTATGGAGGCTTATATAGTTTTGATTGAAGTGCCATTATAGTTCATATTACCTAGATCCTCGTGAAAGATGCCTTCCAAAAGGAAAATATTAATTCGACGGATCTGACATATATATTGCTCGTGTGATCAAGTCGCAAAAGCAGTGATCTTTATTTATAGAGGATTTTAATCTATTAATGAAATACTTTAATCTATATAATGTGTTACCAATAAATATTAAAAATATACAATCTTTGGAGATATTCAAAAGAACGATAAGCCAAATTGTTAAAGATATATATTAAGCTGCTTATGTGTATGTATTAAGAAATTAGACATGTGTGTAAAACATATTATGTAGCACACTTGCTAAATAAAATTTATTCATTCATTCATTCATTCATTTTAGGCCTCTCTTCTAAAACTAATTAAAAAGAATTTTAGATCTGTATTGTAGCAAGCTAAGTCAAAAAGCTAAGCACACTATTTAGCTTTTTAACTTATAAGCACCTAGACGATCATTTTTTTAACCACAGGTTAGATACATATAATTTTTTTATTAATAAATACCTACCTATAATAATTACAGGTAAGTTGCATTATCATACTAGTAATGAAGATTATTTCAGTAAAAATTCGGAATTGCTACAACAAAAGCTGGGTCTTAAACGACATCGAGCAGAAAAACAAATAATTTTAAATTCCCCCGCACTAAAATTACTCCCCCGGAATGGAACTGCTGTAATTTTGTCTTCGTCTTGTCTTTTACTTCTGCTTCATTTGCCACCGGGCGTTTTATTTTACTTGTTCGCCCATCAGGAATTCCAATCGAAACTTTAAATTTTTATTTGGATTCAAAGATGGAAAATGGATTCCTTTTTCGAGGTTACTGCCTCTGATTACGTTATTCGACTTAAGAATGGCGAAATAAGGATCGCTCCAGATCCAAACCGGTGCCGCTTCCTTCCTCCGCCATTATTGCAGTTTCTGTTTCTTTTCGCCGCTCCCGTCAATACTGGATATACATAAATCAATCCCGAATGATTTTAGGGGTTTCCATTAGACCTAATAAAAGCCAGAACACCAATGGACGTAAAGCGAAGGTTGCCGCAAAATCCCGCTCTGCTGCAGACCTTCGAAACCAGGAATTATGTCAATATAAATTATTTAAAAGCCGGATTGAAAATTAAGAGCAGGGCCTGGATGCTTTATATACGAGGGGATTTATATATGAGTACTTTAATATTATTACTTACTCTCGGCTTAGCAGAAAGCTATACCCAGGTTTGCTCGAAAACAACTCTCTCTCTCTCTAGGAAAGCCATAATTTATACTCCAAAACGGAACGTTACTGGCAAGGCAGCTAGGGAACAATATTTGCGATATTTTTGCCTGAAAGTAATATCAGCTTTAAATTACACATAACGTTTCCGTATCCGTTTCCGGAAACTCACTTTATATCTGCCTCTATAACTCAGATAAATGGCCTAATGCAACAACTCCGCCACTGTGACATAATGGTATTCAATTCTCTTTCTTCGCCGCGTTACGGTTATGTCCATCTCGTTTTGCCTCGTCGGATTATCCTCTCTGCGTCTCAGTTGACAAAAGAATAACCGCCAAAGTCCGGATTTACATAAATGGAAAGTTTTAAAATAAAACGAACACCCGTTGGCAAGGTTATTTCAGATAATGTTATTCCTTTGAATTAAGTGTTGTTTCGTCTCTATGGTTTGATGTCGGGTAAGAGTGCCGCTTTATTTGGTTTCCAAAAAAGAGCTATAAAAAATGTATTTATTGTTTGCATTGTTTACGTTATTCTTAGAAACTGGTTTAGTAGTAGTAGTAGAGTTTTCAAATGCAAAGTTTCTTAAATTTTAAGGTTTTTGTGTCGCCGCTTTAGCCTAGACCGCTGTGAGAGTATCTCCATCCTTTTTTGGCACCACTTGGAGGGCCTGCTCTGGTCCGCCTTCACAGTTGTTCTATGTTTAAATTTTTATGAGGAAAGAAAGAATAGGATTCCAGAACATTATTGGCCTCACCCAAGGATTCTAAAAAATAGGATGGCTTTTTCTCATAAAAGCAATACTTACCCTTTGCGAAGCTTTAATCGCCTTCACCAAATGACCTTGCCTGCAGTGTTGCTAGGTTTCAGATTTTTGCCTAGGAAAATTGATAGTTTTTAACGCTTTTTTTTTCACCGGTCAATTTTCAATCTAAAGCGTTTTCCGGGCTTTGAAGCCGTGGTCCAATGGAATTTCTTCCAAGCGATGAGGCAAGGGGCGAAGTGATCTCCCGTGCTTCCCGACTTTGACTCATTCGATCAGAGTCAAGTTTTAAAAATTCACTGTCTCTCTTTGTTGTGAGTCTCTGTCTAAGAAAAGTGCAGCGTACTACAGGGTGCCACGTCACATTGCCGCCCATTAAACGTATTCGATAGCGCTCGAGGAGCCGTTTGCACACCTTCGCCATGAAGTTCAGTTAAGGTAGACTTAAAATTCCTCATCTAAAATGCATTGCTGTCAAAAAATTGGTAAGGGGAGGTTCTTTCTTTGAAGAATTACTATGAGGATTTTGAGTTATTTTAATTACGTAAAAAGAAGAAGTGTCTCGGGCGCCACCCTCTATGGGTCTTATGTGATAGAGGGGCCACCGAAAAAATGCCTAACGGGTAAGCCTTTAAACAGTGGAGAATGAATCCCAGGATATGTTGTTTTATTCTTAGAGGTGAAAGTCACACAACACGCATTCAGTCGACCAACAGATTCAAAGATTTAGTACTCAAGATCGATAATTTATTATCACAATATTCGGATCGGAAGAAATCGGAGGAGATTATGGATGATAACGGTACGGAATGGGGCCCTACTATCAAATGGATAAACTACTAATTTGTAATACTCGAATAACCCCTAAATGCTTCCCTAATTTTAGAGTTCCGACGGTGTGAGTTTGAGGAGCCCTACTAATGCCAGGCACCCGTGTAATGATTGTATATGGGGCCCTACTACTGCCAGACACCCGTGTAATGATTGTATGTGGGGCCCTACTACTGCCAGACATCCGTATAATGAATGTTTGAGGAGTCCTACTAATGCCAGACCTCCGTGTAGTGATTGTGTGTGTGAATTTCGGTTAAACGGTAGTCAAGTGGGCTGTGAATCAAAGAATCTCTCACCAAGTTAAATGTACATATGTTGGTTAAGTGCAGACATTTTGTTGCAAAGGAGGCAGAAACTGTCATAAAATTACCATGACTGCCATAAAAGTACATAGGTAACTCCAGATATAACTGCAAATAAGCAGATATAAGAAAGTTCATACCCAACTTGAGAACTTCTTTCTGAACTTTCCTGTTGAACTCCTACTGTTACATGTAAGCCTTAAGTCATTCACTTGTTCTTGTTATTGACATCAAGTAAGCATTGGAAATTAGACTTTGACATTTTTATTGCATTTCTCAACATGTGCTGAAAAGAGATACTTAGGTTTAAAAAAAAATGAGGATGAAAAAAATAAAAATAAGTGAATGACTTGTATTTACCTATTCACAAAAGTATAGCATCTCATTAGCCTTGCAAATTTGTTTTTAATATTGTTTGCCAATCTTTTTTGACATAAGCACTTAAATGGAAAGATGGGTGAACAAAAAATGAACATTCCATAGGCACTTAAATGCCTTAAAATCCTAAATGCCAAATATACAATGCATTTGTTCACTTTAAAAAGCTGGTGAAATTAGCATAATTGTTTCATGAGGTGAAAAGCAGAAAGAAAAGTATTTGAAATATGATATCTTATTTGTCTATAGTTAGACATGCATATATATTGTAGTACGAATTTTGAATTTCGCGCCAGTTTGAGTGTTTGAATGTCCCGCCCGTTTCGGTCGGTATGACAACTGAAGGCGGAAGTAGAGAGAGAGATGGGGTGGGTATTACCTTATGGCGCCTTAAGTTTTAAGTACCCCGTTTTATGGATTATTTTGTTATGTTTAAATTAAACGCTCAGCCAAACAAAATATTATAATTTATGGAATTCCCCAACACCCCTACAACGTCAGAAGTGGGATTCAACCAACGATTTCCCATTATGAGGCAGATGTAAGCAGATTTTAAGAATTTAAGATAACCTGTCACGTTGTGAATATAGCCATGGAGGGTGGTTATGAGGGGCTCCAAGACGGATCCGCAGGGAATGTTAGCGTTACTATCGAAGAGCTTGTGCAAGCAACGGTAAGGGCTCTGCTACTTCAACAGGAGGCCCGTGCAGACCAGAGTGGTTCTGCGTCAGTGCCAGCGCAATCTGTTTGTACCACTCCGAAGAATTCAGATTTAGCAGCTCTTTTGCCAGAATTTTCTGGAGAGGCGCAAGATATTGACATGTGGATTGAACGAGTGGACTCCGTCCAGAATGTTTATCAGGTAGCAGACAAGATAATGCAGTTAGTGGCAATAGGAAAGCTACAGGGTACGGCCAAAAAATGGTACCTATCTAAAGTGGATTATGTTGGAATGCCATGGGATGTCCTAAAAGACGAAATGCGGCGATATTTCTCAAACCGGCCAAACAAAGTGGCATTACGAAAAACATTTGAGGCTCGACACTGGCGCCGAGGAGAGAAGTTTATTGAGTACTTCCATGAGAAGGTTCGACTTGGAAATTTGGCAGCTATTGAAGAAGAGGAAATAATTGATTATTTGATTGATGGGTTTGATGATACGAATATGCAAAATCAGGCTCGTATTGCAAATTTCAAAACTTTGGACTCGTTATTGAATACAATGAAAAATATAACTGATAGGTCTCCTACTGAAAGGTCTGCTGCTCATCGACAGAGTAGGCCTGTGCTTCCAACAACTAATCAACCTCGGTCATTGAAGTGTTACAATTGTAACAAAGAGGGGCATCTAGCAAACAAATGCTCCAAACCTAAACGAGCTCCTGGCAGTTGTTTTGAATGCGGATCAAGTCAACATCAGTTTAGGGCTTGTCCACAGCGCAGAGGAGGTGAAGTCCAAGGAGGTTCTGCACAAAATAGTTCCACAATGCTGGTGGAAGAGCGTCCCATTCTACCTGAGGCATATCGACTGGAAGTGGACATTCTAGATCTTCAAGTAAGTGTTACTGCTATATTGGACTCCGGCAGTCCTATTTCAATGCTTCTTGAGAGTGTTTTGCCTTCTAGATTTATGTTATGTGATTTGAACTTTAAGCAACCTGATTTGACAGGAATTAACAATTCCAAACTAATTATTAAGGGGCGTTGCACTGTTAATATTTTATTGAATGGATTTAAATACCAGATTCAATTTTATATAGTTCCTGATGGTACTATGTCTGCTAGTTGTTTGTTGGGTAGGAATTTTTTAATTCACCCTAATGTTAAGGAAATTATTTTTAGTAGTGCAGGTGCTAAAGTCGTTCCAAGACATGATTGTATAACGCAAAGTATGAATGAAACTAGTTCTCATGAAGATATCTTTCTGATAGGTGATGTGTATGATTCTGAGGAGATATTTTTGAATTTTGCTCCTTCTGTCACACCTATTCAACAAGCTGAATTGAGACAGTTGTTTTTTGATAGGTATGTTAATTTTTCAAAGCCTGATGTACCAGAAACAAATTTTAAGATGAAATTAGTTCTCAAACACCAAGAACCTTTCTTTGTGCACCCTCGAAGGTTATCATTTGCAGAGAAGTCAGCTGTCAATGACATAGTGTCTAAACTCTTAGCGAAGGGGATTATACAGCATAGCAATTCTCCATATTGTTCTGCTGTTGTGTTAGTCAGGAAAAAGTCTGGTGAATATCGCATGTGTGTTGATTACCGCACTTTAAACAAAAACCTTGTCAAAGATCAATTCCCAATGCCTTTAATAGACGACCAGCTATTTGGCCTTAGTACAAGTCCGGCAACTTTCACAAGGTATATTACCAAAATCTTTCAGGATTTAATTGAGGCAGGGAAGGTACAAATTTATCTTGATGATATAATGGTGGCAACAAAAACTTATAGGGAAAATTTAGAAATTTTGGGTGAAGTATTTGAACGATTAGCTAGGAATTTATTGGAGTTGCGCTTGGATAAATGTTTATTTTTGTTTACAAAATATTACAAAATAAGTGGAGAGGGTATAACTTTAAATGGGGAAAATGTAGAGTCAATTAGGGATTATCCAGTGCCTAACAGTACAAAAGAAGTCCAAAGGTTTTTGGGCTTAACAAGTTATTTTAGGCGCTTTATTGAAGGATTTTCGATAATCGCTAAACCATTGTATGATCTAATGAGAAAAAATGTTAAGTTTGTTTTTGAAGAAAAGCACATTGAAGCTTATGAGTCTTTGAAAGAAAAATTAATTTCTCAGCCGATTTTGGCAATATACTCTCCAACAGCAGAAACAGAACTCCACTGTGATGCCAGTGCAGTGGGTTTTGGTTCTATTTTATTTCAAAAACAATTAGATGGAAAATTCCATCCTGTTTTCTTTTTCAGTAAGCGGACAACTGAAGTAGAATCGAAGTATCACAGTTACGAACTTGAGACACTTGCAGTAATTTATTCTTTAAAACGTTTCCGTGTATATTTGCAAGGGATTCCATTCAAGATAGTAACTGACTGTGATAGTTTCCGTTTGACTTTGAATAAACGCGAAGTTAATCCACGAATAATGCGTTGGTGTTTGTTTTTACAGGATTACGATTATACTATTGAGCATTGACCAAATAGTCGTATGCAGCACGTAGATGCTTTAAGTAGAGTAACTAATATTCTTGTTTTAGAAGGTAACACTTTGGAGCAATCTTTATCGATTAAACAAACTAAGGACGAGCAAATTTCCCGAATCAGAAACCAGCTAGAAAAAGCTGATAATCCTTTTTATGAATTGCGAAATGGCCTAGTGTATCGTAAAATAAAAAATAAAATCCGATTTTATGTGCCTAGTAGCATGGAACATCAGATTATCATGACCTATCATGATAATATGAGCCATGTGGGTTTAGAGAAAACTCTTGAGTTGATTTCTCGGACTTACTGGTTTCCAAACATGTCAAAGAAAATTAAGTCTTATATATCTCAGTGTCTGAAGTGCAGTGAATATAACCCGAAAGCAGGAAAGGGTGAGGGAGTTTTGCATAGCATACCTAAGGGAAAATTACCTTTTGAGTGCATTCACATAGATCATTATGGACCACTAAATAGAACACGAGCAAAAAATAAATATGTTTTTGAGGTCATAGATGGATTTAGTAAATTCGTAAGATTTTACTCTTGTAAAACGACTAATGCACAGGAAGTAATTCTCCATTTGGAAGCATATTTCCAGTCATATAGTAAGCCGACTACACTTATTTCGGATAGAGGGTCTTGTTTCACTTCTCAAGCTTTTGCAGAATTTGTGCAACAGAATGATATTAAACATATTCTTATAGCAACAGGGACACCACGGGCGAATGGCCAAATTGAGAGGTACAATCGTAGTTTGACTCCTATGTTAGCGAAAGTTACTGATGAATTACAGATTGAATGGGATAGAGCTTTGGCTAGGGTGGAGTTTGCCTTTAACAATACTATTAATAAATCCACTAAGGAAGTTCCATCAAGATTGGTTTTCGGTAGGCACCAGATAGGGACGGTGAGTGATAATTTGCGTTTATTTTTGGAAACAGAGATTCTGGAGGAACAGCCAAATTTGGATGACTTGCGTGATAAGGCGGCCCAGAACATTGAACATTCTCAAACGCGCAATAAAAATTATTATGATTCAAATCATAAAAAGCCACACATTTATCAGGAAGGGGAATATGTGATGGTTGCTAATGTAGACACTACTGTGGGAGTTAGTAAAAAGCTGATTCCCAAATATCGTGGGCCTTATGTGATTAGTCAAGTTTTGCCTAACGATCGCTATGTTGTTACTGACATCATTGGATTTCAGAATACGCAAATACCTTATGACGGTGTACTGGAAGCTTCTAGGCTTAAACCTTATAATTCAGAATGAGGTTAATAAAACTGATTATTATGTTCTCTCTATCACCTCAGAATTACTAGTGGTATTACATACTATATTAGTGTATAGGTTAGGTATTTCTTGTAAGTCGTATGTACCTTAATGATCTGTGTACTTTTATGATATGTTATGTGTTTATTTGTAATCAAATTTCAGATGGTTTTGATACTTTGAGAAGTATTTTACATTTAAATTATGTTGTTATGTAACACTTATGTACTTATGTTAATTAAGCATTATGGTTATGAATCTTAAGTTTTGTGAAACTTATGATAATTATGTTTCCCTTATGTTAGGATGACTTCTGTCATTTGTACTTATGTAAATGCCTTTAAGCTTATGTTTATGGAAAATTTGAGGGGTAAATCGAGGACGATTTAAATGTCAGGCTGGCAGAGCTGTAGTACGAATTTTGAATTTCGCGCCAGTTTGAGTGTTTGAATGTCCCGCCCGTTTCGGTCGGTATGACAACTGAAGGCGGAAGGAGAGAGAGAGATGGGGTGGGTATTACGTTATGGCGCCTTAAGTTTTAAGTACCCCGTTTTATGGATTATTTTGTTATGTTTAAATTAAACGCTCAGCCAAACAAAATATTATAATTTATGGAATTCCCCAACACCCCTACAATATACAGTTCATAAACTTGCGAAATGGAGTGTCGCCAGACGTCTTGTAACTACTCTATAAGTATCTATGTATTTTAGTCAAGTCAGAGATTTTGACACTAAGGCTTGAGATAAGGCTTACACCAAGCTTATAATCCAACATAAGTAGATTCAAATTATCATTATTATGTCAAATGCTTTTATTTTATTAGGTATGATAAGAGTTTGTTTACTTAGGTAGGTACCTAGTGAATTTATGTTTGAAATTATCCCTATATTTTTTATAAGTCTGATCAGTCAAAACATATCTTATTTGCGGTCCATTTTCTGGAGAGGCCCCGAAACAGCTGACCAGTCCTGATGGGCATCTCTGTTATATACATGCCTGGTCTCTGTTATATACATGTAACCCACAGGCGCGTTGACTCTTTGCAGAAGCTTGCTTTTGCATTCTTTACATTATATGCTTGTAGAGTAAGTTGACTGCACTATAATGTATTATCGACTTTATTTAAGCTCATTTTGTTTATTTCAATAATTTTATGTATTTACATTTATTTTTTTGTTGAGCACAACAATTACATTACAACAATCATACAAGTTTTCCAACAAAAGTTTAACTACTAACAAATGCAGCCACCAACATTAAGTTATCCATTAGAAATAAATTTGTGTTTTATTTAAGTTTTGTTTTTTGTTTTTTGGATAATCCTCAATGGTTAACACCAATTTCAAGTCTCCCTCCTGTAGAGTTGGTACCCACATAATATGTTGGTTGCCTATATGCACTCTACCTGTATATTGTATTTAATATTATTAGTGTAAATTTGTATTAATTGTTACTTAATATCACTTATTGACATGCTCAGAATTGCATATAAAAACATGTTGTAATATACTTAATGTTAATATATCTGCCTGCCCAATATCCAAAAACAATTTGTGTACTTTTTACAACTTTGACACCCTGTCCTGACTTCAGAGTGAATCGGATCGGAAGCTCTAAAATGGCATTATAAAACCCCACATAGTAGTGTTTATAATTTAACCAGCACTAAGCCACACTTAGCTAGCTATAACCTTTGACAACAACAATTGAAACTCCTCTTGAAACATTATAAAATATTTTTGTAATGCTTTTATTCCAGCCAATGTACCAAATTTTTGAATGTAAGACATGAAATATGAAATAAGACATGAAAGTCTTGTAAAAGGATTCTATGTGGTTAGTCTAATAACAAATTTAGAGAAGTATATAAATGGTAAGTTTAACAGGACTTTTATAAAAGAATAGTATGTACTAAAATAGTGGTATTAAGTGAAACATCTTGGACTTCCATTGTCTATATTGAGTTTTTTTACACGACGTTTCGAGCAGTGGAATCTCTTCTCGTTTTCAAGTGAAACTGAAACAAGCAGAGATTCCACTGCTCAAAAGGTAATGTAAAATATCTCATTAAAGACAATGGAAGTCCAAGATGTTTTGCTTAATAGTACATCATTGCCTACCACCTTTAAGCAAAAATAGTGGTATGTTTAAAAGCAGATAGTATGTTTAAAGTATTTTAGTATGTTTAAAAGTCCACAGAAATTTCTTATGATGAAAAAAATATAAACATATCTTGTACATAGTTGTACTAAAGATGTATTTAGAAAATAGATATTTAAATGGCAAGTTCAGCAGGACTTTTATAAAAGGATAGTAGTATGTTTAAAAAAGTAAATAAAATATTCAACAATGAAAAACTACGTATAAACAAACAATACTGTATGGATCAGACCAATTACATACCTACAACTTTTTGTTGGGCCTGTCAAAAGGCATGATTCTGGTTAACTAATTATTTCTAAAATGCTCATTGTTAATATCAGATTTTGTGTGTTTAAGTTTAAATTAAAATTAAACTACCTCATTATCAAAGTATGTCTTTGTCTTGCTCACACAACATTTGACTGGAGGCTCTTAAAATTATTGCATAAAACTTCCTTTGCCTAAAAGAAACAACATAGGAATATACTTATTACCGAAGCTCTATTTACGAATCATACCTGTGTTTGGATCACACTTAGCTCTTCTAAAATTCCTTTCAAGAACCGAAATTCTAGCTGAACAACCAGCCTGGGTTTGTCTTTCAGGACAATGCAGGTTTTTCTACAATTTTAAACACAAATAAGTGGGTATGCTCCAGTATACCTGCACAATGCACATACACCTATCTAAATACCTTGTAAGAATAATTACTGTTGAACTTACCAGTTATGAAATATCAGGTAATACGTCTCTTGCTAAGCCATTTTTGCTTCCTTTAAGGCCTGAAATTCAAACCCAAGCATTTCCATTTCCATGTTCAGTGTTCACTAACCAGACAGATCAAGAAATCGAAAGAATGAAACGGTATATCAATTATCTCATTCAGTGAGAGACAACAATTGTTGTCTATACAATTCCTGTATAGAAAATTTTAAGATCTACTTAGCTGAATTTTACGGAGAAAGTTTGAAACCGTCCTAAGGTTTAAGAGATTTTTTCTAATTTTGACATATAAAGTGGCACTTTTCAATACTGATGACAGTGACGTAACGTCCTACTTTTCGTAACTAGTTACGAAAAGTAAAATCTTTCGTAACTAGTGATGAAAAGTTGGTGTCACCACCAGTTGCAGGTTTCGGCTGTGGCACACCGTTGCTATAGTTTTACGGTATTAAGTAGATACAAAGTGGTTTAAAAGTAAATATTGAAGTTTAATAATAATAATTCTCTCTCTAAGTAGGTATTTGTAGTCAAAATTAGAAAAAATCTTGTATGAAACACGTGACGAAAAACGGACTTTTCGTAACTGGTTACATAAATAGCTATTCTATACCTACCTACATTTTGCAGAATTTGAAAACTTTCAAGTTATGATCAAAAAGAAGAGCAATGAAGTGCGCACTTCTTTGGACCGCAACTTAAAACCCTGAATATCATCTAAAATGTTAAATGATGAAGGAAACAATTATTATTCCAATCATATAATGGAGAAATATCTATAATTGCAACAATAAAAAATTAAACTCAAAAAGATATTTAGTACATACTTCAGTTAAATTAGGTTAAAGTATATATGATCGCGAAACCTATTTAGTCATAGATTACCTACTAATATACAGGGTGATTTACGTTACTCGACATGGAAGATTATGGCTAAACTTTTAGATTTAAAAAAAGTTTTGTATCATGAATGGATGGGGGTCTATTGGAAGCGCATTTTAAAATTATTGTGATTGTATACAGGTGGTCCCAAAAGTATAAAATTTATTAAAGTTGTATTTTTTTAAATTAGACACCTAGTATATTAATGTATTTTCGGTACCTACGGATAAAAGTAAAGGTAGTTTTATTAAGGTTTATGGCATCTAAACCGTACCATTCTTCCGATATTTGTGATTTTATAAAAATGCAGCATCAAATTAAATGTTTAAAATCTCAGCACTTGGTTTCTTTTCAACCACCAAAATTGGTTGGTGGGCTATAGTACATTGGATTATTTGCGGTGTGTATTAAATATTAACTACTGTGCACCGAATGTCAATAAATGAACACCAAATTATTGCAAACTTCAAACAGTAATAACTCGTTTAATTTAAATTAGACACCCTGTATTTTATAGTATCATTAGATGCAGAATTTAGTATCCTATCAAAACTATTAAACATTCCTATAGCTTGGTCTTTGCGTTTTCTTGGAAAATTGATTTTTTTGTGAATTTGAGCTGACATAAACGAATTAAGTAATCTACTTTACCTGTTACAATACCTGATTTTGAGAAAGCAAAATTTATTGTCATTAGTACTGGGTGTTCACTAGAAAACTTCATTCGGGAGGCTATAAAATATTGACAGAAAAGGATGGCATAATGAAAGTAAATGGACTTTTGTTTCTCCATTCTTTTCCTTTGACATTTCACAACCAACTAGATGAATTTTTCTAACGAATACCCCGTATTTGTCAGATATTAATTTATAAGTTACAAAATTATGATCATGAAGATTATCAGCAGTCATCTGAATGTTAAAGTGTCTTTATTTAGCATAAAATATCAAATAAAACAATAAAACATTATATTACGAGAGTTCTTGTAAAATTTAGCATCTCTATTACAAAAAAATTAAGTGCAATAATAGTGGCAATTTGAAATACAACAAGTCAACATAAGAGTCAAACAAACAAAAACCAACAGTTATAAAATTTGTTCAAAATGACGACCGTCTGATTCTAAACACAAAGGTATTTTAAACAAGCAGGCAACAAACCACCTGGTAGTAATACCTATCCAAAAATTGATTTTTTATGTTAATTTGCCCGCAGGACGGTTGTCGAATTTATTTTGCTTTGCAAATTATTTCAAAACATTTTGATAACGCGAATTTTGCCCTGATTAAGTATCATTTTTGGGGTCTAAATTTGGTTTTGGGGGATGGGTTGTCACTCGTTTTTAGTGCTGTGTTTGAGCTGCAGAAGAGAGTCCTGCTATTTGTTAAACCTAAAATTCTGACAATATCTAGCTTGTTTATCTTGGAAGCGGCCATACTGATGTTTATCTATCAGCATTTGGGTAAAAATCATATTATTCCCTTGCCAAAAAACAACGAGATATTTCTTCTAACAAGGAATTAATTCAAAAACAAAAACGGTAAAAGATAGTTAAATTGTGCAAATATTGTTCTACCTCTTTGGCATCTGACTTGAGAAACAACGCAATTTCCATATTTTATTCACGGCAGCAACGACTAGAGACGATTTCGTGAAACCATGAGACTCATTCGGTGTTTTGGGCCGACTTAACAGGAAATTACAGGTATAAATCTCGAAAGTAAACGGGAAAGTTTAACCCATTAACTGTCAAGAGCACCTACTGCGAATATTTAATTTTCTGAGTAATTAAACCTATTACGGCTTCTTCCGACGGGGGTAAAAAATTGGGTCCACTTTGTGCGTCCTGATGGCTCGTTCACGATTCCGCTAATTTTACTTTCAAACAAAACACGTTCTTTTTTTTCATTCATTCACGCGAAGAAAAAGGTTTTGCTGCTTAATTTGGGTGTCAGTGGTAATGAGAAAAGCAACAAGATTAATCTCGTGTACCCAACGCCGATCTCGAGGGGGATTTCCGATTGCTTAACACCGAAACCGCACAAAAGCCGAAAGATGAACGTTTCGAAGAAAAATTCGTCATAGCTCTGAACAAAAGGCCTAAAAAAAAACGCAAGAAAAATGGCTGTGGCTGCTTTAAGTGACTTTAAATGTAAAAAATATCTTGACTCTTGACATAAATTCAGACGCGATCTCGAAGAACGTGGAGCCCGGACAAAAAATTTGCGACCTACATAACGCACGTTTACAAATAGAGCCGTGATAGGAAAAAGAGAGGACGATGGCGTTTTTTTTTTGCTTCTTTTTGCTTCTGGCAGAGGCAAATAAAAGTTTGCACAGCAATAATTCAGCGCAGATACAGGCGCGCCCAAAGCCATTTCATATTTTCCGATCTCATCGAACCCATATTATCTCCACAATGGCACCATTATCCCAATAATATCCCGAAAACAAGGCCGAATTTAGAAGTGAAAAATGTAGATAAGGAGGGCGTGATTTATGAGAGTCGGTGTCATTATTCATGCGAGTTTTGCCTTCGGTTAAACCGGAACAAGAATGATAGTCCCTGGAAATTATTAATAACGATTTTATTTCGGCAATTTGTCTTTTAACACCGCCAAATGGACTTTGCTTAATTCGATTTGTCGCTCAGGTTAGATACGTCCTTTTATATAGTTTTTTTTTTCTTTTCTATAAGGTTAGAACTTATTGAAGTTACTTACCTACATGGTAATCCATTTGTACATATTTCTAGCATACGAAGCAAAAATCTCTGGGTTAAGTACAGTATGTTTTGGCTGTGTCCGGTTGCCTTTTAAGAGCTACTTAAACAATTTTGTAATTTGTGTGCCATCGAAAAAAAATTTTTAAGGAGAAATAATTTAGTCGGGTGATTTCTGAACGATATTTACTAAAATAATAAATGTTACAGAACCCATAAAAACGTTTAAATATATTTTATTATTTTTTCAGGTTCAGAGTGATCCAAGAAAAAAATCAAGGGAATATTTATATGGGTAAGTGATCAGGGAACTAATATAATCCTTGCTCCAGAGAGTAGATGTAGCTAAGATGTGGTATAGATCAGGGGAATTCAGAAAGAGAAAAATACAGTTGGATTCACTTCAGTCGGTTGAGTCGATCTCAAGTTACAGGCGGTCAAATTTGAGAGTTTAGAAAAAATAGTTATACTACTCCCCCCCTTTAGACATTTTGAAGAAAAATTTTTATTATTTTTTTTTCTGTTTTTGACCGGAATGGCACGTTTGCAATTCACTAAGAACGTAACAAACTGAATTCGAATGAAATTATATTCTTAAGATGTTTTTTAAAAATGGTCCAAAACGTGATTCTAAAAGTGCCTAAAAATCGACCTCCGAAGGGGTCTTTAGGCGAAAATATTGCTTTCAAAAAAATACAGACTTTCGATGTTGGGAGGTGAAAGAGGATATCAAGAAGAGGAAAAAACACTAGGTTTTACTCCAATCGGTCCAGGCGTTCTTAAGTTACAGGCAGTGAAAATTGAGAATTGAGAAAAAAGTGTTGTGGTACCATCCCACCTCTTTGGAGATTGGAAATTCTAAAAAAAACCTTTTCTTCTGTTTTTAATCGATATGGCACGTTTGCAACTCTTAAGAAAGTAACAAACTCATTTCGAATGAAATTAACCTCTAAAGAGGTTTTCTTAAAAAATGGTGCAAAAACGCGATTATGAAAATGCCCAAAAATCGAGCACCGAAAGGGTGTATATCCGAAAATATTGCACCTACGGAACTTTCGATAACGGGAGGTGAAAGAGGACATCAAGAGAAGAGAAACACAGTTAGATTCACTCCAATCGGCCTGGGCATTCTCAAGTTACAGGTGTCAAAGTTGAGAATTGAGAAAAAAGTCGTAACCCCCCATTTGAACATTTTCAAAAAAAAATCGGGAAACGTTTTTGCTGTTTTTGATCGGAATGGCGGTTTTCAACCCCCTAATAACGTAACAAACTCAATTCGAATTAAATTACCCTCTATGGAGTTTTTTTTTAAATTGTCCAAAAACGCGATTTTAAAAACGCATAAAAATCGACCACCAAAGCGTTCTATGTCCGAAAATATTTCACCTACGGAACTTTCGATGGTGGGAGGTGAAAGAGGATATCAAGAAGAGGAAAAACAGATGAATTCACTTCTATGGGTCCAGGCGTTCAAATTTGAGAATTGGGAAAAAAACTGGTAATACCCACCCTCTTTGCACATTTAAAAAAAATTGGAAAAATGTGTTTGTTGTTTTAGGTCAGAATGCACGTTTGCAACCCCTAAGGGTGTAACAAACTCAATTCGAATAAAATTACCCTCTAAAGAGTTTTTTTTTTAAATGGTTCAAAAACGCGATTCTAGAAATTCCTAAAAATCGACCACCGAAGGGGTCTACATGGGAAAATATTGCACCTATGAGACGTTCGATGTTGGGAGGTGAAAGAGGTATATAATATAAGATGAGGTATATAATAAGGGGAAAAAAACAGTTGAATTCACTCGAATCGTTCCAGGCGTTTTCAAGTTAGAGGCGGTCAAAGTTGAGAATTGAGAAAAAAATGGTTTGTGGTAGTTTTTGATCGGAATCATGGAGCCCCCTAAGAACGTAAACTCAATTCGAATTAAATTGCCCTCTAAATAGGACTTTTTTAAAAATTGGCCAAAAACGCGTGTTTAAAAACGCATAAAAATCGACCACTAAAGCGATCTAAATTACCCTCTAAAGAGGTTTTTAAAAAATGGTCCAAAAACGCGCTTCTAAAGATGCCTAAAAATCGATCACAGAAGGGGGCTATATCCCAAAATATTGCACCTATGGAACTTCCGATGGTGGGAGGTGAATGAGGATATCAAGAAGAGAAAGAAATAGTTGGATTCACTATAATCGGTCCAGGCGTTGTTGATTAGAGGCGGTAAAAGTTGAGAATTGAGAAAAAAGTCGTAATACGTCGTCTGCCTTTCGGACATTTGCAAAAAAAAATCTGAACAATTTTTTTGCTGTTTTGGCTCGGAATGGCACGTTTGCAATCCCCTAAGAACGTAACAAACTCAATTCGAATGAAATTACCCTCTAACGAGGTTTTTTCTAAGAATTGCCCAGAAACGAGATTATAAAAATGTCTAAAAATCGAGCACCGAAAGGGTCTATCTCCTTAAATATTGCATCTACGGAACTTCCTTGAGAAAAAAATTCCTTTGGAGATTTAAAAAAAAAATGTAAAAACTTGTTTGCTGTTTTTGATAGGAATGGCACGTTTGCAATCCCCTAAGAAAGAGGTTTTTTAAAAAAACGGTCCAAAAACGCGATTCTAAAAGTGCCTAAAAAATCGACCACCGAGAGGGTCTATATCTGAAAATATTATCCCTGCAGAACTCCCGATAAAAATCGACCCTATCTCCGACAATGCTACAACACAATTTTCTCAAAAATAGATATAGTGGTTAATTTTTTTTTCAGGTTCAGAGTGATGCAAAAGAGAGATTCAAGAGCACTTTTTATGAGTAAGTTATCAAAGAATTAATTCAATTCGTTCGCCGCAAGGTAGATATAGGTAAGCTGTAGGTTGGTCACAATGTGGCGTTAAAACCTACTTTCAGAATAATAATTCATAGTCCATGAACTGAAAGTAATTCCTCCGCCAAAGGTGGATTACATTTGCATAGCCATAATTTCATTGGGTTGAAAAGACTTCCGTATAATGTGAAATATTAAAAATTTAAATTATGGATGTTTAGAGGCTCTTAGCGAACTGCTGCGCTTTACCTTTTAAAAGCGCGCATTTAACGTTAAAATGCATTTTACTGACAAACGATCAAAATTGCCCGATTAACTGTACTAAGAGATTAATAAAAATTTATTAGGACTTCTTGTTAACTGAAAAGCTTCCACGAAGAACACACGTGACCTCTAAACTTTGAAACTTTTTACGTTCTCTTTGAGTGGGACGATTTCAACAATTCGAGCATCACAAGGCTCTATCTCAAAAATTACTGAACACATCAAAGAAGACAACTGGAAAAAGGCAAAACCATTGGACTTTATCCAATCGTTCTATTATTCTTCAAGTTATGGCGCTTTACAGGTAAAATTTGCTGAAAAAAAGAGGGAATAACCACTTGGAGTGACTAAAAGAAAACTTTGAAATTTTTTTTCTTCTCTCTGGGTGAAAAGATTTCGATCCCTATTGAACCAAAACCGAATTTAAGTGAGGGTTGAACGATAAGTAAGTTTTCTAAAAATGTACTTCCAAAACTGATTTCAAAATAGTCTAACTATCGAGGGTAGATATTTCCGAAGTTACTAAACCTGTGGTACTGCCGTTTGCGCTATTTGAAAGAGGAAAAAAGAATGAAATAAAAAAAAACATTTAATTCCCTCATCGGTCCAGTATTTCTCAAGTTATCGAGGTTCACATTTGCAAATCGCGAAAAAAGAAGAAATATTCCCCCACCGTATAGATACCTGGAATAAAACTGATTTTTTTTGGTATTTCCTATTAAGAGAATGAAGAGATTTACATCCTTTCTGAACGTAGCAAACAGAGTTTGATTGAAAGGAATTTTTTTAACGACGGGTGTTTTAAGCTGATTTTAAAAGGATGCAAATGTCGAACATCGAAGGGGTCTCTAAAATTATTGAACCAGTGAGAGTCCATTTTATCGCATTTGATAGAGGACAAAAGAAAAAGAAGAAATCGTTAGACCCATTCCAACCGGTAAATTGGTAAAGTATTATAATTTATTCTTCTTCTCTCTCTCTCTCCTTCTAGACTCTCAGTCTTAGTTTTCCGAAATAATATTCTCTTCTTGTTCTTTGGGTGGTACCCTACCTATTAACTGAACCACTTCTGCTTCCTTAGGTTTGGAATCTTTCTTCAATAAAACTGGAATTTCTGAAAAAGAAATATCAATAAAACTGGAAATTCTTCAGACGCTTGCTCGGCTCTAACTTCTTGAAATATAAATCCTTCTTTCTCAGCTCCTTCTTCTTCGGCTGTAACTTCTTTTGCAAATTTCGCGATGTTCCTGTTGTACAATCAGTTCTATAACTCCTTCCAAAATTTCTTCTTTTCAAAATGTTTCGGATTTTTACCGTTTTCATTCTTAGTGATGACTCTTGGTCCTCAGTAATAATCTCCTATTCTTCTTTTTTGGGTTTTTTCCTAACTTTTCCTTCAACTACCTATGCTTCTTCAAGTTTTGAATATTTCTTCAATAAAATTGGAAATTCTTCAGATATTTCCTCAGCTTTAACTTCTTGAAATATAACTCCTTCTTTCACGGCTCCTTCTTTCTTCGACAGTGGCTTCTTCTACAGATTTTCTTCGAAGTGGTGCCCCTGTTGTACAATGAGTTCTACAACTTGTTTCAAAATGTCTTTTTTTCAAAATGTTTAGATTTTTACCGTTTTCCTTCTTAGCGATGACTCTTGGTCTTAGTTCTCAGCAATAATCTTCTATTCTTTTTTTTTAGCTGTTTTCTAACTTCTTTTTAAATCACTTGTGCTTCTTCTACAGATTTTTTTCGAATCGGTGCTCCTGTTGTACAATCAGTTTTATAACTTCTCTCAGAATTTTTTCTTTACAAAATGTTTCGGATTTTCACCATTCTCCTTCTTAGTGATGACTCTTGGTCTTAGTTCTCCGCAATAATCTCCTATTCTTCTTCTTTGGGCTGTTTCCTAACTTCTTCTTCAACCACTTGTGCTTCTTCAGGTTTGGAATCTTCCGTCAATAAAACTGGACATTCTTCAGACACTTCCCTGGCTTTAACTTCTTGATATATAACTCCTTCTTTCTCGGCTCCTTCTTTCTTCTGCAGTGGCGTCTTCTACAGATTTCCTTCGAAGTGGTGCCCGTGTTGTACAATGACTTCTACAACTTGTTTCAAAATGTCTTCTTTTCAAAATGTTTCCGATTTTCACCATTCTCCTTCTTAGTGATGACTCTTGGTCTTAGTTCTCCGCAATAATCTCCTATTCTTCTTCTTTGGGCTGTTTCCTAACTTCTCCTTCAACTACCTGTGCTTCTTCAAGTTTGGAATCTTTCTTCAATAAAATTGGAAATTCTTCAGATACTTCCTCAGCTTTAACTTATTGAAATATAACTCCTTCTTTCTCGGCTCCTTCTTTCTTCGACAGTCGCTTCTTCTACAGATTTCCTTCGAAGTGGTGCCCCTGTTGTACAATGAGTTCTACAACTTGTTTCAAAATGTCTTCTTTTCAAAATGTTTCGGATTTTCACCATTCTCCTTCTTAGTGATGACTCTTGGTCTTAGTTCTCCGCAATAATCTCCTATTCTTCTTCTTTGGGCTGTTTCCTAACTTCTCCTTCAACTACCTGTGCTTCTTCAAGTTTGGAATCTTTCTTCAATAAAATTGGAAATTCTTCAGATACTTCCTCAGCTTTAACTTCTTGAAATATAACTCCTTCTTTCTCGGCTCCTTCTTTCTTCGACAGTGGCTTCTTCTACAGATTTTCTTCGAAGTGGTGCCCCTGTTGTACAATGAGTTCTACAACTTGTTTCAAAATGTCTTTTTTTCAAAATGTTTAGATTTTTACCGTTTTCCTTCTTAGCGATGACTCTTAGTCTTAGTTCTCAGCAATAATCTTCTATTCTTTTTTTTTAGCAGTTTTCTAACTTCTTTTTAAATCACTTGTGCTTCTTCTACAGATTTTTTTCGAAGCGGTGCTCCGGTTGTACAATCAGTTTTATAACTTCCCTCAGAATTTTTTCTTTACAAAATGTTTCGGATTTTCACCATTCTCCTTCTTAGTGATGACTCTTGGTCTTAGTTCTCCGCAATAATCTCCTATTCTTCTTCTTTGGGCTGTTTCCTAACTTCTTCTTCAACCACTTGTGCTTCTTCAGGTTTGGAATCTTCCGTCAATAAAACTGGACATTCTTCAGACACTTCCTTGGCTTTAACTTCTTGAAATATAACTCCTTCTTTCTCGGCTCCTTTTTTATTCGGCAGTGGCTTCCTCTACAGATTTCCTTCGAAGCGGTGCTCCTGTTGTACAATCAGTTCTAAAGGTTCTTTCAAAATTTCTTCTTTTTGGATTTTCACCGTTCTCCGTCGTAGTGATGACTTTTGGTTTTATTTCTCCGCAATAATCTCCTATTCTTCTTTTTTGGGTTGTTTCCTAACTTCTCTTTCAGCCACTTGTGCTTATTCACGTTTCGAATCTTTCTTCAATAAAACTGGAAATTTTTCAGACACTTCGTCGGCTTTACTTGTTTTGACGTATAACTCCTTCTTTCTCGGCTACTTCTTTCTTAGGCCGTGGATTCTTCTACAGATTTCCTTCGAAGCGGTGCTTCTGTTGTACAATCGTCTCTATAACGTCTTTCAAAGTTTCTTCTTTTCAAAATGTTTCGGTTTTTTACCGTTCTCCTTCTTAGTGATGACTCTTGGTCTTGGTTCTCCGCAATAATCTCCCATTCTTCTTTTTTTTTGGTTTCTTTCTATCTTCTTCTTCAACGACTTGTGTTTCTTTAGGTTTGGAATCTTTCTTCGACAAAACTGGAAATTCTTCAGGCAGTTCCTCGGCTTTAACTTCTTGAAATATAACTCCTTTCTTCGGCAGTGGCTTTTTCTACAGATTTTCTTTGAAGCGGTGCTCCTGTTGTACAATGAGTACTACTACTTCTTTTATAATTTCTTTTTTGCAATATGTTTCGGTTTTTCAACATTCTCCTTTTTTAGTGATGACTCTTGGTCTTAGTTCTCCGCAATAATCTCCTATTCTTCTTTAATGGGCTGTTGTCTAACTTCTTCTTCAACCACTTGTGCTTCTTCAGGTTTGGAAAATTTCTTCAATAAAACTGGAAATTCTCCAGATACTTCCTCGGCTTTAACTTTTTGAGATATAACTTGTTTCTCCATCACCTCGGGAATTTTCACGGGTTTTTCTTCGGCAGTGGCTTCTTCTAAAGTTTTTCTTGGAAGCGATTGTTCCGTTGTACATTCAGTTCTCTAATTTATTTTCTTCTTTGGCTTTCGGCTTTTGGAAAGTTTGATATCGAAGGGGATTCGAAGGAGCTTATCTCCAAAACTACTATACAAATATAAGTGCCGTGTAGGGTATTTGAAAGAAGACAGCCAGAAAAAAAAAGTAAACCGTAGGGACCACTTCAATACGTCCATCATTTCTGAAGTTATAGCGCTTCAAAATTAGAATTCGATAAAAAAATAGAATACCCCTCCCCTTTCGCCAATTTCAAGAAAATAATTTTTTTTTGTTTCATCTAAAAGAGACGATTTCAGTCCTCGCTGAACGCGGCAAACCGAATTTGAGTGAAACTTGTACCATAAGTTAGTTTTTTTATCGATGTTTAAAGGTGTTTAAAACTGATTTCAGAAAGGTCCAAAAATCGACATTCAAAGGTGGTCTATCTTCACGTTTACTAAACTAATGGGAACATCGCTTACTAAATTTGCAAGAGAATAACAAGACGACTACCGTTATACTCAGTCCAATCCGTCTAGTATTTCTCAAGTTATGGCTCTTTAAAATTGGAAATCACTAAAAAAGAAGGAATGCTCCCATTTGGCCAACTTAAAGAAAATAAATTCTGAACGAAGCAAACCGAATTTTAGTGAAAGTTGTAGCTTAAGTAAATTATTTAACGATGGGTCTATCTCCAAAATCACTCAACTAATAGGACTGCCGATGATAACCTTTGGAGTTAAGTTAGGAACTAATATATATATATATTTATTACAAAACTCCCTGCCCTCATCGCTTTAATAATATTTTTACAATCCAAAGCCCAAAATAGAGTTGGCTCTTCCCTCGTAGATCATAAGACTGACTTTATTAGATGAGTCTAGACCCTTTCTCTCGAAATTTAGACAGAATCTTCAGCTTTTTTTGATGGCTCGGAAGTAAGTCAGCATTTTGTTTATGATGCAAAAAAATAGCAGATATAAACGGAAGGCCTTAGCACTAAAAGGTATTCCTTAGCATATTCAACTCTAGCGTCCGCACCCTCCTGCTATACATTTTTGTTTTTAACACTCTGCATACTACTGGATGTTTTTACAATGCTGGGCATAATAATGAGCGATTTGCGGCCTTATTTCTAACAAAAATCCAGCAGTCACCGAACAATGCACCGACCGAAATCCCATACGCTCTGTGGAAAATAATAAAATAGAGCCAGTGACATTTAAATTCAAGCAATGAAACGATTCGTTTTTGTTCGAACGGCTGTTCGCCTCGCTCGCGGAAAGGCCCAGATCAAACAAAGCGAAATCTATAAATATAGAATTCCATCATGCAGTGCAAATAAAATCGGCTCCGTAAACTGGAAATATGCACAAAAGAGCGTTACCATGTCTGATTTGACAGTCCCGTTTGTTTCTTTTGCTAGAATATTGATAATGAAGGTCTAGAAACACTGCCTAGAATCTAGGGCACTCTTATCCCGTGGAAGTACAGAAGCCTACAGGTCTCATTATCGCCCTTTCAAACATGGAGGGCTTTAAAAAGTCGCTGCAAGCCACGAAGGGTGATTTAGGGGCGCGATAATAGCTCGCCGTGCACTAATTGCTCTCTTCCGTCTACCGATGGCCTCGAAAGCTTGGAGGGCTCGTATTGAACCGAAAAATAAGTTTTTATACCGTCTTGCGAGAGAAGTTTTTAGGCCCAGCTTTAACGACTCAAACTTCCAGCCGGGCTGGGATACAAAATATCGATACAAATATACGTTAACTTAATAAACTTAGAGATCGCGATGAAAGAACTTGTTATTTTAGAAAGGCTTTATGTAAAAATATTTTTTTCGGTAAGCTTTATAAGTTTTAAGTGCCAGTAGTCTAGACAACCAAGCCTTCGCTTTTCAGTCAGCGAAGCGGGTAAATTATTCCCTAATTGAATTTGTTAACCAAAAGAACACGTTCCTACTACTAAGAAACTCGAATTCACTACAATTGATTAGTTCGTTATAAAGTTACAGGTGGTCAAATTTAAGGAATCGGAAAAAAGGCTGGTTGTTTTAAAAAAAAATCGAATTTTTTTTTGGTGTTTTCGATAGGATTGAGTCGAAATTAATCCGCCTAAGAATGAAGCAATCATAATTCCAATAAAATTAGGCCCACCAATGAGTTTAGTTATATTTTAATTTCTTTTTCTACTCTATCAACTCTAGCAATTTCTTTTTGTTACTATCGTGCTGACCAAGGTCACATACGCATTTCGCCATCGTTCAGAATTTGTAATAGTTCTACTTACATACATAGAGATTAAACGATTCCAATCCAGGTCGCTACAAAACATGGTACGTACCTTTGCGAGGACTTATGATGAAAATTTGTGTTTTTTTTATCAACGTGTAAAATATAGGAAATTCTTGAGTTGAATGTGTAGCAATTACTCTAGCAACTTTCCCGATACATTCCTTTTGAGCCCGACGAACTTTTTGCGCCCCAAAATGCCAATCAGTTGCTGTTTAGGCATCCGCCCTTGTGTTATTTATTTCGGGCGTTCTTTTGTTCCCTAAAAATGTTTCGACTTGGGGAGAATGGTTCGACCATTATTAGCCGAACGGAAGCTGGAGGGGAAATCTAATTGTTTTAATTCTATTCGAGTGTAGAAACAACCGAAACGCGAAATAAGATTTACGTTTGTTCAAGGAAGAACGACTTTTAATTAAAAAATATATTCAAAAATTGTTTTTGTAGAAAATTTTCTTATATCCACTACAGCAAGGGCACGAAAGTCTTTTACTCCTTGTGGTAGTTTTTTAAATACCACAAGGAACTTCCTTAAGGGCAATACCTTAGCTAAGATATACGCAAACTTAAAATTCATTACAACGCTTTATACTTCTTAAAACCCGAGAAGTGGAAACACTTCCAGGGGCATTTACGTAATTAAGCGTAAAAGCGCCGCTATGGCGAGAGGGCTTAAATATATGAATCTGGCTTATATCAACCACATTTTCGCGTAATATTATGGCACCGTTTACTATATTTTCAGCCCAAAACAGTATTATTGCGCTAGTTTATTGGATTTCGCGGCGCAATTCTCTTCTAAGTTACGAGGACGTCAGGTTTTTGGCTGAAGAAATTTCTATACATTTGGTTGATGTGAAGGTTTAATTAAAAGGGATTGGAAAGGCAAGTAGTAATAAGAGAACTCAGCAATGTTAGCACATTTACAAAATCACTCTGACAGTAGAGACGGTAGTGTTTAGGCGACGTTTGCCTTCTGAAAATAGGGTTTAGTGTTGTTTTGCGACAATGGCAAAAAAATTCTTGTGGGTTCAATGAAAGGTTTTATCCAGAATTCCGAAAAAAGTATTTTCTGCTGAAGCTGAAGATTGTAAAATGTAAATTTTGTACCAATTTTGAAACTGAAAAGGTCCTTTAAAATTCTTGAATTTTGACTAGCTTAAACATTGACCTAACAAGCTAATTGCTAAAAGCTGTATGGTAAAGCTTTTACATCACGACGTTTTCTTCATAATTTGAGAATATATGACTCACACTTTCTTATTTTCTGTTATAATGGACATACTTTTATATATATTGTTGGAATTTTTTTGAGTGCGTTATAAGACAAAAAAAAGCATTTAATGCATTATTGAATGTGCTTTGACTAGCTTACACCTTGATTTAATGTGTTAGTAGACTTAAAGTATTAAGTTAGTACTACACTCCTTCCCATATAGTTTCTTTTTCAAAACAGTTCTTTTTTTTCATAATTTTGGAAAGTATGACTCACAGTTTTTCTTTTTTATTATTTACACCGTTTTATTGTATTTTGTGTATATTTTTTCAAGAGCTTTTCTGTAAATCCTAGTAAATACTTTTAATCTACTTTTGGAGCTTTGACTGGGTACTTTACTTTTTGATTTAACAAAAGATCCTGTATATAATTTTCCAAATAATTTGAACATTATAACAATTTGCTTTTTTTTCTCTCTTTCTGGAGTTACTCCAAAAAACATATCAAACGTTTTCTTTGAAACAAGTGAATTCTTTGAGATTAAACCATATTCCTTACAAACTGAACCCTAAAGATCTCTTGTCAAAACTGTCCTTTAAAAAAAATAAGAGCTCTATCTAAAATTCTCCTTTAACAAAAATATTGTAGTAAGTACTCTTTCAAGAAGTAACGTAAAGTTCCTATAAAACTGAATCATTCTATAACGCCAGGACACTGATTTTCATCCACCCAATAAAATAATTTTCTAAAAAAATAGCACACAATGGGCAGTACGCCTTAATATTAAGTTTGTAATTAATTTTGCATGTAGACAGAATTTCTGAGCATAGTGGCTATCGTAGGCTCAAAAAAAAGGTTGAAACCTAGATCAATCGAACATAGACCTGATATTGAAGACCTAAGCTCATTAATTGTCTTTATCTTAAAAATAAAATTTGCAGAAAATATTGTGACCAGGAAATTTCGTGGGTAATCTTTCAAGGCGTTACAAAGAAAAACTTCTTAGCTAAACCATGTTTTGGGCAACTTTTATTGCGTCTTCAGGTCATGGTTCTAAATAAAGAATCCATAAATGGAAACCTCAACTTATCATTTATATATTA
Organism: Taphrorychus bicolor; assembly: GCA_951812265.1. Classification (NCBI taxonomy): domain Eukaryota; kingdom Metazoa; phylum Arthropoda; class Insecta; order Coleoptera; family Curculionidae; genus Taphrorychus; species Taphrorychus bicolor. The sequence goes on from OX638302.1 coordinate 12,647,497, forward strand.
ACTCAGACATAAGAAACGGGACCTTAAAGATCTGGTGAACTATTTCACTCCTCGAAAAAACATAACTAAACTACCCTGGAATAACCTAAAATATAAATCGGAAGGGAAACAAAGTAAAAAGGACCAGGTAGTTGGAGAAAGTAAGAAGGGAATTGACAGAGATCCAGGACAAACAGAAGCTTCAAAAGGACTAGAAGACATCAAGAGCGTTATTGTTGTTGTGTTAAACAACTAACATGTGGCGAGTGTCTCGAACGGAGAATTTATAAAGAAGCAAGTTTCTCGGGTAATCGGTCAGGACAGTGACCGATAGGACATCTGACCGATTACCCGAGAAACTTGCTTCTTTTTAAATAACTAACCAAATGGGCTCACATAAAGAAAAGAAGCGGCCCCCAAGAGAAAACAAAAATGAACGTAAAAGTCTGAACATAAACAACGTAAAAAGACTAGGAAAATCGGAGGATGTAAGAAGAGAATTGGCAGAGATTCAGGAAAAGCAGGAGCTTCAAAAAGACCACAAAATATCAGGAGGGTCATTATTGTTAGTAACGTAATTGTTGTGTATTAATAACTAACCAAAAGGCTCCACATGACAACACAAAGCGGTCTCCAAGGAAAAACAACAAAAAAAACGTAAAAATCGGAACGGAAACAATGTCAAAACGACCAAGAAATCGGAGGATGTGTGAAGATAATTGATGGAGATTCAGGACAAACCGGAGCTTCAAAAGAACCAGAAGACATCAGGCAGGTCATTGTTTTGAGTGTTGTTGTGTTTAATAACTAATAAAAGGATTCCACATGAAGAAACAAAGCGGCCCCCAAAGGGAAAACAGAAAAAAGAGTAAAAGTCGGAACGGAAAGAACGTAGAAAAAACCAAAAAATCAGAGGATGCACAAGAGAATTGACAGAGATTCAGGACAAGCAGGAGCTTCAAAAGGACCAGAAAACATCAGGAGGGCCATTATTGTCAGTATTGTAATTGTTGTGTATTAATAACTAAACAAAACGCATGAGAATACAAAGCGGTCCCCAAGAAAAAACAACAAAAGAACGTAAAAATCGGAACGAAAACAACGTAAAAAGGACTAAGAAGTCGAAAAATGTATGAAGAGAATTGACGGGGATTTAGGAAATGCAGGAGCTTCAAAAGGACGAGAAGACATATAGTAATAACTAACCAAAGGGCTCCACATGAGAAAACAAAGCGGTCCCCAAGGGAAACCAAAAAAAGACCGTAAAAATCGGAAAGGAAACAACGTAAAAAGGACCAAGAAATCGGAGGATATATGAAGATAATTGACAGAGATTCAGGACAAACAGGAGCTTCAAAAGGACCAGAAGACAGCAGGAAGATCATTGTTTTGAGTGTTGTTGTGTTTAGTAACTAATAAAAAGGCTCCAAATGAAGAAACACAGCGACCCCTAAGGGAAAACAAAAAAGAGTGTAGAAGTCGGAACGGAAAGAACGTAAAAAAGACCAGAAAATTAGAGGATTTAAGAAGAGAATTGAGAGGGATTCAGGACGAAAAGGAGCTTTAAAAGGACCAGAAAATATCAGGAGGGTCATTATTGTCAGTGCTGTAGTTGTTCTGTAATAATAACTAACCAAAGGGCTCCACATGAGAAAACAATGCAGTCAAAGGATCAAGAAATCGGAGGATGTATGAAAATAATTAACAGAGATTCAGGACAATAGGAGTTACAAAAGGACCAAAAGATATGGAAAAGGTCATTGTTGTCAGTGTTGTTGTGTTTAATAACTAACAAAAAGGCTCCATACGAAGAAACAAAGCGGCCCCCAAGGGAAAACAGAAAAGAGCGTAGAAGTCGGAACAGAAAGGACAACGTAAAAAAGACCATAAAATCGGAGGATGTAAAAAGAGAATTGACAGAGATCCAGGACAACCAGGACCTTCAAAAGGACCAGATAACATCAGCAGGGTCATTATTGTCAGTGTTGTAGTTGTTATGTGTTAATAACTAACCAAAGGGCTCCACATGAGAAAACAAAGCGGTCCCCAAGGGAAACCAAAAAAAGAACGTAAAAATCGGAACGAAAACAACGTAAAAAGGACCAAGAATTCGGAGGATATATGAAAATAATTAACAGACATTCAGGACAAACAGGAGTTTCAAAAGGACCAAAAGACATGAGGAAGGTCATTGTTGTCAGTGTTGTTGTGTTTAATAACTAACCAAAGGCCTCCACATGAGAAAACAAAGCGGTCCCCAAGGGAAAACAAAAAAGACCGTAAAAATCGGAAAGAAAACAACGTAAAAAGGACCAAGAAATCGGAGGATATATGAAGATAATTGACAGAGATTCAGGACAAACAGGAGCTTCAAAAGGAACACAGCGGCCCCTAAGGGAAAACAAAAAAGAGTGTAGAAGTCGGAACGGAAAGAACGTAAAAAAGACCAGAAAATCAGAGGATGTAAGAAGAGAATTGAGAGAGATTCAGGACAACCAGGACCTTCAAAAGGACGAGATAACATCAGGAGGGTCATTATTGTCAGTGTTGTAGTTGTTGTGTGTTAATAACTAACCAAAGGGCTCCACATGAGAAAACAAAGCGGTCCCTAAGGGAAACCAAAAAAAGAACGTAAAAATCGGAACGAAAACAACGTAAAAAGGACTAAGAAATCGGAGGATGTATGAAGACAATTGACAGAGATTTAAGACAAACAGGAGCTTCAAAATTACCAGAAGACATCATGAAGTTCATTGCTTTGAGTGTTGTTGTATTTAATAACTAATAAAAGGGCTCAACATGAAGAAACAAAGCGGCCTCTAAGGGAAAACAGAAAAGAGCGTAAAAGTCGTAACAGAAAGAACGTAAAAAAAGACCAGAAAATCAGAGGATGTAAGAAGAGAATTGACAGAGATTCAGGACAAGCAGGATCTTCAAAAGGACCAGAAAACATTAGGAGGGTCATTATTGTCAGTATTGTAATTGTTGTGTATTAATAACTAAACGAAAGGTTCAACATGAGAATACAAAGCGGTCCCCAAGAAAAAAACAACAAAAGAACGTAAAAATCGGAACGAAAATAACGTAAAAAGCCCAAGAAATCAGAACATGAATGAAGAGGATTGACAGAGATTTAGGACAAGCAGCAGCTTCAAAAAGACTGGAAGGCATCAGGAGAGTCATTGTAGTTAGTGCTGTAGTTGTTCTATAGTAATAACTAACCAAAGGGCTCCACATGGGGAAACCAAGCTATCCCCAAGGGAAAACAAAAAAAGAACTTAAGAATCGGAATAAAAACAACGTAAAAAGGACTAAGAAGTCGGATAATCTATAAAGAGAATTGACAGAGAGTTAGGACAAGCAGGAGCTTCAAAAGGACCAGAGGACATCAGGTGCGTCATTCTTGCCAGTATTGTATTTGTTGTATATTCTCTTGTGCAGATCTTTATGAAGCTGGAGTAAATATTGCTTCAATGTCTAGCATTTGTTAATTGAGTTGGATCTCATGGCAATCTCAACCATTGTTGTGATGGTGCTCTTCTATGTCCAGAATGTAAACTTTATTAAAATTTATAAGATATAATGTGCTTTTAAATCTCCTCTTTAATGCTAATATCATGTCGATCTAAGTTCTCATGCCACGATTAGAGTGAAAGATCAAATATCTTCCTAAATTAGTGGGTTTTTGGTAAGATGATTTGTTGGGAGTGAGAGATCACTAGTGTGTCATGAAAAAAAACTGGTACTGTTATTCTCTCTTTCAACAGTTAAAGTAGTTAATTTGGTCTGAACCAACAGTGTTCTTTGTGCTCCTGTGGTTGGATTCCTGTTTATTTGACAGAATAGTCTACAAAAGAGACTTCTTGGAAAGTTTTTTGTGCTCGATTTGACGTTGGTAGTAATGCCAGATTTTGCTAATTCAGTAGTACAAATAATAGCGTGTACAATAAACTACAACTCTAATCGCACAACTTGTAAAACAAGGAATAGTAAAAAAAAAATTCGATTTGTGGCTCACCTAATGGCTACGCTGTTGTTCTGCTCATCCAAATAAGTAATTAATGATTCATCAGGGCTGACCCTTGTTTAAACGAGGCATTTCGAATAAACATCAGCCCTCGAAACTTGGAGATATATCCGGGGCCCGATGCGAGAATATTTCAATGGAATCAATTCACAATCAGCACATTATTTCGCCTGTAGTCCATGCTGACACAATTGGGTCAAACAAAACAGGGCCTTTCAACACGAATTGGGAGCCAAAGCCGTTCTTGAATTAATTATACGAATTATCCGGGAAGTGACACAGTGCTGGGTCGAAATTTTATATATATAGTGCGAGGCGCCCCGCTCGAACCGAAAACAAATGAAGTTCTTCGGATTTAATTCCTTTCGGCTGCATCGAGCTACCCGAAGAAAATTGCAGTCGATTTGTAAAAGCTCGCTCTACTAGCTGCGATTAGTAAGAGAAAAAGCGACGAGGAACTGGCAAAAAAATTATCCGACATTCGAAATTACCAATGTACCACTAAGATACTGGTGTTGGTACAACGGTTCATTACTATTCGTGTATTTTCCTTTTTTGTATGAAAAAAACCGCCCCGCAAAATGGACTGAGCGGTTTTTACATCCCTCCGCTTTGGTTAATGAGACGATACTTTTTACGGGACGACCCTTTTAAAGCCGGTTCGGTCCAAAAGCAAATAATTCGTTTCGGTGCCACAAATACAAACATCACGTATATATATTCTCTGTCAAAGGTTTATACATTTAAAGTTTTTCAAGAGCGTAGCACATAAAACGAGAGCGCCGATTTGTAAAAGTCTCGCTTTTCGAAGTTAAAAATGGCCAAAAAGATATTTGGGTGCACGAGATCGGAGCGGGCTATTTCAGCTAGAAAAAAAATTATCCGAAGTATATTGCTTTGACTCTTTTTTTAAATTGCACAGAGTATAACGGCTTATTTGTCAAATGGTTTTTTTTTTTGGATTGGAAAGTTGGAAGGAAAACGTGCATTATAACCTGTAATATAACAACAGTTCTTCCAGTAATTCGAGTTATTTTGATAAACCTCCCGGTTTCATATCTACTCGAATCAGAGCTACTGGACTTACTAGATTGATGGTAAGTGTCTACCAGTTCTCTATCTTGTGGTATTAATCAATCCGAAATAGTGCATACTACCATTTTTTAAATGTTGTCAAGCACACAAATTAGTAAAAAAATTATTATTTTGCTAAATTTTCCGGATTTATTACCATTAGAATTAGAGTTACCATGCCTACTAGATTTGTGGTAATTTTCTACCAGTTCTCCTCTATATCACAGTATAAATCCCACTGAAATAGTGCTTACCAATTTTGTTATATTGCCAAAGACGCAAAACAGTTTTTGCACAATTTCGAGTTATTTGGCTAAAATTTCAGGTTTTATGTCTATTCGGTTTAGAGTTACTGGACTTAGTAGATTGATTGCAAGTTTCTAACAGTTTTCTATCTTGTGGTATTAATCAATCTGAAATAGTGCATACCATATTTCCAAGCACGCAACGCGTTTCTGCAATATTTCCAAATAACTTCTCCTAAAAAATTTAACTTATTTTGCAAAAGTTTTCGGCTTCATTACTATTGGATTTAGAGCTACCAGACTTACTAGATTGGTGGTAAATTGCTACCAGTCCTCCTCTATATTACGGTGTAAATCCCACCGCAATCGCGCTTACCAATTTTGATATATTGCCAAAGTCGCAAAACAGTTTTTCCAGAATTTCGAGTTATTTTGTTAACCTCCCGGTTTTATATCTATTCGGTTCAGAGCTACTGGACTTACCAGATTTTTGGCAAGTTGCTACCAGTTCTCTATCTTGTGGTATTAATCAATCCGAAATATTGCATACCATGTTTCCAAGCACGCAACGCGTTTCTGCAATGTTTCCAAACACGCAAATTACTTTTCCTACAAAATTTAATTTATTTTGCTAAAGTTTCCGACTTCATTACTATTGGATTTAGAGCTACCAAACTTACTAGATTGGTGGAAAGTTTCTACCAGTCCTCCTCTATAATACGGTGTAAATCCAACCGCAATTGCGCTTACCAATTTTGATATATTGCCAAAGTCGCAAAACAGTTTTTCCAGAATTTCGAGTTATTTTGATAACCTCCCGGTTTTATACCTATTCGGTTCAGAGCTACTGGACTTTCCAGATTTTTGGCAAGTTGCTACCAGTTCTCTATCTTGTGGTATTAATCAATCCAAAATTGTGCATACCATATTTCCAAGCACGCAACGGGTTTCTGCAATGTTACCAAACAAGCAAATTACTATTTCTAAAAAATTTTATTTATTTTGCCAAAGTTTCCGACTTCATTACTATTGGATTTAGAGCTAACAGACTTACTAGATTGGTGGTAAGCTGCTACCAGTCCTCCTCAATTTTACGGTGTAAATTCCATCGCAATCGCGCTTACCAATTTTGATATATTGCCAAAGTCGCAAAACAGTTTTTCCAGAATTTCGAGTTATTTTGTTAGCCTCCCGGTTTTATATCTATTCGGTTCAGAACTACTGGACTTACCAGATTTTTGGCAAATTGCTACCAGTTCTCTATCTTGTGGTATTAATCAATCCGAAATAGTGCATACCATATTTCCAAGCACGCAACGCGTTTCTGCAATGTTTCCAAACACGCAAATTACTTTTCCTAAAAAATTTAATTTATTTTGCAAAAGTTTCCGGCTTCATTACTATTGGATTTAGAGCTACCAAACTTACTAGATTGGTGGTAAGTTTCTACCAGTCCTCCTCTATAATACGGTGTAAATCCAACCGCAATTGCGCTTACCAATTTTGATATATTGCCAAAGTCGCAAAACAGTTTTTCCAGAATTTCGAGTTATTTTGATAAGCTCCCGGTTTTATACCTATTCGGTTCAGAGCTACTGGACTTTTCAGATTTTTGGCAAGTTGCTACCAGTTCTCTATCTTGTGGTATTAATCAATCCAAAATTGTGCATACCATATTTCCAAGCACGCAACGGGTTTCTGCAATGTTACCAAACAAGCAAATTACTATTTCTAAAAAATTTAATTTATTTTGCCAAAGTTTCCGACTTTATTACTATTGGATTTAGAGCTAACAGACTTACTAGATTGGTGGTAAGCTGCTACCAGTCCTCCTCAATTTTACGGTGTAAATTCCATCGCAATCGCGCTTACCAATTTTGATATATTGCCAAAGTCGCAAAACAGTTTTTCCAGAATTTCGAGTTATTTTGTTAGCCTCCCGGTTTTATATCTATTCGGTTCAGAACTACTGGTCTTACCAGATTTTTGGCAAGTTGCTACCAGTTCTCTATCTTGTGGTATTAATCAATCCGAAATAGTGCATACCATATTTCCAAGCACGCAACGCGTTTCTGCAATGTTTCCAAATTACTTTTCCTAAAAAATTTAATTTATTTTGCAAAAGTTTTCGGCTTCATTACTTTTGGATTTAGAGCTACCAGACTTACTAGATTGGTGGTCAGTTGCTACCAGTCCTCCTCTATATCACGGTGTAAATCCCACCGCAATCGCGCTTACCAATTTTGATATATTGCCAAAGTCGCAAAACAGTTTTTCCAGAATTTCGAGTTATTTTGATAACCTCCCGGTTTTATATCTATTCGGTTCAGAGCTACTGGACTTACCAGATTTTTGGCAAGTTGCTACCAGTTCTCTATCTTGTGGTATTAATCAATCCGAAATAGTGCATACCATATTTCCAAGCACGCAACGCGTTTCTGCAATGTTTCCAAACACGCAAATTACTTTTCCTAAAAAATTTAATTTATTTTGCAAAAGTTTCCGGCTTCATTACTATTGGATTTAGAGCTACCAGACTTACTAGATTGGTGGTAAGTTTCTACCAGTCCTCCTCTATAATACGGTGTAAATCCAACCGCAATTGCGCTTACCAATTTTGATATATTGCCAAAGTCGCAAAACAGTTTTTCCAGAATTTCGAGTTATTTTGATAACCTCCCGGTTTTATACCTATTCGGTTCAGAGCTACTGGACTTACCAGATTTTTGGCAAGTTGCTACCAGTTCTCTATCTTGTGGTATTAATCAATCCGAAATTGTGCATACCATTTTTGAAATGTTGCCAAGCACGCAAATTAGTTTTCCTAAAAAATGTATTTATTTTGCTAAAGTTTTCCGGTTCATTGCTGTCGGATTTAGAGCTACCAAGCTTACCAAATAAGTGGTGAGGCGCTACCAGTTCTTCTCTATATTACGGTATAAATCCCACTGCAATAGCGCTTACCAATTTTGATATATTGCCGAACACGCAAAACAGTTTTTCCAGAAATTTGAGTTATTTTGTAATACTTCCAGTTTTACATCACCTTGACTTAAAATTAATAGACTTACTACATTGGTGGCGAGTTGCTAACAGTTCTTCTCTATAGTTTGGTATTAATCAGGCCAAAATAGTGTTACAATTTGTAAAATGTTGCAAAACGGTCAAATTAATTTTTTCCAAAAATGTTTCTATTAACTAGATTAGTAAAAAGTTGCTAGGAGTTCTCCTCTATATTCAGTTATAAATCACACCTCAATAATTTGTACCATTTTTTGAAATATTGCCAAAGACGCAAAACAGTTTTTCTAGTATTTCGAGTTATTTTGTTAAACCTTCTGGTTTATTGTCTATTCCGATCAGAACTACTAGGCTTACTAGATTTATGGTAAGTTGTTTCTTCTCTATCTTGCAGATATATGTATATAATGGTAAAATTTTATCATTAGTCCTTTATATGACGGTATAAACCGCACTGCAGAACGCTTTCCATTTTTGAAATAATGCCAAAGGCGCAAAACAATTTTTCCACACATTCGAGTTATTTTCCTAAATATTTCGATTTCTTATCTGTTCGGTTTAGAGGCTACTAGATTAGTGTCGAGTTGCTACCAATTCTTCTCTCTCCTGCGGTATTAGCAAGCCCAAAATACTGCTTAGCGTTTTTGAAATATTTCCAAACACGCAAGTTAGTTTTTCCTAAAAATTTTAATTATTTCGCTAAATTTTCCAAATTTATGACTATTGGATATGGAGGTACCAGGCTTATTAGATTGGTAATAAGTTGCTACCAGTTATCCTCTATATTGCTGTATAAATCACACCGCAATAGAGCTTTTGAAATTTTGCCAAAGGCGCAAAATGTTTTTTCCAGAAATTTAAGTTATTTTGCTAAAACTTGCAATTTTATATCTCTTTATTTTAGAGTTTCTAATCTTACTAGATTGATGAAAAGATGCCATAAGTCGTTGTCTCATTGTGGTATTAATCAGATCGCCATAGTGCTTACGATTTTTCAAATGTTCCAAACTGAAAAATTAGTTTTTCCCAAAAAAATTTAGTTACTCTTTAGCATATCTATCGCCTTAGCCTTACTAGATTGGTACAAAGTTGCTATCAGCTCTCCTTTATAATACGGTCTAAATAGCACCGTAGTAGTGGTGAAATATATATTTTTCCTGAAATTTTAGTTATTTTGCTAAACCTTTCGGTTTTATGTCCAATCCGTTCAGAACTACTTCACTTACTAGATTGATAGATAATTGCTACCTGTTCTTCTCTATCTTACGGTATTAATGAGACCCAAATAGCTTACCATTTTTCAAATATTGCCAAACGCGTAAATTAGATTTTCCTAAAAATGTTATTATTTTGCTAAAATTTTCGCCTTTAAGACTATTTAGCTAATTTAGCTAGCTACCAGGCTTACTAGATTAGTGGTAAGTTGCTACCAGTTATTCTTTATGTTAGGGTATAAATCACGACGCAATGGCGCTTATCGTTTTTTAAATATTGCCAAAGGCGCAAAACAGTTGTTCCATAAATTCGAGTTATTGTGATAAACCTTCCAGTTTTATGTCTCTTTGGTTTAGAGCTACCAGGCTTATTAGATTGGTGGCAAGTTGCTACCAATTCTTTTCTACCATGCGGTATTAATCAGCCCAAAATAGTGCTTACTATTTTTGAAATGTTGGTAAAGACGCAAAACAGTTTTTTTCAGATATTCGAGTTATTTCGCTAAAGCTACTAGTTTTATATCTCTTTGATTTAGAGCAACTAAACTTACTAGATTGATAGCAAGTTGCTACCAGTTCTTCTCTATCTTGCGGTATTAGTCACACCCAAATAGTGCTTACCATTTTTAAATAATGCCAAAGACGCAAAACGCTTTTTCCCGAAATTCGAGTTATTATGCAAAAGTTTCCTGTGACATATATATTGAATTTAGTGGTACTAGGCTTACTAGATCAGTACAAAGTTGCTACCAGCCCTCCTCTATTTTCAGGTGCACATCGCACGGTATCAGTGGGTACCATTTATTAAATATTGCCAAAGGCGCAAAACAGTTTTTTTTTAGTTATTCGAGTTATTTTGCTAAACCTTCCGGTTTATATGTATTTCATTCAGAGCTACTAGACTTATTAGATTGATGGCAAGTTTCTACTTCTCTATCTTGCGGTGGCTTCTCTGACTTACTAATCAGACCCAAATAGTGCTTACCTTTTTTGAAATATTCCAAAGACACAAACGGTTTTTCCAGAAATTTGAGTTATTTCGCTAATCTTTCCGGTTTTATATCTCTTTTCGGTTTAGAGCTACGAGGCTTACTAGATTGGTAGCTAGTTTCTACAGTTATTTTCAATCTTGCGGTATTAATGAGCCAGAAATAATAGTGCTTGCTATTATCGAAATGTTGCCAAACACGCAAATTAGTGTTTCTTAAAAATTTTTATTATTTTGTTAAAGTTTCTAGTTTTATAACTATTAGAGTTAAAGCTACCAGGTTTACTAGATTGGTGGTAAGGTGCTACTAGTATTTCTCTATTTCTTTATATTACAGTATAAACTACATTTGTTATTTGTTTATAGTAAAAATGACACCGGAGTGGATGCAGGATGGTTACATACACTAAGAAGACCACGAGAAGAAACACTGTATGCTCACACCAGCACAATCTAGATCAACAAAACTAATCGCGGGGCTGACATAAGGGCTGTGCATTCTAAAAAGAATAAAAAATGGTTATTTTTCTAGTTTCTCCAAGCGCTATCTAACAACATTCCAGAGCTTAGAAAAGAAACAAAAGCTTTAAAATTCAACTCAGGGAACAACGAAGGGCAGTAGGAGCTTGCCCTACAAGTAGTCGAGGCTTTGCTGTAAAGAATATAGAGTGTTGTAAAATGTTTTAAAGCAGCGATTTCCCAAAGGACTTTATTTCTATTCAATCTATGATTGAGATGCAAACAAAACGGCGAGTTTAAAAACAAGCTGGAAGCACTCTGCTAAGGTTGCTTTTGTGTTTATTTAGTGTTCATTAAAGGTTACTTCCTGCAGCTCGTTATTGAGTTACTTGAGCAGAGAGCGGCCGGCTAAATTGAAATAATTAGAATGCAAGCGCTTCAAATTTTAAGTCGAGATGAAGGACAGAGTTATTGAACTCAACAATCTAATTTAAGCTGCTGCGAGAGAAATGTCACAGACCTGTATTCCCTAACAACAACTCGTTCGGGATTTTCAGCAATAATTCACCTTAATCCGACCCAATTAAACATTGCGAAAACCAGCGCCATGAAACGAATTATAGATATCTGGCTTGGGCTATTTTAAACTGACCAGTGCATTTAGCCCCCTGTAATTGGATAATGTTGTTAAACAGGAGTTATATTATGCAGCAGGGAATTTGCTAAATGCCACTTGATTAGAAAAAACTAAATTTTGTTTGTGTTGTTGTAGTTTCCACAAACATGTCTCTGGAACCGAATGCCAAATATTTTTCTTTCCCCTTCATTAAGAAAATCCACAGCAAAATCCACTGTTTGTTTTGTGACAGTCCAGGTGTAAGGTTGGCCCTTAAGAATCATTTTAGTGTGGAATGTCTTGACAGAAAATTCAAAGAGGAAGAGGAGGCGTAAGAGTCATTGGGATTCTTTGTGATGGTAAATGTCGACTTTCCAAAGCAAGTACCTTACTTAGCAATTTTACATTCTTGTCATCTGACAAGAATATGCCCTCGGGGAGATGAAATTTTTAGGTGAAAATTATAGTTGAGACATGAGAAGAACATGTCCCGCGACCTCCATTTCAGATTCTCAGAACCTGTCAATTATGTTCCGTGGCTTATGATTATTACGTGATAAACACATTCTTTTGTGATATGATAAACATGCACCATTTATGTTCCTTTGGGACCTTCTTAGTCTCTGACAAGAATAAGCCTTTCGGGAGAAGAACATGTGATATACATGTAAAATATTATCATGCTTAAAATTCAATTCAAATATCGCACGCAATACTATAAGAGTTCAGATTTAGCCGGATATTTTTTAATTTTGCTTAGAATGTTTACTCGTTGATTCGTACTCGATTAATAATTAATTTAAAATAAAATAAATTATACCAGAAAGAAAGTTTGAGAGGACAAGCAAAAAATATCAGGCGCAAAATGTGAGCTCGAATTGTATTTGATAAAACAATTTTATGATAAAAATAGTCATAGTAATACCAAATATGAAACTACGAAGCTTTGTTTAATAATTCAACATAAAAACTGAAATTAACGATTATAACGCCAGAATAATAGATTTTAAAATAAAAAATTATTAAAAACACATCATTAAAGACGCAGTTCTTATGTTTATTTTGTTCTTTAGAATATGCGTCGATAACGGATACTGATGAGGATTCTTCAGTAACTGACGTTGTATTCGGTTATATATGTGGAAAAGTGGTTGACGATTGATTGGTTTCTCTCTCGGATGGCTCATTCAAATCTCGAAGACTCTCGAAGACTTATTAAAAGTTTTTCATGATGACCTTTAATTAGTTGCAAGTAAGATTTTATAGAACCGGCTGAAGTATGTCCAGTCATTTTAAGTTTTGTTCACTAACTCCTACCTTAGCTAAATTTGACACTGCAGTGGATCGATGGGAATGATTAGTTATTTTGGCAAATGGTATAGCGGGGTGAGGACAGTGAATAATAATTTCTACTTTGCGCAGAAATTGCCATCGTTTCGACGTTTATTTACGTCTATATAAAGGCTATTCTGCTGAATGCGCCGAAGTTTTCATGCCATAAGTATGGAGATACATCTCCTGCCCAAGAAGAACTACGGAAGACAATGACAATAATACGCATTAGACTAAACCCAATTATAAGGCGCCGTCTGAACCGCAGACAACAACTCAAGCCCTGCACACATTAAATTTAACTGTATTTGCTCCACCAAGTGGTAAGAATACTAATTTTAATTGTTTAAAAATTCCAATTAAAATTATGGTCAAAATCAGTTAAAAAATCCTTAAAGCTTCAAAAATGCAGATTCATAGTTTGTGGGTAAATTCGGGTTAGGATTAGGGTCAGAAGAGGTTAAAAAACTTACTCATAGCGTCTAGAAATGCAAATTGGGACTCTTTGGAGAAAGTCAGGTTAGAATTTGGACTAAAATCGACTAAAAATTAACCACTTTATCCATGGTAAATAAAAACTATGTTTTTTGAAGAATTCGGGCTATAATTAAGGCCAAATACGTGAAAAATTACTCCAAACGTGTAAAAGTACTAATTTGGAAGGTTTTCAAAAATTCAAATTAAGATTATGGCCAAAATTACTTAAAAATTACTCAAAGCTTTAAAAATGCAGTTTAAAAGGTTTTTAGGTAAGGGGCTTTTTGATAAATTTGGATTAGGATTAGGGTTAAAAGTGCTTAAAAAATTACCAAAAGCGTCTAAAAACGCAATTAAGGCTTTTGCAAAAATTCAGGCTAGAATTAAACTAAAATTGTTTAAAACTGACACTTTACCTAAAAATAACAATTTCGATGTTCCTTGAAAAAGTCTGGCTAAAATTAAGGCTCAAATAGCTGAAAAATTACTCAAAGCGGGTATGAATACTAATTTGGAATATTTGGAAAAATTCCAATTAAAATTATGGCCAAAATCAGTTAAAAAATCCTCAAATCTTCAAAAATGCAGATTCATAGTTTGTGGGTAAATTCGGGTTAGGATTAGTTAGTAGAAGATTAGTAGAAGAGGTTAAAAAATTTACTTATAGCGTCTAGAAATGCAAATTGGGAATCTTTGGAGAAATTCAGGTTAGAATTTGCACTAAAATCGATTAAAAATTAACCACTTTATCCATGGTAAATAAAAACTAGGTTTTTTGAAAAAATCGGACTATAATTAAGGCCTAATACGTGAAAAAATGGCTCCAAACGCGTAAAAGTACTAATCTGGAAGGTTTTAAAAAACTCAAATTAAGATTTTGGCCAAAATTACTTAAAAATGCAGTTTTTTTAGTTAAAGGGATTTTAGATAAATTTGGATTAGGATTAGGGCTAAAAGTGCTTAAAAAATTACAAAAAGCGTCTAAAAACCCAACTGGAGTTTTTGCAAAAGTTCAGGTTAGAATTAAACTAAAATTGTTTAAAAATGACACTTCACCTAAAAATAACAATTTTGATGTTTCTTAAAAAAGTCTGGCTAGAATTAAGGCCCAAATAGCTGAAAAATTACTCAAAGAGCGTAAGAATACTAATTTGGGATGTTTGGAAAAATTCCAATTAAAATTATGGCCAAAATCAGTTAAAAAATCCTCAAAGCTTCAAAAATGCAGATTCATAGTTTGTGGGTAAATTCGGGTTAGGATTAGTTAGTAGAAGATTAGTAGAAGAGGTTAAAAAATTTACTCATAGCGTCTAGAAATGCAAATTGGGAATCTTTGGAGAAATTCAGGTTAGAATTTGCACTAAAATCGATTAAAAATGAACCACTTTATCCATGGTAAATAAAAACTATGTTTTTTGAAAAAAATCGGACTACAATTAAGGCCTAATACGTGAAAAATGGCTCCAAACGCGTAAAAGTACTAATCTGGAAGGTTTTAAAAAACTCAAATTAAGATTTTGGCCAAAATTACTTAAAAATGCAGTTTTTTTAGGTAAAGGGATTTTAGATAAATTTGGATTAGGATTAGGGCTAAAAGTGCTTAAAAAATTACAAAAAGCGTCTAAAAACGCAACTGGAGTTTTTGCAAAAGTTCAGGTTAGAATTAAACTAAAATTGTTTAAAAATGACACTTCACCTAAAAATAACAATTTTGATGTTTCTTAAAAAAGTCTGGCTAGAATTAAGGCCCAAATAGCTGAAAAATTACTCAAAGAGCGTAAGAATACTAATTTGGGATGTTTGGAAAAATTCCAATTAAAATTATGTCCAAAATCAATTAAAAAATCCTCAAAGCTTCAAAAATGCAGATTCATAGTTTGTAGGTAAATTCGGGTTAGGATTAGGGTTAGAACAGGTTAAAAAACTTGCACATAGCGTCTAGAAATGCAAATTGGGAATCTTTGGAGAAATTCAGGTTAGAATTTGGACTAAAATCGATGAAAAATTAATCAATTTATCCATGGTACATAAAAACTATGTTTTTTGAAAAATTCGGGCTATAATTAAGGCCAAATACGCGAAAAGTGACTCCAAACATGTAAAAGTACTAATTTGGAAGGTTTTCAAAAATTCAAATTAAGATTATGGCCAAAATTACTTAAAAATTACTCAAAGCTTTAAAAATGCAGTTTAAAAGGTTTTTAGGTAAGGGGCTTTTTGATAAATTTGGATTAGGATTAGGGTTAAAAGTGCTTAAAAAATTACCAAAAGCGTCTAAAAACGCAATTAAGGCTTTTGCAAAAATTCAGGCTAGAATTAAACTAAAATTGTTTAAAACTGACACTTTACCTAAAAATAACAATTTCGATGTTCCTTGAAAAAGTCTGGCTAAAATTAAGGCTCAAATAGCTGAAAAATTACTCAAAGCGGGTATGAATACTAATTTGGAATATTTGGAAAAATTCCAATTAAAATTATGGCCAAAATCAGTTAAAAAATCCTCAAATCTTCAAAAATGCAGATTCATAGTTTGTGGGTAAATTCGGGTTAGGATTAGTTAGTAGAAGATTAGTAGAAGAGGTTAAAAAATTTACTTATAGCGTCTAGAAATGCAAATTGGGAATCTTTGGAGAAATTCAGGTTAGAATTTGCACTAAAATCGATTAAAAATTAACCACTTTATCCATGGTAAATAAAAACTAGGTTTTTTGAAAAAATCGGACTATAATTAAGGCCTAATACGTGAAAAAATGGCTCCAAACGCGTAAAAGTACTAATCTGGAAGGTTTTAAAAAACTCAAATTAAGATTTTGGCCAAAATTACTTAAAAATGCAGTTTTTTTAGGTAAAGGGATTTTAGATAAATTTGGATTAGGATTAGGGCTAAAAGTGCTTAAAAAATTACAAAAAGCGTCTAAAAACCCAACTGGAGTTTTTGCAAAAGTTCAGGTTAGAATTAAACTAAAATTGTTTAAAAATGACACTTCACCTAAAAATAACAATTTTGATGTTTCTTAAAAAAGTCTGGCTAGAATTAAGGCCCAAATAGCTGAAAAATTACTCAAAGAGCGTAAGAATACTAATTTGGGATGTTTGGAAAAATTCCAATTAAAATTATGGCCAAAATCAGTTAAAAAATCCTCAAGGCTTCAAAAATGCAGATTCATAGTTTGTGGGTAAATTCGGGTTAGGATTAGGGTTAGAAGAGGTTAAAAAACTTACTCATAGCGTCTAGAAATGCAAGTTGGGAGTCTTTGGAGAAATTCAGGTTAAAATTTGGACCAAAATCGATTAAAAATTAACCACTTTATCCATGGTAAATAAAAACTATGTTTTTTGAAAAATTCGGCTATAATTAAGGCCAGATACGTGAAAAATGACTCCAATCGTGTAAAAGTACTAACTTGGAAGGTTTTCAAAAATTCAAATTAAGATTATGGCCAAAATTACTTAAAAATTACTCAAAGCTTTAAAAATGTAGTTTAAAAGATTTTTAGGTAGAGGGATTTTAGATAAATTTGGATCAGGATTAGAGTTAAAAGTGCTTAAAAAATTACAAAAAGCGTCTAAAAACGCAATTGGTGTTTTTGCAAAAATTCAGGTTAGAATTAAACTAAAATTGTTTAAAAATGACACTTCATCTAAAAATCACAATTTTGATGTTTCTTGAAAAAGTCTGGCTAGAATTAAGGCTCAAATAACTGAAAAAATACTCAAAGCGGGTATGAATACTAATTTGGGATATTTGGAAAAATTCCAATTAAAATTATGGCCAAAATCAGTTAAAAAATCCTCAAAGCTTCAAAAATACAGATTCATAGTTTGTGGGTAAATTCGGGTTAGGATTAGGGTCAGAAGAGGTTAAAAAACGTACTCATAGCGTCTAGAAACGCAAATTGGGAATCTTTGGGGAAAATCAGATTAGAATTTGGACTAAAATCGATTAAAAATTAACCACTTTATCCATGGTAAATAAAAACTATGTTTTTTGAAAAATTCGGACTATAATTAAGGCCTAATACGTGAAAAATTGCTCCAAACGCGTAAAAGTACTAATTTGGAAGGTTTTCAAAAATTCAAATTAAGATTATGACCAAAATTACTTAAAAATTTCTCAAAGCTTTAAAAAGGCAGTTTAAAAAATTTTTAGATAAAGGGACTTTAGATAAAATTGGATTAGGATTAGGGTTAAAAGTGCTTAAAAAATTACAAAAAGCGTCTAAAAACGCAATTGGAGTTTTTGTAAAAACTCAGGTTAGAATTAAACTAAAATTGTTTGTCACCAAGTGGAGCAAATACAGTTAAATTTGATGTGTGCTGGGCTTGAGTTGTTATCTGGGGTTCAGACGGCGCCTTATAATTTGTGTTTGTTCTAATGCGTATTATTGTCATTGTCTTCCGTAGTTCTTCTTGGGCAAGAAATGTATCTCCATGCTTATGACATACGGCGCATTCTGCAGAATAGCCTTGATAAAGACGTAAATAAACGTCGAAACGTCGGCACTTTCTGCGTAAAGTAGAAGTTTTTATTCACTGTCCTCACCCCGCTTACCATTTGCCATCTACTCTCCTTAAGGACGCTAATCAATTCCATTAGTTGCTTTTTTTTAGTTTAGTTAGTTTTTCTTGTTTTTATTTTCAGTTCACTTAAGTATTTCATTTACTCCTATTGGAACATTTCTGTATCATCTTTTGGTATATCATTTTGCCAGTATGGGTTTGGAGAAAAATCTAAATATGACTTGTTCTATGAAACAAAAGTTTATAAAATAATCTTACTGGATAAATGTCGGTATTTTCTATGTTCCTTGATAGCCATTTACTATCACAACACTGTTTCGAACCATCTTGACACGTGTTTGAAAACACCGCATTGCATTCAATACGGCCGGTTAAGTCCCCATTATTAAACTTTTCTTCAAGTAGGACACCTTACAGGTTACTGCCTCACCTCCTCACCAAACTAGTTCGTTATACAGCGATATGGAATTTTTTTTTAAAAGACCTATTGGCGTACTTTTATCCCATAATAACGCCATTTTATCAATTTCGCTTTTTGTTAATGCAACAAAACTTTCTTTTCGTTTGTTTAAATTACTTTGCACTTTCTTTCGTTTAGAGTCACGTGCGTCACGAGATTTTTTAAAAACCGGATCACTAAAAGGTTTGAAAGGAGACATGAAAGTGTTCGTAATACTTTTTTCTACTCGCGTGCGCGAAAGTTTACTTTTCCTCACGCATTCGAGTGCGGAAAAACCTCAAATGGCTACTATTTTGCTTCGTAATTTCTCTTCAACCCGCTATATTCATAAATGTTAACAAACATAACCTGCTTGTCAATAATCATTACCATACCAGCGAGGGAATAATATCCATGGAAAAGTCATCCTCATGTCATTTTAATTCCAGTTCAAGTCTTTCTACTTTCAATAGTTTTTCTTTTTGTACATCATAGCTACCTTGCTGCAGCACAAAACCCAAATTCCACTTCGACATCTACCATAACTTCCCACCAAAAGTACAACATTGGGGAAGCAAATCAGTACAATATTGGGGAAGCAAATCAGTTGTCTTCAGTGGTTAATCTACAAAAGGCGAAAATCTGTTCTTTTGCGTTTGTTATAAATAATAAGTAGATAATATTATGTTCCGTTTTGTGATTAAAAGTAAATATACTTTTGATTTAATATTTCGTAAGTTCGCTCATAGAAAAAATATTTTTCCTAACTTTTGCGGAAAGTTTCTTTTCCGCACTTATTAGGAAAATAACTATTTTGCAGCATTTTCGCCGTTACATTCCAAATAGTTTTGACAACGTATTTTGTAGAATGCGTTAAACTGACTCCATATTGATGATTGCAATTCTTGGTATTAATCGGAGTCATATTATCTACTTCTTTCTGAATTTCTGCTTGGTAACTTACTCCAAAACCGGCCATATCGCCAAAAATAAATTTGGATGTATCACATTTAACTTAGCTTTCAAACTGACAGATGATGAATCGAAAATTCAATTTTAACAATTGGTCCCAAGTTGCATGTATCTATGGCGACGTAATTTATCCGATTTTTTTATTCACTTGCATTTTGTCTTCTTTTCTATTTATCCGATAGCCAACTTTCATTTTATTACCCTCAAATAGCATTAATTGTTCATGAATAAAATTGTCACTATTTTTTTATTTATTGCTAAATGAATAAATGGGATATAAATATTTTACTTAAATGAGTAAGTTCCCTTAAAGAACGTTCTTATCATATTTTTCATTAGAACTTCTTTTCAGTAACCTCTTTGTCATGTGATATTCTCATACCGAGTACGTGATATAAGGGGTCATGATAAGAACGTACTTTTGGCATATTCTTCCAGAGAACATTACGTTCATGTTCCCTTCATATTACTTAAAGAATTTTCTTTTTTGGGTAGCTTGAGGAAACGTGATAGGAACGTGAATATTCTTTTATTGTCATGTGGGTAGTGAGCTTGCCCATCATTCTATAGACACAGGACGTCCAATGAACTTTAATGAACTCCTCATTCTGGACAAAAACAACACTACCACAAGAGAGTGATTTCATCATCCATCAGATAGGACTGCAATCAGCAAAGTAGATAATGTCTTTTTTCTGTAATATTATGGTGTGTGGTTGCGCTGATGCATTGTTTTGGTACTTTGCCCTGTATTAGACATTCATTAAATAGTATTTTCAGACTATTGCCTCCTCGTTTAAGAGCCTAAACGATCACTCTGTGCCCTCCTGAAAATTTATTACTCTTCATTTCAAGAACTTTTGAAAGCGCATCTGCAGCGTAGACCTCTAAAAATCTCTTTATTATCTCCTTTTCTATCAGTTGTAATTTAGCCTTCCTTGTTTTGCAATTTACAAATTTAATTCCTTCCGTTGAAGAGTCCTTTTGCAATGTCAACAAGGTTACAAAAGTTCAGCAGTTTAGGGCTTTTATGGATTAGAGCGAGAGGCACTCTAACGGTCGGTGATCGAAAGGAAAATATACGGTTCTGAATACGGCTTTCCTTGGATGGGAACGAGTACGGCAAGTTAACTAGTTCGGTAAGTTGACGGTGAAATGTATATGTGTGGGGCCCAACAAACGCTAAGCCGCGTTTGTATGCGTAAACAATCGCTTTGACCTAGGAGGGTGTGTGTGTGTGTGTTTGTGTAAATGGGGCTCAACAACCGCTTTAGCCCTGTATATTTTATGTGAATGAGGGGGGTCCAACGATCGCTATGACCCGTGTATGTGATGGTGGGAAAATGGGGCCCAACAATCGCTATGGCCTGTATGTGTGTGGGAAAATAGGGCTTACAAGGATCGGGGCTTCGGTCTGTGTCTATAAGGTTCTACTTCTAGGATTGGCGATGTTTACTGTTCAACGGCTGACGATCGAATCGCCGAAATTTTGCTCCTCAGCTCTTTTATATGAAAACAATGAAAACAAAATATTCAAGGACTGGTTCTACCTAAAGAGCCAGTCGTTCACTAGAATATGAAGGAAATACCCAAATTTAAATACTGGCAAACATGCCGTAAGCTAGCCTACATCTGCTAACCCTTCGGTTAACCCTAGTTGACTTTACTTTTGAAATTTTAGGACCGCCTCCCCAATTCGCAAGAAATTGGAGCAACTTCGTTACAAGTTATAAAATAGTTTACCATTCCGTGTTTGCAGCTGACCCACAGTTTTTTGTCCCTTAACTTGTTCAGCTTCCCATCTGACTTGCCATTTGTGTAACGTTTCTTCCCTTAGTTCAGATTTCGTGGGTACTGTTCTGGGCTCCTGGGTGCTTTCTTCAATGAGTAAGTCAATGTGGAATTCCCGCTAGTTAATGTGTTGCTTCCGTTGAGATCGTCGAGTATCCAGAGATCACCCGAAGCGATGCTTTCTTTTGTGTCGCCATCAGATTTTGTTTGTGTGTTTTAACTGCAATAATCTCCCCCCATAAGGGAAACTATGGGTAAATCTGGAAAAACGAGGGTAAACATTATAGCGTTTTCAACTGGCAGCACTAGTGGACACTGTATTTCCACCTTTTGTTTCTTTGTCAATGTTTTGTATCAGGTTTATATTAAATCATTCAACTTGCTGCTGCCACTTGCTTTCTACATAAAATCGATCAAAAACCCCATGTTACAGTGGTAAAAACCCCCAACCTTATGGTAAAATGTATGTCAATACAGGATCCCTATGCATTTACTTATGGCAAAAAACATCTGAAAACGGTTGAAAGTGGGCTAGAACTCTCGCTGTTTATCTACTAAGCTAGATTCACATCACAGATCTGACTCTAATTAGTGCGCAAACCGCAAGTTTTACACAACATTCGGACTTGTTGGGCACGGTCAATCTTGTTGTCTGTTCTTCACAAAATTATAAAGTCGAAGCTGCCAATAAAACAATCAGTTGAAATTAGCAATATTTGTTGCGTTGTCGACTTTTGTTCAGAGTCCATAAAAATGACAGGTTTTGATAGAAAAGCAACGCAAATAGACATAGAATGCGGAGTTTAAACTTCGACTAGGGTTTGAACTTGAGCTGTAAAGGTGGCCCTTAATAATCGAGGTGAAATAACACGATTTCTCGGCACACGGCCGAGAGTAAGCCTATTCTCCTTAGAAACTCAAGCTGTACTGCCTCACCTATGGCTGCCAAAGAGTTGAACTTAGTGACTATGATAGAACCCAACACATCCCTGTCTTCTTCATGATTGACCCGTTTTGAGCCAAACTAACCTAACGAATTAACAGAAAGCTTCGCAATCAACAAAATATCAATTTGTTTAAGTAATGAGTACTTGAAACCTGTTAAAGTTAAATGTTCAAGAACTGTCCAGAAAGTGATTTTTGTTATATCTAATCTATTCCCTAAACAATACTATATTGTTTCATAAGACGCGAAAGTGCCACTTTTCTCACATGGCTCTGCAGGCAACACCAGCGAGCCAGAAAACTCACTTTAGCTCTGAATAAAACATTAATTTTTCTTCAATCAAACTTTTTATTGTTTCAAGTGCTCATAGATTTGTAGATGATCTGAGAAGCGGCAAGTACAGTTTTTTTTCTCCAAACGTCCAAAAACCGTCACTTTGTGTACGTCAATGAAGACAACAGAAGACTAATTTCTCGGACGGTGGATGCTAGGCAACCCAAGCCGCAGCAAAAGTACTTTTTCTGCCGCTTGTACTTTTAGTGATGCTCAATTTACTTGCAATCAATTACTCATTGTTTATTATTAATCATTCAATTATCAAAGAGTGAAGCTTCTACTCCTAGTACAACAATATACTATAGCTGCCCACCGTCCCTGTCAGGTAAGATGACAGCAGCCAAAGGAAATCAATCGAGAGGCAGAGAAAACGCCTGCCGCTGGGATGACAGTTAATAATTTTATTCACCTTTTTTTATTGTGTGAAATAAAAATACCAGTATCGTACACTGTTTAATTGATGGGTTCAGGTTTAAATAAAATGAAAAAATAAATAATTTATTGTGGCCATTTAATCCAAATTGGACGTTCTGCTAAAATATGCAATTGTTTTCTAGACTATGTTTCTCCATCATCTATGACTAATTGGAAAAAATAATTGTACTCACGGTTAACAACAACTAGTTTTTGCTGCTTTTTTAAAAGAATAATTTAGTAAAAAAAATAATAAAATAATAATTGAATAGAAAACAGAAATTGGTCCATTAGCGAAACCCGCACACTTTTGTGTCCTTTTGGCCACTTTTAATGCTCTTATCCCTGACACAGGTCAAAACAACCGATAGCAAAATTTCCCCCAGGTATAATACCGGGTCTGTCACAAAACACATTATTTATGTAGCGGTGCCCTATTGGGACCATGTCCAATTTGCGGAACATTTGTAAGTTGAGACTTCTTAAACAAGGTTGCCAACTTCAGGCGGAGGCGATTTG
This sequence comes from Taphrorychus bicolor, assembly GCA_951812265.1. Classification (NCBI taxonomy): domain Eukaryota; kingdom Metazoa; phylum Arthropoda; class Insecta; order Coleoptera; family Curculionidae; genus Taphrorychus; species Taphrorychus bicolor. The sequence continues at coordinate 12,670,867 of OX638302.1, forward strand.
TTTACTTAAGAGTGTCGTGGCAGTTTCGGGCACGAAAACGAAAATTCTTGTTTATCTTATGGTGGTTAAACGTCACTAAGTCCCCCCCAATAAAAATTACTCGGATATTCAAAAATAGAGAACGTGAGTCGGTTCGAACATCCCGACCTCCGAAATCAATACAACGATGTATCTTTCTTGGAACTATATGATTTCTCTAAGGAGTACTGTTTGCATCCGGAATATTAAGTAATTCCGCCAGGGTTTTTGAAAATGTCGGTTTTTACTTTCCTTATGGCCCTTTTTCGGGTTTGAGTTACATCATTTCGTACAATGTGGATACTGGCGGCAGAGCAGCAATGATTTTCCGAGACTTGGAAAGGCACGTACTAATAGAGGGCCAAATGTTTAGCTAAGTAACTCTGGAATTTTCACAGCAAATAACGTGGTTATTCGGGTTAATTAAACGTACAAACTGAAATCCGGTTCGGGCAATTTCTATTAATGGATGAATTATATGAAATGTCTCTATATTAAACGAAAATTAAGGCTGATGCTCAGTGTAAAGGGAACGTCGTCATGGTTGTAACAGCCTTTGGCAATTTAAAATTTTAACGTAAGACCCGCTTAAAAATGAAGGAGAATAGAGAAAGTAAGTACGGGGTGTTAATTATAAAATTTCATCTAGCGGGCTATGAAATTTTAACAGAAAAAGATGACATAATCAAAATAAATGGACTTTTGTTTCTCCACCCTTTTCTTTTGACATTTCACAGCCAACTAGATGAAATTTTATAATGAACACCCCGTATTTGCTCCACAGTATAATTTAGAAAACTTTCTCGAACATAAGGTTTTGCAAAAACATTACTGTAACTAAGAATCAGTTAGACCAGCATCAAAAATCGTCATCTGCAGATAAAGTTAAGATTTAGGCTAAAATTAAGATTTAGGCTAGAACAAAAAATTGAACAAGGTGTCTTTTTGCTTCTTTTTAATTTAAATAAATCCTGTCAAAAGACAGCACTTTATGAAAACCTATAGGAAACTGCCTAATTACTTACTACTTTAGGTTAAATTTAACATATAACCGGTACACATAGGATAGTTTAGAAGTTGTACTGCAAGAGGCTTCAAAGGTCGCTGACCAGCTTGCTAACGACATGATTAATTTGCGCAACTAATTACTTAAGCAACTGATGTTGCATCGCTGGAGTTTGATTGATTTCGATACTATTGATTCGCAAGTCGTAGCCCGAAAGCCATTTTGCTGCTTTAAAGGTGAATTCTGATTGAAAATTTATTACTCCGGGCCACGGACAATTCAAATCCCCACGAAAAGGACGAGCTTTAAATCAAAATCCATTGCCATCGGCAGGAAAGCAAATGTGAAATTACTTTTGGCGAACGTCTGCAGGATTCCGTTTCAGTTTTACGTCTATACGGTACTTGATATAAATCTGTATCGGCTCCTGCCGCTGTAGTTTCCCAGTAAAACGTTCAAGATTGCGTCCGACATTTTTTAATTAAAACTGCAGTGCCTGTAACGTTCAGAGATTGTTTTGGGATTAAAAACTTTTTAAACGCAAAAATAGATCGCAAAAAAATTAAGTGATTGCTTAGTTGAATTGTTACTGGAAATGTCCCCCACTTGTCCAGACACAATTTTCGTACAAATTCATTAAAGTTTTAAAGGCCCGAAACGAAAATGGACTTTGATGCAACCGACATTTATCAAAAATGCAGACGGTTTACCCTAATTGAAGAGTCGTGAATATTTTACGATTTTCTAAAAGCTTTGCCCTAATCAGAGCTCGGAACGACCGACGCGACGGTTATATTTAGCTCTCAAAAGTAAAACACAATTTTAGGCTCTGTGATTGTTTGTGCCTATAGATAATTTTATAAGCCCTCGTATTCGCACTGACTATATGTCACACACAATAACCTAACATACAGATTTTCTTATTTGCCATGTTTCCAGTGGTTTCCTCAGATTTTCAAGACTTAAATCAACACAATTTCTCAAATCATTAAATGGCATTTCGGCCTTACTAACGAAAACTAGTGTAGCATACATGGAGTTTTGAAAATTGACATTGAAAAAACGCTCCTTTGCCAATGGACATTACATTTCCTTAAATTTCGGCAGAAGCCTTGCTACGTATCTACTTGCGGCAGAAGCCCTGCTGCATATTAGATATAATAAGTATAGTAGAAATGCAGCAAGGCTTCTGCTCCAATTTCAGTTAGTTTACATGTAAGTTTCTGTAAAGTCCATCTATTTAATGTCCATTTTGCAAAAAAAACATATAAATGCACATTCACAGTAACCAGGAAAGCTGCCGGAGCAGAAACGGTCAAGGTTACCCTTAGTGGCCCTGCCCACTGATTAAGCTTCTCCCCTGAGGACTGGTCAGACCCATTCCTACTATTTCATGACATAGCATTGCTGACTCACTTCTCTCTTATTCTTCATTACTAGACAAGTCATTTCTAAAGGGTGTTTATAAAAAAAGCCTCATAGCAAGCCACTGAATTAAACCTCTTGTCTGAGATAAGTTTATAAAAAAAATTAAAATAGTAACATTTTATGACATTTTCGACTTCTTTCGATTCAAATTTTTTTTTATGAAGTCATCTCAAACCTACTACTAGAATACAGATCATCCCTTAACTACTCATTCGTGGAAGCGGAGCGTATTTAAAAAAAAGTCTGCAGCAGACGTTCGAACCCGGGATCTCTGCAAGCTTGACCTGAGGGTACTAAAAATTATAAAAGCATTATCTTCAAAAAATAAGTTTTGTGGTCAAACCAACCTTCTACCCTGATTCAAGAAGAAAAAGCCTTTCAAATTCTCTTAAGCACCGTAAAACGGGGCGACTTGATACACTTTTTCGTATATTCAACATACTTCCACCACCAATTTGCATATCTGTTTGAAACAAAAAATATTTTGGGTTACTTTGGGATTGTGACTATTGGGACAGACATTAAAATCATTAAAAATCAGGGTAATTTATGGGCAACCTCAAAAAAAAAATTTAAATAACGATTTTTCAAATGTGCAATTGTTTCCATGGATAAGTCAAGTAGGAACGCAATTGAGACGACATGATATTCCTAATAGTCGATTTCATCGGTCTACATAAAACAACCACACTGTTTTGTAGCAAAAATTACAAAACTTTTATTCAACTAAAAATACAACTATCCAAAGCAAATAACATACTAATAAAGACAAACTAAAGAGAAATTCAACAGTATTCTTTGAATATGATAAAAAAGAAAGTAAAATATGTAAGGTACAAACTAAATAAAACTAACTCTTTGAAACAACCTTTAAATTTTAAACCTTTGAAACGTTTTTACAAATGTTTAGTCGTTTAAATTTCAGCTGCCCTCGTCGTAAGAATTCGTACTCTGTGAGTTTTTGTATAATTTCCTGATGATTCCTACATACTCTGCGGTTGGAAATACGAAAGCATCAGAAACTGTCTCGATCAATCTTAAAAACGAGCATAGGAAAGATCCATTTTCTTCGGCGCTTAAAATTTTTGCTACGTATTCCGTATTAGTCTCTACTTCTGTTTTCATACGCACAAAAAAAAGGCTTTATACTTTCGGCTTCCAACCCTTCTCTTATAAATCCGAACCATTTTTCAAGTCGCCCCTGAAATTACACAAAAAAAATGAAATGATGCGTCTCTGGCCAATACAACGAAAAAATGGCGTTTGCAGCTTAACTCACGATTGTTTACTAAATAACCTTTCTGAGAAAAATTCTGCAATGTTTCCGACTTAAAGGGAGGCTTGGTAGTATAGAAAGTTTACTGCTAAAAAAAATTTTATGATTTACCATGATTTTTTCAGAACTAAAAAAACAAACAAAGAAATGAAAAACAAAATCCCTCGCAACCGTCATTCACTGCAACCAAATATCACGAAACGATTTAGCCTTAGTTGGAAGTTAAAACGTAAACCGCTAGATGGTAGTACCTGTTTCAAGAGAAAAGTGCAAATCTTATCAAGTCTCCCCCGTCTTTTCAAGTCGCCCCGTTTTGCGGTAACTAATTTCTAATCTTCTTTCTAATAATACATTTTTAATGAAGGAAAGTATCCCGTCCCATCTCAGAGTCGGAAAATCCTCTCGATGGAGAAAGGCGGTTTCCAGTGTCTTATGGCGTAGTCGCGCCCACCTCTAGCACACTCCCAGAAAGTGGTATGACGACTCTTCGCCTGCTCTACAGATCGAGCTCCATCTCAGAGTCAGAAGTTCCTCTTGACGGAGAAAGGCGGCTCACGGTGTCCTGTGGCGCATTTGCGCCCACCTATAGCACACTCCCAGAAAGTGGTATGACGACTCTTCTCCTGCTCCACAGTTCGAGTTCCACAGTCAAAGGAGTCAACCCGTCCCTCTGATAAAGGAGAGTAGCCCGTCCCATCTCAGAGTCGGAAAATCCTCTCGATGGAGAAAGGCGGCTTCCATTGTCCTATGGCGCAGTCGCGCCCACCTCTAGCACACTCCCAGAAAGTGGTATGACGACTCTTCGCCTGCTCTACAGTTCGAGCTCCATCTCAGAGTCGGAAGTTCCTCTCGACGGAGAAAGGCGGCTCCCAGTGTCCTGTGGCGCATTTGCGCCCACCTATAGCACACTCCCAGAAAGTGGTATGACGACTCTTCTCCTGCTCCACAGTTCGAGTTCCACAGTCAAAGAAGTCAACCCGTCCCTCTAATAAAGGAGAGTATCCCGTCCCATCTCAGAGTCGGAAAATCCTCTCGATGGAGAAAGGCGGCTTCCATTGTCCCATGGCGCAGTCGCGCCCACCTCTAGCACACTCCCAGAAAGTGGTATGACGACTCTTCGCCTGCTCTACAGTTCGAGCTCCATCTCAGAGTCGGAAGTTCCTCTCGACGGAGAAAGGCGGATCCCAGTGTCCTGTGGCGCATTTGCGCCCACCTATAGCACACTCCCAGAAAGTGGTATGACGACTCTTCTCCTGCTCCACAGTTCGAGTTCCACAGTCAAAGGAGTCAACCCGTCCCTCTGATAAAGGAGAGTATCCCGTCCCATCTCAGAGTCGGAAAATCCTCTCGATGGAGAAAGGCGGCTTCCATTGTCCTATGGCGCAGTCGCGCCCACCTCTAGCATACTCCCAGAAAGTGGTATGACGACTCTTCGCCTGCTCTACAGTTCGAGCTCCATCTCAGAGTCGGAAGTTCCTCTCGACGGAGAAAGGCGGCTTCCAGTGTCCTATCGCGCAGTCGCGCCCACCTCTAGCACACTCCCAGAAAGTGGTATGACGACTCTTCGCCTCCTCTACGGTTCGAGCTCCATCTCAGAGTCGGAAGTTCCTCTCGACGGAGAAAGGCGGCTCCCAGTGTCCTGTGGCGCATTTGCGCCCACCTAGAGCACACTCCCAGAAAGCGGTATTACGACTCTTCTCCTGCTCCACAGTTCGAGTTCCACAGTCAGAGGAGTCAACCCGTCCCTCTATTAAAGGAGAGTATCCCGTCCCATCTCAGAGTCGGAAAGATCCACTCGATGGAGAAAGGCGGCTTCCAGTGTCCTATGGCGCAGTCGCGCCCACCTCTAGCACACTCCCAGAAAGTGGTATAACGACTCTTCACCTGCTCCACAGTTCGAGCTCCATCTCAGAGTCGGAAGTTTCTCTCGACGGAGAAAGGCGGCTCCCAGTGTCCTGTGGCGCATTTGCGCCCACCTGTTGCACACTCCCAGAAAGTGGTATGACGACTCTTCTCCTGCTCCACGGTTCGAGCTCCACAGTCAAAGGAGTCAACCCGTCCCCCTAATGAAGGAGAGTAACCCGTCCCATCTCAGAATCGGAAAGCTCCTCTCGATGGAGAGAGAGGCGGCTTCCAGTGTCCTATGGCGCAGTCGCGCCCACCTCTAGCACACTCCCAGAAAGTGGTATGACGACTCTTCGCCTGCTCTACAGTTCGAGCTCCATCTCAGAGTCGGAAGTTCCTCTCGAAGGAGAAAGGCGGCTCCCATTGTCCTGTGGCGCATTTACGCCCACCTATAACACACTCCCAGATAGTGGTATAACGACTCTTCTTCTGCTCCACAGTTCGAGCTCCACAGTCAAAAGAGTCAACCCGTCCCTCTAATGAAGGAGAGAATCCCGTCCCATCTCAGAGTCGGAAAGCTCCTCTCGATGGGGACAGGCGGCTTCTAGTGTCCTATAGCGCAGTCGCGCCCACCTCTAGAACACTCCCAGAAAGTGGTATAACGACTCTTCACCTGCTCCACAATTCGAGCTCCATCTCAGAGTCGGAAGTTTCTCTCGACGGAGAAAGGCGGCTCCCAGTGTCCTGTGGCGCATTTGCGCCCACCTATAGCACACTCCCAGAAAGTGGTATGACGACTTTTCTCCTGCTCCACAGTTCGAGCTCCACAGTTAAAGGGGTCAACCCGTCCCTCTAATGAAGGAGAGAATCCCGTCCCATCTCAGAGTCGGAAAGCTCCTCTCGACGGAGAAAGGCGGCTCCCAGTGTCCTCTGGCACATTTGCGCCCACCTATAGCACACTCCCAAAAAGTGGTATGACGACTCTTCTCCTGCTCCACAGTTCCAGTTCCACAGTCAAAGGGGTCAACCCGTTTCTCTGATAAAGGAGAGTATCCCGTCCCATCTCAGAGTCGGAAAATCCTCTCGATGGAGAAAGGCGGCTTTCAGTGTCCTATGGCGCAGTCGCGCCCACCTCTAGCACACTCCCAGAAAGTGGTATGACGACTCTTCGCCTGCTCTACGGTTCGAGCTCCACAGTCAGAGGAGTCAACCCGTCCCTCTAATAAAGGAGAGTATCCCGTCCCATCTCAGAGTCGGAAAGATCCACTCGATGGAGAAAGGCGGCTTCCAGTGTCCTATGGCGCAGTCGCGCCCACCTCTAGCACACTCCCAGAAAGTGGTATAACGACTCTTCACCTGTTCCACAGTTCGAGCTCCATCTCAGAGTCGGAAGTTTCTCTCGACGGAGAAAGGCGGCTCCCAGTGTCCTGTGGCGCATTTGCGCCCACCTGTTGCACACTCCCAGAAAGTGGTATGACGACTCTTCTCCTGCTCCACGGTTCGAACTCCACAGTCAAAGGAGTCAACCCGTCCGTCTAATGAAGGAGAGTAACCCGTCCCATCTCAGAATCGGAAAGCTCCTCTCGATGGAGAGAGAGGCGGCTTCCAGTGTCCTATGGCGCAGTCGCGCCCACCTCTAGCACACTCCCAGAAAGTGGTATGACTACTCTTCGCCTGCTCTACAGTTCGAGCTCCATCTCAGAGTCGGAACTTCCTCTCGACGGAGAAAGACGGCTCCCACTGTCCTGTGGCGCATTTGCGCCCACCTATAGCACACTCCCAGAAAGTGGTATGATGACTCTTCTCCTGCTCCACTGTTTGAGTTCCACAGTCAAAGGAGTCAACCCGTCCCTCTAATGAAGGAGAGTATCCCGTCCCATCTCAGAGTCGGAAAGCTCCTCTCGATGGAGAGAGGCGGCTTCCAGTGTCCTATGGCGCAGGCGCGCCCACCTCTGGCACACTCCCAGAAAGTGGTATGACGACTCTTCGCCTGCTCCTCAGTTCGAGCTCCATCTCAGAGTCGGAAGTTCCTCTCGACGGAGAAAGGCGGCCCGCAGTGTAATGTGGCGCATTTGCGCCCACCTATAGCACACTCCCAGAAAGTGGTATGACGACTCTTCTCGTGCTTCACCACAGTTCGAGCTCCACAGTCAAAGGAGTCAACCCGTCCCTTTAATGAAGGAGAGTATCCCGTCCCATCTCAGAATCGGAAAGCTCCTCTCGATGGAGAAAGGCGGCTTCCAGTGTCCTATGGCGCAGTCGCGCCCACCTCTAGCACACTCCCAGAAAGTGGTATGACGACTCTTCTCGTGCTCCACAGTTCGAGCTGCACAGTCAAAGGTGTCAATCCGTCCCTCTAATGAAGGAAACTATCCCGTCCCATCTCAGTGGCGGAGACGCGCCCACCGATAGCACACTCCCAGAAAGTGGTATTACGACCCTTCTCCTGCTCCACAGCGGATTCAGAGTGGACTGTCCACCATTCCTCTGTTGCATGTGTCTGTTTAGTCTGCAATGGCTACGATACCTATAAGGTCTCCCAGGCACTGCCGAGTTCTCGCAAGTAGCCACGAGGCCTTGGATCTATCCAGGTTAGGGTAGATTTTCTTGGTCTGTCTACATATTCCTAAATGTGCGTAGTTTGTCTTGTACTATCCCATGCCCACTCATTTAGAGTGTGAGAGACGTACCTATTGCTTACTCCTAGACATGGCTCCGGTCCAGTAAACACGTCTGGGAACCATGCGTTCATCAGCGCGCTTCTTTCCCTCAATTCCCCTATGTCCAGAAACTCAGCCCAGAGTTACCCTTTTTGATTATTTCTCCCACTGTCTCTAGAGCACGCCTGCAGTCCTGAACAAGCTTCGAACTCGTCCTGTTCCTGCAGATGGCTTGCAAGGCCGTCTGACTGTCAGAGTAGATAATTGTTCTGTTCTGCTCCTTGGTTGACGGTCCTTGGTCTGGTTGTGTAGCCACTTCGAGTACTGTAAACCCCTCGCCTGGAAAACCGTCGTGTGGCTTCCCAAAGGAAAGCTCTCGCTCCTTCATGATTTGCTTTCGATATTCCAGATCCTGACAATTGTGGATCACCCATTCTTGATCCGTCTGTATACCATTCTTGATTATTCTCAGAAGGTTGCTGGAGCAGCTCTTCTTTCAATTCTTCTCTTGTTGGGATGTTTATCCCAAATGGCTGTTTTAGTCTCAGCCGATGGCAAGGGCGCCCCTCCTGCGACAGGACAATTGGGATGTCCTGCTGGAGGAGACTGGCGACCTGCGTGTGACCGCTTCCCATGACTGTTTCCTTCCACTGGTCGCAGCAATCCATCCTCCTGCAGGAAGCCATCGCATCCCTCTTCATTCAGATTTGAAGCTCCGGCTGACCCAGTTAGGCATTGAAAGCTGGTTTGAACGCGCCCGTTATGGCGCCTGTTCTCTGCAGTTTGGCCAACCTCAACGCATAACAGGCCAGTAGACCACAAACCCATAGGATATGCTCAAGCTCTGTCTTGCCAGGATTGACTGACAGTTCCGTCTCGCGTCCAATATGAAAGTAAGTTTGGTTACACTTCAGCCGATAACGGCTCTGTACACCATGATGGTTAGATCCTTCACTGCTGCATCAGCGACAAAAGATCAATTCACCGATATGTAGGCTTTTTTTTTTATTTAAAATTATCTTTTTCTTATCAATTACTTTTATTTAATAATCATCAGACTGAACATCAAACAGGGAAATAAAATGTCGCATTGACCAAGCTTGAGAGGCATTCCTGAGGTTCCGAAGAGTGCTTACCTGTTCCGATTTTGACCTTAACCTGAGATTGAGGTTCATCGAGTGCTACGTTTGGTCGGTGCTGCTGTACGGAGTGAAGGGCTGGACATTGAGGGCGACTGCAATTAACAAACTGGAAGCTTTTGAGATGTGGCTGTATCGCAGAATTCTGAAGATACTTTGGACGGCCAGATTAACAAACGAAGACGTCCTAAGACGTGTCAACAGACAACGTAAACTGTTAGAATTGATCAAGAAAAGAAAAAAGGCATATCTGGGGCATATAATGCGAAACACGATATATCAATTCTTGCACCTATTGATTGAAGGCAAGATCGAAGGCCGGAGAGGGATCGGAAGGAAAAAAAATGTCCTGGCTGCGAAATATCAGACAGTGGACAGGCCTACACTATGCACAGTCGTTGATATACATCGCAAGGAATAGGGAAGCAATGGAAAATGTTATCGCAAACATCCATTAGTGGATACGCACTGGAAAAAGAAGAAATAATCATCAACGTCTTGCCAGATGTTTACATTCAATATTATTAACAATTTAACAATTTTTTCAAAGTCTAAAAGACGTAATTTATACTCAAATTATCCAAACATTCGAAACGCTTTATTTACATAATAGTTTCCATGGTTACTACAGATTTTTTCTGTCAGAAACGAGGGGCAGGGAAGACTTTGCCTGCAGCTGGTTTGACGGTAAGGTAATGAATTGTTTGAGTAAGTGGCATTTAGAGATAAAATAATTTTAACCATTCCAAAATTTACACTTTTATAAACAATACGTGCAAGATAATTCAATTAGACAGCTTTAATATCCCGCCCTGGCTATAGCCAAATTGGTCCAATTTCCGTGTTTCACCAAAGATCATCTTCGATCTAATTTAGTAGATTAACTCGGAGCAAATCGTGGCGGAATCGGAAAGGAAATGTAGGAAAGCAGTAATTGCTTCTCAATTTATTTGACCTAAATTTTCGTATGACGTCCGACGAGGATAATGTTATTTTCACTTTCGGAATGCTGAAGTTCCTCTTATTCAATCGTCTCCAAGCTATATCCAATTTTGTAAATTGCTGTTGTGGGAAAATAGACGAACCCAGTTTTTTTTTAAATATATCAACGATCCTTGCGTAATGTTATTTGAATAGTACGGAAAATGGGATTTAGAAAGCACTTTCAATAAATTAGAGAACTGCTAAATTGAAACTAAATTTGTAAATTGCAGTCGGTTGCGCGGCGTTGTGTAAATGATTTTATAAAGTCAAAACCCAGAAATTGATTTCGAATTCCAATCGCAAATTCTCAGTTAATGCTCGAATTGATTTGATTATTGCAAATTAAAAGGCCGGGCCAGCTGACCAATGGCAAACCAGACAATCCGAATTACCAGCTTGCCTTCGTTACACAGTTAATAACCGGAATTAGATTAAAGGTCGTCCCAGCCGAGGAAATTTCGATAATCACCGTGCTAACCCGATTAATGACCTATCCATACCTGGTCTGGATGCGTAATTAATGGTTCTAAGCTTGGGGCTAAAGCATGAGCCTTCAGTTATTTAAAGACGTACGAGCCAATTGAATTACAAATCTGTCATTTCGGGCTACAACACCTGCTGGTATATGCATAAATCCAGAAGCAATAAGCTTTAACGTCGATTGACGGAACAACATTTGAGTCCCCGTTTATAATATCAGTGCTGTCGATTCCATGCCTGCAGAGACGATTGTATTTCAAATGCATTTGGGGAATCCGCATCAACGGTCGCAGCAGTCCTTTGTAGAATCTTTTTCATCTAGTAATTGCAATTATTCGGAAGGAATCTAACAACAAGGTTCAGGAAAAAAGCCTTTGCTGTTTTAAAACTCGTTAAAACAAGCGGCCCTTCGGCATGATAACAGCAGGACTGGCGGCCTTTCGCCTACCAGTGATTGATTGATGGTCGGACCTGGCCCCTAGCTTATACGACGACCCATTATTCAGAATTTTTGCATTATTTGAGCCGGCTTTGTCGGATATAAAGTTGGGGGTGACACCAATGGGCGGAATATTTAGAGGCTCCGCTGACGAAAGGTTCAGTTAGTTCTGTTTTGTGCCCGACAATATGTCACGGGGGGAGTCAAAAAGGGAAAAAAATCTCGGTTTGCGCATTTGGAGCATTGATTCTAAACTATTCAATTTCTGACTAGTGCGATTACTATAATTGGGTAGATTAGACTAGAGGTGTGAAAACTGGTTAATAAATATCATATAGGAGTAGCTCATAGAGAAATGTTCAAGGCCTGAGGAGGTTACTGCATAAAAACAAAACGTCGGCGAAAAGTTAATTGCATAATTTCCGTTCATCGTTAATTCAACCATACAATTCAAATTGTTATACCTGTTACATTTGGTAGGAGCATCCGGCTAGAGTCTCCCAATAAAAACTGCCATTTAGTACTAATTTTTTTAGAAGTAAAACAGAATTTTTCCCTATGGGGAATTTATACATATCTTTTTATGACAATCCGTGTTTACTAAGCAGCATGTCTTCATAGGTTTTTGGGTGTTTCCGTTATTCCCGAGTTGGTTTCCCTTGATATATCAATATGAGCTCTGCAAATTATGTTTTAAAAAATTACCTTTTAGAAAAATTACAAATTCAACTAATATTAAAGTCAGAATACATAAACTCATTTGAACAGTACGACGTTTTAAATGAATCTCAATTTAGATAGCTTTTGTAGAATTAAATACACTCCCAAGTATCTACTATCTATTCTAATTATTCTACTAATGCTTGCTAAAATCGACTATGATAATGTGATTAAAAAAGCTTAAAAAAAGCCAATATATTTCGAAATTATTACCTTGTCGAAAATATTCCGTCACTATTCGGCTTTTCTGACCAATATTTCGGCCAGATATTGACTAAATTTTTTCGGAACCGTAATGAACCGTGATGAAAAAATCAATTTCCTAACTACATATTTTACCACTTTATGATGGTAAAGCCAATTTCTCGCTTAAAAAAAAAACAATTTTTTCTACGACTGCCTCGAAAATCAACCAACTACTATTGAAAATCGCATATTGCAAACAACATGCGCAAAGTGCACATTGCGCGAACGTGAGAAAAGTCCACTTTGTAGACGCTTCTGATTGCTTTGCACACGCCTTGCATATATTTTATAATACGGATGATCATTATTTATGAAGCAAAATCGCAGTCGTAGAAAAAGTATAGTGTGCAACACGTACGAAAATCACTCTTCACACTTTTATGACGTTGTATCACTTGTGTCCAAATCGTCACACTCGTGTAAAAAGTGCAATTTTTGACACTAGTTGCACAATGTACTATTACAAATTATTGCTTGCATTCCTAAATCTGGTTTTTCATTAAACGACCTGTACATGTAGGTTCAAAATGCCGGCAAGATTGATTATCTTGTGTGACTTGTGTAGAAGTGTCTCCTCAAAAATTTGATTACTGATTACAAGTCCTAAGTAATGGGCTAAATCTTAAGTGCTAAGATAAACTTACTGTAAATGTAGAGGAGTCAACTGACCAAAAAAATTACTACTTTCTTTATATCCATATCCTGTAACTAAATGAAATAATTAATATTTGGTAATTTTGTAGTCATCTTGGCTAACGCAACTTTTAGTTATATTTCTAGTCAGAAAAGCCACGATTTTACTGCAATAAAGTAGACATTTTATTCAGTAAATGATCGGAAGTTTTAGCCAGGTTAGAAAACGTAATCATTACCAAAATGTTAACATAACTCAAGACTCCTGAGCACCAAAAAATATAAGTCCGAATTTAATAAAAATCAGTTACAATTTACTAAAGAAATAAATGTATGCTGTATCATAAGTTCCTGCGGATGAATTTTTTTAGCTAAACGACTTTGCCTGGGATTTTTTCCAATAGTAGTGGCAGCAGGGCTTTTAGTGTCTGATTCAAAAACCTCAGACCTTCAAAGCAGCAATATCCGGCAGTGGAGATTGTGAAATCTGGGCCTTTATTTACACCATATTGTTTCCCGGCCGCATCAAAATGGAGTTACAGAAACCGGATCGCAAGATCGCATCAAAATACAATTTCTCCTTATCTCCTCGGTGGGCTTATTGACTTAAATTCGGAAATATTCGATATAGAAAACACAGTTTCCTTCCACTCAGTTCCCTTCGAGTCCCGGCCTGCCGAATTTAATATTGAATTTATAAACTGGAAAATATTAATAACTTCTTGCCAACCGGGGTGAATGCAAAAGGCATCTCGTTTCGATCTTGAATGTTGTCCAATTAAGCAGGATTTTTTCCAAGAGCAGCTGCTCGGAATTCGTTATGAGGATACAACAAGAAACTTTGCGAATTCGTTATGAGGATACAACAAGAAACTTTGCGAATTCGTTATGAGGATACAACAAGAAACTTTGCCAATTAAACATGGAATCGTTTATTGGAAAAAGTTCGTTACGTTTGTTCTTTTTACCTGCCCTTCTCGTTATGGGGGCAGGTAAAAAGCAAAATCTACTTAAGGCGTACATTTTTTCTTTCTGTTCCATTGGGGATTTCGTGCCTGACATATTGTGAGCTTTACAGCATGAAAATATCGAACTGACACTTCTTTCTAATGGTTTTCCACCGTAATGGAAAACAACCCTTACCAAAGTGCTCATATATCAGACAGCATGTCGATACATGGCAAAGGACTTCGCAGGTAAAATGGAAAAGAACTGAGGCATAGTAATTAATAGCAGTCAGATCGAAAGTTACTTAGGAGGAAACCACATTATAGCCGAAAACCGAATGCAGTGATTAAGTAGAGAATCTGTCTTGGAACTGGGACGCCACCATGAGTTAAATCATTTATCAATCCATCGTGAAAGCCGGCCCTAGACTAGACTTCTTTTGAAGGATGTGCTTTCTGTTGGTTTCTAGTAAATTTATTTACTTTCTGAAACCGTTGGAAGAGCTAGAACTAAATTGAAAATCGCTTCTGCAGGATGAGGTTAAAAAAATTCGTTTCGGGGCAGAAAAAAATCATGTCTCAAGAAACTTTGAAAATTAATGTAAAGCGATTTAGTCGAACGTCGCGGTCCCGCCTGTATTCTATTTTACATAGTCCCACTTCCGATTCGAAACGAAGAGTTTCCTCGGCAAGACCGATTGCTTCGACCTGAGTTTTTCACATCGAACATTTATTTCTGGTTTGTTCCTTTTGCGTTACTTCGAAATTTTGGTTTGGGCGATTTATGCCCTGTCGACACGAACTAGCACGGTATAAATTGGTCTCCTCACTTTTATTAATAGTCCGCCCTATATCGAATAACGCCGGTAATATATTAGCACGATGCTTTTGACTGCTGTAATTAGCTGGATAATCAGCTGAATCAATAATAATCATAGTGGAGTGTCATCTAATGGTGTTTCATGTAGGGCCGAAATGTTTGAGTTTACAATTTGGCCGCGGGATTAATGAGGTGCTTTTGTTTGGTTTGGTAATTTTAAATCAACACAAGTCGACACTATTTTGTGAGTTAACCTCGTCTAGTATAAATGACTTAATTTCGCTTGCAGGTTTTCCAATTGTGAAACGAAAATAGTCATTAAGATACCTAGGGCATTATAAGGATAATAACGAAAGAGGTCGACAGTGTAGAGCCCTAGGGTCTCTGGCCCGAGGGGTAGAACGAATTGTACGTATTTGTTGGTTACATACATGTAAATTGTATTTATTATGTTCTGATATGAATTGCAGGTGCCTATACCTAACCAGGCATTTACCTTGGCAACAGACAACAATGATTGTTTTACTGTTAAATTACTGTCAATTTAAATTCATAATGCCCCAGGGCGTTATTTTTTTATTTATGCACCCAAGAGCCCTTATTTTTAACATAAATGACTTTGACAGAAATCAATTATTATGAAATAATAGACCGGTCGGACATTAACGCCCCATACATAACTTTATAAAATATAGATAAAAAGCAGACATAGGGGGCTCTGAAGGTGGTTAAAAAAAAAGCTCCCAAGCCCCCACCCCATCCAAAAGTGCCGGTATTGGCCGATTTCCACGCAGAAACAGCCGAAATGGCGAACAGACGAACTCGATTTGTTTGTATCGCAAAAATGGCGTCGGTTTTTGTGTCTAATGATAAACTTTAATTTATTTCTGGTTTTCAATATAAATTTAATATAAAATTTTCGGGTGTATCACGTTATTAAGTGGTTTGCTGTGATATGTGGGTAATGGGGATGTTCCTACATGGAAAAGAAAAGGAGCAGAGGCGATGGTGTAGCAACCATACCACCAAGTCCCGCAACCGCTTAACTAACTTAACTCTCGTTACCGTTAACCTCGTCTAGTATAAATGACTTAATTTCGCTTGCAGGTTTTCCAATTGGGAAACGAAAATAGTCATTAAGACACCTAGGGCATTATAAGGATAATAACGAAAGAGGTCGACAGTGTAGAGCCCTAGAGTCTCTGGCCCGAGGGGTATACTTCGACCGAATTGTATGTATTTGTTGGTTACATACAACAATTCGACCGAATTGTTGTATGTAAATTGTATTTATTATGTTCTGATATGAATTGCAGGTGTCTATACCTAACCAGGCATTTACCTTGGCAACACACAACAATAATTGTTTTACTGTTAAATTACTGTCAATTTAAATTCATAATGCCCTAGGGCGTTATTTTTTTATTTATGCACCCTAGAGCCTTATTTTTAACATAAATGACTTTGGCAGAAGTCAATTATTATGAAATAATTGACCGGTCGGACATTAATGCCCCATACATAACTTTATAAAATATAGATAAAAAGCAGACATAGGGGGCTCTGAAGGTGGAAATTGACATTTCAAAAAAAGCTCCCAAGCCCCCATCCCATCCAGAAACAGCCGAAATGGCGATCAGACGAACTCGAATTGTTTGTATCGCAAAAATGGCGTCGGTTTTTGTGTTTAATGATACACTTTAATTTATTTCTGGTTTTAAATATAAATTTAATATAAAATTTTCGGGTGTGTCACGTTATTAAGTGGTTTGCTGTGATATGTGGGTAATGGGGATGTTCCTACCTGGAAAATAAGAGAAGCAGAGGCGATAGTGTAGCAACCATACCACCAAGTGCCGCAACGGCGGGGAGCCCGCTGAACAAAGAGGCCCTAAGCGAAGCCGTTACTTGGTTGATTGAAACATTGATTTTAACAAGGCACAAAAATCAAATTTGGCGGGGAATCCTTCTACTGGGCTCGCTCTTGGGTCATGCAAGTTATCAAGAAATTCCGTTTTATTTCAACGGTTCTATCCAGTAAACCAGATTCTCCTTAAGAATTAAAAAACGTCCAACAGTAGCAATGTAGGTAGGTTTGAAGCAGTAACCACTAAAGCTAATCTCATGCTTAAAATTATGCATGATTGCAATTTGAAAAAACAGTATTGTTTTGTGTAGGTATTGGTGATTGTGATTCAAAGAGCTATTTCTATGCAAGCAACAAGGGACTACAAAGCTATATATAACATAGATTGATAAGTCAAAAGCAAACAGAATAGTTCACTTTAAAATTTGGTTGTCTCTGCCCTGCTGTTTCTCAAGGGCAAAAATCCAGAGGCATGATTAAAGTAAGTACCATAGATGTTTTTTTTTACTTAATTAAGACAAATTGTTTCTTCTGTCATAGTTTTTTCCTCCCATGATGTATTTTCAGTATTTTGTATGCATTTTATTAGGTTTTTTTTAATGTTTGTATAAATATCTTAAATAATATCTACTTATTGGTTTACAGGAACTAAAACCCATGGCATATTTCTCAGTTCCACACTCTGCACCCCTGACCTTTGAAATGATTCATTCCGCCTACCACTTGCACACATTGTTAACAGAATTAAATATTCTTAGAGTGACTACTTGAGTAAGCTGAGGGGGACTACAATCACGAAAAGACACATGGCTAAGGAGACTCAGGTAATTTGAAAGAGCTCAAGCTGAAAAACCATTTTATTTTTCAGTATGATTTATTTCAACCGTATTTCTACAGAATGTTACAAAAAAAGAAGGCAAATTTGTGAACCACAGATTCTTTGATGAAAAATAATGGACCTTTTATTACTCCATTTTTCTTTTGGTTGTTTCCTCGGTTGTAAATTTTAAAGTAATTTAATTTTGTAAGTCAAATAATCACCTCTCAAAGGATTTATTTCATATTTGGTAGACCTATTAAGTCGAAAAAGCCACATACTAGAACAAAATTTGACAGCCAATATAAATAATATCTTAATGTACTTTTTGCGCCCTTTGAACTTTTTTGGTTCTAGGCTGATGGCTTCCAATCAAGATCTGTTTAAAATAACAATATAGCTCCAACATGTTGTTTTAAAAAATCTTGATAAAGTTTTTTTGAGACTATTTTACTAGAGTATTTTACACAGGAAAATTGTCATAGCAACAGCCTATCTTCTACTGACAAAACTGCTACCTGGTCCTACCTGGACAAAATCAACATGCTGGTTTTTCAGCGACAAAATTTTGTTAGGGTCAAGTAAAAGGTTTTGTCAGTTTGACGAGTGTCACCTATTTGCTTTTAACTGCAGGTTGAAGTTTTCTAGTGAAATAGTCTTGTCGAATACCATTCCAGATAAAATTTGCTAAGGCAAAATATTTCTCTTGTTTTATTCAAGTTACTTGCTCTTTGGCAATTTCGTTCATGACATTTTTTACAAAACCTGTCCTAAATGTCATTCACAAAATTGCCTAGCAATAAACTTTCATACCAATCAAAATATTTTGCCGGAAAAATTTTCTCTCTTATTATATTATAAACAAGGAAACTCAAAATTAATGCTTGGTTGCTTCTAAAAAAAGGACGTAAAAGTACTTGGAAGGTCTTTGATTGCAAACTAAAAATCAATTTGTCCAAAAAATTTCATACTTTTTAAGCAACTTTTAAACAACTTCTTATTTCCATTGGGTGTCAGTTAATTTTAGAACCTATTTTTCTTATTATGCAGCTCTTTAGACTTAATATCCCTGCTAAATGAAACAAATACTTTGGGGAATAATAAAATGATTCAATAAAATAATTTTAAAAGTTACAACTTCCATAGCAAACGTGAGACTCTAAAATGAAAAATTGGTTAATAAAAGTCCCATTATTTTTCATCAGAGAATCTGTGGTTAACAAATTGGCCTTCTTTTTTTAACACCCTGTATATTGTTATCTCTAAAATAATATCATTATTAGGTATTCTTCATTTTTTTTACCTGATCTATACAAAGTGAAAACGTGCTTTTCTACTATACACAATGAAGTCTCATCATTTGTTCCTCATATTACTTTACTACGGCAATAGTGAGCAGTCATCACATAACCCAACAGCTATACAATGCCCATTTTTCTGTTCATTCATCCAATTCAGGTGGTTAGCAGGTTTAGGACAAATGAATCACCCTTGTAGTTCGAAAAACGGCCAACGTTTCGACGTATAATTAACATCTTCTTCAGGGCTATGACATATAATGCGAACACACTACTTAATGAAACAGGAAGGAACAAACATGATAATTTAAATACTTGCACAGGTGACAACAAAGTACAAACATTGATGATACGCTGATAATCAGCGTATCATTAAGCATTTCATTAGAGTATTTCATTAGAGCTGTTTCCTTAAGTAATGTAGTCTCATTATATGTCACAGCCCTGAATAAGACGTTAATTATACGTCGAAACGTTGGCCGTTTTTCGATCTACAAGGGTGCTTCATTTGTCCTAAACCTGCTAACCGCCTGAACTGTAAGTGCTAAGGACGCGAACCACCATCACCACATTCATCCAATGTTCCATTATTCTCAATATGTCCGTGGGCTTTTCTGCAAGGAAGGACTTGATGTAATTTTGTTTACTCCCCAGCAATTTGATGCTGGATGTGTAGAGTTTTCAAAGTGGTTTTTTTATTAAAATACGAGGTGATATATGGAAAAAGTGTAAAAAAAATGCTTTCAACAGTATCATTTTTATTATGCACTTGGCCAATACATAGACGAGTAGATATGCAGTGTGGATTCTGGTCCAATTTGTCAAATTTCCATAAGGAAGTCTAAGGTCCGTTTTGCAGAAAACCTCACCCAAATGTAACAAGCTAAGGAGCTTTTTATTAATTTGGACTATTCAATAAGTTTTTGAGAAGTTGATGATGTGGTGATATTAGTTCTGCCATCTGAATCTGCATCGCCAATTGTCCATTCCAGAATTACGTCATTTGACATGTGTGCCCCTCAAGGCAATAAGGCCAACTATTAAAATATCAGACAAAACATTAAGAACACGCGTTTGATTTGAGGTATATTTAACTACGTTAATATTTAGTAAACTAAGTTATCCCTTAAAGTCCCTAATATTCATCAAAATTGTTGATTTTTGGAAATTATGCCATTTTTGTAATGTCGTTAATGTGCAAATGTGTGCTGAATGAGGTAACATTTCATTTTTTTCATTTCCTTTTCTGGCTGGTTAGCGGACGTAGAAATTGATTTTTTGTTTCTTTTAAAGGAAGCGAAAGCCACCTAATAAATGGAGATGTATTGTTTGCATTTTAGAGCTGGATAGTAGCTAATTAATTACTCTTTAGTAGCAGATAAATACCTATTTATTTATATTTAAAATTGTGAGAAAACCAGCGCTTATTCCTAAGTTGTCTCTTAAGCAGAAGCCCCTAGACTATTTGTAGCTGTAAATCCTAAACATCAAAATAAATATGATCTTTAACATTAATAAACTGGCAGCGGTGTTACTATTTGTTTATACTTTATTTACCTGAGATTATAAATTATATAAGTGAAAATTTTGTTAATTAAATGCAAAAAAAAACAACAGAAAAATATTTTATTGGAGATGTAGTATACTATACGTAGAAACAACATCTGAATTGTCATGATTCTTATTCACTTTTTTCGTAAAAACAAGGAAAATTTGGTTTGTGTGAGTATGCACTTTTTATGCCCTCAAAGCATTTTGTCAAAGTCACGTGTTCTGGAATGGTCAATTGAGAGCAACTTGCTACGAAGTGAGGGCATTTAGTAGATGATGGGGTTGGATTAGACGTCTTTCTGGTAGGTTTCCGTCTCGAGATTAAACCCTAATAAGGTCAATGTTATCACCATCTACCAGCATTCTTTCAAAATTGACGCTAATGAAGATGATACCCTCTATTACTGTGAACGTTTGGATAGCAGGTATAGGATAAGAAGCTACTTCACTTTTTTGAAATTTCCAACGTGTCGACCTTTAATTGAGGTCTTCCTCAGGGGGGGGGGGGGCCCAACAACTGTTGTTGGGTTCCTCTCAAGCTGTTGTATGGTCCTGTGGTGTCTCGTCTAAGTATACTATAAGTCCGTAGATGTGTAAGTACCGATATGGTACTTTATTTTAATTTTCATGACAAGCTTCTCTGATTGAAAAAGCCCTGAGGAAGACCTCAATTAAAGGTCGACACGTTGGCAATTTCAAACACCTGCTATCCAAACGTTCACATTAGTAAATAAAGAACGCTAAGCACAGATGAAACCCTTTATTATTTCGTTGTTGAAGGATGACCAAGGGTGTTTCTTCTTAGAGACGTTGTGATTCAAAGACTCTGGAAGGAAAATTCGGTATGTTTGACAACGGTGTTTGTACGTCTCTCAAAGCAGTTTGTCAAAGTCACGGGTTCCGGAATGGTCAATTAAGATAAATTTGCTACGAAGTGAAGGCAGTTTGTGGTTGATGGGGTTTGATTAAACGTCTCTCTGGTAGGTTCCGGTGTCGAGATTGAAATACAAATAAGGTCAATGTTAAGACCACCACCCACAGATATGTTTTAAGTTTGATGATGGCTCTTCACTGATGGATGAAGATTTTAATGTCCCTAAAGAGTTTTGGGTCTCGCTACCCTGTTCGAGTCTGTGCTCTTGTACATCTCTGGAGGTGCAGAATATGGTTAAACCATATCTCACCATGGGCTTCTTCTTTAGGTGCCCTGTTCTCTTCGGACGTTGACAATCATGAGCGCTATCTGAACCTCGTCTACAGCTCGGCGGAACAATGTGGTAGTGCTCACTCCATACCATTGCCTTAAGTTAAGTTTTTTAGTCAGGACACCAGGTCATTCTTTAAGATGTGATCGAAATACTCCAGTTTGCGCTTTTTTAATGTGAACATAACTTCCACTTGCTTGTCGAGGCGTTGAAGTACCTCGGTGTTACGCACACTTTCTACCCAGGAGATTCTTAATAGCCTTCTGTACGTCCACATTTCAAAGGCTTCCAATTTTTTGCACATCGCATCTGTGGAGGTCCAAGCTTCCTTTCCATAAAACAGTTTGTTGAGCACGTAACAGCGCAGTTTTCGGATGCTTAAATTTCAAGCTTAAAGTTTTAAGCTTAAATTTCTGCTGCAAAGTACATTATTCATCCTCAGGAACGGGCTTTTTTGACACCACTTTTTGTTAACCAAGGGCATAGACAGAATTAAAATCTTAAGCAATAAGTTTTGTGTGTTTTTCCTCATTTAGTTGGTCAAGAGCAATATTTTGGTCAAACAGGTTAAGAAAACACTTAAAACATAAAACTTGTTTTTAATTGTGTCTGTGCCCTTTATGTCACTTAAGAATAATGCTTTATGGGCCATTTGCACCAAACAATTTTTAATTACATCTAGTTAAGGCTTCCTTTATTACCATGGTTACTTATGCTTATAACTATGGTTTAGGGATCCTTAACTTTAGGTTAACCTAAATTTGCTCAGTAGAAACATAGTTAAAGGCCGTTTGCACACCTTTTCTTAAAAAATTTGGTAAGTGACAGATCGAGTGACATCAATGCATTTTATAAGGGTTAAATTCCACTTAGATCAACATTATGGGGAAGGTGTGCAAATGGCCCTCAATGGAACATTTTAGTATAAAGTTTAAACATGATAGCTGAACTTTCATTACAGAAAATTGATAAACACTTCTTGACTTTGCCCGTTACAGTAGACAATTTCAAACTATAAGTCAAACAACATCCACTGATTTTATTTTTTGCAATCTGTTTGGAAACACATTGTTTAACTACCAAGTCAAGTGTTAGGGGCGTAAAACCATTAGTATCACAAAATCACAATATTTTATATTTATTTCTTTTTCTAGAAAAGCCCGAAAAGAAAACATTTTGTTCCTGATAATTCAGTCAGACACAGAATAATATTACAAGGTATTATTTTTAGATGTTTATGTGTTTATTTGGTGATAATACAATTTAAATAGATATGTTTTCCCTTTTAAGTTATATAAAAACGTAAATTGTATATAATAAGGCCTCAATGTTCGTGTATTTTAATTATGTGTCCTTCCTCCATTCCACTTTAATGTTTTAATAAACGGTTGTCGTACATAACAATTTATTCTTCTAATAAAGCAGGTAGGTTAGCAAGTACCTAAGTGGTTTTTGAAATTAAGGCCATTTCAAATTGATATTCATCTAGCTGGCTGGAAAATGATATGTAATATGCACACAGTCTACTAGATGAATATTTATTTGATATGAACATTACCTGTGGATAAGAAAAAACTATGCATGGATAATTGTTACGATTCGGGAGGGTAAATGATTAAGCTGATTGCTAATGGAAATGCAACCCGAATGCGCTGTGCCACTTGTCAGCTGTGGCAGCTTTGGGAGCAAAACTTGGCCTGTCATAATCGTCACTTTAGTTGATTGACTTTGACACACACACACTTGTACAGTCCTCCATCGCGACTTGCGGTGTAGTGTCTCTCACTCGAAGTGACCAACCCAAATCCATTGATGGTCTTCAGTTCGCTTCCTTTGCACTGAGTTCACTTATGTAGGTACAAGATAGAGATATCATAGACAACTTAATAACCAAGAAATATTCAGACATCTTTGGTTTAAATGTGTGTATTTTCAAATCTATAAAAATCATAATTCCAGTCAAAAAGCTCATATACCGTTGTGTAGGAGAAAACTAGAGAACTACTTAAAAAAAGCCATAGAAGTGTTTTCTTGAAGGTTGACATGTCAGAGGTTTCCAACTAGAGAATCGTCTCTCTTCTGCCTATATTATCCAAGATTTTTGAGAGGGCATTCACTACTGAAGAAGGAGAACATTACTTCGAATAGCATAATTCATTCTTCGACTGCCAATTTTGTTTCCACAGAGGGAGGGATACTACTCAATCAGTGCATCTATTGGTACATGTGTATGATTCTTTCAAGGACCGGGGTCAGACCAGCGCCTTGATGTGTGACCTCTCTTAGGCATTCGATTGTGTCTTTCACGAGGTCCTGGCTCAGAAGCTCGGGGGCTATAGCTTTGGTATAGAGGCCGTCCAGCACATCCGGGATTATCTGAAGCATCAAGTCCAGTCTGCTAGGATATCTGCTGAAAGGAGGGTAAATATGGAGGTTCTACAGATCTCAAGACTGGGGCTCTTATTGTTTCATATCTGCATAATTGACCGTACAGAGACTTTCACGGGGGTAATTTTAAGCTTCTTGCGGATGGACGACACAACCCTGTCTTTCTCTCGATGAATGACACAACTCTGTACACTGCTCCTTGGAGAGCAGTGTAGTTTCCACCGCCCGAGCGACCTACGCTCTAGCACAGCTCTGGTTCTGCTCAAATTGCCTACTTCCTCACACCGATAAAGACCTGAAGATCCCATTTACAATAAGGCCTACAAGCATAAACTCAAGGGTAGCACGTGTTGGTGTGTTTTTTCCTGTGTTATGAAAGAATGCGCATTGCTACGATAGAAGATGAAACAGAAATTTGCGCGGCCCATCATTTAGGCTCTAGGCTAGTGGAACCGTAGGCGCGCGACATAGAAAAATTTAGAGAGATGGAAGATAGAGGTCTACAGTTGCTGCTACTCTCGTGTCGGAGGGTGAAACATTTCTTTATTTCACATAATGCACGATTTTATAACTATTCTTATATAACCACGACATATAAAAAATGCTTCGACAAATGCAACGAGTTTTTGTGGTTCTATTGTCGTTCAAAAATTTTCTAAAATTTTTTTTTTGGCCTATTCTCTGCATGTTTTACCATTTAGAAACAATCTGGAGAACTAATAAAAGTGTGCTGATGATAATGATTTGTAAAATGAATTTGAGCCGTAGGAAATAATGTCTGACAAACTATAGTTTCAACAATCTTTGGTAGTTGGGACTGGCTTTGCTCTATTTCTGGAGTTCAGTCTTGACCAGAAAGTACGAGACTCTCAGTGCGGACTCCGGACCTACGAATGCAGAGCCCGCCGTCCTCTTAGCTAGAGAGTCGGCCCTCTCATTGCCTCCGTGACCACGATGGCCCGGGATCCATACCAGTGTGACGCTGTTCTCCTGCGATAGAGTCCTGTGGCATTTCCAAACAGTGTTGGAATTGCAGCGCAAAGACATAAGCGCTAGAAGCGCTGCCCGACTATCCGAGCAGATCTTTATATATCTATTTTATTCTCCCTCCTCTAATAGGTGTTGGGCACACAATTCAATGGCATGTATCTCTTCCTGTGACGCTGTGGTGAATCGGCCCAAGTTCTCTCCTGTGCAGATGCCATCCGAGCTCCCGTAGACTCCGGAGCCAACCCCTTCGTTGGTTTTGGATCCGTCCGTGTACCAGGTACTTCCTGCCAGTTTCAGATCTTCGCCTCGTTCGTCCCAATCTGCCCGTTAGGGAACTTACTGACTACGTAACGAGTGTCTAATGTACGTTTGATGCCCTTAGGTCGTAGACCATTCAATACCGCAAGCCCTGGACATTATTGGTCTCACCATCGAATGTCTGCCGTGCTATGTGCGTCACTTGTTGCAGCCGGTATGTCGCCTTCATTGCCTCTCCCTCCAGAAGTAATGGAAGTGGAAGCAGGTCAAGCATGCGCTCCATGGCTGCCGTGAACATCGTTCTCACTGCCCTAGTGATGCAGAGACCTATTTATCTTTGCAAAGAGGACAGTTTAGCCTTGATGGAGCTTTGTCTGCTCTTTCGATAACAAACTATGGCCCCATACGTGACCATCAATCTTATTAGCAACATCGTTTGTTGGGGTCTCATCCCCCACGATTTGCCGCACAGGTGCTTACACGACCAAAGACAGAGCTGTGTCCTCATAACCGTAGGGGTCACATGTGGGGTCCATGTGAGTGATTTGTTCAAGATGACTACTAGAAATTTAGGCACAATCACCATTTTCCTAAGGTTTATTGATAGGTTTTCCTTTGATCACCAGCTATGTACAACATGCAGTTCTTGCAACGTGCTTGCTTGCATTTGTTGGTCTGGATGGTTTATTATAAGGATAACGATGTCGTCCGCGTATGCTTGGACGTCGACCCCCCATAGTTCCAAAGTAGCCAGAAGGTCGACCACTAGTAGGGACCACAGGAGTGGTGAAAATAATCCATCCTGTAGGCAACCTCCCGCTGTTGTGAATCTGCAGTGTCATCGTTTAATGCTGTAGTGATCAGACTGGATTCTAACATGTTGCGAATAGAGTTGGTTATTGTTAGTTCGATCCTTTTCGCTTTACTAGCGCTGAGGAAGGACTCTGTAGGTGCATTATTAAAGGACCCTTCAATGTCTATGAAAATACCAACTGCGACACTCTTTGAATTTAGGGTACCTTGGATTTTCTACATCAGGTTGTGGAGTGCTGGTTCTGTTGATTTGTTAGCCTGATATGCATACTGTTCCACATTAAGTAGATACTTTGTTAGCGCTCCCTCCCTTATGTATTGGTCTAGCAGCTTTTGCAAGCTTTTCAGCAGGAACGAGCTTAGACTGATTGGACCGAGCGATTAAGGATCTTTTTCCCTATATCCCATCTTTGATATGTAGACGCCCCTCACCCTGGACGAACATTTTGTAATAAAGTTCCCTGCAAGGTTCGCTTTAAAGAGCTCTGTTAATAGAGGTGCGAGTTGATCCAGGCCCTGTTGTAATCGTGCCGGAAACACTCTATCTTCACCAGGTGTTTTGTATGGTTGAAAAGCCTTAATCGTGGATTTTAGCAGGGTTGGTCTGACCACCCAGCCCTGATTATGCATTTTTTGAGGGAAAAAGACCACATAATCAAAGTAAAAAAGTTTTGTCGTCTCATCCTTTTCTTTTGACATTTCACAGATAACTAGACGACGTTTTCAAATATACATTCCCTATAATATCTTCGGTAAAATAGGCAAATTTTTTTACTAGCTAAATTTTAATTTTAACCCAATCACAATATTAGTAAGGTTAAGGCTTTAGCTTCACTCAGTTCGGCCCTCACTTAGATATTAATAAAGTGAAGCTTTAGCTCCAGTCCTAACATCAGAAATGCTGAAGCATTAGCATTAGTTCTTCTTTGATCATCTGAGGTACCGAAAAAACTCTCTCTGACTTTTATTTTTACGAGATTAGAAACACTAAGATCGCTTCATTCAGTTCTATCTTCATACACTCGGATTCTGAAAAAATAAGGCTATAGCCCCAGTTGTTTGCGCAATGTTCTAACATTCAAAATGCTGAGGCTTTAGCCTTAGCTGTTTTATGATATTCAGAGATGCTGAAAACCTGTCTTATGCATTTTTACAAAATTAGTTATTCTGAGGCTCTAGCTCCACTTTGTTCATTCTTTCCTTGATTGCTCAACTGTAAAAACTGCGGCTTTTGATCCGGCCGTTTTCTCAATATCCTAACCCTAAAAATGATGAAACTTTAGCTTTAGTTCTTGTTTGATAGTTGGAAAGGCAAAAAACAGTCCCTAACTTTCATTTTTACGAGATTAGAAACGCTAAGACTATCGCTTCATTCAGTTCTTTCCTCAATTATTCAGATAAGGTTTTAACTTCAGCTGTTTTCCCAGTAGAGAGTTTCATTCTTTTCTAATTTTCTCAGCAGTAGAAAAATGAGGCATTAGTAGTAGTAGTAGCAGTAGAGTAGCAGTAGTAGTAGTAGACATTGGGGCCCCGAAGCCTTACGACTAGGCCTTAAAGGTTCTTTTCACAGTCCCCCGATCCAGCCATCCCTACTCCGCCTGCACCTTCATTCTCTCCATGAGTCGAACCGTCCCACTAATGAAGAAGAGTATCCCATCCCATTTCAGAGTCGGAAGCTCCTCTAGATGAAGAAAAGCGGCTCCATTGTCCAATGACGTAGTTGCGCCCACCTATGGCACACTCCCAGAAATGACGACCCTATGACGACTCTCCCCCTGCTCCTCAGTGCAGGAGTGGACTGTCCACTATTCTTAGAAGGTGCATACGTCTGGTTAGTCTGCAGTGACCAGTGACGATTCCTGTAAGGTCTTCCAGGCACTGCCGACTTCTAGTAGCTCTCCAAGCAGCTACGAGGCCTTATGGATATATCCGCGTTAGGGTAGATTTCTTTGGTCTGGCTACATATTTCTGACTTTGTCCAGTTTGTCCTTATAGCTTGAACTTTCCCATGCCCACTCATTTAGAGTATAAGCGACGTACCTATTGCTTACTCCTAGACATAGCCGCACGTCTGGGAACCACGCTTGACCGATTCATCGGCGCGCTCTTTTCCCTCAATACCGCTATGTCCAGAAACCCATCCCAGAGTTACCCTTTTTTTGTTTCAGCCAGTGACTCTACCTGAGAAACCCTGCAGTCCTGAATAAGCTTTGAACTCGCCTTGTTCCTGCAGATGGCTTGCAGGGCCGCCTGACTGTCGGAGTAGATGAATATGTTCTGTTCTGCTCCTTGTTTGATTTCTAGTCGTCTTGGCACTTCAAGCATTGCAAACACCTCCGCTTGGAAATATCCGTGGTGTGGCTTCCCAAAGGAAAGCTCTTGCCCCCTCTTCATAGCCTGCTTTCTATATTTCTGCTCCTGACGATGAATCAGCCATTCTTGATCCGTCTGTATACCATACCTGATTATTCTCAAAAGGTTGCTGATGCAGGTCTTTTTTGAATTATTCTCTTGTTGGGATGTTTATCCCAAATGGCTGTTTTAGTCTCAGCCGATCGCAAGGGCGCTCCTCCTGCGACAAGACAATTGCGATGTCCCACTGGATGAGGCTGGCGATCTGCGTGTGACCGCTTGTCATGACTGTTTCTCTCCACTGGACGCAGCAATTTATCCTCCTGCAGGAAGCCATTGCCTCCCTCTTCATCCAGAACGCGGAAACTTTAGCTTCAGTTCTTCTCATTTTTACAAGATTTGAAAAAAAAAATTGTGAGGCTTTAACTTCAGCTGTTTTATGATGTTTTGAGAAGCCAAAAAATTGTCTTTTCCATTTTAACAAAATTAGTATTTCTGAGGCTCTAGCCTCACTCTTTCTATTCTTTCCTAATTTTTTTATCTGTAGGAAAATGAGGTTTTATACTCGGCCATTTTCTCAATATACTAAGATTAAAAATGCTGAGACTTTAGACTCAGTTCTTGTTTGATATTTTCAGGTGGCAGAAAACTATCTCTGACTCTCAGTTTTGCTAAGAGGGAGCTAAAAATTGAGCTAAGACTATCGCTTCACTCAGTTCTTTACTCATTTACACTCAGATGTTGAAAAAATTAAGTTCTATCCACAGCTCTTTGTTGTAAGGACATTGCTGTTAGGACATTGTAACAGTAAAAATTCTCAGGTTTCAGCCTTCAGTAACAACTTTAAAGTGAGTTTCTTGATAATCAACCTTCGAAAATTCTGAGTATTGACTCTGTTGGTCCTTTACCCATGTTCAGCTCAAGATATTCTTATAGGTATTTTTTCCGTACAAGATCTCTTCAGTGAAATTTCTTTGTCTTTTCTCTTCCGGCTATCTACTGAAAATGACCTTGTACGATGGCTAGATGATGATATTCTTTTTATTTTTGGGGTTCCTGATAAAATTACCGCAGGCGGTTAGGCATCTATTAAGAATCTGTCATGATGACAATTCGAATACAAAAATTGATTATTTAAAATCTCTAGAATTGGGACCTTAAACTCTAATTACAGTTCAAATCAGAAACACACCACTTCCACACACTCCACAAAAAAAAAATAAATACGGGCAGGCATCTTTCCATTTTCCACCAAGCAGCTCAACCTACAGGATTATCGAAAGTTGAAGAAAAAAATCGTACATTTGAAAACTGTCGTTTCGGTTTTTTAGGGGAAGAGTTTATTCTAATCTTAACATTAGTACAAGATTCAAGAGCTGCTTTCACTAACATATGTTTTTAATCTAAAATTTCTAACCAATTTGGCGCTCAACGTGGCCCACTAAAAAGCAGTTATTCTGTTTTCACTCTAAGATTAGCTAAATACAAATGGTAGTCGACTTTTTTGCAGCTGAACTTTATCAACGCTTTCTACGGCAAAAACTACAGTTAGTTTACTTTATTTAATTATAACTAAAGTCGAAAAACGCTTTGTTAGCTACGGTTATCTGAGATGCCCAAAAACTGAAAAACTTCATTATTTAGATGCGGCCGTTTTATCAATATCCTATTTGGTGGTGGAAAAAACTTACTCTAATGCTCATTTTTGCAAGATTAGAAACGCTAAGGCTCACGCATCATTCAGTTCTTTTTCAGAAAAAAATTATTTTTAGCCTCAGCTCTTTGCTTAATGTCCTACCAATAAAAATTCTGAGGCCATAACCTCAGCTGTTTCTTCAAAAAACTGTCTCTTACATTTTCTCAAAATTAGTATTTCTGAGGCGCTATCTCCACTATTTTCATTCTTTCCTTGTTTTCTCAGTGGTAGAAAAATGAGGCTTTAGAGCCGACCGTTTTCTCAATATTCTAACTGCCTCTGGCTCTCATTGTTACGCTAATTTAAATTTATGCTAAGGCTCTCGCTTCACTCTTTTTACTCAAGTGTTGAAAAAACGAAGTTTTAGCCCCAGCTGTTTCAGGTGTTTTATGACGCTCTGAGTTGCCAAAAAACTGTTCCATGTTGTCTCCCATTTTCTCAAAATTTGTTTTTCTGAGACTCCAGCTCCCCTTTTTTCATTCTTTTCTCGTTTTTACAGCTCTAGAAAAATGAGGCTTAGACGTAACCGTTTTCTCAATATCCTGACATTAAAAATGCTGAGACTTTAGCCTCAGTTCTTTTTTTATATTTAAAAAAACTGTCTCTGGCTCTCATTTTTACGAGATTAGAAACGCGAATATGCTCGCTTCATTCGGTTATTTCCTCATTTGCTCGGATGTTGAAAAAATGAAGTTTTAGCCCCAACTGTTTGCTCAATGTCCTAACATTCAAAATGTTATGCTTAGCCTTAATTGTTTCATGATATTCTGAGATGCTGAAAAACTATCTCTCCCATTTTCGCAAAATTAGTGTTTCTGGTGCTTCAGCCCACTCTTTTCGTTATTTCCTCATTTTCTCAGCTGTGAATAAAAGTTAAGCTTTAGACACGACCGTATACTCAATATCATAACATTAAAGATGCTGAGGCTTTAGCTTTAGTTTTGGTTTGGTATATGGAAATTGCAAAAAACTGCCCCTAACTCTCATTTTTTACAAGATTAGAAAGGCTAACCCTTTGGATTCATTGGAGTTCTTTCCTAACTTACTCAGATATTGAAAACCTGAATTTCTAGCCCCAGCTGTTTGCTCAATCTCCTACCAATAAATATTCTGAGGCCTTAACCTCAGCTGTTTTATGACGTTCTGAGATGTCAAAAAACAGACTTCCATTTTCTCAAAATTTGTTTTTCTGAGACTCCAGCTCCACTTTCTTCATTCTTTTCTCGTTTTCACAGCTGTAGAAAAATGAGGCTTAGACGTAACCGTTTTCTCAATATCCTGACATTAAAAATGCTGAGACTTTAGCCTCAGTTCTTTTTTGATATTTAAAAAAACTGTCTCTGGCTCTCATTTTTACGAGATTAGAAACGCGAATATGCGCGCTTCATTCGGTTATTTCCTCAATTGCTCAGATGTTGAAAAAATTAAGTTTTAGCTCCAACTGTTTGCTCAATGTCCTAACATTCAAAATGTTATGCTTAGCCTTAATTGTTTCATGATATTCTGAGATGCTGAAAAACTATCACTCCCATTTTCGCAAAATTAGTGTTTCTGGGGCTTCAGCCCACTCTTTTCGTTATTTCCTCATTCACATCTCAGCTGTGAATAAAAATTAAGCTTTAGACCCGACCGTTTCCTCAATATCATAACATTAAAGATGCTGAGGCTTTAGCTTTATGGCTCTCTGGATTCATTGGAGTTCTTTCCTAACTAACTCAGATATTGAAAACCTGAATTTCTAGCCCCAGCTGTTTGCTCAATCTCCTACCAATAAATATTCTGAGGCCTTAACCTCAGCTGTTTTATGACGTTCTGAGATGTCAAAAAACAGACTTCCATTTTCTCAAAATTTGTTTTTCTGAGACTCCAGCTCCACTTTTTTCATTCTTTTCTCGTTTTCACAGCTGTAGAAAAATGAGGCTTAGACGTAACCGTTTTCTCAATATCCTGACATTAAAAATGCTGAGACTTTAGCCTCAGTTCTTTTTTGATATTTAAAAAAACTGTCTCTGGCTCTAATTTTTACGAGATTAGAAACGCGAATATGCGCGCTTCATTCGGTTATTTCCTCAATTGCTCAGATGTTGAAAAAATTAAGTTTTAGCTCCAACTGTTTGCTCAATGTCCTAACATTCAAAATGTTATGCTTAGCCTTAATTGTTTCATGATATTCTGAGATGCTGAAAAACTATCACTCCCATTTTCGCAAAATTAGTGTTTCTGGGGCTTCAGCCCACTCTTTTCGTTATTTCCTCATTCACATCTCAGCTGTGAATAAAAATTAAGCTTTAGACCCGACCGTTTCCTCAATATCATAACATTAAAGATGCTGAGGCTTTAGCTTTATGGCTCTCTGGATTCATTGGAGTTCTTTCCTAACTAACTCAGATATTGAAAACCTGAATTTCTAGCCCCAGCTGTTTGCTCAATCTCCTACCAATAAATATTCTGAGGCCTTAACCTCAGCTGTTTTATGACGTTCTGAGATGTCAGAAAACCGACTTTCATTTTCTCAAAATTAATATTTCTGAGGCTCTAGCTCCACTTTTTTCATTACTTTCTCATTTTTTTCAGCTGTAGAAAAATGAGGATTAGACGTGGCCATTTCCCCAGTATCCTTAGTCACCGTTCTTCTTTGATATTCTCAGATGGCAGCAAACTGTCTCTGACTCTTATTTTTCGAGATTAGAAACGCGAAAACCCTCGCTTCATTCACTTCTATTCTCAATTACTCAGATGTTTAAAAAATTGTTCTGATATGTCAGAAAACAGACTTCCATTTTCCCAAAATTTTTATTTCTGAGGCTCTAGCTTTACTTTTTTCATTACTTTCTCATTTTTTTCAGCTATAGAAAAATGAGGATTAGACGTGGCCATTTCCCCAGTATCCTTAGTCACCGTTCTTCTTTGATATTCTCAGATGGCATCAAACTGTCTCTGACTCTTATTTTTCGAGATTAGAAACGCGAAAACCCTCGCTTCATTCACTTCTATTCTCAATTACTCAGATGTTTAAAAAATTGTTCTGATATGTCAGAAAACAGACTTCCATTTTCCCAAAATTTTTATTTCTGAGGCTCTAGCTTTACTTTTTTCATTACTTTCTCATTTTTTTCAGCTATCGAAAAATGAGGATTAGACGGGGCCATTTCCCCAATATCCTTATTCACAGTTCTTCTTTGATATTCTCAGATGGCAGCAAACTGTCTCTGACTCTTATTTTTCGAGATTATCGTTTTCTCAAAATTAGTGTTTCTGAGGCTCTAGCTCCCCTTTTTTAATTTTTTCCTCGTTTTCTCAGCTGTGGAAAGATGAGGCTTAGAGATGGATGTTTCCCCAATATCCCAACTTTAAAAATGCGGAGACCTTAGCCTCACTTTTTCTTTGATATTCTCAGGTGGCAGAAAACTGTCTCTGACTCTAATTTTCACGAGATTAGAAACGCGAAGATTCTCCCTTCATTCAGTTCCTTCCTCAGTTGCTCAGAAGTTTAAAAAAATGAAGTTTTAGTCCCAGCTGTTTTCTTAATATCCTAACTTTAAAAATTTTGAGGCTTTACCCTCGGCTGTTTTGTGATGTTCTGAAATGCCAAAAAATCTGTCTCTTCTGTTTTCATAAAGTTGATATTTCTTAGGGTCTAGCGTCATTCTTTTCTCATTTTCTCAGGCGTAAAAAAAATAGGCTTTAGACCTTAAGGTTTTCTCAATATCCTAGCATAAATAATGCTGACATTTTAGCTTCAGTTCTTGTTTAATATTTGAAGATGGCAAAAAACTGTTCCTAACCTAACCATTTTTACAAGATGAGAGGCTAAGACCTTCGCTCCACTCAGTTCTTTCTTCATACACTCAGATGTTGAAAAAATGAAGTTTTAACCCCTATTGTCCTAACAGTAAAAATTCTGAAATATAGAGTCTGTCTTTCCCATTTTTAAAAATTTACTATTTCCAAAGCTTCAGCTCCACTCTTTTCTCATTTCTTTTGTCATAACAATGCATAGAATTTAGCCTCAGTTCTTGTTTGATATTCTAATGTCGCAAAGAACTGTCCCTGACCCTCACTTTTACGAGATTAGAAACGTTAGAACTCTTGCTGTACTCACTTCTTTCCTCATTTACTTAGATGTTGAAAAAAGGATGTTTCAGCTTCGGCTGTCCGCTCAATGTCCTAACAGTAAAATATTCTGACATACCAAAAACCTGTCTCTTCCATTTTCACAAAATTGGTATTTCCGAGGTTCCAGCCCCACTCCTTCCGTTTTTTCCTCACTTTCACAGCTATAAAAAAATGTGGTTTTAGACCACATTATTTTAAGAATATAGAATGTATATAAGAATATATATTTAAGAAATAAGAGTCAGAGGCAGCAAACTGTCTCTGACTCTTATTTTTCTAGATTATCGTTTTCTCAAAATTAGTGTTTCTGAGGCTCTAGCTCCCCTTTTTTAATTTTTTCCTCGTTTTCTCAGCTGTGGAAAGATGAGGCTTAGAGATGGATGTTTCCCCAATATCCCAACTTTAAAAATGCGGAGACCTTAGCCTCACTTTTTCTTTGATATTCTCAGGTGGCAGAAAACTGTCTCTGACTCTAATTTTCACGAGATTAGAAACGCGAAGATTCTCGCTTCATTCAGTTCCTTCCTCAGTTGCTCAGAAGTTTAAAAAAATGAAATTTTAGTCCCAGCTGTTTTCTTAATATCCTAACTTTAAAAATTTTGAGGCTTTACCCTCGGCTGTTTTGTGATGTTCTGAAATGCCAAAAAATCTGTCTCTTCTGTTTTCATAAAGTTGATATCTCTGAGGGTCTAGCGTCATTCTTTTCTCATTTTCTCAGGCGCAAAAAAAAAGGCTTTAGACCTTAACGTTTTCTCAATATTCTAGCATAAATAATGCTGACATTTTAGCTTCAGTTCTTGTTTAATATTTGAAGATGGCAAAAAACTGTTCCTAACCTAACCATTTTTACAAGATGAGAGGCTAAGACCTTCGCTCCACTCAGTTCTTTCTTCATACACTCAGATGTTGAAAAAATGAAGTTTTAGCCCCAATTGTCCTAACAGTAAAAATCCTGAGGTATAGAGTCTGTCTTTCCCATTTTTTAAAATTTACTATTTCCAAAGCTTCAGTTCCACTCTTTTCTCATTTCTTTCGTCATAAAAATGCATAGAATTTAGCCTCAGTTCTTGTTTGATATTCTAATATCGCAAGGAACTGTCCCTGACCCTCACTTTTACGAGATTAGAAACGTTAGAACTCTTGCTGTACTCACTTCTTTCCTCATTTACTTAGATGTTGAAAAAAGGATGTTTCAGCTTCAGCTGTCCGCTCATTGCCCTAACAGTAAATTCTGTCATGAAACAACCTAACTGTGAAAAACAGTAAAATATTCTGAGATACCAAAAACCTGTCTCTTCCATTTTCATAAAATTGGTATTTCCGAGGTTCCAGCCCCACTCCTTCCGTTTTTTCCTCACTTTTACAGCTACAAAAAAATGTGGTTTTAGATCATTTTTCTCAAGATCCTAACATTAAAAATGATATTTTAGCTTCAATCTTTGCTTGATATTCTGAGATGGCAAAAACTATCTATAACTCTCATTTTCATGGGATTAGAAACGCTAAGACTCTCACATGATTAATTTTTTTTTCCTCATTTACTCAGATGTTGAAAAAATTCAATTTTAGCCCCAGCAATTTGCCCAATGTTCTACTATTGAAAATGCTGAGGCTTTAGCCTCAGTCTAGAATTTTTTTAACCGAATAAAAAACCAACGAATCAGATATTTTTTAGCTGATTTCTTAATTACCAAAGATAAAAAAATTTTTGAGGTATCAGCCTCAGTAGTTTTAATCATTTTAGTGGCACCCTTGGTTAGAACTTAGTTTACTAAGTTAGAAAATGGTGCTAAGCTATCTAGCTGAGTTTATCGTCAGATGCAAGTTTTCTAGCAATTTGATGGAAAACGAATATAAAAAGAAAGATTGTCATTGACTGGTACCTGAAGAAACGTTCAAGGACTACTGAAAGAACGAAAACTGAAGAAGTTGAGTACACACTGACAATAATATATCAGCAATACCTGCAAAAAAAAGCAGAAAATATAAAGTAAAATTATATGTTGCTCCGAAACTCAAGGGTGTGAGAAAATAATACATTCTTATGCTTTGAAAGAACCCATTTTATACGACTTTCTTCTCAAGGCGACTATATTTACTTAAGATCCACTCATATAAAAATAATGGCTACGGCTCGGTATAGTAAATATAAGCCATTATTATTGTCGTCAAGTATGCGTTGGAAAATTGATTTTTGGGTGATTTTTGATCGTATCTCGTCAACATGTGCTAAAAGGAGATGGGTATGAAAAAAATGATAGTTTCAAAGGTAACTAGATGACAAAAATAAGTAACTGCGTAATAGGTGAGTTTTTCTTTTCTTTGGGTTTGTGTATTCCACGTATACTTTTTCGTATCTCTACTTTTATCGTGTTTGGCAGTAATAATTTAGTAAGTAAACCTGGTTTTGAGCTTGAGAAAGAACTCCATGAAACTTGACGTGACTCCCTGCTTTGATGTACACTTTGAAAGTTTCAATTTTCCCTAATTTTTATTGCTGAATAATAAACGGGAAACAAATTTCTTATTGTTTGCCTAAATGGGCATTGGATAAAGTCGGAGAGTGAAATGAGGATTAAGAAATCATTAGGTATTCATCACATGCACTTACTAAAGTTTCACAAAAAAAGCAATTGGTTTCTTTGGCAGAATGTGACCCCAAAAGGATTTCTTCCCTTGTTATATAAAATATAACATTTGATATTGGAATGCCTTTTGATATCTCAAATAAGTGATTGGCCAGACTGGTTTTAACCCAAAGTATACATACATAATGAAAAAAAAAACCTTTTTACTACTGCGTATGGGTTCACATTTAGCGGCGTAACCTGCAAATTCCCATGGTATTCGAACAAACCTCAAATCGCCAAAAAACACGCCCTACAAAGATTTGACATAAACCCTGTACGTGCGATACCCTATTTCACGCCTAAAGGCGTCTCGTCAACTCGAGTAGGCCCCGGAGAATCGAAAGAGAAAATTGGAAGTAATACGAAATATACGGCCCCAAGACTTGTTTGCATCTTCAAACAGTTTAAGGTCGAGTCGTAAATCTTTTTATTCCTTCTTCACAAACAGTAATTTTCTGAGGCATTTTTAAGCCCCCCCGTGGAGCACTGTTCGTTCGAAGGTAGGACTTCCCTCTTGACCTCCATTGTTTGTTTATTTACTCAACTTGAAAAACTATTTATTCGTTTCCTGAAGAATCGGTAGGGGAAGGAGACATGACTAATTACCGGATGATCAATTTGCCTCTCATAAGTTTCAACTGGGCGGCAGGAAAAAACGTTAATTAAAGTAATTACCCGGGAAAGCTCAATCTCCGAAAGGGTGTTGATTTCACAAACAAACCAACTGAAACAGAATTAGCCTTCGTGGATATTAAACAGGATCGATATTGAAATTTTAGACTTGATCTCGTCTTTGAGAGCCGATAAACATGATACAGGAAAATACAGGTCTCTATAAAATCTAAAGTTTTTTCCGGGCTTTGAAGCCGTGGTCTAGCGGAACTTGTACTGACGTCTACAACTGCGGCAGACATTATCCGACGCGAGAAGGCAATGGGCGAAGTGATCTCCAGTGAGTCCCGACGTTGATAAAAAATTTCAAATGCAAACTTTCTCTCATTATTAATTACTAAATGCTTGAAAACGAATATAAATTTTTGAAAGAAGATGATAACCTATGTGGTCAGTAGGTAATTACTGGAGTTAGGTCACTTCTGATTGGTTGAGGGCGGGGCTTAAAAGTCTGCACCAGTACCAGGTTGGGGCTTAACGATTCTGATTAGTTGAGGGTGTGGCGTAGAGCCTGGACAGGTTCCAGGATGAGGGTGAACGTTCCTGATTGGTCCAAAATTGGCTTAACCCGGCACACATTCTCTAAAAATGCAAATTTTTATTTTTTGAGATTAACGGAGAGACTGTTCTTGACCGCCAAGTTGAGCCAAAGTTGGGTTTCTTGGGTAGTCGGTCTGGGCGACATAGACGTAAAACAGTAGACGCCCTGATGAAGACAATAAAAATTGTCGAAAGCTTGGCAGCTTAGAAGTTTTAATACTTGTCACCCAGACCGACTACCCAAGAAACCCAACTTTCGCTTTTGAGATTAACTCAATTTTAACAGAAAGTTAGGCAAAACTGTTGCAAAATCTTTTAATTTGTAAAATTAGTTTCTGGACCAAAATAAGTAAAATTTAATTCAAAACTGCAAAATAATAATTTGGTGTTTTTCGACGAACTCAGGTTCAGCATGTCAGGCCAAAAACCGTTAAAAATGCCTCAAGCGTGTAAAAATACAAACTTGAAGTTTTTGAAAAAATTTTGTTTATTTTAGAGCCAAATCAGTTAAAAATGACTTAAACAGTCTAAAAAAGATGCGAAATTAAAACTTTTGGTAAAACTCAGTTTAGAATTAGGTTTAAAATTATTAACAAATGACCGAAAAATGCAATTTTGGATGTTTTTGTGGATCTAGCTTTATGCCAAAATCAGAATGCCAAAACTGACTTAAATTTTCTAATTTGTTGTTTCTTTTGTAAAATTTCATGGATTGACTATAATAATTTTCGGCTCAAAACGCTTCATAATGCAAATTTTGTATTTTTTGATGAAGTCAGGTTAAGGCCAAAATCGCTGCCGAATCGCGCCAAGATAGCTGCAAAATGACTCGTTGCTTATAAAAATACAAATTGGCAGTTTTTGGAGAAATTCAGAGTAAGATTATGGCCAAAATCGGTTAAAAATGACTCACATTGTTTAAGAATGCAAATTTTATGTTTTTTGAGAAACTCAACTTTATTTCAAAATCAGACAAAACTGACTCATATTACCTGATTTGTTGTTTTTTGTAAAATTACATTTTTAGACTAAAATAAATGAATTTTGACTCAAAACACTTT
This sequence comes from Taphrorychus bicolor, assembly GCA_951812265.1. NCBI lineage: Eukaryota > Metazoa > Arthropoda > Insecta > Coleoptera > Curculionidae > Taphrorychus > Taphrorychus bicolor. The sequence goes on from OX638302.1 coordinate 12,709,762, forward strand.
AAAATACAAATATGGTATTTTTCTAAAAAGTTAGGCTAGGATTAAGTCCAAAATTGGTGCAAAATGACTCAATGCTTATAGAAATATAAATTTGGGGTGTTTGAAGAAATTATAGCGTAAGATTATTATAGCCAAATCGGTTAAACCTGACACAAATTGTCTAAAAATGCAAATTTAGATGTTTTGGGTCAATTTTAGAAGAAAGTCAGGTCAGATCAAAAACTTTTGGACCAAAAATAAGTAAAATCTTATTAGAAACGCCAAAATAATAATTTGGTGTTTTTCGACGAACTCAGGTTTAGAAAGTCAAGCCAAAAATCGTTGAAAATGCCTCAAAGCTTGTAAAAATACAAATTTGAAGTTTTTGAAAAAACTTGGTTTACTTTAGGGCCAACTCGGTAAAAAATGATGTAAACATTCTAAAAAAAGATGCGAAATTAAAATTTTTGGTAAAATTTAGAATAGAATTAGGTCCAAAAACTATTAAAAAATTACTCGAAAATGCAATTTTTGATGTTTTTGTGGGAAAACAAACACAAAAAACAAAATCAGACAAAACTGGCTTAAATTTTATAATTTGTTGTTTTTTTTTTGTAAAATTACATGGTTTGACTTATGTATTTCGGCTCAAATCGCTTCATAATGCAAATTTTGTATTTTTTGATAAAGTCAGGTTAAGGCCAAAATTGCTGCAAATTTGCAGTTTTTTGAGAAATTCAGAGTAAAGTTATGGTCAAAATCGGTTAAAAACGACCCACATTGAGCAAAAATGCAAATTTTGATGTTTCTGAAGGAATTAAATTTTAGGGCCAAATCAGGTTAAATTTACACACATTTTATAGTTTGGATAAGTTTAGAATAAGATTATTGCCAAAATTGCTTAAAAATTACACACATTATCTAAAATGCAAATTTTTGATGTTTTTGTAGTAAGTTAATTTTAGGAGAGAATCAGGCAAAAGTGAATAAAAACTTCGAATTTATTGTTTAAAAAAAATATTTTTGGGCCAAAATAAGTAAAATGGTCACTTCTGATTGGTTGAAGGCGGGGCTTAAAAGTCTGCACCAGTACCAGGTTGGGGCTTAACGATTCTTATTGGTTGAGGGTGTGACGTATAGCCTGCACAGGTTCCAGGATGAGGGTGAACGTTCCTGATTGGTCCAAAATCGGCTTAACCCGGCACACATTCTCTAAAAATGCAAATTTTGATGTTTTGAGATTAACTCAATTTTAACAGAAAGTTAGGCAAAATTGTTCAAAATCTTTTAATTTGTAAAATTAGTTTCTGGACCAAAATAAGTAAAATTTTATTCAAAACTGTAAAATAATAATTTGGTGTTTTTCGACGAACTCAGGTTCAGCAAGTCAGGCCAAAAATCGTTGAAAATGCCTCAAAGCGTGTAAAAATACAAACTTGAAGTTTTTGAAAAAAATTTGTTTATTTTAGGGCCAAATCGGTTAAAAATGACTTAAACAGTCTAAAAAAGACGCGAAATTAAAACTTTTGGTAAAACTCAGTTTAGAATTAGGTTTAAAATTATTAACAAATTACCGAGACATGCAATTTTGGATGTTTTTGTGGACCCAGCTTTATGCCAAAATCAGAATGCCAAAACTGACTTAAATTTTCTAATTTGTTTGTTTCTTTTGTAAAATTTCATGGATTGACTATAATAATTTTCGGCTCAAAACGCTTAATAATGCTAATTTTGTATTTTTTGATGAAGTCAGGTTAAGGCCAAAATCACTGCCGAATCGCGCCAAGATAGCTGCAAAATGACTCATTGCTTATAAAAAAACAAATTGGCAGTTTTTGGAGAAATTCAGAGTAAGATCATGGCCAAAATCGGGTAAAAATGACTCACATTGTTTAAGAATGCAAATTTTATGTTTTTTGAGAAACTCAACTATATTTCAAAATCAGACAAAACTGACTCATATTACCTGATTTGTTGTTTTTTGTAAAATTACATATTTAGACTAAAATAAATGAATTTTGACTCAAAACACTTTCAAATACAAATATGGTATTTTTCTAAAAGGTTAGGCTAAGATTAAGCCCAAAATTGGTGCAAAATGACTCAATTCATATAGAAATATAAATTTGGGGTGTTTGAAGAAATTCAGAGTAAGATTATTATAGCCAAATCGGTTAAACCTGACACAAATTGTCTAAAAATGCAAATTTAGATGTTTTGGGTCAATTTTAGAAGAAAGTCAGGTCAGATCAAAAACTTTTGGACCAAAAATAAGTAAAATCTTATTAGAAACGCCAAAATAATAATTTGGTGTTTTTCGACGAACTCAGGTTGAGAAAGTCAAGCCAAAAATCGTTGAAAATGCCTCAAAGCTTGTAAAAATACAAATTTGAAGTTTTTGAAAAAACTTGGTTTACTTTAGGGCCAACTCGGTAAAAAATGATGTAAACATTCTAAAAAAAGATGAGAAATTAAAATTTTTGGTAAAATTTAGAATAGAATTAGGTCCAAAATTATTAAAAAATTATTCGAAAATGCAATTTTTGATGTTTTTGTGGGAAAACAAACACAAAGAACAAAATCAGACAAAACTGGCTTAAATTTTATAATTTTGTTGTTTTTTTTTTTTTTTTTTGTAAAATTACATTGTTTGACTTAACGTATTTCGGCTCAAATCGCTTCATAATGCAAATTTTGTATTTTTTGATAAAGTCAGGTTAAGGCCAAAATTGCTGCAAATTTGCAGTTTTTTTGAGAAATTCAGAGTAAAGTTATGGTCAAAAATCGGTTAAAAACGACCCACATTGTCCAAAAATGCAAATTTTGTTTCTGAAGGAATTCAATTTTAGGGCCAAATCAGGTTAAATTTACACACATTTTATAGTTTGGATAAGTTTAGAATAAGATTATTGCCAAAATTGCTTAAAAATTACACACATTATCTAAAATGTAAATTTTGATGTTTTTGGAGTAAATTGTGTAAGTAAGTGTGAGCAAAAGTAAATAAAAACTTCGAATTTATTGTTTAAATAAAATATTTTTGGGCCAAAATAAGTAAAATGGTCACTTCTGATTGGTTGAGGGCGGGGCTTAAAAGTCTGCATCAGTACCAGGTTGGGGCTTAACGATTCTTATTGGTTGAGGGTGTGACGTATAGCCTGCACAGGTTCCAGGATGAGGGTGAACGTTCCTGATTGGTCCAAAATCGGCTTAACCCGGCACACATTCTCTAAAAATGCAAATTTTGATGTTTTGGGATTAACTCAATTTTAGCAGAAAGTTAGGCAAAATTGTTCAAAATCTTTTAATTTGTAAAATTAGTTTCTGGACCAAAATAAGTAAAATTTTATTCAAAACTGCAAAATAATAATTTGGTGTTTTTCGACGAACTCAGGTTCAGCAAGTCAGGCCAAAAATCGTTGAAAATGCCTCAAAGCGTGTAAAAATACAAACTTGAAGTTTTTGAAAAAAATTTGTTTATTTTAGGGCCAAATCGGTTAAAAATGACTTAAACAGTCTAAAAAAGATGCGAAATTAAAACTTTTGGTAAAACTCAGTTTAGAATTAGGTTTAAAATTATTAACAAATTACCGAGACATGCAATTTTGGATGTTTTTGTGGACCCAGCTTTATGCCAAAATCAGAATGCCAAAACTGACTTAAATTTTCTAATTTGTTTGTTTCTTTTGTAAAATTTCATGGATTGACTATAATAATTTTCGGCTCAAAACGCTTAATAATGCTAATTTTGTATTTTTTGATAAAGTCAGGTTAAGGCCAAAATCACTGCCGAATCGCGCCAAGATAGCTGCAAAATGACTCATTGCTTATAAAAAAACAAATTGGCAGTTTTTGGAGAAATTCAGAGTAAGATCATGGCCAAAATCGGGTAAAAATGACTCACATTGTTTAAGAATGCAAATTTTATGTTTTTTGGGAAACTCAACTTTATTTCAAAATCAGACAAAACTGACTCATATTACCTGATTTGTTGTTTTTTGTAAAATTACATATTTAGACTAAAATAAATGAATTTTGACTCAAAACACTTTAAAATACAAATATGGTATTTTTCTAAAAAGTTAGGCTAAGATTAAGCCCAAAATTGGTGCAAAATGACTCAATTCATATAGAAATATAAATTTGGGGTGTTTGAAGAAATTCAGAGTAAGATTATTATAGCCAAATCGGTTAAACCTGACACAAATTGTCTAAAAATGCAGATTTAGATGTTTTGGGTCAATTTTAGAAGAAAGTCAGGTCAGATCAAAAACTTTTGGACCAAAATAAGTAAAATCTTATTAGAAACGCCAAAATTATAATTTGGTGTTTTTCGACGAACTCAGGTTTAGAAAGTCAAGCCAAAAATCGTTGAAAATGCCTCAAAGCTTGTAAAAATACAAATTTGAAGTTTTTGAAAAAAACTTAGTTTACTTTAATGCCAACTCGGTAAAAAATGATGTAAACATTCTAAAAAAAGATGCGAAATTAAAATTTTTGGTAAGATTTAGAATAGAATTAGGTCCAAAATTATTAAAAAATTATTCGAAAATGCAATTTTTGATGTTTTTGTGGGAAAACAAACACAAAGAACCAAATCAGACAAAACTGGCTTAAATTTTATAATTTTGTTGTTTTTTTTTTAGTAAAATTACATGGTTTGACTTTAATGTATTTCGGCTCAAAACGCTTCATAATGCAAATTTTGTATTTTTTGGTAAAGTCAGGTTAAGGCCAAAATTGCTGCAAATTTGCAGTTTTTTGAGAAAGTTAGAGTAAAGCTATGGTCAAAATCGGTTAAAAACGACCCACATTGTCCAAAAATGCAAATTTTGATGTTTCTGAAGGAATTCAATTTTAGGGCCGAATCAGGTTAAATTTACACACATTCTATAGTTTGGATAAGTTTAGAATAAGATTATTGCCAAAATTGCTTAAAAATTACACACATTATCTAAAATGCAAATTTTGATGTTTTTGGAGTAAGTTAATTTTAGGAGAGAATCAGGCAAAAGTGAATAAAAACTTCGAATTTATTGTTTAAAAAAAATATTTTTGAGCCAAAATAAGTAAAATGGTCACTTCTGATTGGTTGAGGACGGGGCTTAAAAGTCTGCACCAGTACCAGGTTGGGGCTTAACGATTCTTATTGGTTGAGGGTGTGACGTATAGCCTGCACAGGTTCCAGGATGAGGGTGAACGTTCCTGATTGGTCCGGAGAATCTTGGCGTTTAAGCTCTAAAAAAATACCTACTAGAAAAATACCACGGCAGGAACGCTGCCCTGGCAATAAGATGAAAAATATTCGCAGCAAGTGATCAAACATGTTTTAAGCCAAGATTCGAGCACTTATTTCACTGAATCCCCTATTCAGTAAAATTTGATTAAACAATTGATTTAAAGACTTTTGCATTGCCCAAAATGTAGCAATTAAATTTAGTCTTCAAGCAAATTAAAATTGCTAAAATGTTCCCTTGGTTTCCCTCATTAATCTATCAACTGGGTCAATTAGCGTTCAAGTGGCGGCGTCAAAACCGAGAATGATTTGTTAGGTTCGACCAGAGCGAAGTACATTATCCCTTAAATATACCACACAAGGTCTAACAAAGCAGTACGAATTGCAGCACCATTACTGCTAATGTCTGGCTCTGAATGGCTGCTGCATGGAAAGGTCGGCCAATATCCAGGCCCCTAATATATTGTGCAGGTTTATTTTCCTGCCAAACGTTGAAAACTCGCCCCCTTGATTTATACCCAAAATTGGAGTTCTGCATCTTGGACTCGGAGGATAAACGCCCTGCCGCCTGGGATTTATTGCGGGTTCTTTCGATTTCTTTATGCATTATATAAATTATGAACGAGTACCTACAGCCCACCGATCAGGTGTAACTGACATCCGAATTTACTCACCCTAATAGAGACGATTCGAATAAACAATGCGTTATTACACTTATCGACAACCATTAATTATCCAAATAATGTAGGGTTAATTTACGGGGTGGGTATAGAGCGGGTCAATGACTCCTCTATAAATTTTCGATCTCATAGCTAATTTATCACACTGAGAATGGCTGCGTTTGAACTTCGAGGCTCTTAACGGTTTGATGAATGTCATTTTGGAGGATTAAGATTTCCAAATGAAACAAAGCGCGGACATGGAAAAAACTTTTCCATGTCCATGCTGAAAACGGATAAAAGCAATAGGGAGTAAATTTAATAAAAATATGACCAACGAATTTATTGCAGTCACTGGCACGTAAATATTCATATTTGAAAGTGGCTCAGTTATTGCATATATTATTTTTTTTGTAAATTCGCCTCGTGTTTCAAATTAGAGTTTTTTAAACCAATAAAAACTAACACAAATTTTCTGTCAGACATGTAATCGCCAACACGTTTTCTACTATGCCCTTTTCGTAGATATTGCCCAAGTGCGGTCGCTTCAATCGAAGATCTATGCCCCCTTGAGCGTGTAAGCGGATTCAAATACATCTCTTTGGATTTATCACGAATCTATCCCTAGGCTTCGATTAGAATATAAATGCTTTTCTATTGGGGGTATGAAAGGTGAATTTATAGAAACGACAAACTCACTTGTAAAGGGTCCTTTCAAATTAAAGGGACATTCACGCAAGATTGAATGAGGGGGCGCATTGCTTGGTTCCAATCGTTTATTATGGAGGAGGATTTTCTAGTTAGATATATACATTTTCATTATTATCTATGTTAGAAAATTGTTTTGTTGGCTAAATGGAACTAATTAATCCTGCTTTGACCGCAATGACCTGGTAATAGCTGGTGGCTTAAAATCCAGCCCACAATTCAGCACTCCCATTCGGAAACTATTAAACGTAGCTAGACGCTATCAGCTATTGCGGTTTACGTTTAATTATTATTTAAAGCCTGCACTTGATTACCGTTCTCGAACAATATAATATTAATTATAATGCGAGAGTTTTTTTTGTAAAACAATTTATATATATTTTTATAATTCAGGGACTAAAGAGTGGGTTAATTTTTTGAATAAATTAATTGATTTTATTTCTTTTCCCTTCTTTAATCTCTAATGTTAACAAGCTTCATGAGTTTCACAGTAAATTCACAAAGACATTACTAGTGTAATAAAATCAACAGCGATTAGGGCTGAGAGTTTTTTAATTTTAACCTTTAAGACCATAATAAAGTTACATTATTGACTTACTTATCTATAATCATTATGGCATTAAGCCTTGTAATAAGATCATTATGGCCTAGTCTTTATTGTATTAGTTGACTAGAGCTACCACTCCGAAAATATCCTTAATACTTCAATGATCCTGGTAACATAAACAACTGTTCTAGCTACAAATTAAATAAAATCACCATATATACGCTCCTTTCCGATACGATAGTGTACCTTTCCAGCAAATCGTTGGCACATTACCCGACAAAGGGCCTACAAAGGGAGACGCCGGCCGATCCAATTCCACAAGGGCTAACTCAATTTAATTGGAATTCTTGCGACTACCAACTATTAAAATAAACGATCGCAGTTTCACTGTTTGGGTCGAATTTATTCTCCGACCGTAATTCAAGTTTGCCCCGTTATATATAATGCTGACAAACAAACAATAATTCAGTGAAAAGTTTCCAATTTGTAGGGCCGTTCACGAACAATTAAGCTCCTAATCCCGCGTGACCGTTCCAAGGTTTTAGTGCATTTATCCCTGGTTTAGTGCCATTGTTCCCTACAAGGCGACGAATAATCCTAATTATTACCTTAAGAAATATCATTTTGGGCAAATACGAATTTTCATCACGCAGATGCCCATAATTTTAAAATGAGAAAAGCGACTTCAGCAAATAGTTTTCTCTTGGTAGCTGCTATTAGAAGATTTGATTTGGTTTCATTTTTTCATATTTTAGAATTCAGTAGTAAAAAATAATCAATGTATGGCGTGAAAAACCGTTTTCTACAATGTCTCTCATAGTGTCAATAATCTACTTTAGACATACTAAAGTTACGAGAAATCTTCAAATTATTGGTGTGTCAAAGAGGCTGCAACTACCGCAAGAAGCTTTGGAACTGGAACATTTTATCCTGTAAAATTAAAAAGTAATTTCGGTGGTTTTTTTAGTACAGTTAGTTGAGACTTTTAAATGTCCAACTGTTTTGAGAATCATTTTTTTCTCAGAAGATGTGTCCTAAATTTATGTTTAACAAATTTTAAAACGTACTTCGCTCAGAAGAACTGAAGTTAAATATGCAGAGGTAGTAGTAAAATGTAACGCGATTAGGGTCAGGAGTTTTCGAATTTATTTTAATATTGTTTGTTTATTGAATCTTTTACACTCCAATTTTAGGTTGATTTTTGAATAAGCAAATTCATTCATTCATCCTTCTTAATCTCTAATGTTAACAAGCTTCAATGATTTCACAGTGAATTCATAAAGACAAAAATAGTGCAATGAAACATAAATCAAAAAGGGTTCGAAATGTTAAATTCATTAAAATCATTAAAGAAGTTTAATTCGCTGCAAAATACTTTATTTATAATTTTTTGTAGTCAAATAACTGCATTTATTCAATTAAAAAACTTTTCCTTCCTTGATTTCACTGGACTTTAACTAATATAAAAATGTAGAGATATTAAAATAGCAGTTAACAAAATACTATATAAAGCGATCAGGGGCAGGAGCTTTCTAATTTTAACTCTGAGTTTTTACTAATTCTGTAACACGCAAATTTTATGATATTTGAATGCATGAATTGATTCAATTTTCAAGAGTCAAGAGTTTCACAGTAAATCCACAAGTGCCCAACTGGTGTAACAAAACATAAAACGATGTGGGTCAAGAGTTTCCTAATTTTAACTTCAATGCTTTATGTCTTGCAAAAAAATTTGTTTTTTTGTAATTTGGTCGATTCGATACATTTTCCATTATCGTCTACCTCATTGTGCTTTAATGATCCTTAAGCTATACTCGACAGAAAATAACTAACGTCCAAAACTTTGCAGACAATAAGAGACTAGATAACAATTTTTTACATTTTAAGTGTACAACGTGCTGCTTTTGTAAAATTTCTTGTAGCTTGCTTAATATAATCCTAAGTTTTAATGACCCACACTGATAAAATGCTAAATAAAAGTTACAAACAAAGCAGTCAAATTTGCAGTAATTAGGTCCAGGAGTTTTATTTTATTGTTTTACTTATATTAATCCTGTAACACACTAACTTTATGTTGATTTTTAACGGATGAATTGATTCAATCCCTTGATCTTTTTTAATTGTTATGTTAAAAAGCTTCCAGGGTTTCACAATAAATTCACAAATTCGCTACAAGAGAAAAAAAATTAAAGTCATATGGGCCAAGAGTTTTCTAATTTCAACTACAATGTTTCACGTGTTGCAAAACACGTTATTTAGTACTGTAGTCAAATGAATGTGAATTATTCGATTCGGTAAACTTTCTATTATGGTCTACCTTTTGGTGCTTAACGTTTTTTAAAGCATACTCTAGAGAAAATAACGGTCATAACATTTTATTATTATTATATTAAATTATACGAATTTTTTGTTAATTCTGGAATAAATGTACTAATTTAATTTCCTTGACCGTTTTTGATCTCTAATGTAGCTTTAAGGGTTCTACAGTAATTTAAGCGGGCGTTACTAGTGTAAAAACATCTAGAGCGATGAGGATCAAGAGTTTTCTAATTGTAACCATAATGCTTCACGTGTTACAAAACACCCTTTTGTTTTTCTTGTAAAATGTAGTGTCATTTATTCGATCCGGTAAACTTTCCATTGTCATCTATCCCTTTATGCTATAACGGTTTTTAAAGCATAATCTAGATAGAATAAATAAATTCGAGTTACAGACAGTAAAAGGCGATCTGGAAAAAAAGCTTTAAAAAAGCAAAAACTTAATATATTTTTTGCTTTATAAAATGAGCTTTGAAACAAACAGGGTAATTCAATGCCGGTATGGGTAATAGCCCTCGGAGTAGTTGTTTCTGCTTGCTTCCTTCTTAAGAGCTGCAATATTTTTGAAAATATTGAGAGCAGATTAGTTTTCAATTTCCAATTTGTAAATATTGCCTTTTTGTATATTTTAAACTAGAGTTTTCTGCGAAAAAGCCAGAAATATCGATCAGTAGTATTTTATGTTGAGAGCTTAATGAATTTGTTCAATTCCCTAAGGGTTTTAACAGTAAATTTAAACAGGCGTTACTAGCGTACAATATGTAGAGCGATTAGGGTCAAGAGTTTTCTAATTTTAACCAGCATGTTTTACGTGTTACAAAACATCTTTATTTATTTTTTTTGTCAAATAAAGTGTCATTTGCTAGATTCATTAAACTTTCTCTCATCGTCTATTTTTATTTCGAGTCGTGAGAAGGAAAAATTATTCAAAAATTTTGTTCAACTCAATTTGACTAGGAAAAAATTATAAGTAAAATGTTTTTTAACCGATTAAACTTTCTCAATAAATTTAGGACATTCCTGACCCTCTTTGATTTATGTTTTATTACACTAGCAGTGCGTTTGTGAACTTATTGTAAAACCATTGAATCTAGTTAACATCAGATTTTAAGAAAGAGCAATGAAATTGAATCAATTTGTTTATTCGAAGATCAAATTCAAAAAAAAATTGAGGTTTTATAGAATTGATAAAAATACAATGTTAAAATTAGAAAACTTCTGTTCATAATCGCTTTACATTCCACTACTATTCCTGCATTTCTTTCTGCTAAAAATAAAAACAAAAAATTGACGTGACAAATAATTTGAATTTAGATTTATGAACAATAAAAGGGAAATAAGACATTTTAAATTAAAAATCATAAAAGCACTGAGACAAAAAAATCTGGAATAGGCAATAATTGTAATAAAAATAAATCCAAAAAGAGTAGGTAGATAGAAGCAGAAATTTAAAATATTTCTAATTTTAAGGCAATAATATAAAGACTGCAAAAGTCTTAGTGCGGGCCAAAACCAATCGGAAATTAAAAACCAGGATTTGTTAAAAAACAGTTTTGGCATAAACTTACCTTGTTTTACCTCCATATGCACTACAAGTATACTAGTTCAAATTGCTAACAGTAGTTCAGCAAATTCAACTTTGGGTCCAAATTACATCTAGAGAATTAAACCAAATGAAAAGTCTTTACACAAATATGATTCATGAAAAAAAGTTTTAAAGAGCAAATTGTGGTTCAAAACAACGAATAGTAGACAAGTATGCAAAGTAGAAAAAGGCAACAAGAAAGAGGCTTAAAAAAAAGGTGAGAAGAAAGTGGAAGTCAAACAACCCAAACAGCAGACAATTTTGTCTTCGCATTTTGTTGGTTACTTGGAGGAGAAGAAAATAAATAATTTATCGAAATTTTTCGTTGAAGGAAAACAGCCACAGGCCACAGGAAAATTTTAATAGAAAAATGAGTACCTAAAAATGAAGTTGTCAAAATATTAGTAATAAAGATAGAGAAAGGAGCTAAAGAGGAAAAGAACTGGTTAATATAGAGGAATAAGGCCTCAAACAATGGTTGAAGTTAAAGGTTCTCAAGACATTAAAGTATGCTCCTGAGGGAATATAAGAGACTGTTGAGGAAGGTGTTCCTACGAAAGTAATTAATCTATGAATAATTAAAAAACAAATTCTAAAAAGAAGAAAACACCAAAGAATAACGAGTATGCTGTTAGAGTATAGAAGGCTGTAAAATAGTCATTTAGGGCAGCTACGATTGAAAAACAAATAAAGAAGTTTAATGTAAAATTCAAGAATTAAACCAGAATGTTCAAAAAATAATAAGATGTTAACAAGAAGTACGTAAGAAGCAAGTAGTGCAGAAAAGGGTAATTATTAAAAAAAAGGAAAGGGGTAAAGAGGAGAAATCCGAAATCGTGACTGTCGAACAAAAAACCTCAAACCACGGTCACTGTGGAAGAGTTTTAAGGTATCTCTTTAAAACTGTGAGGTAGTTCAGATTACCTATAAGCTTAATAATCACTATAAACCTTACTTTTTAGAGGAAAATATTCCGAAAAAAATTGTGAAAAACAGAATCCGAAATAAAAAAGATTAACCTCAAATTACTTGTAAAAATATCAAAAAGAATCTAACGTAAAGATTAATTGTTATTCGTGGGAAGTAGCTTTTTAAGAACAAATAAAATCTGAAACAGAAAGCTACCGATTTTGGTGGGTCACCACTGAACAACGTCTTAAACTATTGATAAAAAGCTATTAGGGGCAAGAGTTTCCGAACTTTAACAGAAGTCTATAACGTGCTATTTTATGTTGATTTCTGAATTAATTAATCTGTTTCATTGTCTAAAACTTACTTAACCAATAACTTAAAGTTTCAATTACTAATCTGATAAAAAGTTAATTGAAAATTTCGAATAAATATACAGAAACTAGGAACAGGAGTTTTTTCATTTTACCTTCATAGTTTCATTGGTTATAAAATACGTTGTTTTGTTTCTGTGTGTTCTGTGAACCACGCTTCAGTCTCAACTTTAACGAGTTTTGCCAGTTTCACAGACCACTCCATATAAATTCACCTAGGGTAGTAACATGATGTTCGATAAGGCCTGGAGTTTAAAAGGGAATTAAAACTTTTCATGATGGATCTGCTGCTTTATCAATAATTAGTTTATTTAGCGAAAAGTTAGAAAGTTTATTCTTCCATTAATAATACCAATTTTCTGAAAAAATTATGGTTTTCTCTATTCAAAGTGAGAAATCGTAGGAATAAGATTTGAAATACCAAAATTGTCCTTTTGGTCAACTTTTAACGTCAGTCTAAAAGTGTTTTCTTCTCAGAATATAATAATTTTGCTGGTACTGGTAGTGTGAGATTAGGTTTTAGGAGAACCAAGACTAAGCTAGATTAACTTAACCTAAACTATAAATGTGTCGTGGTTATTTAACCAAACGACTCATCTGCTACGTTATTCTTATTATTAATCCTGTCTTCTTTTGGTATTTTCAACGAATTTCGTTCGTTAATTATTAATTCAATGAAAAAACGTTTGTAAAACTTCATTTCTTTGTGAAAGCCTTCGTGATTTCTGAGACACAATGTACCATTTGCCAATTATTGCAGAAATTCTTTTTTGCCTTGGAGCATCGTTATTCTTAATAAGCAAAAGGACGCTTAAACTTACTCTCCCATATTTCCCTTTTTGATTTTGAAATTTTAGTGTGTACAATGTGGTAACTACTTGCGAAAACAATGTAAACTATACGCTTTTATACACATTACAAGGCTAAGTGCCTGCAACCCACTAGTGTTTTCCCTATAAATCACAAACTTTCCCGTTTCTATTGTGTGTTTACCTGGAAAACGTGCACCGAACTATGCTTGAACGTCGCTCTGTGTAATTGAGGGATCGTTATAATAATTGCAATAGTTTCTCCTCCTCTCCTAGAATGGTTATCTCCATTTATAATGAAATATGGGACGAATTCAATCGGCATGCAAATTGGAAACGATTTTAGTCGAAACGTACGCATCTGGGTTTCTGGTCAAAGTTTAAAGTTGGCAACACAAACACTGACGACTGGACTTTGATGAATCATTCATGAGCTTATGTGGGAATTTAATGAAACTGTTCTCTTTGTCTGACTGCCGGATATTCGTTTATTTGCTAGGCAAACAGATTATGTTATATCAGTATTGGAATATTCTGCATGTTGGCAAAACAACACGTTTGCGTTTGCTTTGTGAGCTGCGTACATGAACTTCCCGTCATTAAATCTCTTGTAAATTTCAACACATTATGCTCTAAAACAATAACTTTTAGGCATTTTTTACTAGAATTCGCGTATGCAAAAGCCGGAACCAATATCGAAACTTTTGATATATTAGACAGTTTTATTTTCTGACCGGACGATGAAAACATGTTCAGTTTGATTTATCCCCTGAATCGAAGTTCCGTGTCTTTCGCCATAGGAAAATACGTCAAATCTGGGTTTGCTGCCATGAATTTATAGCTAGAGTTCGAAAGTTTTTGGAAACATCAAAGTGCTCAATTTCAGTACTTTTGTTTCCGCTGAAAATTTTGATTGAATCCCCCACTCCTTTAAACCCATACGAGTTGAAAACTAATTAAACCTCTGGCATCTAGAATTGGCCTCATCACTTTTTGCCCAAAATTAGAATAAGGGTCTCCATAGCTAATTGAAACTGGTCTCCATACTAATCAGTTATTCCGATTGTGATCGCTGTCGGGGCCTTGTCTATAACGCTCGACGTGCACTAGTAAAGTAGTTTTCATCAATCTTGTCTAATACCCTTTCAGCAGCCCCATTCCATTCGGGTGTAGTATTATTCCCCAAGGGAACGGTTATTATTAGCCTGGATCTAGAGTTCACCTTAAATTGCGACTTCACATTACTCGTTGTTAGAAGTTTTCTACACGCCAACTTTTCTAATTATGCACTTAACATCCGCATCGTACCATCAACATTCGTTCTTTAATGGCATTTAAAGTTTCTGTAAGGCAGTTTAAAGTTCGGGAGTTGGAAGTTACGTCCGAAGTAGCTTCAGATTAAAATATTCTTGGAAGCCAACTCGCAACTGGCAATGTTTATGTTTTCCTTCAAAGATGTATATGTGCGGGTTTTACTGCCTGCAGAAGTCTATTAGTTATGCACAGCATAATATGTTTTATTGGTTTTTAGCTAAAATTAATATTTTCATTCAGGCACTTTCAAACTGGTAGTTTATTTTAATAATTCGAGTTACCGGGGTCCGTGAAGACGTTACATTTACTTTGGCTTCATCTAGAGATAAAATAAAGCGAAAAAACCTAGTGTAAACAGTTTCACAGGACGCTTAAGTAAATACTGGAAGCTACGAGGGGTATAGTAAAACTAATTGAATCAAAAGCAGAAATTTTCTAATTTTAACATATTTTCACTCAGTGGCGGATCAAGGGAGGGGGGAAGCACTTCTTTTAACACCTTTTATAGTCTTTTTTTACAAAAGGAGAGGCCCAGCCCCTTTTTTACTTCCTTTAGATTTCTTTAGGGCTTTTGTTTGACTGGCTGATAAACGCAAACACACAAATGAAAAGGTTCATTTTGACGACTTTTGAAGACGACTTCCGAAGGGTTGTATCTCCGAAAATATTGCACCGACGGACCTTGCGATGGTGGGAGAATTATGAAACAAGAATTTTTGGTGACATGAAACAATGAATCTTTTGACTTCAGTGACGTCACAGAAGTCAAATTTTGTTTAAAGAGAAGAACTAAATCCAAGCTTCTAGAGAGAAAAAAAATCATGAAACAAGAATCTTTGGTAACATGAAACAATGAATCTTTTGACTTCAGTGGCTTCAGACTTTTAATAATTTGAGTGACTGGGGTCCGTGAAAACGTAACATTTTCTTTGGCTTCAGTGGCGGATTCAGGGGGGCGGGGCACATTCTCTTTACACAAAAAAGTCAAAAAAGGGGGGAACCCCGCCCCTTTTTTACTCCTATTTCTTTAAGACTTTTATTTGACTGACTGATAAACGTAAATGCACAACTGAAAAGGTTCATTTTGACGACTTTTGAAAACGACTTCCGAAGGGGTGTATCTCCTAAAATATTGCACCGACGGACCTTGCGATGGTGGGAGAATTATGAAACAAGAATTTTTGGTGACATGAAACAATGAATCTTTTGACTTCAGTGACGTCACAGAAGTCAAATTTTGTTTAAAGAGAAGAACTAAATCCAAGCTTCTAGAGAGAAAAAAAATCATGAAACAAGAATCTTTGGTAACATGAAACAATGAATCTTTTGACTTTAGTGGCTTCAGACTTTTAATAATTTGAGTGACTGGGGTCCGTGAAGACGTAATATTTTCTTTGGCTTCAGTGGCGGATCCGGGGGGGCGGGGCACAATCTCTTTACACAAAAAAAGTCAAAAAAGGGGGGAACCCAGCCCCTTTTTTACTCCTATTTCTTTAGGACTTATCTTTGACTGACTGATAAACGTAAACGCACAACTGAAAAGGTTCATTTTGACGACTTTTGAAAACGACTTCCGAGGGTGTGTATCTCCGAAAATATTGCACCTACGGACCTTGCGATGGTGGGAGAATTATGAAACAAGAATTTTTGGTGACATGAAACAATGAATCTTTTGACTTCAGTGACGTCACAGAAGTCAAATTTTTTTTTAAAGAGAAGAACTAAATCCAAGCATCCAGAGAGAAAAAAAAATCATGAAACAAGAATCTTTGGTAACATGAAACAATGAATCTTTTGACTTCAGTGGCTTCAGACTTTTAATAATTTGAGTGACTGGGGTCCGTGAAGACGTAACATTTTCTATGGCTTCAGTGGCGATCCAGGGGGGCGGGGCACTTTCTCTTTATACATTTTATAGTCTTTGGGGCCCCCCTCTTTTGTCTCCTTTAGTCAAAAAAGTTAAAAAAGGGAGCAACCCCGCCCTGTTTTTACTCCTATTTCTTTAGGACTTTTCTTTGACTGACTGATAAACGTAAACGCACAACTGAAAAGGTTCATTTTGACGACTTTTGAAAACGACTTCCGAGGGTGTGTATCTCCGAAAATATTGCACCTACGGACCTTGCGATGGTGGGAGAATTATGAAACAAGAATTTTTGGTGACATGAAACAATGAATCTTTTGACTTCAGTGACGTCACAGAAGTCAAATTTTTTTTAAAGAGAAGAACTAAATCCAAGCATCCAGAGAGAAAAAAAATCATGAAACAAGAATCTTTGGTAACATGAGACAATGAATCTTTTGACTTCAGTGGCTTCAGACTTTTAATAATTTGAGTGACTGGGGTCCGTGAAGACGTAACATTTTGTTTGGCTTCAGTGGCGGATGCGAGGGGGCGGGGCACATTCTCTTTACACAAAAAAGTCAAAAAAGAAACAAGCATTTTTTTGTGACATGAAACAATGAATCTTTTGACATCAGTGACGCACAGAAGTCAAACTTTGTTTAAAGAGAAGAATTAAATCTAAGTTTTCAGAGAGAAAAACAATCATGAAACAAGAGTCTTTGGTGACATAAAACAATTAATCTTTTGACTTCAGTGACGTGACAAAAGTCAAATTTTGTCGAAAGAAAATAATTAAATTTAAGCTTCGAAAGACAAAAAAATCATAAAACAAGAATCTTTGGTGACATGAAACAATAAATCTTTTGACTTCAGTGACGTCATAGAAGTCAAATTATGTCTTAAGAGAAGAATTATATCTAAGCATCCAGAGACAAAAAAATCATGAAACAAAAATTTTTGTTGACATAAAACAATGAATCTTTTCACTTCAGTGACGTCACAGAAGTCAAATTTTGTCTAAAGAGAATTAAATCAAAGCTTCCAGAGAGACAAAAAAGCATGAAACAAGAATCTTTGGTGACATGAAACAATTAATTTTTTGACTTCAGTGACGTCACAGAAGTCAAATATTGTTTAAAGATAAGAATTAACTCTATGCTTCCAGAGAGACAAAATATCATAAAAGAAGACTTTTTGGTGACTTGAAACAATAAATCTTTTGACTTCAGTTACGTCACAAAAGTCAAATTTTGTTTAAAGAGAAGAATTAAATCTAAGCTTCCAGAAAGACAAAAACTCATAAAACAAAGATCTTTGCTGACATGAAACAATGAACCTTTTGACTTCAGAGTCAAAAATAATTATCTTCAGAATCTTTTGACTTCAGTGACGTCACAGAAGTCAAATCTTGGCTAAAGAGAAGAATTAAATCTAAGCTTCCAGAGAGACAAAAAATCATGAAACAAGAATCTTTGGTGACATGAAACAATGAATCTTTTGACTTCAGTGCCATCACAGTAGACAAATTTTGTCTAAAGAGAGGAATTAAATCTAAGATTCCACAGAGACTAATTAAAATGAAGCAAGTATCTTTGGTGACATTAAACAATGAATCTTTTGACTTCAGTGACGTCACAGAAGTCAAATTTTGTTTAAAGAGAAGAATTAAATCTAAGCTTCCAGAGAGACAAAAAATCATGAAACAAGAATCTTTGGTGACATGAAACAATGAATCTTTTGTCTTCAGTGACGTCTCAAAAAACCACATTCTAAGAACCACATTCTAAAGGTGCTTAAAAGTCCACTTCCGAAAGGCTCTATCTCCGAAAATATTGCACCTACGGAACTTCCAATTTTGGGAGGTAAAGAGGGCATCAAGAAGAGGAAAATACAGGTGGATTCACTCCGACCGGTCGAGGCGTTCTCGAGTTACAGACGTTCAAATCTGAAAATTGAAAAAAATTCCCTTTGGACATTTTCGAAAAAAAATCGGAAAAATTTGTTTTGCTGTTTCTGATAAGAATGACACGCTTACAATCACCTAAGAACATAACAATCTCAATTCGAATTAATTTTACTTCTAAATAGGTTATTTTTAAAAATGGTCAAATGCCATTCTAAAAGTGCTTAAAAATAGACCTCCGAAGGGATCTATCTCCGAAAATATTGCACCTACGGAACATCGGTCTCGAAATATAAGAGTGAAAGAGTTAAACCAAAAAGAAAAAACGGAAAGCTATCAAGAGACAAATTTCTGAAGTCAAAGAAATTCTAGAAGAAAATGTTGAGGACTAATCAAAAACTAGGATAAAAAAAAATACAAAATTTAACAAAGAAATACCAAACAATACGTAATAATAAATTGTTAAAGAAAAATGTTTGGGGAGAGTAGGGCTAGAGAAGAGTAAAAGAAAACACTCAAAAAAGAGAAGTTTCCTAAGAGAACAATAAAAGTAGAACATAGCAAAGTACAATAAGACAAATAAATAGAATAAAAAATCATGCAACATTCGTTATTACCTAATGCGAAGTCAAGGATTTAAATATTTTAGTAAGTTTGAAAACATGTTTGATGCTTGATGGTTCTGATTATAATCAGAAGGTTTTAGCCTTCTAAGCTCAAAGCTCTAAGTAAAAATATTTACACGTACACATGTGGCATAAATGTTTACACATCCACTTGTGCGATAAACAATTTAATCGCACGCAAGTCAGAGTAGACATGCGGTAAAGAGATTTTACCACACGCAATTAGGATTTTTGATCTAGAAGGACTCATTGCATTCAAGCCAACGTGTCAAAAATTTCCTCGAGAACAAGAGTCCTAGGTGTGGTAGAAGCCTAAGAAATCCTAGATAAAGTGTCATCTTGGTTTTCAATATTCCAGTATTCATATTTATAGAGTTTAATAGTTTCAATTACTTATAATGACTAAGAGACCTTTCTTTCTATCTTTATGCTTTTTGCCGATTATATAATTTTGGAACGAATGAACCGATTGGAGTGAATCGCAAAGTTTTTTGTTCATCCCTATGCCTTCTTCCACCTTTCAACAAAGGAGGTATTATAGACCCCTCCATCGGTGGGTTTTTGTTCACTTAGAATGGACTTTATTACTACTTTTTAAAACCTTACTTACGGAGGTACTCGGAGCTTTACTAGCAAAAAAAAAATTCCTAAAACATTTTAAAAATTACCGAAAGAAAAATTCTTCTTTTTTTTTTTCATTTTTCAAATTTTATTGCCTATCACTTTAGAACGAGTGAACCGACTGGGGTGAATATCACAGTATTTTGTTCTTCTCGATGTCCTCTTTCACCTCCCAGGATAGAATTCCATTCTATTCCACCCCCTTTCGGAGAAGACACCTTCGGTGTTTGAATTTTGGGCACTTTTAGATTCGAGTCTTTTACTATTTAAAAAAAAGTCAGTTACTCATGGAGGATTGAAATCGTCTCATTTAAATGAAAAGCAGCAAAAATACTCAAAAAACTTTTTGAAAATTACCAATGGGTGGGGGGGGGGGTTAGTTTTTTTGTTTCTCAATTTTCAACTTTGGCGGCCAATAACTTTAGAATGAGGGGTCCGATTGGAGAAAGTCCAACAGTTTTTTTGTTATTTTTGATATCCTCTTTTACCTCCCATCAATAATTTCGGAGGAAGACCCCTTCGGTGGTGGATAATTTCCGAGATACCCCTTTGGTGGTTAATTTTTGGGCACTTATAAAATCGAGTTTTTTACTACTTACTCTGAATCGTATTCATTTTGTGACGGTCATAATGGATTTTAATCAGCTTACTTCCTTCATAAGCAGCAAAAAAAAGTGGAAACATTTTTTTGAAACTTACCAAATGGGGGTTTATCAATTTCAACGGCCTATAACTTTAGAACCAGTGTTCCGATTGGAGTAAATCCAACATTTTTTTGTTACCTTCCATGTCGTCGCTTCAGCAGTTTCGGTGGTCAATTTTTGGGCACTAATTATCAAAAGGGGGGGGGGGGGGGGGTAGTCCCTTTTTATTCTCAATTTCCAACTTTAGCGGCCTATAACTGTAGAACGTATGGACCGTATGGTGTAAATCCCGCAGTTTTTTGTTCTTCTCGATGTCCTCTTCCACCTCCCAACAAAGAGGGTCCCATCTTTTACTACTTTTTAAAAAAACTTAAACTAACTGAAAATTACCAAAAGGGGGTATAAGCCCTACCTTTTCCTCAAGATTTAACTTTCTTCTTCCTGTAACTTTAGGACAAGTGCACCGATTGGAGTGAATCCAACAGGTTTTTGTTCTTCTCGATGCCCCCCCCCCTTCTATCAAAATATTCGTAGTTTTCCCCCCTTTGAGGGTGTTATTATCATTTTGAAAACCAAAAATCACTCTCCTTCTCCTGTGGGTCTTACACCTGAACCTCTTGGCGAACAATATTTGGATCACTGTAGCCTTGATATTAAATGCTGTTACGTGATTCTCGACTTCACAAGGGACCTTGAAATCAGACGACAATTACAGGCTAACACTGATTGTGATAATTCACATGTTGATCTCAATAGACTATACACATCCTTCAAACCACTTAATTAGTAATAAACATTCATTTTAATTTTTTACAGCCAATAACAACAATTTTTTGACTGATGATTGCTTGGTGCGGATCAATGAAAGTACCACATGTAGTAGCGGTCTATAATGTCGACGTTTTGGAACTAAATTAGTGGCCACTCGGTGCTTAGCAGAGACCTCCAAAGTTACAGAGACAAAAATTGAACGAGACGTTTATAAGTAAGAGGGGGAGGAGGAATTTATGAATCGGGTTACAATGTAATAAAATACACTCACGCCTTTAAGCTTTTATTACAAAAACGTATAATAGAAAAATAAAGCAATAAATAAATAATACAATTAAATCTGTTGACATAACGCAAAGAACATGGGCCTTGTTCCTTAAGGCCAACTTATAAATCTACCGTCACACAGGTCTCAGTACATTGATATTTCGGTCCTCATTAGGCTTCGATACATCAGTAGTGTCACCAATTTGTCATTGAGCTGCCCGTGAATTTTAACGAAGGGCTAGAGGAAGGGCATGATGTCGTTGCTGACGGGCTGAAGCTGGCTACACACGCATGTGGACCGCACCTTGAATTAGCCATATTCCACTTTTTCCTATTCAGAAACCGAAGCCAGTCTTACTATATTGAATTTCTGAGGGCACCGCGTGTGGTGCTCGTACGGCAGCAGTTTCGAGTCTATATAGGACCGATTTGGTTCTCTGCAAGAAAAAAAAAAACCTTAATTTTGAGTTCAATCCATAGACTTTCTCTTAGGTTCTGGTTATTTTTCTTGGTCATCCACTGCTTCTTCTTTTGTTGGTTTTTATTAGGGGTCAGGAATTGCTGTCAAGCCTTTGAGCGCTGTCCACGTATATTGATATATTAAATGGAAGTCGTAACCGACCTTAGGGGCGATTGTGAATCTCTTGATTCTGCACAAGTTTTCCAGTTCCTGCGACACTCGCACTTGCGGTCCTGACACGTCTTCTGCAGGCTCTATAAGGACACATTGCTAAACAAGGGAAGGTTCTTCTTCCATTTGACTAGCTTTTGAATGGACTTGATGGGGTAGGACACCGCGTTGTCGCAAATGCCCCAAGGGTCGTACGAGGAGGAGTTTTTGAATTTCTTTGGTATGAACCTGGCGCGGTTCTTTGTCTTTCTCGAGGTCTTTTTTACTGGTAACTGAAACAAAGTTTTTGTGGTTACAAATTTAAAATGCTTTGGTTTTTATGGCAAATTCCAGAGAAACTTCAATGTATAATAAACCTAAAATTTAGTTTACAACTAGCGTCACGAGGACTGCCTGTTTATACGCTACTGATGAACATTGCGCTTGTTTTCACTGTATTTTAGGGCAGATTTCTCAAAAGGAACCAAAATTTTGACTCGACTATATGGAATTAAAAAAGAACGGCATCTGGACCCCGATAGCGGCTTTAGCACCTCATCTTCATAAAATCGACGGTTTAGGACTCGATTTGCGCCTAGTAGTTGCCAATTTATCGAGGGCTTGTGTATTTACAAAACATGTTTTTTGAATACACAATTTGGGATTTTTTATTTTTGATGAGAAGAGGAAAAAACAGGTGGGTTCACTCCGATCCGTGTAGGCGTTCTCAAGTTATAGGCCCTCGTCAAAGTCCTCAAGTCAAAGTTGAGAATAGAGAAAAAAGTCGCAATATCCACCCTTTGGACATTTTCTAAAAATATTCAGAACCATTTGTTTGCTGTTTTTGATCGGAAAAAAATGCGATCTTAAAAGTGTTTAAAAATGGACCTCCAAAGGGATTTATCTCCGAAAATATTGCACCTACGGAACTTCCAATAGTGGGAATTGAAAAAGGTCATCAAGAAGAGGAAACAGTTGGATTTACTTCGATCCGAGGCGTTCTCAAGTTACAGGCGGTCAAAGTTAAGAACTGAAAAAATAGTCGTAATACCCCCCCCCCCTCCCTGTTTTCTTTTCCAGACATTTTCGAAAAAAATTCGGAAAAATTTGTTTGCTGTTTTTGATCGGAATTGCACGCTTGCAATCCCCTAAGAACTTAACAAACTAAATTTGAATGAATTTAATCCCTAAAGAGGTTTTTTAAAAATTGTCAAAAAACGTCACTCTAAAAGTGCTTAAAAATCAACCTCCAAAGGAGTCTATCGCAGACAGACACCTACGGAACTTCCCAAAGTGGGAGGTGAAAGAGGACATCAAGAAAAGGAAAAGACAGTTGGATTCACTCCGATCGGTCGAGGTGTTTTCGAGTTACAGGCCGTCAAAGTTGAGAATTGAGAAAAAAGTCGTAATACATACACTTTGGAAATTTTCGAAAAAATGTCGGAAAAATTTGTTTGCTGTTTTTGATCAGAATGGCACGCTTTCAGACCCATAAGAACGTAACAAACTCAATTCGAATTAATTTAACCTCTAGAGAGTTTTTTTTTAAATGGTCAAAAAACACCATTATAAAAGTGCGTAAAAATCGACTTCCGAAGGGGTCTGTCTCCGAAAATATTGAACCTAAGTAACTTCCGATGGTGGGAGATAAAATAGGACGTCAAGAAGAGGAAAAGACAGTTCCTTTTAGATACCTTTGGGTTTTTGTTTAACTGATTGATAAACGCAAAACCACAATTGCAAAAATTCATTTTGACGACTTTTGAAAACGACCTCCGAAAATGATGCACCATCGATGGTGTGAGATGAAAGAGGACATCAAGAAGAAGAAAAAACAGTTGGATTCACTCCGATCGGTCGATGCTTTCGCAAGTTACAGGGCAAAAACCCTGGTCAAAAAACGCTTCCACCTTCACGGAAGGCTAGATCTGCTACTGTTTTCGCAAAATGAGCCTCGCTTCTCTCCCATCACACAACATCCGTTCTAGTTGTCACTGGGAGGGGAGTATTGTTGCAGAACTTTCGCCGACTCACAGGTGGCAGCGCCGAAACATCACCCACCAACTCACAGGTGGCACCATTAGTCAAAATCCTTCATACCGCCTTTCCTTCGCCGAATTTATCTCCAAATACAAATTCCAACAATGAACTCTGACCCCGGCGTGTAAGGCAGGGTCTACCACGCCTTACTAAACAATCCAAGGTAGACCCCGGAACGAAACGCCAACACCACATACATAGTCTATAACAATCTCAGGTACGTCCCAGTGATATTTCCCTGAATAACAAAAATCTCTTCTGAGAATACATTTCCCATCTATGGCACGTCATTTTCCACGCCACAAGAATAACTAAATTCAAAAAGTTGTTGACAACAAAAGGCGATTAGGGACAAGAGTTTGCGAATTTTACTAAGCCATTTTCAGTGAGTCTATAACGTGCCATTTTATCCTGATTTGTGAGTTAATGAATTTGTTCTCAAAAAGTTGCTTAATCATAGACTTTCAACTTCAATGACACAGACAATGAGGAATGTTAATGGGAAGTCAGGTATAGAGTAACCGTATATACAGTGATCAGGGACAGGAGCTATCTAACTTTATCTTCATGGATATTTTGGTTATAAAATACCTTTTTTTTTTATTAACTAAGTGCATTTATTTAATTCCGCAAAGCATGCTTCAGCCTTAACTTTAACTAGTTTCGCCAGTTTTACAGGTCACTCCAAATAAATTCACTTAAGGTGACAAAATGATGTACAATAAGGGAGAGGAGTTTTCTAATTTTTAAACTGAAGATAACTATTCCATCTTGTACCTGCCCCTTTTTCAATAATTCTTCCTATTGACTAATGAAATAACTAGAACTAACTGACTGAACTAACATAGAATTTGAAATTTCAGGAAACTTTCATCCACTGACGCTATAAACATTACTTTCTTTTACAGGTTATTTCACGTCGCCTTTCTATCTGGAACTATACGAGAATGATATGATCTAGACCAATTTCGTTTATTACAATATAAATGTCTACATAAAAGGGAGAAATAGAGTGAAACTCACGCATATGTTTATTAAAATATGCATGACAAAAGCCAAAAAGCACTTTCACAATAACATATTTCGCGTGGATGGATGCATGTGCAATTTGAAAAACAAGTCTATTAAATTGACGTGCAAAAGGAATTCCCCGTAAAATATGCAGAAATTGTTCCGGCTGGGATATTTGATATTCAAAATTCAAAAGGAGCAAATCCGTAATGGCAAATATGAAAGTCGAATTCCATTTCCTCAATATGCATCTGCCTTTGATACAGCTAGACAACACTTTGCATATTTTCATAAAGTATACAGGGAATTACCGATACGAGGCGAAAGTGCGGCTTTCCTGTCGCTCTTCATCTTTTATGCAACAGGCTAGCGCTCGCACATTTAAGCTAAATACATTATAAATTAACCAACTAAATAATACACATCTTCGACGAAACGTCTTAAATCAATATATTTACACGACTAGAGGTGCCTGTTTCAGCTTGGAAAACTGTCTGTTTTTTGTATTTATCCACTTTTTACTGCACAGTTTTATCTGCGAGGTCTGCAAATAAAAACGATTTTTCCATGCATTGAACGGTCATTCTTGGCAGCCATTCAACTGGATGTTCGATAAGCTATAATGGGGACAGATCAAGGCTATTATATCGAAAATGAATCTGCAGATGAGAAAAGAGAGAAACACAACATGGAGCAGGAGGGCTTTGTCGTTCGGATTAGTGCAGTCGAGAGGAAGTAAATCTCTGCGAGGGTCTCGACTTTAAATTAAATATAGAAAATCTTTATCAAGAAAAGTTTCTCCTTAAACAGAAGCTGAGCGAAAAGTCCCTTTTTACCACGTTTCGATCTTCATGTAAATAGCTTTAGTTTGCTGTAGCAAATTTTGATGAAGCCACTTTATCGAATGGAAGTCTCTAATGCATTTCTGCTGTATTATAACATCTAAACGAGCTATATAACCGAAATAGTGATCGTCAAATCGTAAAAGTACTTTTGCTATTTTACAGCTGTATGGTTTTATTACCGCCTCGCGGTGTTTTGTTGGACGTTTTAAAAGCGCTACAATGTTGGAAATTTTATTCGAAAAATCGTCTGATATATATACAATTTATTTATCCCCAAAACAACGACCAAACAATTTCTCGTTTATACATCAAATTCGATAAGGGGGATTCCGAATCGAGGCATCGATAAATTCTAAAACGCCGCATTTTTGTTTAGATGCAGCATCGGTTCGAATTACCTGTTTAAGTTTAAGAAAGAAATTGGGTAAATTTAGAGGCGTGCTTAGGAAAACCTCAAGCCACAATTCCTTGGAACAGCACAATGCAATTAATAGAGTGGGAACGTCGTCTTCAGTGTAACAAAATGCCACCCCTTCTCAGGCTTCGCCAAGAAAGCGGTTTTGCAACTTAAATTACGGTTTCCACGATTAATAACACACTAAGCTAATAAAGGCTTTATAATGAATTTCAAACATAGGCCTATAAATAAGCAGCATTGTGTTTTAGTTTGCTTAGTAGGCAAGAGGGAAACGCTCGAATTGTAAACAGTAACAGAGCTACCTATGTGTGCCTTATGCACGTTCGTAAGTTCACTCTGAATGAGCCTCAATTGTGACTTCGACACTTAGTCTCCGTTAAAACCACATGATTTACATAAAATATTATTGATTGAGCACGTGCTTACGCGCAAGTTGTGCTCATCCCTAAAGGCGACTTAGAAACCATCAGGCCAGAGGCTCTGGCTTTCCGAAATTCCTCTTCCTCAGGGCAGAAGCATCTACTTAGTGCCCTTGATACATAAATAACTATTATTGCTTAACTTCACTATCGAACAGAAAATGATTACTTTAAAAACAAATTTTTATGGTTTGAAGCAGGCTTGAGTTGGTTTGTTTTATTATGTGCTCTGTTGCCTATTGCGTTGTTTCTTTTTCATGTTTTGACATTTCCTAACTTTTTGGACAAATAGGCAAGAAGTCACCTGATAATGTCTAAAAGTAGCCAAAATATCGGAACATTGGAAGTAGTTTATTTCGTACATTTACGACTAATCGTGTTTCAGTAAAAAAGAAAAATTGTTGAAATTAATACAATTTTTATAAATGTTGCCATGAGTTCGAATTCATTATAACAAAAAAGATGTTTTTGTTACTTTTTGAGACACCCTGTACTATCTAAAAACCAGAAACCAGCTTCGTTTTATTCATAAAACTACATGAATTAACGAAAGAAATCAATTGGTGTCGACTTAAATGAAGAAAATCAAAAACTGCATGTTAAGCCTATAGGGCTCCCGACCCGACTCAAATACCTAATTTTAGAGACCAAAACCGTACTATGTTGCCTTCGACAGCTTATATCTCGTTACAAAGAAGATTTAAGCCAAAGTTTATAAAACAAGCTAAAAAAACAGAAGAGCTATATATTGAGGTGCTTTTAAGGTGACCGTCTTTAATGGTAACTGAGCACGGGTGGCTCACAAAAAGACAGACATTTTCTACTTTTTTTATTTTCTCAAAAACCGTTATGGCTATCTACGATCAGATTGGCAACTTCTATAACATTCGATGTCCTGTTTATGTCACCTATTTAGATGCATATCGAAAAGTCACACCGCTTTCGAGATAAAGACAAAGACGAGATAATTTCGATAAATTCAGAAAGAGGTAGTCAATGAAATTTGCATCCGATTTTGGCAAAAATGGCTTCAAATCGTAGAAAATATGAAAACATGTTATAAAATTATGAAACTGAAATTTCCAATAATTTTCTTTCCCCTTCAAAATCGCGGATAAAACGCATTTTTTCACTATTTTAACGACGTTCCAAGACGTGAGTTTAAATAATTCAGTTTTTAGTTCATTGTTAAACATTTTTTTTTTGAGATACCCTGTACCATCTAAAAACCAGAAACCGACGCCCTGCTTATCACAAAACAACTTGAATTAACGAAAGAAATCAATTGGTGTGGATTTAAGTGAAGAAGATCCAAAATTTCGTGTTAAGGGCTCTCGAACCGACTCAAAAACTCAATTCTGGAGATCAAAACCGGGCATTGCTCTATTTGATAGCTTATATCTCGCTGCAAGAAAGCCTATCATACGAGCTAAAGAAACAGAAGAGCGAAGCTATATTTTAAGGCACGTTTGAGATGACGATCTGAAATAGTAACTGAGCACGGGTGGCCCAAAAAAAGGCACACACTTTCCACTTTATTTTATTTTCTCGAAATTCGCGCTATTTATGATCTGATTAGTCGGTTCTGTGACACTCGATGACCTCTTTACATCATGCATTGACATGCATATCGAAAAGTCTCACCGTTTTCAAGATAAAGAAGAAGACGTAAAAATTTCATAAAGTCAACGAGATTTTCCGCCGAAATCAATTGCAACAGATTTTGGTAAAAATGACTTCAAATCATAGAAAATATGAAAACATTTTATAAAATGTGAAACGAAAATTTCCACTATTTTTTTACCCTTTAAAATGGGGTATAAAACGTCATTTTTTCACTATTTTAATGACATTCCAAGATGTGAGCTTAAATAAATTATTTTTGGTCCATTGTTAAAAATGGTTTTAATTTTTGAGACACTGTATACTATTTAAAAACCAGAAATCGAAGCCCTGTTTATCAAAGAACTACCTGAATTAACGAAAAAAATCAATTGGTTTTGATTTTAGCGAAGAAGATCCAAAATTGCGCGTTAAGCCCACAGGGCTCTCGAATCGACTCAAAAAAACCAATTTTGAAGATCAAAGTGATGCATTGCTGTTTTTGATAGCTTATATCTCGCTCCACGAAAGATATAGGCCAAAGTCCTTTAGGCCATCATACGAGCTAAAGAAACAGAAAACCGAAGCTATATTTTGTGGCACTTTTGAGATGACTATCCGTAATAGTAACTGAGCATGGGTGGCCCAAAGAAAAGGCACATATTTTAAACTTTTTTTTTTAATTTCTCGAAAACTAGTGCTATCTAGGTTCTGATTAGTCGGTTCTATAACACCGATGACCTCTTTTTATCCTCTATTGATATCCATATCGAAAAGTCTCACCGTTTTCAAGATAAAGAAGAAGACGTGCAATTTTCGATAGTTTCAAAAGAAGGTAGTCAACGATATTTTGAGCCGAAATCGATTGTCACAGATTTTAGTAAAAATGAAATAATTAAAAAAATATGAAACTGAACTTTCCACTATTTTTATTCCCCTTTAAAATGGCGGATAAAAGCTCATTTGTTCACGGTTTTAACGACATTTCAAGATGTAAGTCTAAATAATTCAGTTCTAGTAGATCATTGTTATTTATTTTGAGACACTCTGTAGTATTTAAAAACCAGAAACCGACATCCTATTTATCATAAAACTACCTGAATTAACGAATGAAAGCAATTGGTGTGACTTTTAACGAAGTAGATCGACAATTGGGTGTTAAGCCTATAGAGCTATTGAACCGACACAAAAACCCAATTCTGGAGATCAAAACCGTGCATTGCTGCCTTCTACAGCTTCTGTCTTGCTCAACGAAAGATTTAGGCGAAAGTTTTTAACGTGAGCTAAGAAAATGGAAGAGTAAAGCTACATTTTGAGCTACTTTTAAGATTTCTACCTATAATAGTAACTGAGCACGGGTGGTCCAAAAAGAAGCACACTTTTTCCATTTTTTTTTCAAACCGAAAGTGGTTGTTACACATTTCGGTAAAAGTGGCGTCGAATCAGAGAAAAGATATAAATCTGCCATAAAAATATGAAAATTTCCACAAATTTTCTTCCTCACCAAAATGACGGATAGAACGTTTTTTTTTCTCTATTTGAACTATATCGTAATATGTCTAAATATTTCTGCAACTATTATTGACAAAAACGCCATTGTGAACGATTAGTTGACTATTTATGAGCCCTAAGCATTAGTTTGTTAGTTCCCCCCAGTTGTTAGTCAAAATAAATAATCAAAATTTTCATAAACCAGTTTTTCGCTTCTATACACAAGAAACCGCAATATTCTGCGAATAAAAAGATCTATTTTTAGTATTATTTTAGACTAAGACAGACCGCAGGCACCCACTTGAGGTATTTGCCACTCACATTTTTGCAATAAAAAGGCAAAACTGACTCTATAACTATCATTAAAAAGTTGCAACATAAAAAGTCCGAAACAAAAACGGTAATTGTTCGAGAAGTTGACTGGGTTAGTTGAAAAATCTTATTTGAGGTTATTTTGAACATTATGATGATGGCGTGTAACAAGCGAAACATCGAATATATTGGATTTAAATTTTTTTGTTTCAAAAGTCTCTAAAATGTATGCAAAAAACAATCTAAACCCTTTTGTTCTCACAAGGAACAATTTGCGTACCAAATTCAAACCTATTTGCTTCAACCGTTTCTAAGATATTTAACTACAATTTGAACAAGTCTGTAAGAACGTTTCAAAAATGTAAAGTCTGCCCAGGAATCCTTCATCTTCACTGTCACCACAGGATTTTGTAAATGTCCATCCCCTTCCTTCTTCTGCTTTGGAATTGCTTGTCCTTACACTCCTTGAAAACAAAAACTTTGTCGTACATCTTGTTTCCGGTTCTACTCTTCAGCTCGACTCTCATTTTTTAAAAATGCATCCACCAGAACCAAAAAGTTTCTGTTTTTCTTTCTTTTTCTATTCATATATTCATTTCATTTGTTTCATTGTTATTTTGTGTTTTTTTGGAACAGCATCAATTGGGGTCCCACTTTCCGAGCTCTCAATAGAGGTAATATTTCCTGCCACATCCAGTTTTCTTTCTTTATCCTGCCTTGTCCACTATATAGAAGTCAACATAACATCTTCTTCCTCGAGAAGTGACTGGAAATTTTCCAGTCACCTTGGCTTCTATTTTTTATTGTAAGCTCTTAAGTCTATGTTATCAAGAAAAGTCTTAAAACGTCCAAAATATTCCTTGGAAACCTGCTACTTAAGTATGAAGCTGAACTTTAAGAGTATTGTCATACAGTCTCTTTGGTGTTGGTGTCTTTATCATCTCTCTTTGTTGACTTTGACTTTTCTTTTATAGGTTTTTCTCTCTAGAATATGACGTCATTGTTAGAATCGGCTCAAAAACCACATATTCTTTGTCGTAATGGAACTGTCCATTGGCTGATGCTCTGCTTTCCTTAATTACAAGCCTGCGCCATTCATAATTATATGTGGGGCCCATTTTTGCAGGTTAATCATTAATGAATAATTAATCTCACAGTATTAGCCTTAGTTCATACCCAAGGTGATAGCTAACGGCAGTACTGCGTCCTTTTGCGTCCAGCTTTACCACAAACCCCTCTTCGCTCTGTCTCAGTTCATAGAACGTCTTTTAGTCTCTCTACATATTAACTCTTAGTCAACATTGTTTACTTAGCAACTTACTTAATTCTTCAAAGTTATTTCTCTTTGACACGCTCTTAGGAGAGGCCTTCACCATCCAATAGGATGAAAATTATTTTGGCAACACGTGAATTTTGAGTGGAAAACCGATGTTTTATAAAGTATAAAACTCTTGGCCTTTATCGATCTATAAGATGTGGCAGTTCTACATCTGCATAATTAATAGAACTTTGGTTGAATATTAAGGAAATTGGCTTATAAAATATTAGGTATAAAGCCACCAAAACGCAACAAAAAAGTTGTGTCTATGCTAAAAGAAAAGCACGACATTTGGCACAAAACATAACACACTGATATTCGTTTTATAATAACATGAAAAACATAAAAATTAAATTTTGGCCCACCTTGATTGGTCCAGAAATTTAGTTACCCAAAAATGTCTTTTTTAACTCTATTCGTGGTTACAGAATCAGTCCTCTGGAGTTGTTAATAACCAACGAAACTGATGTCTTAAATTTTGAGTTTAAAACCAATGTTTGATAAATTGTAAAACTCTCGGCCTCGATCGTCTTATAAGATACAGCAAAAGGATTTTAGTAACTAGTGTAACTCTGTAGAATATTAGGAAAATTGACTATATGGCCGAGATTATATAGACCTATTGAATCGCAACAAAAAGCTGTGCAACAAAAAAGCTGTGTCTGCGACAAAAAGTACGACGTTCGGCTGAAAAATAAGAAACAGCAGCTCGATTCTATATTGATATGTGAAACTTAAGAATGAAAATTTTGAGCCAGTTAATTGGTGCACAAATGTGTTTTTCATAGAATCGCCATAAAATCAGTACTTTCGAGTTGTTAATAACTACAAAACTATATTTTTATTTTTTTGAGTGGAAAGCAGATATTTGATAAATTATAAAATTCTCAACCTATATCGCTTTACAGGATACACAAACTCTGCATCACCATAATTCATAAAACTATGGTTGGTATTTCAGGTTTTTCTTTCTAGGATACGATGTAATTTTTAGAATCGGCACAAAACCACACATTCTTTGTCGTAGTGGAACTGTCCATTAGCTGATACATTGCTTCTCTTAATTGATGTATAATTAGTTTTACAGTATTGGCCTTAGTTAATTTCCAAAGCGACAACTAAAGGCAGTTCTGCGTCGTTTTGCGTACTGCTGCGCCACAGACCCCTCTTTGTTCTGCTCAGTTCAAAGAACGTCTTTTGTCTCTCCAGACATTAACTCTTAGTCAACATTGTTTACTTAGAAACTTATTTAATTCTTCAAAAGTATTTCTCTTTGACGCACTTTGAGGGGAGACCATCACTATCCAATAGGATAAAAATTATTTTGGCACAAGTCAAACAGAAAGATGAAAATGTCAATTTTGAGTGGAAAACCGATGTTTTATAAATTATAAAACTCTTGGCCTTTATCGGCTTATAAGATGTGGCAGTTCTATATCTTCATAATTACTAGAACTTTGGTTGAATATTAAGGAAATTGACTTATAAAATACTAGGTTATATAATGCCACCAAATCGCAACAAAAATGTTGTGTCTATGCTAAAAGAAAAGCACGACATTTGGCAGAAAACATAACACACTGATATTCGTTTTTTAATAACACGAAAAACATAAAAATGAAATTTTGGCCTACGTTGAGTGGTCCAAAAATTTAGTTGCCCTAAAATATATTTTTTAACTCTCTTCGTTGTTACAGAATCTGTTCTCTGGAGTTGTTAATAACCGATGAAACTGATTTCTTAAATTTTGAGTGTAAAACCAATGTTTGATAAATTGTAATACTCTCGGCCTCGATCGTCTTATAAGATACAGCAAAAGGATTTTAGTAACTAGTATAACTCTGGTTAAATATTAGGAAAATTGACTATATAAACGAGATTATAAACGAGATTATATATCTCTTATTATATAAGATGTGGCAGTTCTACATCTTCATAATTAATAGAACTTTGGTTGAATATTAAGGAAATTGACTTTTTTTTAAATATTAGGTTATATATAGTCACAAAAACGCAACAAAAAAGTTGTGTCTATGCTAAAAGAAAAGCACGACATTTGGCACAAAATATAACACACTGATATTCGTTTTTTAATAACATACAAAACAAAAAAATTTTAGTTGCCCAAAAATGTCTTTTTTAATTCTATTCGTGATTAAAGAATCAGTCCTCTGCAGTTATTAATAACCAACGAAACTGAAGTCTTACATTTTGTGTTTAAAACCAATGCTTGATAAATTATAAAACTCTTGACCTCGATCGTCTTATAAGATACAGCAAAAGGATTTTAGTGATTGAATATTAGGAAAATTGGCTTATAAAAATTCGACGTTATATAAACCTACCAAATTGCAATAAAAAATGTGTGTTTGTAACAAAACGTACTACATTTGACTGAAAAATAACAAATAGAAGCTCGACTCTATAATAATATGTGAAATTTAAGAATGGAAATTATTAGCCACCTTAATTGGTTTAAAAATGTCTTTTTTTAACTTTACACATGATTATAAACTCAGTACTTTGGAGTCGTTATTAACAAAAAAACTGGAGTATTAATTTTTTGAGTGGAAAGCCGATTTTTGATATATTAAAAAATTTTCTACCTCCATCGCTTTACAGGATATACCAACTCAGTATCACCATAATTAGTAAGACTATGATAGAATATTAGGAAAAAGGCCTTTCACAATACGAGGTTATATGGGCACATCAAAACGCAATAAGAAAGTGATAAATATGATAAAAAAATACTACGTTGGACTCAAAATATAACAAACAGAGCCCCGATTCTATAGTAATATGTAAAACGTAAAAATGCCATGTAGTGTCCAAAAATGTGTCCTTCAATTTTACACGTGATTATAGAATAAATCCTCTGATGTTTGTGATAATCAATAAAACTAAAATCTCAAATTGTTGGGTGGAAAACCGATATTTGTTAAAACATAAAACTCTTGACCTACATCAGTATAGTTCTTTTCCTTTTCTGTGGACCAAGATTCAAAAAAATTAAAAACCAGATCATATTTCCTTCTATTGCAATATCTAAGAACCAGCAGCTTGGCATCCTCTTGACATACTCTTATTGAAAATTAAAAACATTGATTTCTAAAATACGGGGTTTTAGAAACCAATTGAGTTGCAACAAAAGACTGGCCTTAGGATAAAAAAAATACCCTAGGAAGGCACAGAAGGGACCACTATACATTACCACTTATTTTTCTTTTTCAAAGTGTTTTCTAATTTTCTCTGTCGTACGGCCTGCCCGAGAATTCCCGTAGAATAACGACCGACAATTTTCAGATATAATGATAGAAATCAATGAAATAATGTCCAATGAACAATTTTTTTAGCAGATAAACGGTGTTTGTTAAATTATAAAACTCGCGACCTTCATCGCCTTAGAATAACTAACAGCTAAGCATCTTCATAACACTCTTGTTGAACACTAGAAAAAATAGAAATTTATAGAATAAGGGGTTATATAGACCAATCGAGTTGTAACAAAAAGTTGCTCTAAGATAAAAAAAAAACTTTGAGAGGGCCCTAACCACTGCATAAAGAATGTTTTTAAAGGGTATTCTAATTTTATCTACCTTACGCCTTGCCCCCGTAGAATAATTCTATTGGATTCCCGTAAAATAATGACCGATCTCATTAAAGCCTCATTAAGAGATCATTTAAGCTCATTTAAGACATTAAAACTATTAGATTTAATTTATTGTTTTTAACTCACTTTTAATATTGACCGACAAACACATGTTTTAACCAAAAATTAAAAGTTTTTCTGTGAAGAGCTTATACTCGATTAACCTGTACTAACCTGCACAAACATAATTTCGAAAAATTTTGACTTTTATTTCAATTCTTGCTTCCTCAGGTCTGATACATATATTATTCATCAATTGAGCTTTTGCCTCTTGATAGAGAATTATATGCAGCATCAGCTAGTTACTCTATGACCGTAATGAGATGTGAGAAAGTATTTGAAAAATACACTATCCTATTAAGGGTTGGGAAATTGGGCAGGCCATCACCCTGTGCAAGATGGTGAGAAATGGTACGAGCCAGGACCTGCGCCCATTGGGAGAAGTTAATTTATTTCCTTGATTGTGCCAGTTTTAGGTATTATTTACATGTTCACGAGCATTCCTTTATGGTTCAAGAAATTTTGTGATTTTCTAAAAAATATCTCTAATTCTGTTTTTTTTCCTTCACCAAAGTATCCTTTCTCCCCTTTCTACCCTACCACCATTTTTGTTAAACAGCCAAAAAATTTTCCTCTGAAAACTGTCAAACCAAACACGTGCCTAGGCACTAACCTGAATATTCATACTCCAAAAATAACATTTGCTTTTTCGTTCGTATTAAGTGAAAAATGCCAGATTTTTAGGAGCGGCTAAGAACGTAACAAGGTCAATTTGCAAACTCTTGTCAGCAGAATATAAATCGTCAGAGACGCAGACTCGTGTCGAGGCAAAATAAATGTTTTATGCGAAAAAGTGCTGTCGCAGGAGTTCTGCAATATTATGTCTGACCGTAACTGGACTGTTAAAATCCAGCAAATCCCCTTTGTATTACGACGTTATTGAATTTTCCCTTTTCTTTTAGCTCTACGGGCTTTTCGTTAAAAAACACTTCACCTTAAGAGGTGGCCATTACACCCGAACATAACCTTTTATATCTCCCAAAACCAAAACTCAGGCCTGCGAGGATTCGATTGACAAATGTAGGCAGTAAGGCCAATTTGTATCTGGCAAGTCCCTAAGGCGGAGAATAAATCGTCGAGACCAAAACTTTACATCTAAGTAAAGAAGAGAGCGGGGCAATAAATCTTGCATGCAAAAAATAAGGCCTTGGTTTTTGGTTAAAGGCCAAGGCAAGTGACACAATGAGCTACTGTTTGACCTCCTTTTAGGTACAGCAAAGTGAATGGTGATATCTTTTTGTTTCAGATAACTTTGAGGCAACAACATGAAACTGCCATCTGCTTAGGGGAATACTCGAAGCGACAAGATGCAGATCTCGTTTTGGCATCTGTGCTCCATTATGGTCCTACATGTCGTCAACGAAGTTTCAACGTGCTCCCAGTCGTGCACATGCAAGTGGAAAAACGGAAAACGGACTGCGGAATGTTCGGGCAAAACTTTAACCGAAATCCCCGACACTATTGATCCGGAGACCCAAGTTCTGGACTTTTCCGACAACAAGTTAGGCAAACTTACTAAGGAGCTATTTGTTAAGAAACAACTGGTGAACCTGCAGAGACTGTATTTATCAAAGTGTCAGATTAAAACCGTGCACAAAGATACGTTCAAGGGATTGACGAATTTAGTGGAAATGGATCTATCGGGCAATTTTCTGGATAGCGTTCCCACGGTGGCGTTTTCCAATTGCCAATCTTTGATGAAACTCACCCTCAGCTCGAATCCTATTAAGGACGTGAAGAGGCTGGCTTTCAATCATCTGTCCTATCTGAACACTCTCGAGCTCAGTGGCTGCGAGATTTCCGAGATACAGGAGGACGCTTTCCAAGGTAAGTTTTTCTAATTCATATGCATAATATTTGCACGATCCCGATCGATTTAAGATAAACTGATCGAGGTAATTCCCGAGCGCCGCTGCAACGTGTCTGTCTAAAGTGGGAAACTCGGTCCCCATTAAAGATGTAAAGAGGTTGGCTTTCAATCATTTGTCGTATCTGAGCACGCCTTGCCTTAGTGGCGCCGAGATTGCGGATATTCACCGGTGCCTGCCTAGATAAGGACTTTGAATTTAATAGTGTCGTCGGTCTGGGTACAGAATTTGGCTTGGTTGTCATTTTCTTCATGCAGACGGTCACATTAAAATCGAAAGAAACACATTTTGTTTAAAATAAGGATAAAGGATTAAAATCTGCAAACTTACTACAAGAAGCGCCACCCGCTGTGGTCTCGTTGTGATCGGTGTTTTATGTATGAGCGAGGCCCAACAAACGCTAAGCTTTGTGTTTGTATTTAAATTTCAATTGCGACCTAACAATCACTATGATCCGCGTAGTAAGAAAATGGGGCCCAATACATACTATGACCCGTGTGATTATGTACGAGGATATCCTGTAAACTGGAGCTTACAACGCTTGGAGATGTCTGTCTCTATCCTAAGAAAGGCGATATGCCTGTATATAGGCCGGAGAATATTCACCGGTGCCTGCTCAGGTAAGGACTTTGAATCTAATAGTGTCGTCGCTCTGGGTAGAGAATTTTGTTTGGTTGTTATTTTCTTCATGCAGGGGGACATATTAAGGCCTAAACAAACAGATTATGTTTAAAATAACTAGGAAGGATTAAAATCTGCATACTTACTACAAGAGGCGCCACCCTCTGTGGTCTCTCAGTTCACAAAAATGTCTATCGAGGAGCTCTATGACCCGTGTTTCATGTATGAGCGAGGCCCAACAAACGATAAGCTTTGTGTTTGCATTTAAATTTCAATGCGACCTAACAATCGCTATGATCCGCGTAGTATGAAAATGGGGCCCAACATATACTATTACCCGTGTGATTATGTATGAAGATATCCTGTAAACTGGAGCTTACAACACTTGGAGATGTCTGTCTCTATTCTAAGAAAGCGATAGGCCTATATATAGGCCGGCGGATATTTACCGATGCCTACCTAGATAAGGACTTTGAATTTAATACTGTCGTCGGTCTGGATACAGAATTTTGCTCGGTTGCCATTTTCTTCATGCAGAGGGCCTATTAAGGCCTAAAGAAACACATTTTGATTAAAATAACAATAAAGGATTAAAATCAGCAAACTTACTACAAGGCGCGTCACCCTCTGTGGTCTCTCGGTCCACAAAATTGTCTATCGAGAGGCTCTATGACCCGCGTTTTACGTATGAGCGAGGCCCAACAAACGCTAAGCTTTGTGTTTGTATTTAAACTTTAGTGGGGTCTAACGATCGCTCTGAGCCGCGTGAATATGAAAATGGGGCCTAACACACTATGACAGTATGAGCATGTATGAGGATATCCTGTAAACTGGAGCTTACAATGCTTGGAGATGTCTTTCTCTATCCTAAGAAAGGCGATAGGCTTATATACCGGGTGTCCAGCACAACCCTGGACATAGAAGATTAACATGCGAAATCGGTTTTTATTTTTTTGCGCCTGTACGGTTTAATTGATTGAAAAACTTTTAAGAGCAAAGTTGTAAAGCGTACGGACTTTGAATCTAATAGTGTCGTCGCTCTGGGTAGAGAATTTGGTTTAGTTGTTATTTTCTTCATGCAGAGGGACATACTAAGGCCTAAACAAACAGATTTTGTTTAAAATAACTATGAAGGAACTATGAGGAGCTCTATGACCCGTGTTTCATGTATGAGCGAGGCCCAGCAAACGCTGGGCCAGACGCTAAGCTTTGTGTTTAGATTTCAATGCGACGTAACAATCGCTATGATCCGCGTAGTTTGAAAATGAGGCCCAACATATACAATTACCCGTGTGATTATGTATGAGGATATCCTGTAAACTGGAGCTTACAACGCTTGGAGATGTCTGTCTATCCTAAGAAAGGCGATAGGCCTATATATAGGCCGGCGGATATTTACCGGTGCCTACCTAGATAAAGACTTTGAATTTAATACTGTCGTCGGTCTGGATACAGAATTTCGCTCGGTTGTCATTTTCTTCATGC
Source organism: Taphrorychus bicolor (assembly GCA_951812265.1). Taxonomy (NCBI): domain Eukaryota; kingdom Metazoa; phylum Arthropoda; class Insecta; order Coleoptera; family Curculionidae; genus Taphrorychus; species Taphrorychus bicolor. Next base: position 12,748,631 of record OX638302.1, read on the forward strand.
AGAGGGCCTATTAAGGCCTAAAGAAACACATTTTGATTAAAATAACAATAAAGGATTAAAATCTACAAACTTACTACAAGGCGCGTCACCCTCGGTGGTCTGTCAGTCCACAAAATTGCCTATCGAGAAGCTCTATGACTCGCGTTTTATGTATTAGCGAGGCCCAACAAACGCTAAGCTTTGTGTTTGTATTTAAACTTCAGTGGGGCCTAACGATAGCTCTGAGCCGCGTGGATATGAAAGTGGGGCCTAACACACCGGTGCCTGCCTAGATAACGAATTTGAATTTAATAGTGTCGTCGGTCTGGGTACAGAATTTGGCTTGGTTGTCATTTTCTTCATGCAGAGGGTCATATTAAAGTCAAATGAAACACATTTTGTTTAAAATAAGGATAAAGGATTAAAATATGCAAACTTACTACAAGAAGCGCCACCCGCCGTGGTCTCGCAGATCACAAAAAAGCTCTATGACCCGTGTTTTATATATGAGCGAGGCCCAACAAACGCTAAGCTTTGTGTTTGTATTTAAATTTCAATTGCGACTTAACAATCACTATGATCCGCGTAGTATGAGAATGGGGCCCAATACATACTATGACCCGTGTGATTATGTATGAGGATATCCTGTAAACTGGAGCTTACAACGCTTGGAGATGTCTGTCTCTATCCTAAGAAAGGCGATATGCCTATATATAGGCCGGAGAATATTCACCGGTGCCTGCTCAGGTAAGGACTTTGAATATAATAGTGTGGTCGCTCTGGGTAGAGAATTTGGTTTAGTTGTTATTTTCTTCATGCAGAGGGACATACTAAGGCCTAAACAAACAGATTTTGTTTAAAATAACTATGAAGGAACTATGAGGAGCTCTATGACCCGTGTTTCATGTATGAGCGAGGCCCAGCAAACGCTAAGCTTTGTGTTTGTGTTTAGATTTCAATGCGACGTAACAATCGCTATGATCCGCGTAGTATGAAAATGAAGCCCAACATATACAATTACCCATGTGATTATGTATGAGGATATCCTGTAAACTGGAGCTTACAACGCTTGGAGATATCTGTCTCTATCCTAAGAAAGGCGAAAGGCCTATGTATAGGCCGGCGGATATTTACCGGTGCCTACCTAGATAGGGACTTTGAATTTAATACTGTCGTCGGTCTGGATACAGAATTTTGCTCGGTTGTCATTTTCTTCATGCAGAGGGCCTATTAAGACCTAAAGAAACACATTTTGATTAAAATAACAATAAAGGATTAAAATCTGCAAACTTACTACAAGGCGCGTCACCCTCGGTGGTCTGTCAGTCCACAAAATTGCCTATCGAGAAGCTCTATGACTCGCGTTTTATGTATTAGCGAGGCCCAACAAACGCTAAGCTTTGTGTTTGTATTTAAACTTCAGTGGGGCCTAACGATAGCTCTGAGCCGCGTGGATATGAAAGTGGGGCCTAACACACTATGACCGTATGAGCATGTATGAGGACATCCTGTAAACTGGAGCTTAAAATGCTTGGAGATGTATTTCTCTATCCTAAGAAAGGTGATAGGCCTATATATATGCCGGGGGATTTTCACCGGTGCCTGCCTAGATAACGACTTTGAATTTATTAGTGTCGTCGGTCTGGGTAGAGAATTTGGCTTGGTTGTCATTTTCTTCATGCAAGATCATATTGAAGGTCATTTTAAGGCCCAAAGAAACACATTAGTTTTTTAAATAACGATAAAGGAATAAAATCTGCAAACTTACTACGAGGGGCGCCACCCTCTGTGTTCTCTCAGTCCAGAAAAATATCTATCGAGAAGCTCTATAACCCGTGTTTCATGTATGAGCGAGGCCCAACAAACGCCAAGATTTGTGTTTGTATTTAAATTTGAATGGGGCCTAACAAACGCTGTGGGTTTGAAAATGGAGCCGAACACATACTATGACCCGTGTGAGTATGTATGAGGATGTCCTGTAAACTGGAGCTTGCAACGCTTGGGGATGTCGGTCTCTATCCTAAGGAAAGCGATAGAGAGACTGTCCTTGACCGCCAAGTGGAGCAAATGTTAGGTTTCTTGGGTAGTCGGTCTGGGAGACTACCCAAGAAACCTAACATTTGCTCCACTTGGCGGTCAAGAACAGTCTCTCCACTAAACAGGATGGGGTTTTACCAATCCATGCTAATTTAGTATGGGGCCTGGAGCTTACAACGCTTGGAGATGTCTGTCTCTATTCTAAGAAAGGCGATAGGCTTTTATATAGGCCGGCGGATATTCACCGGTGCGTGCCTAGATAAGGACTTTGAATATAACAATGTCATCTCTCTGGGTACTAAATTTGGCTTGGTTGTCATTTTCTTCATGCAGAAAGTCATATTAAGACTTAAAGAAACACATTTTGTTTAAAATAGCGACAAAGGATTAAAATCTGCAAACTTACTACAAGGGGCGTCACCCTCTTTGGTCTCTTAATCCAGAAAAATGTCTATCGAGAAGCTCTATGACCCGTGTTTTATGTATGAGCGGGGACCAACAAACGCTAAGCTTTGGGTTTGTATTTAAATTTCAATGGGGCTTAACAATCGCTATAATTCGAATGTGTATGAAAATGGGGCCCAACCCAAACTATGAGCCGTGCGAGTTTGTATGAGGATATCCTGTAAACTGAATTTATCTTGGTTGTCATTTTCTTCATGCAGAAGATCATATTAAGGAATAAAGAAACACATTTTGTTTAAAATAACGATAAAGGGTTAATTTCTGCAAACTTACTACAAGGGGCGCCACCCTCTGTGGTCTCTCAGTTCACAAAAATGTCTATCGATGACCCGTGTTTCAAGTATGAGCGAGGCCCAACAGACGCTAAGCTTTGTGTTTTTATTTAAACTTCATTGAGGCGTAACAATCGTTATAATCCGCGTGGGTACGAAAATAGAGCTCAACACATACTATGACTCATGCCAATATGTATGAGGATATCCTGTAAACTGGATCTTACAACGCTTGGAGATGTCTATCTCTATCCTAAGAAAGGCGATAGGCCTATATATAAGCCGGCGGATATTCTCTGGTGGCTGATTAGATAAGGACTTTGAATTTAATAGTGCCGTCAGTCTGGGTACGGAATTTGGCTTGGTTGTCATTTTCTTCATGCAGAGGGTCATGTTAAGGCCCAAAAACATATGTTGTTTAATATAACGATAAAGGATTAAAATTTGCAAACTTACTACAAGGGCGTCACCCTCTGTGGTCTCTTAGTACACAAAAATGTCTATCGAAGAGTTCTATGACTCGTGTTTCATGTATGAGCAAGGCCCAACAGACGCTAAGCTTTGAGTTTGTATTTAAACTTCACTGAGGCCTAACAATCGCTATAATCCGCGTGGGTACGAAAATAGAGCTCAACACATACTATGACTCATATCAATATGTATGAGGATATCCTGTAAACTGGATCTTACAACGCTTGGAGATGTCTATCTCTATCCTAAGAAAGGCGATAGGCCTATATATAAGCCGGCGGATATTCTCTGGTGGCTGATTAGATAAGGACTTTGAATGTAATAGTGCCGTCAGTCTGGGTACGGAATTTGGCTTGGTTGTCAGTTTCTTCATGCAGAGGGTCATGTTAAGGCCCAAAAAACATATTTTGTTTAATATAACGATAAAGGATTAAAATTTGCAAACTTACTACAAGGGCGTCACCCTCTGTGGTCTCTTAGTACACAAAAATGTCTATCGAAGAGCTCTATGACTCGTGTTTCATGTATGAGCGAGGCCTAACAGACGCTAAGCTTTGAGTTTGTATTTAAACTTCAATGGGGCCTAACAAACGCTATGATCCGCGTGGGTATGAAAATGAGGCCCAACACATACTATGATCCGTGTGAGTATGTATGAGGATATCCTGTAAACTGGAGCTTACAACGCTTGGAGATGTCTGTCTCTCTCCTAAGAAAGGCGATAGGCCTATATATAGGCCGGCGGATATTTACCGGTGCCTGCCTAGATAAGGACTTTGAATTTAATAGTGTCGTCGGTTTGGGTACAGAATTTAGCTTGGTTGTCATTTTCTTCCCGCAGACGATCATAAAGCCTAAAAAAACATATTTTGTTTGAAGTAACCATAAAGGATTAAAATCTGCAAATTTACTACAAGGGAAGCCACCCTCTGTCCACAAAAATGTCTATCGAGAAGCTCTATGACTCGTGTTTCATGTATGAGCGAGGCCCAACAGACGCTAAGCTTTGAGTTTGTATTTAAACTTCAATGGGGCCTAACAAACGCTATGACTCGCGTGGGTATGAAAATGAGGCCCAACACATACTATGATCCGTGTGAGTATGTATGAGGATATCTTGTAAACTGGAGCTTACAACGCTTGGAGATGTCTGTCTCTATCCTAAGAAAATCGATAGGCCTATATATAAGCCGGCGGATATTTACCGGTGCCTGCCTAGATAAGGACTTTGAATTTAATAGTGTCGTCGGTTTGGGTACAGAATTTAGCTTGGTTGTTATTTTCTTCTCGCAGACGGTCATAAAGCCTAAAAAAACATATTTTGTTTGAAATAACCATAAAGGATTAAGATCTGCAAATTTACTACAAGGGAAGCCACCCTCTGTCCACAAAAATATCTATCGAGAAGTTTTATGACCCGTGTTTCATGTATGAGCGAGGCCCAACAAACGCTAAGCTTTGTGATTGTGTTTAAATTTCAATGGGGCCTATCAAGTGATATGATCTCCGTATGTATGAAAGTGGGGCCCACCACTCACTATGACCCGGGTGAGTACGTATGGGGATGTCCTGTAAACTGGAGCTTACAACGCTTGGAGGTGTCTGTCTCTATTCTAAGAAAGGCGATAGGCCTTTATATAAGCCGGCGTATATTCACCGGTGCCTGCCTAGATAAGGACTTTGAATATAACAATGTTATCTGTCTGGGTACTAAATTTGGCTTGGTTGACATTTTCTTCATGCAGAGGGTCATATTAAGGACTAAAGAAACAAATTTTATTTAAAATAACGATAAAGGATTAAAATTCTTAAACTTACTATAAGGGGCGCCACACCTCTGCGGCTTGAAGAATGTCTTTCGACGAGCTCTATGACCCGTGTTTCATGTATGAGCGAGGCCCAACAAACGCTAAGCTTTATTTTTGTATTTAAATTTCAATGGGGCTTAACAATCGCTATGATTCGCGTGATTAGGAAAATGGGGCCCAACACATACTATGACCGGTGTGAGTATGTATGAGTATATCCTGTAAACTGGAGCTTAGAAGGCTTGGATATATCAGTCTCTTTACGAATTTTACTACCAGGTTAGGCATTCTAAGACATGGACTAACCTACAAGTATTCAGATTTTTTTTTAAACTGTGACCGGCTTCGAGAAAGAATCTAATGGATGTTAAAGGCACACTTGGAGAGAACACTACAGATTCCTGCAACTCCTGTGTTTCTGGGGTCAAAGGTTTTCTTCAAATTTCTGATAACATTTCCTGACATTCATCTTCTTGTGGTTGTGATGTGATTGAAGAGTCAATTCGAACCACTGAAGTTGCAGGATGATTGGCAAGCAAATCCTCCAGATTACTAGAGTAGGGGCCTTTCTTTTGATCCCTACGTGTAAAATTGTGTTTTTTAAACTTGGTAGTAGAGTCAGCTATAAATAAATAAAATAAACATTTTCAATAACTACATAACAATTTGTATTAGATTGTCTAGAGATATCTTCAGAGATTATTATGAGATATTTGAAAGGTCAAGAAATTTATTTTTTGAATTTGTAAATTTTATTTTCAAGGCATTATCGTCTGTTGTATGTCCATTTTCCTTCGTTCACTTTTTCAATCTTAAAACTTTTGCCATCAGGGGTCTGTGGTATATTGTTTTCTTTCAATAAATGTTAGAAATGGAGCCTTCCCTTATTACTTCCAAGTCGCCCTCGATTTCACTGATTTACCCTTCTTCATGTCGGTTTGTCTCCTCTTTCTCCTTCCGCCCACAAACTGCATCTATGTTTTGATGATGTCACCACTGACAGATTTATACTACTAGAACCGTAGTCAGCCTTGTATTACTTAAATCTTGTGAATTTATCTTATCGACCTGCTGATCCATTTTTGGTCATTTACTCACAAATAAGAAAGTTCTGTTTCGTCTTCTTCTTCACTTCAGTTTTTTGGTTATCAGAACTAGGTATAAGGACGAACTAGCTGCTTAATGAAAACTCAACTGGGCTTGGATTCACCTGAAATGATTCAGAATTCTGGATTCACCAATCGATATATCTATCTACCCAAATTACTCCTTTATGACAACACTTTCTTCACTGTGAAAGCACTGTGAGAACACCTAAAACACTTACGGGGTAGCACGTCGCTATGTAGTAGGTACTCCCAGTCCCAGCAGATCAATGAATATAATTAAATGATAAGTATTTTACAATAAAGACTAAAAACCACTTAGGAAGTAAGTAAGAACTAAAAACTTTGATACTTTATATCTCGTTCCGCAAAAGATATAGGCGAAAGTTTATAATCTGAGTTAAAAAGAAGAGAAGAGCGAAGAGAAAAGAGACATTTTAAGTCAGTCTTGAGATGTCCACCTGTGATGTAACTAAGCACGGGTCGCCCAAAAAAAGCATAAGTTTTTCACATTTTTCTCGAAAACCGTCAGCGATAACTATGTTTTGATTACTCGGTCCTATAGCCCTAGGTGACCCTTTATACTACCTCTTTACATGAAAAATTTTTTGACACGAGCAAGAGGGAGATCGGTAGAGAAAAAACTGATCTATTGCTATCAAGATAGCAAAAAATCCTGAATAGATATTCTTGTTAGGACCGGAAATCTATTTTTGATTTCACTCCTTAGATATTCTTGTTGTTTTCAGGTCTCCACCGCCTGGAGTGGCTTTACCTATCCTCAAACCACCTGAAGACAATCGACGGCCCTCACTCCCTCCCTAAAAGCCTCAAGGGCATAGAGCTGCAGAAAAATCCGTGGACCTGCGATTGTCATATTCAAGATTTCCGAGATTGGTTGTCCGGTTTCCACATACCCCTCTCCAGCGATCCCGAGTGCACTGAGCCGTCTAGACTGAGGAATATTTTAGTGAAGAACGTGCCCAGGGAGGAGCTGGCCTGTTTGCCCGATGTTGAACCGACCACATTCTACTTAGAGCTTAATGAAGGGAAGAATGTTTCACTGCGATGTCATATCCGAGCCATCCCAGAAGCCACGGTAAGACTCTAATAGTGATTTTTTCCAGGGCAGCATTTTTTAAATTTAGTAAACTCCGAGTTGACAAATCCGACTCTCCTAATTAGACGCAGCAAGAAAATACAATTTCTGGCATGATATTTTGTTTTTAGGGCAAATATCAAGAAGCGAAGAAGTGAAAAGGTTCATAAATATGCAGCCCTGGAACTGGCAAGTTCTTATAAATGTAAAAATATGGAATAACTAATTGCTGGAAATCATGCATTATTTATTCTTCTGCGTTCTTATTAGGTTAAGACTAACAAAGTTGGCAGAATCCAATAGTACAAACGAGCCCAACAAAAACTTCATTAATTTTTATAACCCTGGATTAGTGGGATTTAATGAACGTCGTTTCTTTTAGGTATCTTGGTGGTTCGACGGGCAGCTCTTGCAAAACAACACAAGCGTGGCTCCAGGTATGCGCCTCGTGTACTACATAGAAGAAGGAACAGAGAACAAGAAAAGTGAACTTTTCATCTATAACGCCAATGTCGAGGATAACGGTACCTACGTTTGCCATGCGGAGAACGCCGCAGGCAGCTCGCAGTCCAACTTCACCATCAAGATCGTACTAAAAGAGGAACCGATAGTGATTATAGTGTCTTTTCCTCTGGAGTACTTAATGTTCGCGGTGATCGGGGTGTCTGTTATCGCGCTTTTGGTGATCGTTGTGGTGGTTGCGTGTATTGTGAGGTGCCAGCGAAGGAAAAAGAGACAGCAGAAGCGCGACCAGACCAAGGAGGTTTCGTTGCACTTGCAGCAGACGCAAAATGGAGGAGCCATTGAGAAAACATGGAGTAAGAGCGTTTTTGTGATAATATTGTATTAATTAGAAATTGAAGAATTTTTTATCTTGCGCCAGTGTTTAACTTTGAAAAAAGTTAGCGCTTGCAAGAGCTTCGTACCTCTAACCGTTTTCCAGATATTTGCAAAAGTATGAATAAAAACACATAACATTTGCTGAGACCATTATCGAAACTTTTTTTTTAATCTTTTTAAAATGGTTGAACAAAGGTTAGACTAGACTAGTTGATTTGTTTGACCATTACCAATACCAAAGTGTTCGTTGAAAATGTAAAAAATGTTATGTACTAAATGTCATTTTTTTTGCAATTTATGGTACTGAAAAAAAACCTTTGTAGAATTTAGCTTCTTGCTCAATAGAATAAGTCACCAAGTTGGCCCCGACTAGAGAAAAATGGTGTCATCTCTTTTATTACTTGATCCGTTAATAACAAACATGCATTGTCAACTCTTTCTATTGCACACCTGTTATAAAACAAGTAGATATTTTCTTCTATATAAATTGCAAAAATATGAACGTTACAATATGTTTTATAACTTTACAACCACATGCATGTCTATAGATTAAAGTTGGACATAGAGAAGCAAAATAGAGGAAAACTCAAAAATCATGAGAATAAACACAAAATAGAGAAATTAGTGATGCTAAACAAATTAAAAAATTACCAAAAAAAGTAAACAAAAATGAATGTAAAATTAGGAAAAATGCCACAAATTTTAGAAAACAAAATCAAACTCACAAAAGATTAGAATAGTCAAAAATCAAATAAAACATCGTCATAAATAACAGAAAGAATGGAACTAGATTAAAAAAAAACAGATTATACAGTGTGTCTACGATAGAGTAAATTATGGTAATGTCATAAATCATAGTAAATCCAGACGCGATTACATGGAAGAAAAGTTGTACATTCTAAACCAGTTGGTGAAGTAAATCTTTATGATTTTTTTTCTTTTGGTTTTTGAGGCGTTTCAATAAGAGTTTTAAAATTTTCTATGAGTTATTATTTAACCTTTAAACTAGAATAAATTTCTGATTTAAATAAATTTTATTCAACGGTATTTATATGAGTTTAGCATGTTTGTTAAAATCTCGATTAAAATGTATTTTAAAATTACCTTCAAAGTCCTAAAATAGCAAAGCAATGTTTTGATTAAGGCAAATTTCATTAGAGAATACCGAGGAGAATAATCTAATTACCTGTCATAAGTTTGTAAATTGCCCAGCTACTGAGCTTTCCAAAAGCGGGAAAAAAAAGAAAAACAAGAAAAAATTAAAAAATAATTCATCGCTCTCATGGATGAATCACTGTGAGCGTAAACCCTTTCTAACGGATTAGTGGATGGTTTCTAATGGAGCCAAAACATTTTCTTTTTGGACTTTACGGTCCTGCATCTCAGAAACGCAAAAAAAATGATTCATCTGAAAAAATCAGCCCTTCTATTTACTTTTGAGCTCTTGATCATAAAAACTGAGACACCCTAAATATAATAGTCGCAATCATATAAACCTTTTTGCTTACTCATCAACCGATTTTCAGGCAATCAGATTGACTGGCCTGTCATCAATCATCAATCAAGTTGCCTGAAAAACAGCTGTAGGGATCAATCTGATCCAGGATCATCATTGGCAAAAATTTATTGCCATTTTGCCACTGTCATGTCATATCTCATGTATTTAACTGTGAAGCCATTTGTCATGTTTTTAATAAAATCCTGGTACATTGAGGATATATAGATATTGAAGATACAGAGTGTAACCCTAGCCAAAGTTTAAATAAAATGTTTTTTTTTGGGAAAAACTTAATGACGCAAATGCTAAAAAAATGGTTTTGAAAATGGTGATAACTCCTAAAATAAAATATTCTCTATAGACCCTCCAGTAGTTTAACACCAATTTTGTATCCCAAAAAGTGTACATTTTTGAAATTTGAGTTAACCAGCAAAAACACTCAGGAACTTTATAAAAAACTGATTGTTAAACACCGGTTAGTTCAGATAAAAAACCATTGAGGGCGACTCTTACTACTATCCGTAAAACTTCAGTTTGAAGATAAATGGGTTTTTAATTTTGTATGTATGTATTTCTAGGTTAGTAATGTATTTCTAATCTTTAGCAGCTATTTCCTCTCTTATACAACTTTTATTTAAAAAAATTATAAGATAAGAGCAAATATAGATAGGGACAGAAAATGCAGTTAGTGGTTCAGGCCATCATCAGCGTCTGAGATCTCTTGCGACCTATTGTGGCTGGTAAAAAGCACCAAGGCAGACGAAGACTAAGGCTTACCCTCACACCTACATTTACCACAACTTTTAAAAGTTATATAAATTTAAATTATTCAAAGGAACTATTACAGCAAGCATTTAAAACTAAAGTAATTAAAATGCTTTTTATTGGAAATTGGTCCAAATAAACACTAAAAATCACCTAAAAACCGGTGACATTATTCTAGAAAAAGTTAATCAATGCCTGGTCCCAAGTAACAAATTAATTTTGTCTTCAAGACGTCTTTTAAACAACATCACTTGGTCCAAAAGACATTATTTAGATGGACAGTGGACGGCTTAATGACGAAAATAAAGAACAACCGAAAGACGTCATATTGAAGAGGTTGCATGGCCATATACAGGTTGATTTAAAAGTCAATAGTCAAAGAACAGGTGCGTGTTAAAAGTTGCTTTTCAATAGGTATTTTCTTTTCTATTTTTTTTAATGACTTCTATCTTTGAATTAAACAAGTTGGTCAGCAGAAATCTTGAGTTGGTTTGTTTATGGTGTGCTTAGATTTGAACGCGTCACTTTTATTTTTTTTTTATTTTTTTTTTCTTTAGGAATATCCGAAAGCTTTGGGCAAACTGTTGTAGAACTTTGTTGGTTTGAAGACCACGCGCCCGGAGCGCCCATAGTTTAGAAAATATCCTAACGTTCCTCTTATGTTAGGCCAAATTACCGTAAAATTAAGAAAAAAAACCTGATGATGCCTAAAAGTAGCTGAAATGTCGAAACGTCTAAAAGACTTTATTTCATATTTTTATTTGTGTTTTTATCTCTTATATTTCATCTTAGTTTAAATAAAAATACATTCTCATAAAATGTTAATTGTATAAAATGTGCAATATTTGAATGGCAAAGGCTTCCAAATGCGTGGCAAAGTCTCCCGTAGACAAAGAGGTTTGTGTTAAATAACTTTATGGCAAGAAAATGGATAATTTGATATATTTTTTGTTTTTAAATAAAACGATCTCCAGAATTATGTTTTTAAAATACAACTTTACCTGTGACGATGATTATAATAAAAAAAATAAGATGTTTTTTACATCGTATGGTTAAAAATTCCTAACTGTGGCTAAACCCCTCCCCCGTCTCCCCTAATCTTAAGCCACAACATAACCTTCAAACGATACATAACCAACATGGACATAAATTTGAACATAAGTGCTTGTAAGTTATTTATATATTAAATTCCATTGCTGGTCTTCTCTCCCCTACATCGACGAGAAAGAGACGTATTTGAGACGTTGATCTTTTATTAATATAGATCGTAAATACGAGACTCACAACTCATTACCCTGGAATCATAAAATTTATCACTTTATGAGACGAAACGTAATGGCTTCACGGCGTTTATGTGGCCGTAGCTTGCTTCAGTAAGTTTTATGCGAAAATAAGACTTGATGTTCTCGTTCGCTCCGCTCTAAAATGCCGAGAAAATATGTTTGGCAGTTCTTTAGAAAAATCCATCTACGGATAAGAACGTCGAGGTAATTGCTCTTTGATCTCAACACAACAACTGCACAAAGCCTGGAAAATGTTACTAAATTATGGTATTTGGAACATCGTTTTTTACTTACTAAATTAATATTAAACAACAAAAACTTTTAGAGAGCTACTGAAAGTTTGTGTGACTGTAACAAACAAAGCAACATCGAGTTATGAATAGAAGCTCAGAGTATTATTAGCATACTGGAGCGAAGTTGGAAAATTTAATTATTGAATATTTGAGCTCCGTATAACCGAAATTGTCTAAAGATGAACGTGCTCAGTGTTTTGACACCACATCGTGCAACGTCCACCCACGCAACGTCTTGAATATGACGTCTATTGAATGAATCGTACTTTCATTTTTAAGCCATTCAAATGGCCACTCAAATGACGTCTTTTGGACAAAGTGATGTAGTTTAAAAAATGCCTTAAAAATGAAATTTTTAAATAGTGCAAAATGAGAAAAGTTGTTTGAATAGTGGTTAGCATTATATATGAGGTCTAGGGACACACTATATATATAGCCATGCAACATCTTGAACATAATAATTTTTTATATATCTAACTTTCGTCTTTAAGCCGTCTAAGTGGCCACCTAAATTTCACTTTTTGGGCTTACTGATGTTTTAAAGACGATATTTGTAAATTGTGATTTGGCTAAAAAATATACTACGTTTAATAAAATAGTGCATAGAAAAGAAGTTGTATATGTGTTTTTCTCAAAAGAAATTCGAATAATGACATTGGGTCGAGGATTTTGAAATTTGGTATCGGATGATTCCCCTTTTAACGATTTTCTGTCCTTCTTCTGACAGAAAGAAAATTGTACCGTATTGAAAAAGGTTTCTGACAGTTTAAAACAGTACTAAACCCAAAAAAATAATTATATATATTTTAAACTCATTCTAGACAAGTTCAGCATTTCTGGATTCAGAGACGAAAATTTATAGAAATTATCATTTTAGGAAGATTTTTAGGATTGGGGTTTCATTGAACGTCAAACCTCGATTCTCCAGCAACTTTGTAGGTTTTTCCAGCAACTGTGTTAATTTTGTCTAGCCAAGTTCAACATTTCTGGGTTCAGAAACAACTATTTTAATTATCATTTTAGGCAAAGTTGTGCGTGTTTTATGGAATCCAGAACCTCGAATCTCAAGTCCTTTTGTAGGTTTCCTCTTAATAAGCATAAAAATACATATATTTTTTTTAATTTTGTCTAGACAAGTTCAACATTTCTGAGTACTGAAACAACAATTTTAAAGAAATTTGTAAAGAAATTATTTTAAGGACCTTGTAAAACCTCAAGTCTCGAGCAGGTTTGTAGGTTTCCCCTCAATAAATCTAAAGGTAATTTTTTTTTCACTTGGTCTAAGTAAGTTTAACATTTCTCAGTTTAGAAACAACTACTTTAAAGAAAGTTTTAAAGAAATTATCATTTTAGGAAGATTTCTAGGATTGGTGTTCCATGAAATGTAAACCTTGAACTCAAGTCATTTTGTAGGTTTCCTTTTAATTAATATAAAAATACATATATTTTTTTTTAATTTTGTCTAGACAAGTTCAACATTTCTGAATTCTGAAACGACAATTCTAAAGAATTTTCTAAAGAAATTATCATTTTAGGACAATTTTTAGGATTGGTGTTTCATGGAATGTCAAACCTCGAGTCTCAAGCAACTTTGTAGGTTTTCGTTCATATTTTTTGTCTAGAAAAGCTTAACTTTTTTAGGCTCACAAACGATAATCCTAAAGAAATTTGTAAATAAATATCATTTTAGCAAGGTTTCTAGGAGTGTAGTTCCATAGAAGATAAAAGGCCTTTTTCGAGTCTCAAGCCAATTTGTAGGTTCAGAAACGATAATTCTAAAAAAATTTGCTAAGAAAATATCATTTCAGAAAAATTTTTAAGAAATTTAAAGAATTTTGCTAAGAAATTATCAATTTAGAAAGATTTTTAGGATTTGTGTTTCATTGAATGTCAAACCTCGAGTCTCAATCTATTTTGTAGGTTTCTCTTCAATAAATCTAAAAACATATATATTTTTTTAATTTTACCTAGAAAAATTTAACATTTTTGTGGGTTCCAAAACAACAATTTTAAATCTCGAGTCTCAAGCCAACTTGTAGGTTGCTCCTCAATAAATCTCAATACACACATGTTTTTTTAAATTTTGCCTAGAAAAAATTAACATTTCTGTGTTCAAAAACAACAACATTAAAGAAATTATCATTTTAGGAAGATTTCTAGGATTGATGTTCCCTGAAATGTAAAATGTTGAACCTCAAGTCATTTTGTAGATTTCTTCTTAATAAATATAAAAATACATATATATTTTTATTAATTTTCCCTAGTGAAGTTCAACATTTCTGAGTTCAGAAACGAGAATTTTATACAAACTTGCTAAGAAATTATCATTTTAGCGTTTTTTGTCTAGCAGCGTAGTTTGCTAAGCATTTTTAGGTTTGGTGTTCCATGGAAAGTCAACCCTCGAGTCTCAAGCCAATTTGTAAGTTTCTCCTCAATAAATCTAAAAACATACATATTTTTTTAATTTTGCCTAGACAAATATAACATTTCTGGGTTCAAAAACAACATTTTTAAAGAAATTATCATTTTAGGAAGACTTTTAGGATTGATGTTTGATGGTATGTCAAACCTCGAGTCTCAAGCAACTTTGTAGGTTTTCCTTCAATAAATCTAAAATTCATATTTTTGTAGTTTATCTAGACAAGCTCAACATTTCTGGATTCACAAACAACTACTTTAAAGAAAGTTGCAAAGGAATTATCATTTAAGGAATATTTCTAAGATTGGTATTATATGGAATGTAAAACTTTGAAACTCAAATCATTTTGTAGGTTTCCTCTTAATAAATATAACAATTCTGACAAGCTTTTCTGGGTTCACAAACGATAATCCTAAATAAATTTGTAAAGAAATTATCATTTTCGGAAGATTTCTAGGATTATAGTTCCATAAAAGATTAGAGACCTTTCTCGAGTCTCAAGCCACTTTTTAGGTATCTCCTTTTTTTTAGCTAAAAACATTTATTTTTTTAAATTTTGTCTAGACAAGTTCAACATTTCTGGAAAGACGATTTTAAAGAAATTTGCTAAGAAATTTTCATTTTGAAAAGGATTCTAGGATTGGTATTCAGTGGAATGCAAAACCTTGATTGTCAAGTGATTTTGCAAGTTCCCTTTTAAAAAATATAAAACTAAATATATATATTTTTTAAGATTTGTATAGACATGTTCAACTTTGCTAGGTTCACAAATGACAATCCTAAAGAAATTTGTCAAGAAATTATCATTTTAGAAAGACTTTTAGGATTGTAGTTCCATATAAGATAAAAGTCCTTCCTCGAGTCTCAAGCCACTTTGTAATGTGCTCAATAAATCTAAAAACATTAATTTTTGTAAATTTTGTCTAGACAAGTTCAATATTTCTGGATTTAGAACGACAATTTTAAAGCAATTTGCTAGAAATTATCATTTTAAGAAAATTTTTACGATTGGTGTCACATTGTAGTGTGCTCAATAAATCTAGAAACATGTATTTTTTTTAAATTTTATCTAGACAAATTCAATATCTCTGGGTTCAGAAAAGACAATTTTAAAAAAATTTACATTTTGGAAATATTTTTAGGTTCGATGGATGGTTAGGATTGGTGTTTCATGGAATGTCAAACCGCGAGTCTCAAGCAACTTTGTAGGTTTTCGTTCAATAAATCTAAAAGTTCATATTTTTTGTCTAGAAAAGCTTAACTTTTTTAGGCTCACAAACGATAATCCTAAAGAAATGTGTAGAGAAATTATCATTTTAGCAAAATTTCTAGGAGTGTAGTTCCATAGAAGATAAAAGGCATTTCTCGAGTCTCAAGCCAATTTGTAGGTTCAGAAACGACAATTCTAAAAAATTTTGCTAAGAAATTATCATTTCAGAAAGATTTTTAGGTTAGAGTCTGGACAAGTTCAATACTTCTGTGTTCAAAAACGACAATTCTAAAGAATTTTGCTAAGAAATTATCATTTTAGAAAGATTTTTAGGATTGGTGTTTTATTGAATGTCAAACCTCGAGTCTCAATTTATTTTGTAGGTTTCTCTTCAATAAATTTAAAAACATATATATTTTTTTAATTTTACCTATAAAAATTTAACATTTGTGGGTTCCAAAACAACAATTTTAAATCTCGAGTCTCAAGCCAATTTGTAGGTTTCTCCTCAATAAATCTCAATACACACATATTTTTTTAATTTTGCCCAGAAAACTTTACATTTCTGTGTTCAAAAACAACAACTTTAAAGGAATTGTGATTTTAGGAAGACTTTTAGGATTGGAATTTTATGGTATGTCAAACCTCGGGTCTCAAGCAACTTTGTTGGTTTCCCTTTAATAAATCTAAAAATTCATAACTTTTTAAATTTTGTCCAGACCAATTCAACATTTCTGGATTCAGAAACAATTACTTTAAAGAAAGTTGCAAAGAAATTTTAGGAAGATTTCTAGGATTAATGTTCCCTGAAATGTAAAACGTTGAACCTCAAGTCATTTTGTAGGTTTCTTCTTAATAAATATAAAAATAGATAAATATTTTTTTTAATTTTCTCGAGTCAAGTTCAACATTGTGTTCCATGGAAAATCAACCCTCGAGTCTCAAGCCATTTTGTAAGTTTCTCCTCAATAAATCTAAAACCATACATAATTTTTTAATTTTGCCTAGACAAATATAACATTTCTGGGTTCAAAAACAACAATTTTAAAGAAATTATCATTTTAGGAATACTTTTAGGATTGGTGTTTGATGGTATGTCAAACCTCGAGTCTCAAGCAACTTTGTAGACTTTACCTCAATAAATCTAAAATTACTTTTTTTAATTTTGTGTAAATAAGTTCAACATTTCTCGGTTTAGAGACAACTACTTTAAAAACAGTTGCAAAGAAATTATCATTTCAAAAAGGTTTTTAGGATTGGTATTCAGTGGAATGCAAAACCTTGATTGTCAAGTGATTTTGTAGGTTCCCTTTTAATAAATATAAAACTAAATATATATATTTTTTAAGGTTTGTCTAGACATGTTCAACTAGCAAAGTTCAGGTTAGGTTCACAAAGGACAATCCTAAAGAAATTTGTAAATAAATTATCATTTTAGCAAGATTTCTAGGAATTTAGTTCCATAGAAGATAAAAGGCCTTTCTCAAGTCTCAAGCCAATTTGTATGTTCAGAAACGACAATTCTAAAATATTTTGCTAAGAAATTATCATTTCAGAAAGATCTGTAGTTCCATAGAAGGTAAAAGTCCTTCCTCGAGTCTCAAGCCACTTTGTAGTGTGCTCAATAAATCTAAACACATATATTTTTTTAAATTTTATCTAAACAAATTCAATATCTCTGGGTTCAGAAACGACAATTTTAAAGAATTTTGCTAAGAAATTATCATTTTAGGAAGATTTTTAGGATTGATGTTTCACGGTATGTCAAACCTCGAGGGTCAAGCCACTTTGTAGGTTTCTGCACAATAAATCTAAAAACATACATACTTTTTTCAATTTTGCCTAGACAAATTTAACATTTCTGGGTTCAAAAACAACAATTTTAAAGAAAGTTGCAAATAAATTATCATTTTAGGAAGATTTTTAGGATTGGTATTTCATGGTACGTCAAACCTCGAGTCTCAAGCAACTTTGTAGGTTCCCCTTCAATAAATCTAAAAATTCATATATTTTTTAATTTTGTCTAGACAACTTTCTTATAATAAATCTAGGAATAAACTTTCTTTCTAAAACCTTTTCAAGACAAGTTTACCCTTTCAGGGTTCAGAAACTACATTTTTAAAAAAAATTGCTAAAAAATTATTTATTTAAAAAGATTTCTTGGATGGAAATCTGGTGTTTTAACCCACTTTGCAGGTTTTATCCCCGATAAATCCAAATAACTTTATATACTTTAAGCTTTTTCTAGACAAGTTCAGCATTTCTGGGTTTAGAGACGAAAATTTATAGAAATTATGATTTTAGAAAGATTTTTAGGATTAGTGTTTCACGGTATGTCAAACCTCGAGGGTCAAGCCACTTTGTAGGTTTCTGCACAATAAATCTAAAAACATATATATTTTTTTTAATTTTGCCTAGACAAATTTAACATTTCTGGGTTCAGAAACGACAATTTTTAAAAAAATGCTAAGAATTTATCATTTTAGGAAGATTTTTAGGAATGGTGTTTCATAGTATGTCAAACCTCGAGTCTCAAGCCACTTTTTAGGTTTCTCCTCAATAAATCTAAACTCATATATATTTTTTTTATTTTTGCCTAGACAAATTTAACATTTCAGGGTTCAAAAACGACAATTTTAAAGAAAGTTGCAAATAAATTATCATTTTAGGAAGATTTTTAGGATTGGTGTTTCATGGTACGTCAAACCTCGAGTCTCAAGCAACTTTGTAGTCCCCTTCAATAAATCTAAAAATTTATATTTTTTTTAATTTTGTCTAGACAAATTTCTTATAATAAATCTAGGAATAAACTTTCTTTCTAAAACTTTGTCAAGACAAGTTTACCCTTTCAGGGTTCAGAAACTACATTTTTAAAAAAAATAGCTAAAAAATTATTTATTTAAAAAGATTTCTTGGATGGAAATCTGGAGTTTTAACCCACTTTGCAGGTTTTATCCCAATAAATCTAAATAAATTTATATAATTTAAACTTTTTTTGGACAAGTTCAGCATTTCTGGGTTCAGAGACGAAAATTTATAGAAATTATGATTTTAGGAAGATTTTTAGGATTGGTGCTTCATCGAATGTCAAACCTCGAGTCTCAAACAACTCTGTAGGATTTCCTTCAATAAATCAAAAAAATCATTTTTTTTTAATTTTATCTAGACAAGTTCAACATTTCTAGGTTCAGAAACAACTATTTTAATTATCATTTTAGAAAAATCATATGTATTGCATTCATGGAATGCAATACCTCGAACCTCAAGCAACTTTGTAGGTTTCCCCTCAATAAATCTAAAAGTAATTTTTTTTTATTTTGTCTAGATAAGTTTAACATTTCTGAGTTCAGAAACAACATTAAATGTAAAACCTTGATTATCATTTTAGGAACATCTCTAGGATTGGTGTTTCATGGAATGTAAAAAGTCAAGTCTCAAGCAACTTTGTAGATTTCCCTTCAATAAATCTAAAAGTACATTTCTTTTCATTTGGTCTAAATAAGCTTAGCATTTCTTAGTTTAGGAACAACTACTTTAAATAAAGTTTCAAAGAAATTATTATTTTAACCTCAAATCATTTTGTAGGTTTCCTCTTAATAAATATAAAAATGCATATATTTTTAAAAATTTTGGATAGACAATTCCAATATTTCTGAGTTCTGAAACGACAATTCTAAGGAATTTCGCAAAGAAATTATCATTTTAGGAAGATTTTTAGGATTGGTGTTACATGGAATGTCAAACCTCGAGTCTCAAGCAACTTTGTAGGTTTTCCTTCAATAAATCTAAAAATTCATATTTTTTTTTCTAGAAAAGTTCAGCTTTTATTAGTTCACTAACCTGAACTAACGTAAAGAAAATTGTAAAGAATTATCACTTTAGGAAGATTTCTAGGATTGTAGTTCCATAGAAGATAAAAGTCCTTCCTCGAGTCTTAAGTCACTTGGTAGGTTTCTCCTCAATAAGTCTAAAAACATATATTTTTTAAAACATTTTCTAGACAAGTTCAACATTTCTGGGTCTCTTCAATAAATCTCAAAATATATATATTTTTTTAATTTTGCCTAGACAAATTTAACATTTCTGGGTTCAAAAACAATTTTATAGAAATTATCATTTAAGCAAGATTTTTAGGGTTGGTGTTTCATGAAACGTCAAACCTCGAGTCTCAAGCAACTTTGTAGGTTTTTCTTCAATCAATCTAAATATTATAATTTTTTTGTCTACTAAAGTTTAACTTTTCTAGGTTCACCAACGATAATCCTAAATAAATTATCATTTTAGGAAGATTTCTGGAATTGTAGTTCCATAGAAGATAAAAGACCTTCCTCAAGTCTTAAGCCACTTTTTATGTTTCTCCTCTATAAATCTGAAAACATATATTTTTATAAGTTCAACATTTCTGGGTTCAGAAACAACAATTTTAAAGAAATTTGTTAAGAAATTATCATTTTAGGAGGATTTTTATGATTGGTGTTTCATGGAATGTCAAACCTCGAGTCTCAAGAAACTTTGTTGGTTTCCCTTCAATAAATTTAAAAATTCATATTTTTTTTAATTTTGTCTAGACAAGTTCAAATTTTCAAGGTTCGCATATGACAATGCTAAAGAAATTATCATTTTAGGAAGATCTCTAGGATTGTAGTTCCACAGAAGGTAAAAGAAAAGCTCAACATTTCTGGGTTCAGAAAAAACTACTTTAAAGGAAGTTGCAAAGGAATTATCATTTAAGGAATATTTCTAAGATTGGTATTATATGGAATGTAAAACTTTGAAACTCAAATCATTTTGTAGGTTTCCTCTTAATAAATATAACAATTCTGACAAGCTTTTCTGGGTTCACAAACGATAATCCTAAAGAAATTTGTAAAGAAATTATCATTTTCGGAAGATTTCTAGGATTATAGTTCCATAAAAGATAAAAGACCTTTCTCGAGTCTCAAGCCACTTTTTAGGTATCCTTAGGAAGATTTTTAGGATTGGTGTTTCACGGTATGTCAAACCTCGAGGATCAAGCCACTTTGTAGGTTTCTGCACACTACATCTAAAAACATTTTTTTTTTAATTTTGCCTAGACCAATTTAATATTCCTGGGTTCATAAAAGACAATTTCAAAGAAATTTGCTAGTAGTTCCATAGAAGGTAAGAGTCTTTGCTCGAGTCTCAAGCCACTTTGTAGGTTTCTCCTCAATAAATCTAAAAGCATACAGTTTTTAAAATTTTGTCTAAAGAAATTCAATATTTCTGGGTTCAGAAATGACAATTTTTAAAAAAATTGCTAAGAAATTATCATTTTAGAAATATTTTTATGATTGGTGTTTCATGGTACGTCAAACCTCGAGTCTCAAGCAACTTTGTAGGTTCCCCTTCAATAAATCTAAAAATTCATATTTTTTAAAATTTGGCTAGACTTCAGGGTTCAGAAACTACATTTTTAAAAAAAATTGCTAAAAAATTATTTATTTAAAAAGATTTCTTGGATGGAAATCTGGTGTTTTAACCCACTTTGCAGGTTTTATCCCCGATAAATCCAAATAAATTTATATAATTTAAAGTTTTTCTAGACAAATTCAGCATTTCTGGGTTCAGAGACGAAAATTTATAGAAATTATGATTTTAGGAAGATTTTTAGGATTGGTGCTTCATCGAATGTCAAACCTCAAGTCTCAAACAACTCTGTAGGATTTCTTTCAATAAATCAAAAAAATCATTTTTTTTTTTAATTTTATCTTGACAAGTTCAACATTTCTAGGTTCAGAAACAACTATTTTAATTATCATTTTAGAAAAATGATATGTATTGCATTCATGGAATGTAATACCTCGAACCTCAAGCAACTTTGTAGGTTTCCCCTCAATAAATCTAAAAGTAATTTTTTTTTATTTTGTCTAGATAAGTTTAACATTTCTGAGTTCAGAAACAACATTAAATGTAAAACCTTGATTATCATTTTAGGAACATCTCTAGGATTGGTGTTTCATGGAATGTAAAAAGTCAAGTCTCAAGCAACTTTGTAGATTTCCCCTCAATAAATCTAAAAGTACATTTCTTTTCATTTGGTCTAAATAAGCTTAGCATTTCTTAGTTTAGGAACAACTACTTTAAATAAAGTTTCAAAGAAATTATTATTTTAACCTCAAATCATTTTGTAGGTTTCCTCTTAATAAATATAAAAATGCATATACTTTTTAAAATTTTGTCTAGACAAGTCCAATATTTCTGAGTTCTGAAACGACAATTCTAAAGAATTTCGCAAAGAAATTATCATTTTAGGAAGATTTTTAGAATTGGTGTTACATGGAATGTCAAACCTCGAGTCTCAAGCAACTTTGTAGGTTTTCCTTCAATAAATCTAAAAATTCGTATTTTTTTTCTAGAAAAGTTCAACTTTTATTAGTTCACTAACCTGAACTAACGTAAAGAAAATTGTAAAGAATTATTACTTTAGGAAGATTTGTAGGATTGTAGTTCCATAGAAGATAAAAGTCCTTCCTCGAGTCTTAAGTCACTTGGTAGGTTTCTCCTCAATAAGTCTAAAAACATATGTTTTTTAAAACATTTTCTAGACAAGTTCAACATTTCTGGGTCTCTTTAATAAATCTCAAAATATATATATTTTTTTAATTTTGCCTAGACAAATTTAACATTTCTGGGTTCAAAAACAATTTTATAGAAATTATCATTTAAGCAAGATTTTTAGGGTTGGTTTTTCATGGAACGTCAAACCTCGAGTCTCAAGCAACCTTGTAGGTTTTTCTTTCCATCAATCTAAATATTATAATTTTTTTGTCTAGTAAAGTTTAACTTTTCTAGGTTCACCAACGATAATCCTAAATAAATTATCATTTTAGGAAGATTTCTGGAATTGTAGTTCCATAGAAGATAAAAGACCTTCCTCAAGTCTTAAGCTTCTTTTTATGTTTCTCCTCAATAAATCTGAAAACATATATTTTTATAAGTTCAACATTTCTGGGTTCAGAAACAACAATTTTAAAGAAATTTGTTAAGAAATTATCATTTTAGGAGGATTTTTATGATTGGTGTTTCATGGAATGTCAAACCTCGAGTCTCAAGAAACTTTGTTGGTTTCCCTTCAATAAATTTAAAAATTCATATTTTTTTTTAATTTTGTCTAGACAAGTTCAAATTTTCTAGGTTCGCATATGACAATGCTAAAGAAATTATCATTTTAGGAAGATCTCTAGGATTGTAGTTCCACAGAAGGTAAAAGAAAAGTTCAACATTTCTGGGTTCAGAAAAAACTACTTTAAAGAAAGTTGCAAAGAAATTATCATTTAAGAAAGATTTCTAGGATTGGTGTTCCATGAAATGTTAAACCTTGAACCTCAAGTCATTTTGTAAGTTTCCGCTTAATAAATATAAAAATACATATATTTTTTTAAATTTTCTCTAGACATGTCCAATATTTGCGAGTTCAGAAACGACAATTCTAAAAAAAATTGCAAAAAAATTATCATTTAGGGAAGATTTCTAGGATTGGTGTTCCATGAAATGTAAAACTTTGAACCTCAAGTCATTTTATAGGTTTCCTATTAATAAATATAAAAATGCTTATATTTTTGTAAATTTTGTCTAGACAAATTCAAAATTTCTAAGTTCAGAAACGACAATTCTAAAGAATTTTGCAAAGAAATTATCAGTTTAGAAAGATTTTTAGGATTAGATGTGTTACGTGGACGTGCAATTCGTATAGTTCTCAGAAGGTTCGCTGCGAAGAACCAGTCAAATGCAACTCACGTTGAGTTACTTATTCACAAAAATTACGAATTTTTCTTTCAAAAAGGTTCTTGTTCAACAACAGAATTAATAATAAACAAGACAAAAGAAAATCACGAGAAAACATGACTTCCAAGAGGAAACGGACGCTCTCGAACACCTCCAATCTGTTCGTGTCCTCGCGCTCGCTCTCTCCTTCCTATGGCTTGAATTGGTGGCCCACACTTGCGCGGCGCAACCAAGGGCGGATTAAGTATAGGGGCAAAATGGGCGATCGCCAGGGGCGAAAAATCAATGTAGGGCAAAAAGTTAAATAAGAGGAAAGAAAATCGAAAAACCTTAAATAGAGTGGTCGAAGTGGTTTGGACTGCCCAGTTGCGAAAAAAGTCTTAATCCACCCCTGGGCGCAACACACTGCTCCGCTCTCACTGGACCGAATTTTAAACTTAAACAAGATGTGTCATGGAAACGAAAAACCTTAAATGGGAGTGGTCGAAATGGTTTTGACTGCCCAGTTGCGAAAAAAGTCTTAATCCGCCCCTGGGCGCAACGCACTGCTCCGCTCTCACTGGACCGAATTCTAAACTTAAACAAGATGTGTCATGGAAACGAAAAACCTTAAATGGGAGTGGTCGAAATGGTTTTGACTGCCCAGTTGCGAAAAAAGTCTTAATCCGCCCCTGGGCGCAACGCACTGCTCCGCTCTCACTGGACCGAATTCTAAACTTAAACAAGATGTGTCATGGAAACGAAAAACCTTAAATGGGAGTGGTCGAAATGGTTTTGACTGCCCAGTTGCGAAAAAAGTCTTAATCCGCCACTGGGCGCAACGCACTGCTCCGCTCTCACTGGCCCGAATTCTAAACTTAAACAAGATGTTTCATGGAATTTCAAACTTCGAGTCTCAAGCAACTTTGTAGATTTCCCTTCAATAAATCTAAAAATTGATTTAGAAAAACATTTTGGGTTCAGAAACAACAATTTTAAAGAAATTTGTAAAGGAATTATCATTTTAGGAAAATTTTTAGGGTGCGTGTTTCGTGGAATGCAAAACCTCGAGTCTCAAGCGACTTTGTAGATTTTACCTCAATAAATCTAAAATTACTTTTTTTTAATTTTGTGTAAATAAGTTCAACATTTGTCGGTTTAGAAACAACTTCTTTAAAGAAAGTTGCAAAGAAATTATCATTTTAACCAAGGTTTCTAGGATTGGTATTCAGTGGAATGCAAAACCTTGAATGTCAAGTGATTTTGTAGGTTCCTTTTAATAAATATTAAACTAAATATATATATTTTTTTTAAGGTTTGTCTAGACATGTTCAACTTTGCTAGGTTCACAAACGACAATCCTAAAGAAATTTGTCAATAAATTATCATTTTAGGAAGACTTCGAGGATTGTAGTTCCATAGAAGGTAAGTCCTTCCTCGAGTCTCAAGCCACTTTGTAGTGTGCTCAATAAATCTAAAAAACATGTATTGTTTTAAATTTTATCTAAACAAATTCAATATCTCTGGGTTCAGAAACGACAATTTTAAAGAATTTTGTTAATAAATTATCATTTTAGGCAGATTTTTAGGATTGGTGTTTCACGGTATGTCAAACCTCGATGGTCAAGCCACTTTGTAGTTTCTGCAATAACTCTAAAAACATATATATATTTTTTTAATTTTGCCTATTTAACAATTCTGGGTTCAGAAACGACAATTTCAAAGAAATTTTCTAGTAGTTCGATATAAGGTAAGGATCTTTGCTCGAGTCTCAAGCCCCTTTGTAGGTTTTTCCTCAATAAATCTAAAAACATATAGATTTTTAAATTTTGTCTAAAAAATTCAACATTTCTGGGTTCTGAAACGACAATTTTTAAAAAAATTGCTAAGAAATTATCACTTTAAGAAGATTTTTAGGATTGGTGTTTCATAGTATGTCAAACTTCGAGTCTCAAGCCACTTTGTAGGTTTCTCCTCAATAAATCTAAACTCATATATATTTTTTTTTATTTTTGCCTAGACGAATTTAAGATTTCAGGGTTCAAAAACAACAATTTTAAAGAAAGTTGCAAATAAATTATCATTTTAGGAAGACTTTTAGGATTGGTGTTTCACGGTACGTCAAACCTCGTGTCTCAAGCAACTTTGTAGGTTTTCCTTCAATAAATCTAAAAATTCATTTTTGTTTTTAATTTTGTCTAGACAAGTTCAAATTTTCTAGATACACATACGATAATGCTAAAGAAATTTGTAAAGAAATTATCATTTTAGGAAGATTTCTAGGATTGTAGATCCATAGAAGGTAAAAGTACTGTAACGAGTCTCGAGCCACTTTGTAGGTTTCTCCTCAATAAATCAAAAAATTCATATATTTTTAAAAATTTTGTCTAGACAACTTCAATTTTTGACTCAACACACGACAATGACAAATAAATTTCTAAAAATATTATCATTTTAGGAAGATTTCTAGGATTGTAGTTCCATAGAAGGTAAGAGTCTTTGCTCGAGTCTCGAGACACTTTGTAGGTTCCTCCCTCTTTTTCTTCTGAATAAATCTAAAAACATGTATATTTTTTTGCCATGAAAAATTTAACATTTCTAGGCTCAGAAACAACAATTTTATAGAAATTTGTACAGAAATGATCATTTTTGCAAAATTTCTAGGATTGGTATTTCATAGAATGTAAATCCTCGAGTCTCCAGCCACTTTGTAGGTTATCTCTTAATAAATGTAAAAGTACATTTTTTTTTATTCTGGCTAAATAAGTTCAACATTTCTCGGTTTAGAAACAACCACTTTAAAGAAAGTTTCAAATAAATTATCATTGTAAGAAGATTTTTAGGATCGTTGTTCCATGGAATATAAATCCTCGAGCCATTTTGTAGCTTTTCACAACTTCAACTTTTCTAGGTTCAGAAATAATAGGCCTAAAGGAATTTGTGAAGAAATTATCATTTTAGGAGGATTTGTAGGATTGTAATTCCATAGAATGTAAAAGTCTTTGAAGGCTTTAACGGCCGGTCAAAATACAATCTAAAGTGTTTTCCGGGCTTTGAATCGGTGGGTCAATGGAATTTCTTCCTGACGTTTTTACAGACGATTAGGCAGTGGGCGAAGTGATCTCCCGTACTTTCCAACGTTGACTGTCAACGTCGAAAAGCATAATTTGAGTTATGCCGCAAAATAGAGACAAAAATTACCTTTCTAGTGATATAGCACACATGGGCAGAAAAGTAATAAAACTTTTATAAAATGTATCTCTTTATTTTATTTTGTTTTATTCTTTAATAAAGTAATTCTTTGTTGTCATTCATAACTTTGACATTGACAGATGAAATTCATTACTTACTCAGTCTGCTGTTGGGTTTAACAGTAAGGGGCGAAGTAAGCAGCGAAACTTGTAAGTAAATAATAAAAATAATTCCAACATGCAAAATTATGAACTATTTTATTCAATCTACAACAAACAAAACCTAAAACTACAAGCATTGTTCAGAATGGTTTAATATTGCATTACACTGACAAAAAGTGATAATTTAGTTTCCCGAATGTAAAATAACATATTCTGATATACTAAATGATTAGTTTAAGTCAATATTTATTGTCTCCGTCTTATGCAGCAAAGTCCATCTCATCCTCTCCGCTCGACCAGCAATTGAAGCACAACCTCACCCCCACGACCCAAACTACCACCTGCACTTCAGAATCCGAAGAAATGGTCCTTTATGGAATGAGGACTTGCGAGGATCAGTTTACCAGCAACCGCTCTCCCCTGCGAAATGCAAACAGAAACCAAGCAGTGAGCCCCCTGTCTCTAAGGAGGTAAGTTTCACCTCTCGGGTATATTTTCTATTCCGACATAGAATGTTTACATTGCCAGGAATTCGAGCAAATACTAGTAACTTGGCTTTGATGAACCCTAAGGCAGTTTGCTTCTTGTTACAGATATCAAATCGAACAAAATCCGGACTTAATTAATGGAACCGAAAGCATAGGCTGCAGGAGGGCAGGAGATGGCGAAGATGTTAGGCATATAGGCGAAGAAGAGAACAAGCTAATCGCCTCAGGTGTAGCTTGCATCCGAAGTGGACCAGAGTTCTACACCACCGATCCCAACACTTTAGGTAAGTTTTCTTAAAAAATATCTACTACTAGAGTGCAGCTCTATATTAGAAAGAGAGAGAGTTATTATTAAATTCCGGGCCTAGACCCGGATCTAATCCCGCTACCACTGTAACGATACTTTAACCCCTTATGGCGCTGTAAATTTGGGGAAATGAAAGGCGCTATGATATTAAGCGGCCGACATAATAGAGCAAAGGTTTTGCCAGTCGAGGTCTGATGTGCTCCTAAATCATTTAGAGGCGAAAATTGTTTCGGTGTTTAAAACCGCTTTGTCTATAGGAAAGCGGCAATATAGCTTTGAAACTCAGTTGTATTAGAGCCCAATTAATTCCATTAGAATTATTGTTATTGAAGCTCTGCTGCTCAGCTGTCATGTAACTTATACCTTTACTCAACAAAATCTGGAGCATACTCTGTTTGGAGTATTTTCGTTGCCTTAACGCAGTCATGAATCCTACATACTTGGTGGTTTAATAAACCTTGAGAGCACGGTTACCATGGTGACCGAAAGCGTAGACAATAGAAATTAATTTCCTGTCTCAAAGGCTAATAATCACCTTCTTAGACCCACTACATCAATGCCCTGGCAAGAATATAATTTTCATAAAAATTTAAACACCTGGCATCATGTCATATGTCATGTTTTGTTGTTTTCAAACTAAAATATTGAAAATTATGGGAAAAAGAGTCAAAAAGTTGGAAAAACGGAGAAATATCTCTTTCAATAAAAATTATCCTTTTAGTAAATTACTAGGATAATACTCTTTTGATACTTAGGCTCTATTAAATATTTTTAATTTAATTTATTTAATATTCGTCAGTCATTTGTTCGTTTTTTTTTGGTAAGGTAGACGTACAATTTATAGGACCACTCTACAAACTCGGCGGTTTAATAATCCTTTACACGGCTTGGCGGCACGGTTACCATGATGACCGAAAGCGCAGCCAATAGAAATTGGTTTTGGGGCCTCAAAGGCTAATAATGAGTTACAGGCTTTTGTTTAACCTTCTTAGACCCACTGCATCATTGTCCTGTCAGGAATATCATTTCCATAAAAATTATAACAACTGGCTGTCATATGTCATATTTTATTGTTTTCAAACTAAAATATTGAAATCCTTGAAAATTACGGGAAAAAAGGTAGTCGTACCATTTATAGGACAACTCTACAAACTCGGCGGTTTAATAATCCTTGATACGGCTGGGCGGCACGGTTGCCAGGGTGACCGACTCCGTGACCAATAGAAAGTCACTTCTCGCCGCAAAGGATAATAATAAGTCGCAGGCTTACCTACAACTTCTCTACAGTTAAAGTAAGGCGTAATTTGGATTATTGTTAATAGGCGACTAGTGTTAGAATAAGAAAGTTGGCTCAGTTCTGTCTATCCTGGACCTAGAATTCTGCGCCGTTATTACGGATCAGACACTTTTGCGCATTCAAAGAAAAGATTGGAAAAAATATCGTTATGTAATGCAGGTCTTTATGTAGTTAAATTATGAAATATTAATCTATCTAGAAATGACAAATTTTGGCACTTACCCCTTTTTGTTACTCCTTTCACTCCTTAATTTCCACAATACTCACCGCTTTGTACAGGTAAATATTTGAGTCTTGAGGTTGAAAAAGCAATATTTTCTATTTAACTTTCTTTAATGACAATTGTTGCCAGGTCAACTTTGAAGAATTTCAGTTTTTTCTTCTTTTCCATTCTTATTTTTCTTGACAAGTCTTTTTTTCACGGTCTTTTCTGTGGAGTATCTTCCTCAAGACCTGTGGTCTCCTGAACTTCTTCTTCAATAGTATAAAATAAAATTGGGATCTTTTCCACAGTGACCAGGCTTTGAAGTTTTCGCCTTCTTTCTCCGCTGTACGCATTTCGTTTTTTCCTTATTGTCAACTATATTTTTTTAATGATTATTCTCTTCTTCGCAACCTACTTCTTAGGTACTTCGTGTTCAAAAACTGTTGTTTCGTGTACAAAAAAACTGTTATTTCTTGAATATATTATTTCTTAAATTTGATATTTCAATTCTTCAGGTTTAACTTCAACAATTACTGTAGTGAACGACTATTTTCCAGCTTCTTTTACAATAATAACTTGTAGTCGTTCTTCCTTAATTTGCTTTTTCTACTTTAGAACTTTTTTATAATTTCTTTTTTAGGAATACCTTTTTCAATAATAACGCTTTCTTTTTTTACTCAGGGACTTCTTTAGAATTACATTCTGATGTCTTGGAAAGTTTTTCAAATAAAATCGTTGTTTTGGGACTTATTGCTTTTTTTTCTATAGTAACACTTTCAGATGTGTCTTCTTTATGGCTTTTATATTCTATTACTAATCATTTTTTGCCAAATTTCTTTTTAAGCACTCATTTTCTATTACATTTATTGTCCTCTCTTCCTTCACTAAGTAACCAATAAAATTTCGAAACAAAATTTACTGTTTTTCGGAAACGTTTGCCTATTCTTCTATTGTGACTATTTTCGTCTGCTCTTCTTTATCTCTTTTTCTTTTCGTTGATTTTTGAATTACCATATTTTGTATTATTGATTATTATGTTTCGTATCACTTCCTGTTTTTTTTTTCACAATTTTTTTCATTGTTATTAGGTCCAAATTTGAATGCAGGGGTTAGTTTTTTTGAGGTGATTTTGACCCAAGACTAAACGTTCTAGAGAGTGAACACTTGTAATGTGAATTGATTTCCATTGAGATGTTAAGAAATTTATGATTTTCAAGTATTTATTTTTCAATATTTTTAAACAAATTTTTGGTCCAAACAGGTTTTTTTTAAATCATTATTCCTCAGATTCTATTTTTCAATTTTTTTGAAACGGTTTTGGACCGAAATAAAACTTCTCAAACGAGTAAAAATAAATATTATTGAAAAAATTATGGTTCAAAATTTACACTTTTTTGCAGATTTTTGAAAGCTTACAAACAGTTTTGGCCTAAAATATCGCAGAATTTCGAACATATTTTTTCTATAATTTCCTAATTTCAGTTTATTTCAATTTGCATTTTTTTCGTAAATTTGTATTTCTTACTCTTCTTTTATTGGTAATATTTTTCTATACTTATGCTTTGTTCAATTTTTTTTTCTAATCGATTTAAATTGCACTTTTTTTCAACTCAAATCCAATTCAAATCCTAAAACAGGATTTATTTTTTGAGAGAATTTTGACCCAAGATTGGACTCTTCTAGCGCGAGAACACTTGTAGAATGTAAATTGATTTTCATTGTGAAAGTTTCGGGCCAAAACTGTGTTTTTTTTTTTTTCGTTTAATGATTCATAAGTTTTTATTTTTCATTTTTTTACACGGAATTGGCCCGAAATAGGACTTTTCAAACAAGGTAAAATTCACTATACTATTGAAAAAATTATAGTAGAAAAAAGGGCTTTATTAGCAAATTTTCCACCCTGTTAGAACAGTTCAATTAAGAATGAAATTTTTTTTCTCCCTATGACCTGTATATATAAATTAGAATAAGTAAAATTGTAAATAATATATATTGTAACACACAGGCAGAAAAACCAATAGGTCGATAGCCTTTTTTCTTTGGAAAAATAAAGATAATTTAAATATATATATAGCAAATTTTGAAAGCTTCTAAACGATTTTGGTCTCAAATAAAAAATGTTTTAAATTTAGGCTTCTAAATTTCTACCTCTTTTGTTCATATTTTTTTCTGCAAATTCCTAACTTTTTGCATTTTTTTATTTCTTTGTGTTCTCTTATTGTTGATATCTTTCTATTCTTATTCTTTGTGGTGTTTCTATCAAATTTTTATTTTCTTGAATCGTTTTTAAATTGGACTTATCTCTTTTTCATATTTTTCTAATTTTCTTGTCATGTTTCGTTCTACTTTTTATTTTTTCGATGTCTTTAGTTGATCTAAGGTCCAAATCTTAAGATATAGATTTATTTTTTGAGGGAATTTTGATGCATGATTGGACTTTTGTAGCTAGTGAACACTTGTAGTGTAAATTTATTTCTATTGAGATAGTTTTAACCCAAAACTGTTTTATTTTTGGATTAATGGGTTTATTAATGAGTTTTTAATTTTCATATTTTTTTTTAGAAAGTATTGGTCCGAAGTAGAACTTCTCAAACAAGGCAAAAATCATGTAATATTGAAATGCTTATTCGTTATATCTATTTATCAATTTTTTTTAAATAATGGGCCGAAATAGAATTTCTTAAACAAGGCAGAAATCAATTAATATTGAAAAGATTATGGTAAAAAAAAAAACTTTTCTTAGCAAATTTTAAAAGCTTCTAAACAACTTTGCCTTATAATCAAAAATATTTTGAATTCATGTTTCTAAATTTCTGCCTCTTTGGTTAATTGTTTTTTTTACAAATTTCTTAACTTTTTTTTGATTTTTTTTATTTCTTAGTGTTTTTAGTTTTCTTGTTGATATCTTTCTATTCTTATTCTTTGTGGTGTTTCTATCAAATTTTAATTTTTCTTAAATCGTTTTTAAATTGGACTTTCCTGATTTTTTATTTTCCTTGTCATGATTCGTTCCACTTTTTATTTTTTCAATGTCTTTATTTGATCTAAGGTCCAAATTTTAAGATATGGATTTATTTTTTGAGGGAATTTTGATACAAAATTGAACTGTTCTAGCGAGTGAACACTTGTACTGTAAATTGATCTCTATTGAGATAGTTTTAACCCAAAACTGCTTTATTTTAGGATTAATGGGTTTATTATGAGATTTTACTTTTCAATTTTTTTTAAAAAGTATTGGCCCGAAATAGAACTTCTCAAACCAGGCAAAAATCAGTTAATATTGAATTGTTTATGGTCAAAAAAAAAACTTTTCTTAGCAAATTTTTAAAGCTTTTAAACAATTTTTGACTTAAAATTGGACTTAAATTGGACTTTTTTTCATATTTTTTATTTTCCTTGTCATGTTTCGTACTTTTTGTTTTTTCAATTGATTTAATTGATCCCAAAAGGCCCCAAAAAGGTCTAAATCTTAAGATATCGATTTATTTTTTGAGGGAATTTTGATGCATGATTGGACTGTTCTAGCTAGTGAACACTTGTACTGTAAATTTACTCCTATTGAGATAGTTTTAACCCAAAACCGTCTTATTTTAGAATTATTGGGTTTATTAATGAGTTTTTACTTTTCAATTTTTTTAGAAGGTATTGGTCCGAAATAGAACTTCTCAAAAAAGCCAAAAATCAATTAATATTGAAATGTTTAGAGTCAAAAAAGAACTTTCCCTAACAAATTTTAAAAGCCTCCAAACAATTTTGCCTTAAAATTTAAAATATTTTGAAGTTATATTTCTAGATTTCTGCCTCTTTTGTTCATATTTTTTTCTGAAAATGCCTAACTTTTTTCCGAGTTTTTTATTTCTTTGTGTTCTTTTATTGTTGATATCTTTCTATTATTATTGTTTGTGGTGTTTCTATCAAATTTTTGTTTTTCTTTAATTCTTTTTTAAATTGGCAATTTCTTTAATTGATCTAAGGTCCAAATCTCAAAGATATGCATTTATTTTTTGAGGGAGTTTTGATGCATGATTGGACTGTTGTAGCTAGTGAACACTTGTACTGTAAATTTATTTCTACTGAGATAGTTTTAACCCAAAACTGTTTTATTTTAGTTGGCGTTAAATTAGCCTTTTTCTCTTTTTCATATTTTTTTTTTAATTTCCTGGTCATGTTTCGTTCTACTTTTTAATTTTCCAATGCCTTTAGTTAATCTAAGATCCAAACCTTAAGACACGGATTTAGTTTTTAAGAGAATTTTGATGCAAGATTGGACTGTCAGAACTTCTCAAACAAGGCAAAAATCAATTAAATTAAAATGTTTATAGTCAAAAAAGAACTTTTCTTAGCAAATTTTAGCAGCCTCTAAACAATTTTGCCTTAAAATTAAAAATATTTTGAATTTATGTTTCTAAATTTCTGCCTCAATTTTTTTCGGATTTTTTTTCTCTTTGTCTCTTTTATTGTTGATATTTTTTTATTCTTATTCTTTGTCGTGTTTCTATCAAACTTTAATTTTTCTTAAATCGTTTTTAAATTTGACTTTTTTTCATATTATTTATTTTCCTTGTCATGTTTCATTCTACTTTTTGTTTTTTCAATTACTTTAATTGATCTAAGGTACAAATCTTAAGATATGCATTTATGTTTTAAGGGAATTTTGATGCATGATTGGATGTTGTAGTTAGTGATCACTTTACTGTAAATTTATTTCTACTGAGATAGTTTTAACCCAAAACTGTTTTATTTTGGTTGGCGTTAAATTAGCCTTTTTCTCTTTTTCATATTTTTTTAATTTCCTTGTCATGTTTCGTTCTACTTTTTAATTTTCTAATGCCTTTAGTTGATCTAAGATCCAAACCTTAAAACAAGAATTCAGTTTTTGAGAGAATGTTGATGCAAGATTGGACTGTTAGAACTTCTCAAACAAGGCAAAAATCACTTAATATTAAAATGTTTATGGTCAAAAAATAACTTTTCTTAGCAAATATTAGCAGCCTCTAAACAATTTTACCTTAAAATTTAAAATATTTTGAATTTATGTTTCTAAATTTCTGTCTCTATTTTTTTCGGATTTTTTTTTCCTCTTTTTCTCTTTTATTGTTGATATTTTTTTATTCTTATTCTTTGTCGTGTTTCTATCAAACTTTAATTTTTCTTGAATCGTTTTTAATTTTTTTTTTTTCATATTTTTTATTTTCCTTGTCATGTTTCATTCTACTTTTTGTTTTTTCAATTACTTTAATTGATCTAAGGTCCAAATCTTAAGATATGGATTTATTTTTTAAGGAAATTTTGATGCATGATTGGACTGTAGCTAGTGAACACTTGTACTGTAAATTTATTTCTATTGAGATAGTTTTAACCCGACACTGTTTTATTTTAGGATTAATGGGTTCATTAATGAGTTTTTACTTTTCAATTTCTTTTAGAAAGTATTGGTCCGAAATAGAACTACTTAAACAAGGCAAAAATCAATTAATATCGAAAGGTTAATGGTCAAAAAAGAACTTTTCTTAGCAAATTTTAAAAGTATCTGAACAATTTTTCCTTTAAAATTTAAAATATTTTGAAGTTATGTTTCTAAATTTCTGCCTCTTTTGTTCATATTTTTTTCTGAAAATGCCTAACTTTTTTTCGGAGTTTTTTATTTCTTTGTGTTCTTTTATTGTTGATATCTTTCTATTCTTATTGTTTGTGGTGTTTCTATCAAATTTTTATTTTTCTTTAATTCCTTTTTAAATTGGCCTTTTTTGTTTTTCATATTTGTTATTTTCCTTGCCATGTTTTGTTCCACTTTTTGTTTTTTCAATTTCTTTAATTGATCTAAGGTCCAAATCTTAAGATATGCATTTATTTTTTGAGGGAGTTTTGATGCATGATTGGACTGTTGTAGTTAGTGAACACTTTACTGTAAATCTATTTCTACTGAGATAGTTTACAGTCAAAACTGTTTTATTTTGGTTGGCGTTAAATTAGCCTTTTTCTCTTTTTCATTGTTTTTTAATTTCCTTGTCATGTTTCGTTCTACTTTTTAATTTTCTAATGCCTTTAGTTGATCTAAGATCCAAACCTTAAAACAAGAATTCAGTTTTTGAGAGAATGTTGATGCAAGATTGGACTGTTAGAACTTCTCAAACAAGGCAAAAATCAGTTAATATTAAAATGTTTATGGTCAAAAAATAACTTTTCTTAGCAAATATTAGCAGCCTCTAAACAATTTTACCTTAAAATTTAAAATATTTTGAATTTATGTTTCTAAATTTCTGTCTCTATTTTTTTCGGATTTTTTTTTTTCCTCTTTTTTTCTTTTATTGTTGATATTTTTTTATTCTTATTCTTTGTCGTGTTTCTATCAAACTTTAATTTTGCTTGAATCGTTTTTAAATTGGACTTTTTTTTCATATTTTTTATTTTCCTTGTCATGTTTCATTCTACTTTTTGTTTTTTCAATTACTTTAATTGATCTAAGGTCCAAATCTTAAGATATGGATTTATTTTTTGAGGGAATTTTGATGCATGATTGGATTTTTGTAGCTAGTCAACACTTGTAGTGTAAATTTATTTCTATTGAGATAGTTTTAACCCGACACTGTTTTATTTTAGAATTAATGGGTTCATTATTGAGTTTTTACTTTTCAATTTCTTTTAGAAAGTATTGGTCCGAAATAGAACTTCTCAAACAAGGCAAAAAACATAATATAATTAATATTGAAATGTTTATCGTCAAAAAAAAAAGCTTTTCTTAGCAATGTTTGAAAAGCTTCTAAACAATTTGGCCTTTAAATTTAAAATATTTAAAATTTATTGATCTAATTCTGCCTCTTGTAGACATATTTTTTTTCTATATTGCTATAAATGCATCTCTCCAATTTTTTTCGTAGTTTCTTATTTATTATTTTTATTGCTCTTTTATTGTTCTCATTTTTCTATTTATATTCTTTGTCATGCTTCGTTCTACTTATTTTTATTTTGTACCTCATAAATCAATTATTAATGAAAAATTTATGGTGTAAAAAGAAGAAATTTTTGAAATTTTTAAAGCTTTGAAACGGTTTTTGAAACGGCTTTTAACTATCTCCCTCCTTTGCAAATTTTTTTTACACTCCTAACTTTTTACTACCAAATGTTTTTACATTTGATTTTTTTGTACTTTTTTATTTTTAATGTTCTGTTAATGTTCAAAATTTTCTATTCTTATTCTTAAAATTTATTTCTGTTTTTATTCTTATCTCTTTTAAATTGGACTTTTCATTGGGTGCTTATTTTTCGAGATAATTTTGACCTAAAATTGAATTTTGTCAAGAATAAACACTAAAAGTGTTTATACAGATCTGGCCTGCAAAAACTTCTAAAACGAGCGAAAAATCAATTTTATTGAGAAAATTTTGATCAGGAAAGAAAACACTTTTACCAGAATTTTTATGACTTTGGCAAACTGCAACTTTGGGTTTCTTTTTGTGTTTTTCGTTTACGCCCTTAATTTCTTATTGTTGTTTTTCTTTTTTTGTTTATTGTTATTCTCATTTTGTATGCTTTATAAAAATAAAAATAATAAATAATACTAAACCTACTACATAATGACTACTTCTATATGCATTTTAAAAGTTGATATTTTTTATTATTTCACTCATTGCACAGATTGATTACGGTAGTAATAATTGCTTTAATATCAATATCACGACTTAGTTTACTTACCAAACATAAAAAAAAACGTACCTAGAAGTAGTTTTTTACATTTTTTAAACTAGTAATGTTCTACTAGAATTATTTATTTTTGTTAATTAAAAAGAAAAAATTAAAAAGACGCAATTCCCCCTTCCCCTCACCCTTGGTCAATTTTTTGGAAAATTCTCAACAAGATGTTCAAATCAGACTCAACAGATCTCAACTGATAAATCTGGTGGATCAAGTTCTGGTGATTTTAAAAATTTTCACGTGATAACAGTGATAATATGGCTCTAGGAGTTTTTCGCTCTCGTTATTGAGCCATTTGCAGCAAGAAACAGATAATTTTCCTACTGATTCAAATCTGGAACCAATTAGTATAAACTACATTAATTATTAATCGACAATTTTCATTCAAAACAGCCCATTGACTCAGTAAACCTCCATTATTTGGGTTTGCTGTTTTAGCAAGGTTTGCAAGTGTAGGCAAACGCCTCGCTAGCCTCGGAGCTCGTTAGAGCCGCTTAAGTTACGGCGGATGCGGCCTCAATTTTTGTTGACTCTGGCTCCGTTTGAAAATAAATAATTAGCCAGGCATCCCTGGTAGTAGCCTAATTAGAAAGTGCCCTTAATCTCTCATAAAGCTCATGTGGGGGGGTTTAGAGAGTAACTAAATACGTAAAAATTTGCTAAAAATAACTTCTCTTCCCTCAACTAAAACTACAAGGGTGTATAAATTTTTTTTGTGTGGGGGAAAAAAGGTAAGCTGTGTGTAGTATAAGTTGCTTTGGTGCTTGGCAACGAAAGAGGTCAATGAAAATAATTGCGGCGAAGAGACAAGCAAAGCAATTTCATCCAAAAATAACACAAACCTGCAGAGCGAGGGTCGGTTCTCTATATTAAAACTCTGCTTTGAGGGTGAACCATTGGGATAATATGTTTGCCTAATTGCTCCTTAACAAAGAAGCTTTACTTCTTGAGAATCGCCTTGGGTGGGTTACAAGGTGTTGTTTGTAGACACTTGGAAATGTAATGAAAGTAAAGGGAACTGCCTGTTCTGTGTTATGAGGACGATGATTACGATCTTAGTTGCGGCCAAGGGATACGCACATTTAGTTTAATCTTTTTGGGTTATTACCCTTCAATAGCTGTGGTGGTCAAGGATGCTTCATTCAAAGGATTTATATATCTGAAAACTGTAAACAAATTTCCCCTTTTATGTATGATCTTCAAGTGCCTCAAAGAGGGTTGAGCGTCTGTTGTCGATAAGAACATTATTTTATTGTTTCTTTTTGTTTTCAGGCATTCGTCATATGGTGGATGCCCAAAACTACCCCATCGACTATGGCCTACCCAAAATACCTTGCAGGGCCACTTGCGCCAACGACTCGTACTACAGGACGCTGCCTTGTAACAGAATGAAGAGGCACTCAGCTGCCAATCCCCTAAAAAGGTATTCCAGGGAAGTGGAGTTCCTGTCACGTAGCGTCGACACGCCCTACGATCATTACCATACCTCCGACGTGAGGTAAATCCTTCATAAATATTTAACATGGAATGCAATATATCTGTGCAAAAAGTGGCAAATATCTATTATTAAAAGCCGCATTTTTCATGGAAAAAATCAAAGGTAAACGCAACGTGGCTTGCAGCAATAAAAATAGACCGGGCAAAACCAATTTAAAGCGAAATGGAAAAATATTTTATTAAATTATTCTTTTCATGTTACCGGCAAGTTGCAGCCAGTTTTACTGCCTTTTATGGCCCACACGTTTCGCTTCGAATATTCGAAAAAATACCGAATTACCTACTACAGAAATGTGTACACTGCAGCACCCCAGGCAGTGTTTGATAATTTCATAGATACATTTTGGTTATATTCAATAAACGTTGGAAAACACCAGCAATTATTTATGGTAAACAATAAAAAGTTTTGCGTTTTATAGCCTGGAAAAAAGCTTTTGAAAATGTTTGGCCAAGTTTTTATTGTAAAGAAAAACCGCTCTCAATCATTTATTAGCTTAATTAATATAAGATCAAAAGTTAAGCTTTTGTTTGTTGTTCCAACAAATACGTGTTATTTTTATAAAAAAAAATATTTTAAAAAGTTTTATTCCAAGGCCTTAGCAGAATAAATAAATGCGTTCTCCTTTTCATGCCTTTGTTGTTTTTTTTTCTCTAATGAAAGAAGGCATTAAGTTGCGCAATTAAATAACAGTTGAATTATCTTGAACTATCTCTGAAATATCTCAATTTTCAAAATTTGTTTGTGGCTTTTGATCGGAAGGAAGGAACGCAATTCTTTAAGAACATAACAAATGTAATTCGAATAAAATCAGACATATAAGTGACTTGTCTGATTTTAAAGTTTTAAAAATGGCAAAAAAGTCGATTGTAAAAGTTCCTCAAAATCGACAATTAAAGGGGTCTATTGCCAAAAACCTTGGTTTGTGGGAGGTTAAGAACGCATAAAAAATAGCAAAAAACCGTTGAAAACACTCTTATCCTTCCGTTCCAAAGTTATAAAAAGTCAAAGTTGAATACTGAGAAAAACGACGTAATACCGTGTCGCCATTGGAAAATTGGAAAAAATTTGGGATTTCTTTTGCTGATTTTGGTCGGAATGGAACGCTTGCAATATCTTAACAACGTAATTCGAATGAAATCGACCCCATAATTTTTGTAAAAATTGCCAAAAAGTCGATTCTATATCAGAATCCAAGATAAACACCAGAAGGGGGCGATTTATTTATAAAAAATATTTCTCAAAAATACTCAGAATATTTTAATTCTTTCATCGACAAAAACATTATCAAAAACTAAATAATAAACGACTAGAAAAAACAGTTCAACATGGTTAAAAAACACGACAAAAAAGCGAAATAAAACAAAAGAAAACGCCCTTATGCAACAGGTAAAAAAACAAGCAATCTGAAATTAAGGTTAAAATATAAAAAAAAATATGTTTGAAACTTAGAGTTGTGAGAAAAGTTCCTTTTGAGACAAATCCAAAAAAAATCCTCTAGAAGAAAATTACAAAGAAAGATATAAAAAAAATGAATGCCAAAGAGTGAGCCGCAAAATACAAAGTGATAGAAAATAAGATACAGAAAATGCCAAAGAAAGCTAAAAATGTAAAAGAAAAATTATAACCATAAAGAATTTAAAAAAATCTATAAAGATATATGTAAGCCGCGAAAAAAAAAATGCTCGCAATGATAAAATGAAAAAAGTCTTAAAATTTAAAAGCAAAAAAAACAGCATCAATAATTAAATCATAAACAACTAGTCAAGAACAGTTTAACATAGTTGAAAGACGCGGCAAATACTCACTAAAATAATAAAAAACACTCTTGTGCAACATATGAATAACCAACAAACCGATTGAAAATTAGATTAAAATACAAAATGAATTAACGTTTGAAAATTAGAGTTCCTATGAAGAAAAATCCAGAAAAGTATCTAAAAGAAAACTGGAAAGAAAGAAATAAAAAAAATACCGAATAATAAACAGGAGAGCAGCAAAATACAATTGAAAGAAAATAAGATACAGAAAATGACAAAAAAAGCAAAAAATGCAAAAGAAAAAATAATAATCATAACGAATTGAGGTAATATTTTAAAGATACACCTACGCCGAGATAACAAAAAAAAATAAAAACTCGCAATGAAAAATTAAAATAGACTAAAAATTTAGGACAATAGGAAAATATTAATATAATTAATAATTAAATCAATCACACATTTCAACATATTTGAAAGGCATGACAACTACTTGAAAACACACTTGTACCACAGATAAAAACAAACAAACTCAATGAAAATTAGATTAAAATACAAAATGAATTAACGTTTGAAAATCAGAGTTGGGAGAAAAGTTCCTATGGAGAAAAGTCGAAAATAGTCTCCAGAAGAAAACTGCAAAGAAAGAAATAAAAAGAGTAATAGAAAGGCGAGTAGCACGATACAAAGTGAAAGAAAATAAGATAGTAAAAATGATGAAAAAGCTAAAAAGTTAAAGAAAAGATAAGATCATAAAGAATTAAGAAAAATTTATAAATTTATAAAAAAAATAAAAGCTTGCAAGAGTTAAATGCAAAAATACTTAAAATTTGATACAGAAAAAGAAAACACCATCAAAAATTAAATAATAAACAAATAGAATATAACGGTTCAACATAGTTATAAAGCACGACAATAACTCAAAAAATAATAGAAAACACTCTTTCAGTTAAAAGACACACAAATTGATTGAAAAAAAAACTAAAATACTAAATGAATTAACTTTAGAAAATTAGAGTTGGGACAAAAGTCCCTATGGATGAGAAGTCAGAAAAGTCTCTAAAAGAAAATTGCAAAAAAAAAGAAAAGAATTGAAAGAATAATAAAGAGGAGAGCAGCAAAAAGCAAAGGGAAGGAAAATAAAATATGGAGAACGCAAAAAAATCTAAAAGTGCCAAATAAAAAATAATAACCGTAAAGAATTAAGGGATACATTATAAAGACACCTATGCCAAGAAAATAAAAAAATTAAAACCCGCAATGAACAAAGACTAAAAATTTAGTACAAAAGAAAAACAGCATTAATAATTAAATCATAAACAACTAGATAAAAACGGCTTATCACGACAACAGCACGACAACAGAAAACATTCTTCTGCAACAGATAAAAAACAAACAAACTGATTGAAAATTAGATTAAAATACAAAATGAATTAACGTTTGAAAATTAGGGTTGGCAGCAAAGTTCCTAGGAAGAAAATTCCAGAAAAGTCTCTAAAAGAAAACTGAAAAAAAATAAATAAAAAAATACAGAGTAATAAAGAGGAGAGCAGTAAAATACAATTGAAAAAAAAATAAGATACAGAAAATGACAAAAAAGATTAAAATGCAAAAGAAAAAATAATAATCATAATGAATTAAGAGAGATATTATAAAGATACACCTACGCCGAGAAAATAAAAAAAAAACAATAAGAACTCGCAATGAAAAATGAAAAAAGACTTTGGGTGCAAATGTTAAACAGCATTAATAATTAAATCATAAACAATTAGACACAAACAGTTTAAAACAGTTGAAAGGCACGACAACTGCTCAATACAATAATTGAAAACACTCTTGTGTCACAGCTAAACATCAAACAAACTGTAAATTAGATTAAAATACAAAATGAATTAACGTTTGATAATTAGAGATGTGAGAAAAGTTGCTATGGAAAAAAATCCAGAAAAGTCTTCCGAATAGAAACTGCAAAGAAAGAAATAAAAAAAAAAGAATAATAAAAAGGAGAGCAGCACGACACACAGTGAAAGAAAATAAGATAGAAAAAATGACAATAAAAGCTAAAAACCAAAAGAAAAAATAATAATCATAACGAATTAAGAGACATAAAAATTTGAAAAAAGTGAAAGTTTGCAAATTTGATACCGAAAAAAAAACAACAAAAATTAATTAATAAACAACTAGAATAAAACGCTTCAACATTGTTATAAGGCACGACAATAACTCAATAAATTAATAGAAAACACTCTTGTAGAACAGATTCAAAACAAACAAACTGATTGAAAATTGGATTAAAATTCAAAGTGAATTAACGTTTGAAAATTTGAGTTGGGAGAAAATTTTCTATGGAGAAAAATCCAGAAAAGTTTCTAGAAGAAAATTGAAAAGAAAGTAATTTTAATTGGCAGAATAATAAAAAGAAGAGCATCAAAATGCAAAGTGAAAGAAAATAAAATACAGAGAATGCAAAAAAATCTAAAAATGTTAAAAGAAAGATTATAACTATAAATAATTAATAGAAATCTATGAAGGTGCACCTACACCGAAAAAAAAAAGAAACTCTCACTGCTAAAATGCAAAAATATTTATTATTTGGTACAGAAAAAAGAACAGCATCAAAAATTAAGTAATAAACAACTAGAATAAAACAGTTTACCGTAGTCGAGAAGCACGACAATAACTCAATAAATTAATAGAAAACACTCTTGTGCAACAGTTAAAAGACACACAAACTGATTGAAAATAAAACTATAAAGAAGAAGAAGAAGAAAACTATAAACCTAAACTATAAAGTCAATTAACGTTTGAAAATTAGAGTTGGGAGAAAACTTCTTATGGAGAAAAATCCAGAATGTCTCTAGAATAAAATTGCAAAAAAAATCTAAAAATGCAAAATTAAAAATAATAACCGTAAAGAATTAAGAGAAATATTACAAAGAAAATAAAAAAAAAATAAAACTTGCAATGAAAAATTCAAAAAAAGATTAAAAAGTTAATACAAAACCCAAAAAGAAAACAGCATTAATAATTAAATCATAAACAATCAGACAAAAACAGTTTAACATAGTTGAAAGGCACGACAACTATTCAATAACATAATCGAAAACGCTCTTGTGCTACAGATAAAAAGAAATAAACTGAATGGAAATTAGTTTCAAGGGAAAAGTAGCGGGAGAAGATCCCAAAATAAAACTTCTACGCTTCCGCAGAAATTGCCGACGTTTCGACGTTTATTTTACGTCTTTTTCAAGTCTAAAAAAATTAAAAAACACAATAATGAAGACGCCATAATAATACTCAAACACTTATGTGTTTACGTCAACGTAAAATAAAAGTCAAAACTTCGGCAATTTGTGCGGAAGCGTAGAAGTTTTATTTTGTGTCCTTCTCCCACTACTTTTCTTCTGGAAATTGAAATCTTGAGGACGCTACAACTAAACCACTATTGAAAATTAGATTAAAATACAAAATGAATTAATGTTTGTAAACTAGAGTGGGGAGAAAAGTTTCTATGGAGAAAAACCCAGAAAAGTCTTCACAAAAAAATTGCAAAGGAAGGAATAAATAAACTTAAGGAATAATAAAGAGGAGAGCAGCAAAATATAAAGTGAAAGAAAATAAGATACGGAAAAAACAAAAAAAGCTAAAGAGCAAAAGAAAAAATAATAATCATAGAGAATTAACTGAAATCTATAAATTTATAAAAAAAAATAAAAGCTTGCAAGTAGAAAATGCAAAAAGGCTAAAAGTTTAGTACAAAAGGAAGACAACATTAATAATTAAATAATAAAATAGACGAAAACAGTTTAACGTAATTGAAAGACACGTAATTGAACGACATACACAACCAACTCAATAAAATAAAAGAAAACACTCTTGTGCAACAGATACAAAACAAACAAACTAATTGAAAATTGGATTAAAATAAAAATGAATTAACGTTTGAACATTAGGGTTGAGAGCAAAGTTCCTATGGAGAAAAATCCAGAAAAGTCTCTAGAAGAAAACTGAAAAAAAAGAAATAAAAAAAAACAGAATAATAAAGAGGAGAGCAGCAAAATACCAATTGATAGAAAATAAGATACAGAAAATGACAAAAAAAGCCAAAAATGGAAAATGTAAAATAACAATCATAAAGAATTAAGAGAAATATTTTAAAGACGCCGAAAAAAAAATAGAACTCGCAATAAAAGGTGAAAAAAAGATGACTGACAAAAACAGATTGAAAATAAAACTAAAATACAAAATCAGTTAACGTTTAAAAATTAGAGTTAAAAGAAATAAAGAATTAAAAAAATATTACTAATTTATTTAAAAAAAATAAAGAATAATAAAGAGGAGAGCAGCAAAATACAAAGTTAAAGAAAATGAGATACAGAAAAATGGCATAAAAATCTAAAATTGCAAAAAAAAATAATCATCTCAAAGATTTAAGAGAAATCTAGAAATTTATACAAAAAATGAAAGCTCGCAAGGATAAAATCTTAAAGGAAAGACTTAATTTAATACAAAAAGAAAAACAGTATCAGAAACTAATTAATAAACACCTAGAAAAAAACAATTCGACATAGTTGAAAGGCACGACAAAAACTCAATAAATTAATAGAAAACACTC
Organism: Taphrorychus bicolor; assembly: GCA_951812265.1. Lineage (NCBI taxonomy): Eukaryota > Metazoa > Arthropoda > Insecta > Coleoptera > Curculionidae > Taphrorychus > Taphrorychus bicolor. Next base: position 12,793,110 of record OX638302.1, read on the forward strand.
TTGTGCAACAGTTATACTGTAAAATACAAAATAAATTGACGTTTTAAAATTAGTGTTGGGAGAAAAGTTCTTATGGAGAAAAATCTAGAGGATTCTCTAGAAGAAAAATACAAAGAGAAGAAATTAGAGGATAATAAAGAGGAGAGGGAAATATTATAAAGATACACCTACGCCGAGAATATTAAAAAAATTAAAGCTCGCAATGAAAAGTTAAATAGACTTAAAATTTAGTACAAAAAAGAAAATAGCATTAATAATTAAATCATAAACAACTAGTCGAAAACAGTTTAATATAGGTGAAAAACACGGCAAATACTCAATAAAATAATAAAAAACACTCTTGTGCAACAAATAAATAACAAACAAACCGATTGAAAATTAGATTAAAATACAAAATGAATTAACGTTTGAAAATTAGGGTTGGGAGAAAAGTTCCTATGGAGGAAAATCCAGAAAAGTTTCTTGAAGAAAATTGAAAAGAAATAAATATAAAAAAACAGAATAATAAAGAGGAGAGTAGCAAAATACAATTGAAAGAAAGTAAGATACAGAAAATGACAAAAAAGCTAAAAATGTACAATAAAATATAATCATCATAAATAATTAAGAGAAATCTATAAATTTATAAAAAAATTAAACCTCGTTTTCTCTCTTCGTACTCAAGTTCAAAAAGGAAAAACACTAAATGTTTAGTACAAAAGGAAGACAACATTAATAATTAAATAATACAATAGACAAAAACAGCTTAACATAGTGGAAAGGCACGACAATAACTCAATAAAATAATAGAAAACACTCTTGTTGAACAGATACAAAACAAACAAATTGATTGATAATTGGATTAAAACAAAAAATGTATTAACGTTTGAAAATTACAGTAGGGAGAAAAGTTTCTATGAAGAAAAATCCAGAAAAGTCTCCAGAAAAAAATTACATAGAAAGAAATAAAAAAAATAATAATGAAGAGGAGAGCAGCAGGATAGAAAGTGAAAGAAAACAAGATACTGAAAATGACAAAAAAGCTAAAAAGCTAAAGAAAAAATAATAATCGTAAAAAATTAATAAAAATCTATACATTTATAAAAAAATAAAGCTCGCAAGGATAAAATGCAAAAAGACTTAAAATTTGATACTGAAAGAAACACCATCAATAGAATAAAATAGTTCAACATAGTTATAAGGCACGACAATAACTCAATAAATTAATAGAAAACACTCCTGTGCAACAGATACGAAACAAACTGATTGAAATTGGATTAAAATACAAAATGAATTAACGTTTGAAAATTAGAGTTGGGAGAAAAGTTCCTATGGAGAAAAATCCAAAAAAGTCTCCAGAACAAAATTGCAAAGAAAGAAATAAAAAAAAATGAAAGAATCATAGAGAGTCGAGCAGCAAGATATAAAGTGAAAGATACAGAGTGAAAGAAAATAAGCTAAAATGCTAAGGAAAAAAATAATAATCTTAAAGAATTGAGAAAAATCTATAAATTTATAAAAAAATTAAAGCTCGCAAAGATAAAATGCATAAAGACTTAAATTTGATACAGAAAAAAAACACCAAGAATTTAATAATAAACAATAAATAAAACAGTTCAATATAGTTATAAGGTACGACAATAACTCAATAAATTAATTGAAAACACTCTTGTGCAACAGTTAAAAGACACACAAATAACATTTGGAAATTAGTGTTGGGAAAAAGTTCGTATGGAGAAAGATCCAGAAAAGTCTCTAAACCAAATTGAAAAGAAAGAAGTATTAAAGGACAGAATAATATAGAGGGGGGCAGTAAAATACAAAGTGAAAGAAAATTAGTTACAGAAAATGGCAAGAAAATCTAAAAATGCAAACGGAAAAATAATAATTATAAAGAATTAAGAGAAGTCTATAAAATAAATTTATAAAAAAATGAAAGCTGGCAAGGATAAAATAAAAAAAACTTAATTTAATACAAAAATAAAAACAGCATAAAAACTAAATAATGAACAACTAGAGTAAAACAATTCAACATAGTTAAAAGGCAAGACGAAACTTAAAGCTAAAAGCAGCTAAAAAAACAAACAAATTGATTGAAAATAAGATTAAAATACAATATGAATAAACCTTTGAAAATTAGAATTGGGAGAAAATTTCTTATGGAGAAAAATCTAGAAGATTCTCTAGAAGAAAATTATAAACAAAAAATTGAGATAATAATAAAGAGGAGAGCAGCAAAATACAAAGTGAAAGAAAATGGCAAGAAAAGCTAAAAATGCAGAAGAAAAAATAATATCAATAAGGGATTAAGAGAAATCTATAAAGATACACTTACGTCGAGAAAATAAAAAAAATAAAGCTCACAATAATAAAATGAATAGAAGACTTAAAATTTGGTACGAAAAGTTAAAACTTTCATGATTTTTTTTTATTGGAATAGGACGAATCCTTCAAGAACGTAGCAAACGTAATTCGAATAAAGCCAGCTCCATTAGTAAATTTTTGTAAAATAGCAAAAAATTTTATTGTAAAAGTGCCTCAAAAGGGAAAACTGAAGCGGTCTATTTCTGAAACTGTTGAACCTATTGAACTTTCATTTGAGGGAAGTGAAAGAGGATATCAAGAATAGCAAAATACGTTGGATTCACTCCGATCGGTCTTTTCGTTCCAAAGTTAGAGGCGGTCAAATTTAATATATAAGAAATAAGACGTAATACCCCCCCCCCCCCCCTGCCCCTTTAATCAATTTGAAAAACATTTTGAATGGGACGAACTTTGTTGTTTTTGATCGGAATAGGAGGAGCGTTATCTCTTAAGAACATAACAAATGTGATTCAACAAATGTTACAAATTGCAAAAAGTTCCTCAAAATCGACCACTGAACAAGTCTACCTTCAAAACTTCTTTCAAACGACTCCGAGTGTAAACAGAGCACCACTGATCTTAATATTACCCTTTGTACCCCAACACTATTTATTAATTTCAGATACACGGCCGACGGGTACCCAGTACCACGCCAAGTACCGTCGCCCAACATCCAACCGGCCAGCACTCCACCCCCATGCTGTTCGGTGGTCAACTGGCCGCCGTGCCTGCCGGCCAACCCCCAATGCCTACCGGGTGTATCCAGGAAGTGTGCCAGTGCCCAAACAGACACTGAAGATGAATGTGATAGTATTAGTGTTAGCGTCAGTGTGGTGCCTGTTAAGTGCGAAGACGTAGCGGTGAACGTTGTCAATGACAATGTAAATGAAGTGCTAACCGAAAGCCCCGACGAGGGGTACGAGGGGGAACCTTCCGTCGTGTAGTCGCGCAGCAGTGTTCAGAAATAAACGATGGATGATAATATTCTAATAGTAAGTGCAATTGGAATTGAGAACGAGAGATAAGCGACCGGGAAATCTGGAACTTTCCCATTTGGAACTGAGGAGAGAGAAGGTTGGGAGCACTTTAATCCCGCATGGATTTGGCCGCAATGCTTTGTTAAATTGCGCCCCCGGGGAGAAAGTTTTCTTCTTTTGTTACCAAAACCCTGCGTCTTTATCTCGAAACAATAGTTAAAAGCATTGCTAAACTGGAGGAATTACGTATATTCTCATAGATACCTATAAAGGTTTTCATTAAGTTTTTCCAAACAGATAGCCATGAAACGCTGACAGATTAAACTCTGTATAAAATTTGAACAGTCTCGATGTTTTTGGTTACCATAAATACGGGGGGTTCATTATAAAACTTCATCTAGCAGGCTATAAAATTTTGACAGAAAAGGATGACATCAAAATAAATAGACTTTGGTTTCTCCATCCTTTTCTTTTGACATTTCACAGGCAACTAGATGAAGTTTCATAATGAACACCCCGTATGTTGGTGCCAGAATCCACTAAAAATAAAAGCTGTAAGGAAAATAAATATACAGTATTATAAGTTTAGAGAAAATTAGTTAAACCTGAAGATTAAGGTATAAGAATTAAAAAATTATTTTAGGCGATTAATATTACCATTTAACATATAATAAATCGTCTTTCTTTTTATCTTTCTCTTTCGGATTTTATCAGGACGTCTCACTTCGTCATAAATATTAGACAAGTGACAGGTATTTCTCATCCTTTTTTCGAAAAGCACCTGTAGGGCACCCTAAGTATATTTGCGTCCTTTGTTTTCTTAAAGAGAATAGAAGGATAGAAAGTTCATTTCGCTGTCTAGATCGCACTTTTTTCAATTTCTCCATATGTTTTTTTTTTTCTGAGGGTTCGAAAGAAAGCGAAGAAAAACCGCTTCCACTGGTATGGTTTTCTTTTCGAACTCATAAATCTCTAGGCACGATTAGAGCCAAAGGTCAATAAAATGATTCAAAGCGTGTAAAAATACAAATATTAAGTTTTTGAAAAAAAATGTTTATGATTAAAACCAAAATTGGTTAAAAAATTACTTAAAATATCTAAAAATGAATGTTTTGAAAAACTCAGGTTTGAACTAGTACTAAAATGGATCAAAAATTACTTTCTCAACATTCCCTAAAAACGCTAATTTTGATGTTTTTGGAGAAACTCATTTTTAGGACATAATAAGACGAAACTGATCCGAAACATGTGATATATTGTTTTTGGTAAATTTACACTTTTGTACTAAAATAAATAAAATTATACTTAATACGCCTCAAAATGCAAATTTTATAACTTACGAAAAAGTCAGTTTAGCATTAAGGCCAAGATCGGTTAAAAATGACTCAAAGCTTTCAAGAGCGCAAACTAAATATCTGAAGAAAGTCAGGTTACGACTATTTTTCTTTAAGCGTCTGGAAATGTACACTTAAACATTTTTAAAAAATGCAGATTAAGATTAAGACAAAAATCTGCTAAAAATGACTCAATTCGTCTAAATGTTAATAAAACATTTTTGAAAAAAAATCGGAACAGAATTAAGGTCAAAATCGGTCAAAAATTTCTCAAAGGGTTCAAAAATTCAAATGTGAAGTGTTTCTTCAGAAATTCAGCTTAGAATTAAGAGTAAAATCGATTTAGAGTGACCCGCCTCGTCTAAAAATGCAAATTTTGATAATTTTGATGAATGTAACATTATATTTTTGAACCAAAATAAGTGAAATTTGACTCAAAAGCCCTGCAAAATGCAATGGTAAATGTAAGAGTGTAGTCTTTGGAGGAATTAAGGTTAGAATTAGGGCTAACCCTATGCCACAACACATAGCCTAAAAATGCAAATTTTGATGATTTTGAAGAAATTCAAATCTTCTTATTTGTTGTTTATGGTAAGATTAATTTTTGAATCAGAATAGGTATTGTTTAAAAATACCACCTCAAAAACAAAAATTCGGTGTTTTCTGAGAAAATCGTTAATCGAAAACTAATACAAATGTCATTAAAAATGACTTGAAATAAAAATTCAAATTTAAAGTTGTTTTAAAAACATGATTAAGATCAAAATGGATTAAAAAATAACTTAAAACGTTTAAAAAGACAAATTTAAATTTTTTGAAAAAATTTTGTTTATGATTAAAGCCAAAATCGGTTAAAAAGTTACTTAACATGTCTAAATATGCAAATTTGAATTTTGTTTAAAACGTAGGTTAGAGTGAGTTACTCCACATTCTCCGTAAAAACCACATTCTCTAAAAACGCTAATTTTGATGTTTTGAACTCAATTTTAGGACACAATATAGGAACAAAATAAGGTAAAAACTGAACCAAAACATCAGATTTAGTGGTTTTGGTAAATTTACACTTTTGCACAAAAATAAATAAAATTAAACTTAATACGCCTCAAAATGCAAATTTAGAATTTTTCGAGAAAGTCAGTTTAGTATTTTGTGAAAAATGCAGATTGAGATTAGGACAAAAAAAACGGCTAAAAATGACCCAAAGCGTCTAGAAAGGACAATTAAAACTTCTTGGAAGAAAATCAAAACAGGATTAAGGTTAAAAATTTCTCCAAGCATCTAAAAATGCAAATGTGAAGTGTTTGGATAAATTCAGTATAAATATAAAACGTAATAATTTTTTATTTTATTAGAAAAACTCGATTTTCGAATAAATGCAGCAAAACTAATTCAAATAAATGCTAAAATTACATTTTTGGATCAAGGTAACTGAAATTTGACTCAAAATCTCTGCAAAATATAAATTTTGTTGCTGTAAAAATTGTTCAGGCTAAATTAGGGCCATTTGTGTGAAAAATACTCAGGGTAAAAACACAAAATTTGAATGTTTGGGGAAATTCAGATTAAGTATATGGCTAATATCGATTGAAAACTACTCAAAACTTCTAAAAATGCAAATTTGTTCATAGAAAAATGCAAATTTTAATGTTTTTTTGAAAAATGGAAATCTTCGAATTGTTGTTTTCGGTAAAATTAATTTTTGAATCAGAATATGTACAATTTAACTAAAAATACCACGCCAAAAACAAAAATTTGGTATTATCAAATTTGAATTTGAAGTTTTTTAAAAAATTATTTTGATTATGATTAAAACCAGGTGCAATTAAAAAATGACTTAAAACGTCGAAAAATGCAAATTTTTGACATCCTCCATATATACCACATTTTCTAAAAAACACTACTTTTTAATATTTTTGGAGAAACTTAATTTTAGGACAAAATAAGTTAAAAATGATCCAAAACATCTGATTTATTGTTCAAAGCGTCTAAAAATCCCAACTAAAAGTTTTCAGGAAAAACACAGAGCAGTATTAAGGCCAAAATCGGTTAAAAATGTCTCAAAGCGTCTAAAGATACAAATGTGAAAAGTTTGGAGACATTCAGCTTAGAATTAAGACTAAAATTGAATCAAAGCGATCCACCTCTTCTAAAAATGAAAATTTTGTGGTTTTTAGAGAAACGCGAATTCTGAATAACTAGTTTCAAATGAATGTAAAATTGTGTTTTTGGGTCAAAGTAAATGAAATTTCACTCAAAATCCCTGCAAAATGCAAATTTCTTGTTCGGGTTAAATTAAGACCAATATGGATGAAAAATTACTCAAATAGTGTAAAAACACAAAATTTGAGCGTTTGGGAAAATTCAGATTAGAAATATGGCCAAAATCGATTAAAAATTACGCAAAACGTCGAAAAATACAATTTGATAATAGAGAAATTCAGATCAGAATAAAGACCAAAATCGTTTAAAAATTTCTCAAATAACATAAAATGCAAAAGTGTAACATTTGGAAAAATAAAAAAAATATAATAAGGGCTAAAACTACGTCATAAAACATGACCGAAAAATGCAAATTTTAATGTTTCTTGAAAAATGGAGATCTTCTGATTGTTGTTCTTGGTAAAATGAATTTTTGGATCAAAATATGTAAAATTTAACTAAAAATACCACCTCAAAAACAAATATTGGGTGTTTTTCTGAGAAAGTCTTATCAGGGTGAGGTACAAAAATTATTAAAAATGACTCGAAGCGTGTAAAAAATCAAATTTGATTTTTCTTTTAATTTTGATTATGATTAAAACCAAAATCAATTAAAAAATGACTTAAAATGTCTAAAAATCCAAAATGTTTGACATCCTCGATATAAACCGCATTTCCTAAACACTAATATTAAATATTTTTGGAGAAACTCAATTTTAGGATATAATAAGGTAAAACTGATCCAAAACGTCTGATTTATTGTTCAAAGCGTCTAAAAATGCCAATTAAAAGTTTTTAAGAAGAACACAGAACAGTACTAAGGCCAAAATCGGTTAAAAATATCTCAAAGCGTCTAAAGATGCAATTGTCAAGAGTCTGGAGACAGTCAGCTTAGAATTAAGACTAAAATCGATTTTTAAGTGATCCACCTCGTCTAAAAATACAAATTTTTGTGTTTTTTTGGATAAATTTGAATTCTGAATAAATACAGCAAAACTTGTTTCAAATGAATGTAAAATTATATTTTTGGACCAAAATAAGTGAAATATGACTCAAAAGTCCTGCAAAATGCAATATTTATTGTTTAGGTTCATTGTTTAAAACTTTCTCGAAGAACGGTAAATGTAAAAGTGTAGTCTTTGGTTAAAATTATGGTTAGATTAATTCTTGGATCAAAATATGTAAAATTTTACTAAAAATACCATCTCAAAAACAAAAATTTGCTGTTTTCTGAGAGAATCGTATCAGGATTACCTACAAAGTTTATTAAAAAACGCTCGAAATAAAAATTAAAATTTAAAGTTCTAAAAATTTAGACCATGATAGGGCCAAAATCGGTTAAAAAATAACTTATAAAGGTCTAAAAATACAATTTTAAATTTTGTGGAAAAGCTTTGATTATGATTGAAGCCAAAATTGGTTAAATAACTTCCTTAATATGTCTAAAAATGCAAATTTGATTTTTTTAAAAACGTAGGTTAGAACCAATAACTAAAATTGACTTCCTCCGCATCCTACGTAAAAGCCACATCATCTAAAAATGCTAATTTTGATGTTTTTTGAGAATCTCAATTTTACGACAAAATAACGCAAAACTAATCCAAAACATATGGTTTGTTAGTTTTGATAAATTTACACTTTTGAGCAAAAATAAATAAAATTAAACTTAATACGCCTCAAAATGCAAAATTGGTATTTTTCGAGAAAGTAGTTTAGCATTAAGGACAAAATCGGTTAAAATAACACTTCAAAAATTAAATATAAAAATTTTGAGGGTGTGGAGAAATTCATTTTATGACTACGCGAAAATTGGTTAAACATGATTCAAAACATTTAAGAATGCCAATTAAAAGTTTTTGGAAAAAAAATCAAAACAAGATTAATGTTAAAAAAGTCTCAAAGCGTCTAAAACTGCAAATGTGAAGTGTTTAAGTAAATTAAGTACCTATAGAATTAAGACGACAAATCGAATTTATGTGACCCATATCGTCTAAAAATGTAATTTTTTAGGTTTTAGGAAAAACTCGACCTTCGATTAAATACAGGCAAACTAATTCAATTAATCAATAAAATTACATTTTTGTATTTTTTGTATTTTGAAAAACTTAGTTTATGATCAAAATCGTTGAAAAATTTCTCGAAGAACGAAAAATGCAAAGGTGTAGCATTTGAAAAAATTGAGGTTAGAATTAGGGCTAAAACTTGTTCCAAAACATGGTCTAAAATGCAAATTTTTATGTTTTCAGGAAAATAAAATTTATAATTTTTTTTTGTGCAACTAAATTTTGGATCGAAATATGTAAAATTGGCCAAAAATTTCTTAAAGAATCTAAAATGCAAATTGCGAGTTTGTAGAAAAATACAAGATAAGATTAAGACCAAAATCGTTTAAAAATTTCTTGAAGGACCGGAAAATGCAAAAGTGTGACATTTGGAAAATTTGAGATTAGAGTTAGGACTAAAACTATATCACAAAACATGGTCTAAAATGAAAATCTTTATGCTTTTTGAGAAATAAAAATTTCTAATTTGTTGTGGTTGGTAAAAATAATTTTTGCTTCACAATATTTAAAATTTGGTAGTAAAGTAAAGTAAAAATGTATCAAAGCGTCAAAAAATGAAAATCTGAAGTGATTGGAAAAATTCAAGTTAGAATTGAGACTAAAATCGATTTCAAGTGACCCATCTCGTCTAAAAATGCAAATTTTGATCTTTTTCGAGAAAATTAATAAATAAAAATAAAATCACATTTTGGACCAAAATAAGTGAAATTTGACTCAAGATCCGTGCAAAATGCAATTTTATTGTTCAGGTTAGGATTAGGGTCGACATCGGTGAAAAATTACTCAGAAACACAAAATTGGTAGAAGTATATGGCCAAAATCGGTTAAAAATTACTCAAGACGTCAAAAAATGCAAATTTGGAGTTTGTGGAAGAAATCAGGTGGTTAGGATTAAGGCCAAAATCGTTTTAAAATTTTTTCGAAATACTGAAAATGCAAAAGTTTGAGAAATTACAAACAAATTAACAAAAATTTGAAATTATTGGAAAAACTTGGACCATGGTTAGGGCCAAACTCGGTTAAAAAATGACTTAAAGCATCTAAAAATACGAATGGAAATTTTTGAAAAATCCAGCTTAGAATTAGTGCTAAAATTGATTTAAAATAATCCACATCCTCTAAAAATGCTGATAATGTTGATATTTTTCAATTTCAGAAAATTCAAATTACGAGACTTCGAATTTGGATTCCGACTCGAATGTGCCTCTTACTTACTTGACTTAAATATTTTTTTTTTTTATTTTCTTTCCTGTTCTATATTAACAGAATTACAATCTAAATTGTTTTTTTGTTGTAATGTTTTCTTTTTTAAAGCGAAGCTGTTTTCCTTTACATTCAATGTTGTGGTGCTGTCATTTTTATCTAGAAAGAAATTCTAGGCTATCTATAGTTTTAAAATACCTGATAAAATCATAACATTATAGAATAACATTTAAGTTATGTCTAGAACACATTTAGAAACGCTCACCCTTTTGTTTTGTTTATAATTTTCCAAATTTTTCCGTATTTTTCCTACTTCTCTCAAGTTTGGAAAAAAAAACGAAAAAAAACAAAGGAAAAAACACGTTTTTGAAAAATTGAAAGAACGGAAAAAACCCGTTTTTTCCCTTTTTCTTCCGATCCCTTGAATCTCCAAGCATTACAAAGGTCCTCCGTTGAACTCGTCCAAAATTACAAATAATTGAATTAGAAGCTGTGCAAATTGCGTTTCATGATAACCATATCGAAACAATTTAATATCGTTTAACTTTAAATCTTTAAGGAAAAAAGATATTTGAATGATCACCTCTACCATCATTACAAAGAAAAAATCAAAATGGGTGTCGAAAAGAGCTTCATTTCGATAGTATTTTGACGTCGGAAGAATTATCATAGCCGAAATAGAACAATTTTCATAGCATATTCAATAACAATTTAACTGTTCAAAAATTATACCGGGGGCAAACTGTCAGATTTGGGCCACCTTTATCTAAAAACTTAATGAAAACTTTGTACTTTATGTTATTTTAAAACTCAAATTTCAGCCTCAATCCTTTAACATGTACCTAAGAATGATCTTGCTACTGACATGCTATCATAGAGTAATATTGTTATTATTGTTAAGTTATTATAACGCTTATCTGCTGTTTTATACGAATACTATTATTAGACAAAACAAAGTCCAAACACAATCACAAAGGGCAGAATAGCAGTTAGAACTAGTGAGATTCTTTTTATCTATGTATATATTAATAATTATGTACCATAAAGTGCAGATAAACAGGGTCCTGTATTTAAGAAGTATTTGAGTATGGTGTTTAGTAGGAGTGATTATATATATGTCTTTAGAGCAAGTAGAGTGGTCAAGACTTTTTTTCTCATTATTACCAACAGCTTCAAGGATGCAGAGCATTTATTTTGTTCACTGTACAGAAGCATTGTAAATAGTAATGATAGAGATCTTTTTAAATGAATGAAATTTTGCTCCAGTTGGATGAAACGAAATTTTCACAGTTCACTACTGAACCAAAAGAGTTATTAAATAAAAACAAGAGCAATAATTTATACACGAGGGAGTGAGTATTTCAGAGAAAAGCATTGGTAACATTGTAATCGGTAGATTAACCCTAACATTTAAACGTAAACTGTATATCGCACACATAAATGTTAGAAGGAGATAACTCAATGTAGGTACTTGTTATACAAAATATCAGTACTGTAGCGACGTTTTTTAGTAACGTTTTACTTTACGTTTATTTTTCAGTGTTATATAGGTTTTACAATATAAAGTATTTTCCAATATGGGGTTTTATTTAGGGTGTTTGGTGAGTCACTTTCGGTATAACAAGGGGTTTGAGTCCCAAGGGTCGCTCATATCTATAGGTGAAGGGGTACAAAAAACTCGGGAAGCCAACAATTTTAATTTTACGTCTACATATGAGAAATTTTACTTGAAAAAAATGTGACGATAAAGTATTAGAAATATAAGGGGTGATGAGCGGATGTAGGATATAATGAACACTTTTTGTTCGCGAAATTGCCAACGTTTCAATCTTTATTGAGGTCTTCCTTAGGGATAAAATTAATAGATTATTCGACTTACCTGTAAGGATGATTAATCATAATTTTCCTAGCTCGCCTACCCTTACAAAGGACTAAGATTCTAATATGTACATACGCCTGTATGACATATAGGGTAGGATAGACTGTGATATAAGTCGACTGATTTATATATTTTTGTAGTTTAGGATTTATACGTAATACTTAATCCGGGGACCCAACAGTATTTTACCAGGTTTTAAATTGTCGTGCCTGTTACCTGTGGTCTGTTATTGTCAATTATACGGGGTGTTCATTATAAAACTTCATCTAGTTGGCTGTGAAATGTCAAAAGAAAAGGATGGAGAAACAGAAGTCCATTTACTTTGATTATGTCATCCTTTTCTATTAAATTTTCTTAGCCTGCTAGATGAAGTTTTATAATGAACACCTCGTATGTTTTTTTATTAGCATATTTTAAATTGACTGCCTGTTGTTGGCTGCTCCTGAGGTCACTTGGCGCGATGACTGTTCACCTTTCAACTCGCCCCTTTTGAGGAGTAACTTTTATTTTACCTTTTTCATACAACCTATGTTGGTAACTAACAATATAGCTACATCTTTACTTATCAATAGTTTTCTGGGCGCGGATGATGGCCCTTGTGCCGAAACCGTTTTATTATTGTGTGTGTGTCTGATAACAGTAGCTCAAGAAATTAGGGAAACATTACAATTGGACTCACTTGAAAGTTCAACTTCTGAGCTGCTATCTGAGTTCTCAACCGCACTTAACACTCTCTAAGCCTGTCCATTTCTAGGCGAAGCCTTTTGTACTTATTATCACGATTGCCTAATTTATTTAAACGTCTTTTAGGCATTTTCCGCACTTTATGTTAACACCTAGGTTAATACTTTACGCGACTCCGCCCGATCATCTTTTTTATACTTTAAACACGTACCTGCAGATATGGAAATCGAAGAACTACATGGTTATTATATCGGTAGGCGAGTGCACAGTGTATTTACATATAGCAAAAGTATAATCAGTTGCAAGTACTTATCACAAGAGTTGGGTTTTGTTTTGGTTTTGGTCTTTGCCATCAGTTTTTCTCTGTCCCACTCGTTAAAATGGTTTCAATATCTTTGTTTTCTAGCAACATATTTCACTTTAATTTTTTTTTTGGCTTTATATATCAAACGTCGCATATTCTGACTATATACAAACTGACTTTATTTCTTCCGAATTTATAATAAGAATGGCCATTGAAAAAAAAAGTAATTTTTTTTCCTGAGAAATTAGCATACGTAGATTTGAGCAAGAAAGTTTCAATTTAATTCCACCATGCATGTATTTACGCCTTATAAAAAAGGTCTATGCATCTCTCTTTTATACTCTGTCTTCCATATAAGTCTTTCTATATCCCACCCATTATTAATTAAAAACGGTTTTCAAAACTTTTTTTCAACCAATATTGCTTTACTGTCATTTCAAAAATAAATTTTGTTGACAAAGCCAGGTATAAAATAATAAAAGTAAATGTAATAAATAGCCTTCTTAAAAGTACAACAGAGATGACAAACATGTCATCAAAAAATCTCCATATTAAGTGACACAGCAGGGGAAACCAAACTCAAATAACCAAAAAACAAAATTGGAAATAAAAGCAGGTACATGGCAATTAAAATAATTAAAAACATGTCTTATTTGCTAATTAAAAGTGTCTGTAAACAATTCGTCGGGATCGTAGTACGAGGGCCGCAAAAGTAGCAGTTTAAGTTTGCTTCTAAACTAAAGAGATCTTCACTCTTCCTTCGCCTTAAGTCCAATGGTAACTTATTAAATATTGTCTTGCTGTCATAAATACCAGAAGACTTTGCTCGCGTGATGGATTGACAAGGGGACAACACATGGATATCTTAAAAGCCTACCACTCTCATCATTAATTAAATGTCTGTATTTTTTATACAAGGTGTTACAGGACGAAATGTAGATACTAATATGGGAGATAGATTTTGACCATGCCAACACATATTCATTATTAAAAATGTTCGGAACTCATTCCTTGCTGATACACAGGGTTTTGTATAATTTTTTCGCAAAACAAAAATCAATCATATTTCCCAATATTTTTGCAGAAATTTATTCAAATTACATGTGCTTGAGACGTTGGAAGAGAACAACCCAGGAAGGACACAAAAAGTTATAAATTTTCAGAGTCGGACAAATAAAGTTGTTCTTTTCATGATGACGCAAAACAAAAACTCAATATAAGATTTTTTAAAACTTTTGCGAAAGATGTGAAGTTCACAAACTCTAGACATTAAGAAATCGGAGCAATTTAAGTTTTTTTTTTTACAATTTTTTAATGTTGCAATCAACTGCGTTTTGTGTTACCAATGGCTTGTTAGGTTTAAATTTGTGTAACTTCTTATTATTTGTAGTACCATTTTTTGATATTTATGATTTTATAATAATAAAAATTCTGAAGAAAGAACGACTTTATCCTTATAACATTCAGCAGTCCAACGCCTTGAACCCGGTGACAGTGTGCGCCGTTTGGCTTTCTGCGATTGGATTGTGACTCATAGAACCACGATTTATAGAACGCTTTCTCGGACAAATCGCAGCTCACTAGAGATGGGATTAACAACCTTCGCAAAAACCATTTTTGGGCTGAAATAAACCCAAAAGCCATTCGTGAAACCAGATCCCAACATCGATTCTCAGTAAATGTTTGGTGTGATATCTTCAACAACAAACTAGTGTACGATCTCATTTCTTGGAGGGCCCTCCACAGGACCTGATTGTCTCGATTTCCTGCAAAACATATCACCGGGTCTTCTAGAAGAACAAACAGTAAAATAAAGAGGAATGTACTTTCAACATGATATCGCTCCGCCGCATTTTGCGCCGGCCGTTGAAAGCTACGGGGTCGCCTTAAGTCAAAGGTTTATAATGAACAAATTAATAATAGAATATAACTGATTCAAAAAATTAGAACTTGTTGTGACTACATAAAAAAGATCCTTAGGAAATCCGTAAGTCAGTAACTCACTTATGTGATCACACAGTATATTTCGTCCCGTAACACCCTATATACAAGACATGCAAACTACAACAAAAAAACGCTGGTTGACAAACAATTGCCTGCATGAAACACTAGGACTAACTGCAGACACATACCTCACGACTCTCTTCTGCAAAACAAATATCGAATTAAAAAACTATTTGGTACAATGTCCCAAAATGGTATTTCGTATCTGATATGAGTTTCAATCAGTCCAAAATAAGCACTCCGCGCTATTGGCACTCCCGTTATAACTCTCAAAGAATAACATCCAGAAGCGAGCCTAGAACACAATGATGAAATGTGGCCAACCAACCGAAGCCGACTGTCAACATCGAGCACCAAAAACCCATTATTAGTCAGACATGATGATTCATCACCCTCCACGCAGACGTCCACCTGGCACCCAAAATTCATAGCACATGTCTCACTAGTTTTAAGAAATAAACCATTTGCTTTGCACCAGCCTTTAACCAATTTCATGTCTGCATTCATCTTTGCATCAAGGCTAACACCATCCACTCCTCTCCACAGAGTTGTAACATCGTGAGCAAATAGTGTTATCTGTCCTGCAATATCCAACCTGGCCAAGTCGTCAGTGTAGATCAAAAACAGCAGAGGTCCCAACACAGAGCCCTGTGGCACCCCTCTATCAACGATCGCAAGACCAGAACTTAAACCTTCTCGCAACTCTAAACCCATACACAATGAAATGTCATGATTACACAATCGAAAGCTTTCGTAAAATCACAGAAGATCGCAACTGAAGATGATCTTACATTAATTGAAAATATAGGGTCTCTAGAAACAAAAAAAATGCATCTGATGTGCATCTACCTGGGCGGAAACCATACTGAGACGAGCTCAGGATGCCACGCGAACCCATGTAGTTAAGAGACTCGATCCTTTATAAGTCTCTCAATGATCTTGGACAGAGTGGGCAACAATGCTATCGGCCTACAATTACCCCTCTCGTTCAGTGGCAATCTTGAGAAACTCGGGAAAACGATCAGTCTCAAAAGAAAAATTTATAGCGTCTGCTAAAGCCACGATTGCCGAATAAGGAAGATGCTGACAGATCCGAGTCGCAATACCATCCCAACCTGAGGTGGTTTTATTTTTGATGTTGTGGTTATAACAACTTAATTTCTGATGAATCTGTAGGACCCAGAAAAAATAAATCGTCCACCCATGAATCTGCGAAAATCATCTGGATGACGACCAACCCTAGATCACATGTCTAAGCCTACAGTAGAAAAATAATCGTTAAAAGTCTCCGCACTGAGAGCGGAATCTGTGACAGATTCCGGTCGGCCCCTGAGCTGGTTTACAATCCACTAAGCCTCCTTTTGCTTATTTTCAGATGCAGTAAGCATATTCCTGTAAGATGCTTGCTTTGCCATTTTAATTGTCTGCCTGTAGATTCTCCTGTTGGACCTGGAAACGATCACAAACTGTGCACAGTTGCTGAAGAACTTTAGTATGTAGTGCAAGGATCTCATGTTGCGAGACGATATCTTGAGGCCCTTTGTAATCCATGTTTTTTACGCTTAGGTTTAAAGCACCCCGTGGGAAAAGATTCACTAAACACTCTGGAAATCGCCGAATGATCCTCAACAACACTTCGCCACTCACTCGGTATAACCCATTGTTCCAATGCTCAAAAACCAGCTCCAATGACATCGCATGATCTTCTTCTTGATCTCAGCTTCTCCTTCGGAGGTTGCTGATCATCATGGCTATTCTAACTTTAGAGGCAGCTGTCCGAAATAATTCGACAAATGAGAGGCCAAATCAGTCTCGCAGGTTACGTAGCCAGGAAATTCTACGTCGACCGACGCTTCTGCGTCCCACGATCTTCCCCTGCATGATGAGCTGCAGAATTTCATATTTTGAATTACGCATAACATGCCCAAGAAACTCTAGTTTTCTTCTTTTAATTGTGAAAAGAATTTCCATTCCCTTATCCATTCTTTCCAGAACTTGATCGTTCGTATTGCGGTCCATCCAGGAGATCTTTAACATTAGGCGATACATCCACCACTCAAACGATCCCATCGATATTTCCTTGTTCAGTGTCCATCCTTCAAGACCATATAGTAACACTGGAAAGACGTAACACCGCACCATTCTCACTCTCAAAGTCAAAGATAGATCTCGGGCTGTCATCAGTTTTCTCAGTTTCATAAATGTTGTCCTCGCTTGCTCAATTCTTGACAAAATTTCTTGTTTGTGTGCAACATTCATCACATGATACCACATCACTTTTTTTAAACTTGAACTTAGGTAATCCAACAAGGATTGTGATGTTTTAGTTATTCTAGTAGGATCACCAACATTTAAGTCAAAAGACACTGGTGAGTCGTCCATGAACTATGTCCGGTACGTGGATCCGATTTGTTAAGATTATTAATATTTACATCACCGCATAAAATTATTTTAGAGTTAACCGGAATATTAGATAGTAAAATTTTGAAGAAAAAAAGTCATCTAGCAGAGGGAGATCTTTATAGACACAGAACATAGATATCGAGCAAGGAAACAAATAACAAACAAAACTCAAAAACTTTTTCTATCAAGAAATCATTGTATGTATCTGCTCTATTAAATTTAGTTCCCTTTCTAGTGGAGGTGCATACAGTGGAATCACCAAAATCGGCGATCATGCCTTCAACCATCCGAAACTTCTACTCATGCACCTCCCTGGTGTCACACTTGATCAACATAATTAGGTCTGTTACCTTACCAACAGATAAAAGTTCAGTGAGTTGCCTCTTATTAGGAATGCCATTACACAAGTTAAGACAAACAAAGACCGAGTCAGCATTCGAATACCCCATTGAGGCACCAAATACTCCACCAGCGAGCCGCCGCAAGTCCCCAACCCCCTCAACAATCACCGCCTCAAATTCATAATCCCACTTCAATTTAGGTCCCAGCGTGGTTTCAGCTTTAGTTTAGCTCCCGTTTCTTGAGCGATATTTCACTGTATTTTTTGGCCTTCTCAAATGCAACTAACCTGAAATAACCCATATTAGCTAGATATAACTTGTTCTAAGAATTATCGATGGGTCCTTAAGGCCCTTAAGCGCCAAGCCGGCCGCCCTTGAGACCCCGCCTTTCACTCAAATGCAAAAAAAATCTATACTTCTCTCTTTTAAACGCTGTCTTCTCCATAAGTCTTTCTCTATCCCACTCATTATTACTTAAAAACGGTTTCGAAAACTTTTTTCCTTGCAAGATATTTCACTGCAATTTCTGACTTTTCAAAAAAGCTGAAAGCAACTAACCTGAACTAACCTAAAATAGCTAGATATAAATTGTTCTAACAATTATATATAGGCGCCTGTCGCAAAAATGCAACCAAAAAGATTTAAGCATCTCTCTTTTAAACGCTCTCTTCTCCATAAGTCTTCCTCTATCCCACTCATTATTACTTAAAATAAAGATTTAAAAAACTTTTTTTCTTATAAGATATTTTACCGTAATTTTTAGCCTTTTCGAAAGAGCTGAAAGCAACTAACCTGAACTAGACATAAGTTATTCTAACAATCTCATCTCTCTTTTAAACGCTGTCTTCACCATAAGTGTTTCTCTGTCCCCCTCATTATTACTTAAAAAACGGTTTCGAATTTTTTTTTTTTTCTACCACCGTCTCGAAAATCGACAAATGCGCACTACCTACCGTTGGAAAGCGCATTTTGCAAACAGCGTGCGGAAAGTGCGGCTGCCTACAGAAGCGTGAGCAAAGTCCACTTTGCACACGCTTCCGATTGTTTTGCACACGCCTAGCGTATATTTTATAATACGAATGATCATATGTATATATATATAATCGTGTGAAAAGTGCAATTTTTAACACTAGTTGCACAATATACTATTTCTTGCCAGATATTGCACTGTAAGTTTTGGCTTTTTCAAAAGAGCTGAAAGCAACTAACCTAAACTAGTCTAAATTAACTAGATATAAGTTGTTCTAACAATTATTTAAAAGCGCTTTTGGCACTAATGCAAAAAAAGATCTATACTTCTCTCTTTTAAACGCTATCTTCTCCATATGTCTTTCTCTATCCCTCTCATTATTACTTAAAAACGGTTTCGAAAACTGTCTATTTAGATAACTGTTTTTTTTTAGGTTTAGGTAAAACTGTCTTTTTAGGCATTTTTAAAGAGCGGAAAGCAACTAACCTAAACTAACCTAAATTAACTAGATATAACTTGTTCTGACAATTATATAAAAGAGGGGCCCTTAAACGCCCGCCTTTCGCACTAATGCAAAAAAGGATCTATATTTCTCTCTTTTAAACACTGTCTTCTCCATAAGTCTTTCTCTATCCCACTCATTATTACTTAAAAACGGATTCGAATACTTTTTTTCTGCTGAAAGCAACTAACCTAAATTAACTAGATACAACTTGTTCTGACAATTATATAAAGGAGGGGCCCTTAAGGGCCCGCCTTTCGCACTGATACAAAAAAGGATCTATATTTCTCCCTTTGAAACACTGTCTTCTCCATAAGTCTTTCTCTATCCCACTCATTATTTTCTGGCAAAATTTCATAACCTGCTAGATAAAGTTTTATAATGAACACTCCGTACTTTTTTTATTGCGAGATATTTCACTGTTAATTTTGGCATTTTCAAAAAAGCTGAAAGCAACTAACCTGAACTAACCTAAATTAACTAGATATAACTTGTTCTAACAACTATATAAAAGCTGGGTCCTTAAAGGCCACCTTTCGCACTAATGCAAAAAAGGACTATACTTCTCTCTTTTAAACGCTGTCTTCTCCATAAGTATTTCTCTATCCCACTAATTATTACTTAAAAACGGTTTCGAAAACATTTTTCCTTGCGAGATATTTCACTGCAATTTCTGACTTTTCAAAAAAAGCTGAAAGCAACTAACGTGAACTAAACTAAATTAGCTAGATATAAATTGTTCTAATAAGTATATATAGGCGCCTGTCGCAAAAATGCAACAAAAAAGATTTAAGCATCTCTCTTTTAAACGCTCTCTTCTCCATAAGTCTTCCTCTATCCCACTCATTATTACTTAAAATAAAGATTTAAAAAACTTTTTTTCTTATAAGATATTTTACCGTAATTTTTAGCCTTTTCGAAAGAGCTGAAAGCAACTAACCTGAACTAGACATAAGTTATTCTAACAATCTCATCTCTCTTTTAAACGCTGTCTTCACCATAAGTGTTTCTCTGTCCCCCTCATTATTACTTAAAAAACGGTTTCGAAATTTTTTTTTTCTACCACCGTCTCGAAAATCGACAAATGCGCACTACCTACCGTTGGAAATCGCATTTTGCAAACAGCGTGCGCAAGGTGCGGCTGCCTACAGAAGCGTGAGCAAAGTCCACTTTGCACACGCTTCCGATTGTTTTGCACACGCCTAGCGTATATTTTATAATACGAATGATCATATTTATAATATATATAATCGTGTGAAAAGTGCAATTTTTAACACTAACTAGTTGCACAATATACTATTTCTTGCCAGATATTGCACTGTAAGTTTTGGCTTTTTCAAAAGAGCTGAAAGCAACTAACCTAAACTAGTCTAAATTAACTAGATATAAGTTGTTCTAACAATTATTTAAAAGCGCTTTTGGCACTAATGCAAAAAAAGATCTATACTTCTCTCTTTTAAACGCTATCTTCTCCATAAGTCTTTCTCTATTCCTCTCATTATTACTTAAAAACGGTTTCGAAAGCTGTCTATTTAGGTAACTGTTTTTTTTTAGGTTTAGGTAAAACTATTTTTTAGGCATTTTTAAAGAGCGGAAAGCAACTAACCTAAATTAACTAAATATAACTTGTTCTGACAATTATATAAAAGAGACGCCCGTCTTTCGCACTAATGCTAAAAAGTATCTATATTTCTCTCTTTTAAACACTGTCTTCTCCATAAGTCTTTATCTATCCCACTCATTATTACTTAAAAATGGATTCGAATACTTTTTTTATTGCGAGATATTTCACTGTTAATTTTGGAATTTTCAAAAAAGCTGAAAGCAACTAACCTGAACTAACCTAAATTAACTAGATATAAGTTGTCCTAACAATTATATACTAATCCAAAAAAAGATCTATGCATCTCTTTTTAAACGCTGTTTTCTCCATAAGTCTTTCTCTATTCCACTCCTTAAAAAACGGTTTCGAAAACTTTTGTTCTTGCAAGATATTTCACTGAAACTTTTGGCTTTTTCAAAAGAGCTGAAAGCAGTTAACCTGATCTAATCTAAATTAACTAGATATAAGTTGGCCCCGTAAGGGCCCACCTTTGTATAATTATTAGAACAACTTATATCTGGTTAATTTAGATTAGATCAGGTTAACTGCTTTCAGCTTTTTTGAAAAAGCCAAAAGTTACAGTGAAATATCTTGCAAGAACAAAAGTTTTCGAAGCCGTTTTTTACGGAGTGGAATAGAGAAAGGGCGGGCCCGACGCTTTTCGCACTAATCCAAAAAAGGATCTATGCATCTCTCTTTAAACGCTATCTTCTCCATAAGCCTTTCTCTATCCCACTCATTATTACTTAAAATCGGGTTCGGAATGTTCAAAAGGGCTGAAAGCAACTAAGCTAAACTAGTCTAAATTAACTAGATATAAGTTGTTCTAACAATTATTTAAAAGCGCTTTTCGCACTAATGCAAAAAAAGATCTATACTTCTCTCTTTTAAACGCTATCTTCTCCATAAGTCTTTCTCTATCCCTCTCATTATTACTTAAAAACGGTTTCGAAAACTGTCTATTTAGGTAACTGTTTTTTTTTTAGGTTTAGGTAAAACTGTTTTTTTTAAAGGCTGGCATTTTTAAAGAGCTGAAAGCAACTAACCTGAACTAACCTAAATTAACTAGATATAACTTGTTCTGACAATTATATAAAAGAGGGGCCCTTAAAAGCCCGCCTCTCGCACTAATGCTAAAAAGTATCTATATTTCTCTCTTTTAAACACTGTCTTCTCCATAAGTCTTTCTCTATCCCACTCATTATTACTTAAAAACGGATTCGAATACTTTTTTTATTGCGAGATATTTCACTGTTAATTTTGGCATTTTCAAAAAAGCTGAAAGCAACTAACCTGAACTAACCTAAATTAACTAGATATAAGTTGTTCTAACAATTATTTAAAGGCGCTTTTCGCACTAATACAAAAAAAGGTCTATACTTCTCTCTTTTAAGCACTATCTTCTCCATAAGTCTTTCTCTATCCCTCTCATTATTACTTAAAAACGGTTTCGAAAGCTGTCTATTTAGGTAACTGTTTCTTTTTTAGGTTTAGGTAAAACTGTTTTTTTAGGCATTTTTAAAGAGCGGAAAGCAACTAACCTAAACTAACCTAAATTAACTAGATATAACTTGTTCTGACAATTATATAAAAGAGGGGCCCTTAAACGCCCGCCTTTCGCACTAATGCAAAAAAGGATCTATATTTCTCTCTTTTAAGCACTGTCTTCTCCATAAGTCTTTCTCTATTCCACTCATTATTACTCAAAAACGGTTTCGAAAACATTTTTCCTTGCGAGATATTTCACTGCAATTTCTGACTTTTCAAAAAAGCTGAAAGCAACTAACGTGAACTAAACTAAATTAGCTAGATATAAATTGTTCTAACAAGTATATATAGGCGCCTGTCGCAAAAATGCAACAAAAAAGATTTAAGCATCTCTCTTTTAAACGCTCTCTTCTCCATAAGTCTTCCTCTATCCCACTCATTATTACTTAAAATAAAGATTTAAAAAACTGTTTTTCTTATAAGATATTTTACCGTAATTTTTAGCCTTTTCGAAAGAGCTGAAAGCAACTAACCTGAACTAGACATAAGTTATTCTAACAATCTCATCTCTGTTTTAAATGCTGTCTTCACCATAAGTGTTTCTATGTCCCCCTCATTATTACTTAAAAAACGGTTTCGAAATTTTTTTTTCTACCATCGTCTCGAAAATCGACAAATGCGCACTACCTACCGTTGGAAATCGCATTTTGCAAACAGCGTGCGCAAAGTGCGGCTGCCTACAGAAGCGTGAGCAAAGTAGACTTTGCACACGCTTCCGATTGTTTTGCACACGCCTAGCGTATATTTTATAATACGAATGATCATATGTATAATATATATAATCGTGTGAAAAGTGCAATTTTTAACACTAACTAGTTGCACAATATACTATTTCTTGCCAGATATTGCACTGTAAGTTTTGGCTTTTTCAAAAGAGCTGAAAGCAACTAACCTAAACTAGTCTAAATTAACTAGATATAAGTTGTTCTAACAATTATTTAAAAGCGCTTTTGGCACTAATGCAAAAAAAGATCTATACTTCTCTCTTTTAAACGCTATCTTCTCCATAAGTCTTTCTCTATCCCTCTCATTATTACTTAAAAACGGTTTCGAAAACTGTCTATTTAGGTAACTGTTTTTTTTAAGGTTTAGGTAAAACTGTTTTTTTAGGCATTTTTAAATAGCGGAAAGCAACTAACCTAAACTAACCTAAATTAACTAGATATAACTTGTTCTGACAATTATATAAAAGAGGGGCCCTTAAACGCCCGCCTTTCGCACTAATTCAAAAAAGGATCTATATTTCTCTCTTTTAAACACTGTCTTCTCCATAAGTCTTTCTCTATCCCACTCATTATTACTTAAAATAAAGATTTAAAAAACTGTTTTTCTTATAAGATATTTTACCGTAATTTTTAGCCTTTTCGAAAGAGCTGAAAGCAACTAACCTGAACTAGACATAAGTTATTCTAACAATCTCATCTCTCTTTTAAACGCTGTCTTCACCATAAGTGTTTCTCTGTCCCCCTCAGTATTACTTAAAAAACGGTTTTGAAATTTTTTTTTTCTACCACCGTCTCGAAAATGGACAAATGCGCACTACCTACCGTTGGAAATCGCATTTTGCAAACAGCGTGCGCAAAGTGCGGCTGCCTACAGAAGCGTGAGCAAAGTAGACTTTGCACACGCTTCCGATTGTTTTGCACACGCCTAGCGTATATTTTATAATACGAATGGTCATATGTATAATATATATAATCGTGTGATAAGTGCAATTTTCAACACTAGTTGCACAATATACTATTTCTTGCCAGATATTGCACTGTAAGTTTTGGCTTTTTCAAAAGAGCTGAAAGCAACTAACCTGAACTAACCTAAATTAACTAGATATAAGTTGTTCTAACAATTATTTAAAGGCGCTTTTCGCACTAATGCAAAAAAAGATCTATACTTCTCTCTTTTAAACGCTATCTTCTCCATAAGTCTTTCTCTATCCCTCTCATTATTACTTAAAAACCGTTTCGAAAAATGTCTATTTAGATAACTGTTTTTTTTAGGTTTAGGTAAAACTGTTTTTTTAGGCATTTTTAAAGAGCGGAAAGCAACTAACCTAAATTAACTAGATATAACTTGTTCTGACAATTATATAAAAGAGGGGCCCTTAAACGCCCGTCTTTCGCACTAATGCAAAAAAGGATCTATATTTCTCTCTTTTAAACACTGTCTTCTGCATAAGTCTTTCTCTATCCCACTCATTATTACTTAAAAACGGATTCGAATACTTTTTTTCTGCTGAAAGCAACTAACCTGAACTAACCTAAATTAACTAGATACAACTTGTTCTGACAATTATATAAAGGAGGGGCCCTTAAGGGCCCGCCTTTCGCACTGATGCAAAAAAGGATCTATATTTCTCTCTTTTAAACACTGTCTTCTCCATAAGTCTTTCTCTATCCCACTCATTATTTTCTGGCAAAGTTTCATAACCTGCTAGATGAAGTTTTATAATGAGCACCCCGTACTTTTTTTATTGCGAGATATTTCACTGTTAATTTTGGCGTTTTCAAAAAAGCTGAAAGCAACTAACCTGAACTAACCTAAATTAACTTGTTCTAACAACTATATAAAAGCTGGGTCCTTAAAGGCCACCTTTCGCACTAATGCAAAAAAGGATCTATACTTCTCTCTTTTAAACCCTGTCTTCTCCATAAGTCTATCTCTATCCCACTCATTATTACTTGAAAACAGTTTCGAATAGTTTTTTATTGCGAAATATTTTACTGCTATTTTTTGGCATTTTCAAAAGAGCTGAAAGCTACTAACCTGAACTAACCTAAATTAACTAGATATAAGTTGTCCTAACAATTATATACTAATCCAAAAAAAGATCTATGCCACTCCTTAAAAAACGGTTTCGAAAACTTTTGCTCTTGCAAGATATTTCACTGAAACTTTTTCAAAAGAGCTGAAAGCAGTTAACCTGATCTAATCTAAATTAACCAGATATAAGTTGGCCCCGTAAGGGCCCACCTTTGTATAATTATTAGAACAACTTATATCTGGTTAATTTAGATTAGATCAGGTTAACTGCTTTCAGCTCTTTTGAAAAAGCCAAAAGTTACAGTGAAATATCTTGCAAGAACAAAAGGGCGGGCCCGACGCTTTTGGCACTAATCCAAAAAAGGATCTATGCATCTCTCTTTAAACGCTGTCTTCTCCATAAGCCTTTCTCTATCCCACTCATTATTACTTAAAATCGGTTTCGGAATGTTCAAAAAGGCTGAAAGCAACTAACCCGAACTAACTTAAATTAACTTGATATAACTTGTTCTATAACAATTATAAACCATTCACTTATTATCGTCATCGGGTAGGCGTGTCTAAATCTGACTTTGACATAACTCTCTGTAACCTCTAACCCACTCATTATTACTTAAAAACGATTTCAAAAAATTTTTCCTTGTAGACATTGTAGCTACTTTTGACATTTAGGGACGGCCGAAATTGATTTGTACCCGTGCGGCCCCTAGTTTAGGATCGCTCCTGGATACTCCAAACCTTTGCAAAGCAGTATTATTAATTATTAAGCAGTATTATAATAGCAAAAAAGGGCATAATATTGTAAACGGACTGGCTAAAAATTTCGTAACCCACTTTGTACCCGCCTCAACAAAAGTTTACCAATTTAAATATGGAAATTCTTGATTAAAACTTTGTTGTTTACTGAGCCTTTGAAATAACAACGATTTCAAAAATTTAGTTAGAAGAAGAGCGGACGGGGTTAAAAACTTGGAATCGCCGAGAAGTTTTGTTAATAATAGTACAATCGGCTTTATAGTAGTAGTTGTTCGAGTTAGTCTTGGCGGAAGACGCCACACAGACTGGGCAATCTAAAGTTTTAATTTTTGCTTCAGTTCTCTGGCTATTTCAAAGAACCAACTCACATAATCATCCGTTTTATTTAATTAAAAAAAAAATGCACTGTGCTGTGAATATGGATACGTTTTATTGTTACAAATAGTGGAAAATATGAAGTAATTACGTAAAAAAAATAAAAAAGCGTCGAAAATGGACACAAAAAATAAGAAAAAAATATTGCTTAAACTGGAATCATTATCATCACTCATTAAACAGAGGAAGTGAACAAAGAATTGCTCAATTGTCGTAAGTTTAATTTTTTCCAATACGACCCTGATTTTTAATAACGAATTTGTTAAACAAAACCAAATTTCAGTGCAGTCTACCTTTTCAACTTGGTATATAGAGTTTTCTGTGACACTTAACAACCTAGCGACCAGCACCTTACAGCAGTTACCAAGATTTTGATTTTAAATACCGATCTGCAAATTTTATTTGATAATTTTAGAGATTTCTTTTATATTTAAAATATGTGCTGAATTATATTGCAAAACATAGACAATTTTGAAAATTGTCTTTGTAATTTATTTCCAGTAATAAAACCAACAAAATAAAAAAAAACTTGAAAAAAATTAAAAAAAATCAAGGCCGCAGCATCAAGGCAATAAATTATGGCTGGTCGTTTAAATTATGTATGTGAATTAATTATGCGTTGAATTACGTCTCGTTGACTTTACACTAAAACAAAACTCAATTTTTGTTTTATAAAACAGTCAGGGACGTATTTGAAAAAATTAAATTATCGTTATCTGCTTTTATCATAAATGCGAAAAAAAAAGGCTGATATTCCAATGTTAACAACGATTATGCGGTTTAATTGCTCGTTGAGTTACGTCCCGTTGACATTAAATTGCAAGAAAATTCTAAAACTTCTTATAAAAAAGTCAGAGCCGCATTGAAAAAAATTATAAAATTATTAGTAGTATTTTTAGTATTTTACTTCTTTTATCGGGAATCTGACAAAAAATGGCTGGTAGATGAAAAACGTTTTGGTGACTTAATTAGGCATTGAATTACTT
Organism: Taphrorychus bicolor; assembly: GCA_951812265.1. Taxonomy (NCBI): domain Eukaryota; kingdom Metazoa; phylum Arthropoda; class Insecta; order Coleoptera; family Curculionidae; genus Taphrorychus; species Taphrorychus bicolor. Next base: position 12,820,344 of record OX638302.1, read on the forward strand.
GTCATTGATCTTAAGCTAAAACAAAACCCAAAATTTATATTTTAATAATATAATATAATTTATATTAAGTCAGGGTCATGTTCTAAAAAATTAAATTCTTAGTTACTGCTCTTTTTGTTAGTCAAAGTTAAACTTAATTAGACGTTGTTCGATTAGGTCTCGTCGACCCTATAACGAAAAAAAAATCTATAATTTATTATAAAAAAGTCACGGTCGTATTCCAAAAAATAAATATTATTAACTTCTCTTATTCTGTCCGATTAAAATTAACAGGGTGTGTCTCAATTACCCGTTGAGTTGAGTCTCGTAGACCTAATAACAAAAAAAAATAAAAATTTGTTATAATAAAATCAGGACCGTATTCGAAAAAATTCAAATTCTTAGTCGCTGCTCTTTTTGGCAATTCAATGAATTTTTGTGATCCAAAGTCTCATTAACCTTATAACGAAAAAAAAATCCAAAATTTGTAATATAAAAGTCAGGGCCGTATTCGAAAAAATAAATTATTAACAGCTGCTCTTATTGGAAAACTACATTTGTATGACTGAATTACGCGTTGAGCTGTATCTCGTTGACGCTATAACGAAAAAAAAACCAAAACTTGATATAAAAAAGTCAGGACCGTACTTGAAAGGAATAAATTATTAGTAGCTGCTCTTATCCGATCAAAATTAACAACGTTTGTGTGAGTTAGTTACGCATTAAGTTTAGGCTCGTTGACTTTATATCGAAAAGAGATTCCAAAATATTGTTATCTAGAAGTCAGGGCCGTACTCGAAAAATTTAAATTATTAGTTGTGGCTCTCATTAGGAATCCGATCAAAATTGACCACGTTTGTGCGACTTAATTACGCGTTAAGTAGCGTCTTGTTGACTTTATACCGAAAATATATTGCAAAATTTGCTATAAAAAAGACAGGGCCGTATTCGAAAAAAATAATTTATTAGTGTACGCTCTTATTGGAAATCCGATCAATAAAAAACGGCTGGTGATCCAAAGCTAGCAACTTTTGCGTGACTTTATTAAGCATTGAGTTACGTTTCGTTGATTTTATATCGAAAAGCAACTCCCAAATTTGTTACAAAAGAGTCCGATAAAATATAACAATACAATCTAAAGTGTTTTCCGGGTTTTGATGGAATTTCTTCATTTTATTCGTGACGTTTCGTCTACAGCTGCGGCAGACATTATCAAAAACGATGAGGCAATGGGCGAAGTGATCTCCCGTGCTTCCCGACGTTGACTGATTCGCCAGTGGTGAGCTCCGTGGTATTTATTCCCCCGCCGTCGCGCAGCAGTGGAGGGACTGAGGTGGGGGTAGTGGTGGCGCGGGGCTTCGGCGCACTTGAAGTATGTCGTAGAACTCGCTGACAGTCTGCATTTGGAAACGTAATTTCCTCCTTCCCGTTGAAATTGTTGTTTAAAGATCTCTAAACGCGACAACAATTTCAACGGGAAGGAAGGAATATTACGTTTCTAAATGCAGCACGGGAGGGGGGCGGGGGGGGGGGGGCGGGGGGGGATAGAGGTGGCGCGTTCTTTTGGCGCACTTGAAATATGTCGTAGAACTCGCTTCCAGTCTGCATTTGGAAACGTAATTTCCTCCTTCCCGTTGAAATTGTGGTCGTGTTTAGAGATCTTTAAACAACATAAGTCTGCCACGTCTACAGCTGCGGCAGATATTATCAAAGGCGATGAGGCAATAGGTGAAGTGATCTCCCATGCTTCCCGACGTTAACTGATTCGGCTGTGGTGAGCTCCGTGGTATTTATTCCCCCGCCGTCGCGCTGCAGTGGAGGGACTGAGGTGAGGGTAGTGGTGGCGCGGGGCTTCGGCGCACTTGAAGTATGTCGTAGAACTCGCTGACAGTCTGCATTTGGAAACGGAATTTCCTCCTTCCCGTTGAAATTGTTGTTTAAAAATCTCTAAACGCGACAACAATTTCAACGGGAAGGTAGAAATATTACGTTTCTAAATGCAGCACGGGGGGGGGGGGAACTGGGGTGGGGATAGTGGTAGCGCGTTCTTTCGGCGCACTTGAAATATGTCGTAGAATTCGCTTCCAGTCTGCATTTAGAAACGTAATTTCCTCCTCCCTGTTGAAATTGTGGTCGTGTTTAGAGATCTTTAAACAACATTGGTCTGCCACGTCTACAACTGCGGCAGATATTATCAAAGGCGATGAGTCAGTAGGTGAAGTGATCTCCCATGCTTCCCGACGTTAACTGATTCGGCTGTGGTGAGCTCCGTGGTATTTATTCCCCCGCCGTCGCGCTGCAGTGGAGGGACTAGGGTGGGGATAGTGGTGGCGCGTTCTTTCGGCGCACTACATTTAGAAACGTAATTTCTTCCTTCCTGTTGAAATTGGCGTGGTGTCTAAAGAACTTTTAACAACTGTTTCAACAGGAAGGAGGAAATTACGTTTCGAAATGCAGACTGGAAGCGAGTTCTACGACATACTTTAAGTGCGCCGAAATCCCGTGCAACCACTATCTCCACCCCAGTTCCTCCGGTGCAGCGCGACGGCGGGAGAATAAATACCACGGAGATCACCACAGTCGAATCAGTCAACGAAGTTTTATAAGAGGGTGAAGGCTTTCACGGCCGGTCAAAATACAATCTAAAGTGTTTTAAGGGCTTTGAAGCCGTGGTCCAATGGAATTTCTCTTCCTGACGTTTCGTTTACAGCTGCAGCAGACATTATCAAATGCGATAAGGCAATGGGCGAAGTGATCTCCCGTGCTTTCCGACGTTGACCGATTCCACTGTGGTATTTATTCCCCGGTGTGGCGCTGCAGGGTAGGGACTGGGGTGGGGTTGAGATAGGCAGAGATGCTCTATCGGCACCCGGAGTTTACCGAATTTGATGCATCTGTGGCTCGGTATACATTGGCACCACAAAACCCAGTGTCAACACGAGGATTACCGAGCACAAGAGGAGTTGCAGGCTTGGACAAAGACAAAAGTCAGCAGTAGCAAGATTTGGAGGTGAAGAGCCTTAAACTAGATACCATTTTTCTTTTTTTCATTTTTCTCAATATTTTGAATTAACAAGATATTCCAAAGTCGTTATTCCATTGCTTTCGACATTTGATTCGAAACTACTATTTGATGGTTTTTGGTGCAGAACTTCAGATTCACGTTTCTTGAAAGTTGCAGCTTTTGCACAATCAGCGCAAAGACTGAAAATGCTGTCATATGGATTAGTCATATACTTATAACTCATCTCAACTAAATGTTACCTTTTTTAAAAATTTTTTTTCATAAACTGCTCGAAAAGCCTTCAGGGAGAAAGTAATTTACTGGATGGCGGTATTTTCATTTTAGCAAATTCGAGTTATTTAATGTGAAGCGTCCCTAAAGGGATCGTGAGGCTTTATCGAGCGTGTCAAAGAAAAACTTTCCTAGCTTAGCAGGAAAACTAATTACGTGCTTGAGCAAATATACGAGATTTTCAAATTTAAGGTATTTCGATAATAGAGCCGAGATTCGAAAACTTCGCGACAGGGGTCGATACCTGAGTTATTTCAGAAATTTCTTCGCGAGAGAACGTCCGCAATATAAATTTCGCCCATTCAGCTTGATGTAAATCCTCTTAATTATTGCAGTTGGTCTGAAAATTCCGCTCGTTTAGAAAAGTACATTAATCAGAAAATGGTCTTTTAATTCCCCGGAGATATGCTTTTTCCTTGTAAAAACTTGGTATTTGCCGAAACTCAGTCTCTCGCCAACTCTCAAAGTTTTAAATGCGAAGGGAAGTTGAATGTGAAGACGGGGGGAATGGCCTCGGCGTCGCCTACGTACGCTCTGAAAAAAAGTGTGAAATAATAGAATGGGCGAAATAAATCGTTAGAAATGAATTATAAATTTTAAAAAAGGGGAAATAAAAGTGTATTGCAGTGTATTTTGGGAAATCGTTTTTATGTCAAAATTTTCTTACCAAATCTCAGTTAAAACAGTCCTGACACAAATGGCGAATACTACTACTACCACACAATCAGAGCTAAAATCAATACATTTCCCTATAACCGAGGAGTATGATATTGTCATGTAATTTATTTTCATCCCCTCATTGCTGGTTTACGACGGCTGGCTAATGAAGTCTGTCGTTATGGCCCCAAATATAATTTTAATTAAAATACATTATGGCGTATTACGAAGTGTCCTGCTGCTGCCTAATTGCCGGGGATGAGTCAGTCAAAGCACTCATTACAATATTTGTAACGAACTCATTCATAGTTTTAATAAAGATCTATAAAAATAAATATAAAAAAAAATCAACAAAGCTTTTTCTGCGGTGTAAGTCTCATTCCGACCCAGCAAAGACATAATTTTTCGATTTTCTTAGATGCAAAACATTTAACGAGGATAAATGCAGCACAAAAGCGATATTTTTAGTGAACCAGGCTCCGCCGCTCTGGAGAATTGTTACCGCACCCCCTCGGATGTGGAACTTGGGATATTTGTCACGATTCCCGCAATAGCTCCCTGCAAGAAAAGTTGCAAGTTTGTCTGCGATAAGTATTGCGGCGAAAAAGTTATAAACTGATGCCGAGAACACGAGTATATTTAGTGTTTTCTAAGCCGAGGTTCATGCTAATGCCTTTGGCAACAAAAAAGGACGATTTTCATTGTTAGAAGGAGGAACAAGTGCATTAAACTAATGAAAGGAAAGATAAAAAAAAAAGTGGAATCAGTCGGGACGACGCGGAGGCGTCTCTGCAACCGAAACTACGTTTCCTGCGAACTAAGGCTCCATTATAAAAACTTCCCTTCCTTTGAAATTGCAGCCACAGAATTAAGATGTATGAGCGTAAAAAATGCATTAATTTTTGTGAGAGCGTGAGTTTTCGAAGTGGAGATAGTTTAAAGGGAAATTAGGCGATTCACTTTAGTTATTGAGCGCCTGCATTCTGAATAAATTTCAATCAAAAATAATTAAGACACGAGTTAAAAACTTAATGAGTTCGTATGCTGAAACAAAATCATTTTAGCTGAGATCAAATAACAATTCTTTATTCACTGATTGCGAAAAATTTATTATAAGTTCCATATAAATCTTTAGTTAAATAAAAATATCCATACCCATCAAAATCTACATTGTTTCCTCGCGCGTAAAGCTCTACTTTAAGGCCCATCTCTAAGCTGCCGCATTAGCCGCCACCTCTCGACTATTGGTCGACGGTTGGCGCATCATTTTGGCTACATTAGAAAACAGTGCAGATTTAATGTATCTCTTCCTTTCTTACCGGATGTCAATGAAATAGTACCACAGTTAAAAGACTAGTGCACCAATACAAGAATTCTGTATCCGTACCTCGTCCCGAACGTCCCGAACTGACAGAACCTGGGAATGGAATACGCCACCACATTTATACCTGTCGCCCTGTCGGCTGTCGAACTTCAGGTGGCGTTCTCTTTCTACACCATTTTCACATGTAGTTTAGAAAGTATCACTTGAATTTTAGTAAACGTCACTTGTATTTCGGAATAGTGATTTTGATTTTAGAAACCGTCACTTGTAATTTAGAAGATATCACTTGAATTTCAGACTGGTCTTCGAGAACGACAATTTTTTTAGAGTAAATAGGTGACAAATATCATAACAAGAATAGATTGAATACTATCTACCCAGCATAAAATTTATTCTAATGTTGCCGCATTAGCAATAGAGAAGATGCAATTTGGGCCAAATGTTCGCCAAGAGTAAATTGTACTTAATGTTAAATTTTATGTATATATCGCATATATTTGACATAAGATAAAAAAAATCGGTGGTATTCCAGTTCGACTCTTGAGGTAGTATCTATGTAGGAAGTATCAGTTGAATTTCAGAAAATTGCTTTTAAAAGAAAGTTTGTTATTAGCATTTGTGGGGAGTTCTTCACAAAGACAACTATGTATAGTGCAAAAGTGAAGGATCCAAAAACCACCTCAACATATTATATTATTTATTTATAATAAATATTAATTAATAATTAATTTATAACAAATAATATTTGGAACACAACATAAAACATAGGTATTTGTTAAGAAGTCAGAAGGCAATAGCTAGGTACAAGAGTTAGGCGACGATGAAAGACAGCACTGCTTCACACAGACAACACTGCAGCCGTCACGATGATTACAGCCGTCATTGAAGCTTTTGAAAGCGTCAGAATATTGTCTGCTATTAATTTTGTTCAATTCAATTATAAATATAATTACCAGTTTTTAAACAGTTAAGAGTTAATGAATACAGTCCATTCTATCGATTGAATAACATTTTGGTCCTTCGAGCCGGATTCAGAGTTGAGCGGTGATTATCCTCAGGAATTTGACGGCAGAATTAAGTGAGTCCTATCCATTTTACCTTTCCCATCCATTTTACCTATCCTTTATATTTGGCGTTGCCACGTTTGAATTTGATTTGGTTGAATCCTTATAACCTCGTGATTAAAGTATGACGTGTATTATGATTATTGGGTAGGTGGGATTGTACCACAAGTATTATTATTATTATTATTTGGTAAATGTACCTAAACAATTCGTGGTATTGGTTGTGGTTATACCGGGTGTCCAGCAGAACCCTGGACATAGGAGATTAACATGGGAAATCGGTTTTTATTTTTTTGCGCCTGTACGGTTGATTTGATTGAAAAACTTTTAAGAGTAAAGTTGTAGAGTTTATAGTCAGTTATCATCCTGTAATTTTTTCAATACCACAGTTTTGGCTATTTTTTGGAAAAACGCCTCGAAAAGTGCAAAAATTTGAATTTGGCGCGTCACCCCCACCATGCATGTGCAGTGTCGCCAACATAATAATTTCATATGTCAGATTCAGAGCCGATTTTCCTTTCTTATTTATTTTGAGGGACTATCATGTAGTAATTAACGTGATTATGCAGAGAAAATTAACTGAAAACCTGACGATAATGTTCTTAAATTATAGGTAAGTAAAAGTTACGTTTATAATTATCATAATTAGTAAAAGGAAAATCATTCCAATTTGTGTATGGCTGGTTGTCTAATTCATTTTAGTTTAGCAATACGACAACCACGATGACATGACCATTTGTCTCTTGTCACCAATTAAGGGTGTTCGTTGTTGTTGTTATTGAGGTGAATTCATCTATCTCCAAATGTTTTACTTCAAAAGTGTCTATTTTGCAGTGCTGTGTGACGCGAGGCCCCATCCTGCATGTAAAAAACCCTTGCTAAGTGCTGGACTCTTCTATGACAGACAAAATCTCATTGGAAAACCAAATACAGTGGGCCCCAAAATGCCAATCCACACATTGACAACTTCTCGACGTTGGTCTCGGTTGTCCTGCACTGTATGTGGATTTTAGAGAGTCAAAACTCATTCATTTTGTTGATTTGAGGGACCCATTAATCCAAATTAACATTCATTGGTGTAACAAATGTTTATAGCAAATAAGCAAGACCAGAAGCAGATAGCGATGGATGTTTGATCTGCTAAGACCAGTTTCTTTCATGTTTTATCTATGTATCTGGAGACTATAGTGCCTGGGAAAAAAACTCTTTTCAGTGACAACAAATCTTGCCAAACTGGCCACAAACAACTTGAAAAACTGGCGAAACATTGGTTTTATTCCAATCGATTGCTGCTGAATGCAAGACACAGAGGATGGTGTGACGCCCCATCTTGCATGTAAAAAACCCGTTCTAATGGCTGGATGGCTTCTACAGCAGGCAAAATGTCATTGCGAAGCATATTGCCAGATTTGTTGGCGTTCAAACTGCAATCAATGAAAAATGGACCTATAACATGGCGCCCCAAAATGCCGATCCACACGTTATAGTTGCTCGACGTTGGTCCCGATTGTCATGCACTATATGTGGGTTTTGGAGTGCCCAAATCCGATCATTTTGTTGATTTGAAGAGCCAGTCAATCCAAATTAGCATTCATCCCTGAAACAAATGTTTCTAACAAATCTTGGGGCTGCAATAATTTTTTCGGTTAAGATTTCACAAAACTCCATTTGGGGGAAAAGGTGGGTCGGTACGAGTTGTTGATGGTTCTCTTTTTTGTAGCTTTCAAAACCTTCTTTTTGCAGATAATTATGGATGGTCGATCCACTAAGTCTAGTTTCTTGGCCAATCTGTCGAATACTCTTGGAAGGATCATTGTTTACTGCAGCAAGAACAACAAGTTTTGCCACATTTTCATCCTCTGGAGCCGCACCAGCTTGAAGTCATCGCTTTCGCTCACAGGAACATATCGGCTTAATACTCCCAGTTTCCTCAAAACGAGCAACCACCGCCTGAAGTGAACTGCATGCTGATATTGGTTGTTCAGGAAACAATGCAACAATGTTGTCTCGAATTTGAGCAAAGGAATTACCAGCCCAGTATTGTTTTAAAACAAGTTTTCTCTCCTCAAAATTCATAACTAATGAAACATTTAAATAAAAAATAATAAAAATAAAATTTTACACTGTATCAACAAAATGGTTCCTAATTTCCTTACTTTTAATATCAATAAATACAAGGTTTCTGTATACATTACATTTTTATTTCGAGGAAATTGTGTGTGAAAAAGTGGATGCAACAAGTACCAAAATAAGTATATTTCCATAATCAATCTATACATAAATTTCTTAACAGAAGAAATTAACAAGTGGACATGAAAAAGAAATGTAACATAAATTTAGGTAATAACACAGATAACAACAATTATTCCTATAAAAACACTATCACCTTTATTAAGATTCAATTCAATTCAATTCAAATTTATTCATGTTTACAATCACCAAAACAGCAATGTACATACCTCAAAAATAGAATAGTCTACAAATTAAATTTAAATAAATTCAGTCCAGATGCCATTATTTACTTAATACTAAAAGCTTACAGTCAACATCCTAAAATAGACTATACAGAGAGAAGAAAAAAAAATTAATAATTTTGATTAAAATACTTAAAATACTCTTCATCACAATAAAAAACATTTACCATTAAAATTTGTTTAATTTCCTTTCGGAAACTATCCACTGTCAATGCTTTAATTTTTATGGGCAGTTGAAATATTTTACCGCCCAGTAGCCAGGACCATTCTGGCACCTTCTCAAACGACAATATGAGGTTATTAAACTTTTTCGGTCTCTAGTAAGGTAAGCATGCATGTCCTCGTGAGCAGAAAACAGATACATGTTATTTTTCACAAACAGCAAATTCTCCAATATAAACATGGAGGGCAGGGTTAGTATGCCTAGCTCTCTGAAGTGCGCTCTGCAGTCATCCCTGTAGCCCAGGCCAGCCAACAATCTGACCGCTCTTCGCTGAAGCCCGAACAAACGCTTAGCCCCCGAGGCGTGGCCCCAAACAACTACAGCATAAGAGAGCCATGCATGAGAAGATGCAAAGTAAGCCGATCTAAGTACCGTACGAGATATCCTATCTGAAAGCTGACGTAGCAGGTACAAAGTTGTATTGAGTCTTGAAGCCAAGTTATCAGTGTGTAAATCCCATTTGACACTCTCATCCACAAGAACCCCAAGAAATTTAACCTGGGATACGTGGTCATTTACGGTTCCAATCTCCCTCAATGCAAACACCGTGTGTCTTGCATTCAGCAGCAATCGATTGGAATGAAACCAATTTTTGGCCAGTTTTCCAAGTTGTTTGTGGCCAGTTTGGCAAGATTTGTTGTCACTGAAAAGAGTTTTTTCACAGGCACTATAGTCTCCAGATACATAGATAAAACATGAAAGAAACTGGTCTTAGCAGATCAAACATCCATCGCTATCTGCTTCTGGTCTTGCTTATTTGCTATAAACATTTGTTCCACCAATGACTGTTAATTTGGATTAATGGGTCCCTCAAATCAACAAAATGAATGAGTTTGGACTCTCTAAAATCCACATACAGTGCAGGACAACCGAGACCAACGTCGAGAAGTTGTCAATGTGTGGATTGGAATTTTGGGGCGCGCTGTATTTGGTTTTCCAATGAGATTTTGTCTGTCATAGAAGAGTCCAGCACTTAGCAAGGGTTTTTTGCATGCAGGATGGGGCCTCGCGTCACACAGCACTGCAAAATAGACACTTTTGAAGTAAAACATTTGGAGATAGATGAATTTACCTCAATAACAACAACAACAACGAACACCCTTAATTGGTGACAAGAGACAAATTGTCATGTCATCGTGGTTGTCGTATTGCTAAACTAAAATGAATTAGACAACCAGCCATACACAAATTGGAATGATTTTCCTTTTACTAATTATGATTATTATAAACGTAACTTTTACTTACCTATAATTTAAGAACATTATCGTCAGGTTTTCAGTTAATTTTCTCTGCATAATCACGTTAATTACTACATGATAGTCCCTCCAAATTAATAAGAAAGGAAAATCGGCTCTGAGTCTGACATAAGAAATTATTATGTTGGCGACACTGCACATGCACGGTGGGGGTGACGTGCCAAATTCAAATTTTTGCACTTTTCGAGGCGTTTTTCCAAAAAATAGCCAAAACTGTGGTATTGAAAAAATTACAGGATGATAACTGACTATAAACTCTACAACTTTACTCTTAAAAGTTTTTCAATCAAATCAACCGTACAGGCGCAAAAAAATAAAAACCGATTTCCCATGTTAATCTCCTATGTCCAGGGTTCTGCTGGACACCCGGTATATGGTGTATGCACAGTTCCTGGAATAAACTGTTTACAGTGTGGAGTGTATACATAATACTTAACTACAGATAAACTGCACTGTGCATCGTACAGAGTACGGTCATTTGATATACTTCCTGGTTATTGAATTTAGATTCAATGTAATATTTATATTATCAGTGTGAGTTAAAGATTCTCCTGATTTGGAACACTTATAGCACTGGAGTTAAAGTTAGACCTCAGGTCTCAGATTAAACTAAGAAATTGGTTATTATTAACGTAAAATATTAACTGAGATCAACATGAGTGAAAATGAACAGATATTAAAAGTACTGAAAAGAAAACGTGGCACAATTAAAGCAAAAGTAACTGGTTTTGTGAATTATTTTAATCCCTTTATGGGGATTTTCAATGTGATCCTTTGTCGATTACTGATGGTCAAATTGAAGAATTGAGAGTACGTATGGAAAGTTTTGAAGTGAAATTTATCAGATTGATATTGAGAGCTTGTGTTCAGATGATGAATTGAATGAGCAGTTTCAAGAAAGGGAAACATTTATGAATACGTATTCAATTAATTTAGGCAAAGCTAGATTACTATTATCTAAGTTAAACAAGAATGTTGTTGTAGATGAAAGTAGTGTAAAGCAGACTACAATAAATAGAGAGCAAATAGAACTTCGGTTACCACCTATCAAGCTACCAATATTCAATTCAGATATAAATAATTGGTTAGAATTCAAGGACACTTTTCAGTTGCTGATCCATAAAAGACAAAATTTGAGTGATATTCAAAAGTATCACTATTTAAGGACTAGTGTTGAGGGGGGTGCATTGAAAATAATTACTAGTGTTGAATTTTCGTCGGAAACATATATGGTTGCTTGGGACAATCTGTGTGCAAGGTATGATAACTCAAGGCTTTTGAAAGACAACCACATTAAATCCCTTTTCAATATTGGTCCAATCAGCAAGGAGTCTGCCAATGCTTTGCGAGATTTGTTGGATGATTTAAATAAGCATTTACGGGCGTTAACTTCATTAGGTCTTCCTACGGATCAGTGGGATGCTTTGCTTATCTATAAGGTGGTAATAATACTTGATAGGTGTACAACCCAAGAAAGGGAAAATCATAAGTTAGTTAAAAATTTAGCACCCACATTGACTGATTTGAGGTCTTTTTTAAAAGATAGGGCTGATTTTTTAGCATTATTAGAGTCTAACAGAAGTAGTCAGGGAGCAGGAAAGAGTTCTAGGTCATTTCTTTTAAACAATGAAGAGATATTGTCTTGTTATGTGTGCAAGGGAGAACATTCAATTTTGCATTGCAAGACTTTTTTTAAATTGAATGTACAAGAACGTTGGGAAAAAGTTAGGCAGTTGAAATTATGTTGCAACTGTTTATTAAAGGGACATTTTTCTGTAAGATGTAATTATGCCGGTTGCAAAACATATAAGGGTAAGCACAATGTGTTGATGCATGAGCCAAATTATAAAAAGGATAAAAAGAACTGATTTGAGGTCTTTTTTAAAAGATAGGGCTGATTTTTGAGCATTATTAGAGTCTAACAGAAGTAGTCAGGGAGCAGGAAAGAGTTCTAGGTCATTTATTTTAAACAATGAAGAGATATTGTCTTGTTATGTGTGCAAGGGAGAACATTCAATTTTGCATTGCAAGACTTTTTTTAAATTGAATGTACAAGAACGTTGGGAAAAAGTTAGGCAGTTGAAATTATGTTGCAACTGTTTATTAAAGGGACATTTTTCTGTAAGATGTAATTATGCCGGTTGCAAAACATGTAAGGGTAAGCACAATGTGTTGATGCATGACCCAAATTATAAAAAGAAGTTTAGACCTTTAACTAATCCTGATAGTAACTCAGGGCTCAATATGAATGAAAACAAAGAAAAAAATGATTCGAATGATACAACAGCTCTTGCTAGCATGCACAAGAATAATTATGTTTTATTGGGCACCGCATTAGTGTATCTCAGAGATTGTGAGGGAAATATACATAAAGTAAAAGCAGTTTTCGATTCAGGTAGCCAGTCATGTTTCATATCTGAAGATTTATGTAAAAGACTTAGGTTGCAGGTAACTAGGACAAATTTGTCTATTTCTGGAATTAGTGGTGTAGGGTGCTCAGTGAATTCTAAATGTAGGATTTCTATTGTATCAAAGGGTAATAGCTTTTCTGTAAACACTGAGTGTTTTGTGTTAAAAAAAATTACGGATAATCTTCATACTTTCAATTTTAATATTTCCAGTTGGAACATGCCAACAAACATTAGTTTGGCTGATCCGGAATTCAATGTGCCTACACAAGTTGACCTGCTTATAGGCGCATGTCTGTTTTTGGGACTTATTAAGGGACGGAGGAATAAGATATGGTAAAAACATGCCTCTAATACCAAATACAGTGTTTGGCTACATTGGTTTGGGATATATTCCAGTTGTTGAGTCCAACATTAAGTGTTATTTTTCCAACAGTCAGAATCTGTCCGATAACCTTGAACATTTCTGGAAGATAGAAGAGACGAGTCAATCTCTGGCGTGGTCCAATGATGACCAATCTTGTGAGAAACATTTTCTCAATTTATGGTTCGTTTGCCACTCAAGATATCAGCTGAGGTGTTAGGTGACTCTAAGAGGTTAGCATTAAAGAGACTCTTACAGTTGGAAGGTAGCTTCGAGAGGAACTCTGAATTGCGGTCGAACTATCATTCTTTTATGAAAGAATATATGAATTTGAAACATATGACTGAAATTAAAGAAACTCGTGATGCAAAAATGTCTTATTTCTTGCCACATCATGGTGTAGTAAGGGAGGATAGTTTGACAACAAAACTCAGAACAGTCTTTGATGGTTCGGCTATCACAAGTTCAGGAAAGTCACCGAATGATATTTTGTTGAAAAGCCCTGCGATTCAGAATGACATTTTCCAAATTTTAATACGTTTTCGAATGCACAAAGTAGTGGTAACTGCAGATGTCACAAAAATATATAGATGTGTGTTAGTGCATCCAGATGATAGACATTTACAGCGTATTTTATGGAGATTTAATACCGCAGAGGAAATAAAGGTTTACGAGCTCAACACTCTTACTTATGGAACAGCATGTGCACCTTTCTTAGCGCATCAAGCAGTTGTCAAACGAAAATCGTATTAAGTTTCCAATTGCTTCAACGACAATAGATAAAGATTTTTATGTGGATGATCTCATAACAGGCTTTGACAATGAGGAGGATGCCATTCGTATTTCAGGACAAATTTTTGAATTTTTAAATAATGCTGGTTTTGTATTGCGAAAATGGAATTCTAATAGTTCTATGGTTCTAAAGGAATTTGGTAATAGTTTTCACCTGGATGTATGGGGGACATTAGAGTTAGGGATTAATGATCAAGTTAAAACATTAGGTATTCAATGGGCAAGTAAAGCAGATATTTTATCTTACAAAATTGCTGATAATGATACTATTGGAGAGAGTATCACAAAAAGAACAATTCTGTCAGAAATTGCAAAGGTATATGATCCTTTGGGTCTGGTAAGTCCATCGATAGTTCTGGTAAAAATATTAATTCAGAAATTGTGATGTTTAAAATTGGGATGGGACGAAGATGTTCCATCGGAATTAAAGCAATTTTGGCAAAATATTAAGGTACATCTTTTATATTTTAATTCTCTACAAATTCAAAGACATGTAGTATTAAAAAATTCTGTAGGAATTGAAATACATAGTTTTAGTGATGCATCGCAGAATGCTTATTCTGCTGTGATATACATCAGAACTATTAATAAGATGAATGAGGTGCAAGTTAAATTGGTATGCGCAAAAACAAAGGTTGCCCCTGTCAAATCATTGACCATCCCTCGTTTGGAATTGTGTGGAGCTCTTCTTTTAGCTCGCCTGTCAAAGAGTGTGATTGAATCGATTGAAAGTCCAATTGATGAGTATTTTTGGTGTGATTCTGAAATAGTTCTTCATTGGCTGCAGAAGTCTAGATAACTAATATAAGTTCATGGAGCCATGTAAGTACTAAGATGAATCCTGCAGATATAGCATCCCCTGGGATCAGCCCTTCTGAATTGAAAATCTGTAAATTATGGTGGGAGGGACCAGAATTTTTAAAAGGCGCATCTATTTGGCCTATTCCATTTAAATCATCACCTCTGATATCACTTCCCGAGATGACACAAATAAAATATTGTAATTTTTCTGCTCCTAAATGTGACATTTTTGAAAGATATTCAAATATCAATAAACTTGTTAGAGTCATTGCTTATTGTAACCGGTTTCTGACCAATTGCAAGTGCGCAACTAAAAACCGTATTGTTGGCATGCTTACTGTAACGGAAGTTAATGATAGTCTTAAAAAGCTAGTGAGGATTGCCCAGAGTGAAAGTTTTAAAGAACAAATTAATATTTTATCAAACAATAACAGTTTGAAAGCAAAACATAAATTACTTGGCCTTTTGTAGATTCGAATGGTATTATGAGAGTAGGAGGACGCCTAAAAAATTAATTCATTAAGTTTGAAGTTAAGCATCCAATCTTGCTTGACGGCAAACATAGGCTTAGCAGATTGATATGCGAAGATATGAGCATATTAAATTGTTTCACGCTGGGCCACAGTTGCTATTGGCTACTGTTAGGCGAAGATTTTGGTTGACCTCTGGATTGAATGTTGCTAAATCTGTGGTGAGAATGTGTGTTAAATGTTTTAAGTTTAAACCAAGACCTGCTGTTTCAATAATGGCTGATTTGCCTCAAGCAAGAGTTACTATTGCAAGCCCATTTGAACGCGTAGTGGTTGATTACGCTGGTCCTTTTGTACTAAAGGATAGGAAAGGGCGTGGTTGTAAAACGTATAAGGGTTATTTATGTCTGTTCATTTGTTTCGTAACCAAGGCCGTGCATCTGGAACTAGTAACCGATTTGAGCACCGAATCATTCATTGCAACGCTGAGAAGATTTTGTGCCAGGCGAGGAATTCCTTGCCATATATATTCCGATAACGGCTCTAACTTTGTTGGTGCTCAAGGTGCTTTCAAATCATTATTTGAATTTTTAGTGAAAAAACAAGATGAAATCGTTAATTATTGTACCAGTAAATGTATCAGATGGCACTTTATTCCACCCAATTCACCGAATTTTGGGGGACTATTGGAAGCAAACATAAAAGAGGTAAAACATCACTTGTATCGCGTGGTTGGAGAAACAGTTTTAACCTATGAGGAATTTAACACATTTCTTGTTCAAATTGAGGCAACGTTGAATTCCCGTCCACTTCACCCAATGTCACCTGATCCTAATGATTTTCAGCCTTTGACCCCATCTCACTTTTTAATTGGAAGACCATTAGTTACTCTTCCGGAAACAGATCTCACCGATGTAAAGGTCAATCGATTAAATCGTTTTCAACTATTGCAACAAATGCACCAAGGATTTTGGAAGCAATGGTCAAAAATTTATTTAACCCATTTGCAACAGAGAACCAAGTGGAAGCACGGTGATAAAACATTGGACATAGGAACATTAGTTCTGATCCGTAATGATCATTCTCCTCCATGCAAGTGGTTGTTGGGGCGTGTTATTCAGCTTCATCCCGGAGCTGATCACATTGTACGAGTCGCAACAGTAAAAACGATGTATGGTTCATTGAAGAGAGCAGTTTCCAAACTTTGTGCCCTTCCATTGGCCAGTGATGACTTGAACACCGGATGTGTCCAAGGGGGGCGGTATGTTAAGAAGTCAGAAGGCAATAGCTAGGTACAAGGGTTAGGCGACGATGAAAGACAGCACTGCTTCACACAGACAACACTGCAGCCGTCATTGAAGCTTTTGAAAGCGTCAGAATATTGTCTGCTATTAATTTTGTTCAATTCAATTATAAATATAATTACCAGTTTTTAAACAGTTAAGAGTTAATGAATACAGTCCATTCTATCGATTGAATAACAACCCTTTTATGTAAAATTAATAATGGATAACTAACATAATATTACATTTATGTATATTAGGTAAATTAATAATGTTAACAGTCTATCTCTTGCAAAGGTAAAGTTAACTGGCATCCGCATATCAGCGGCAACATGAAAAGAAGATGCATGTTGGGCAGATCGTGCACAGTCCCCCCCTACGATGGTATTTTTGGCCTCATTGACAATCTTTTCCAAATAAATAAGTCGCTGTTCTTGAAGACCAGCCCCTGCTACCTCAGGAATTCGCAAATTTTCTTTGACATAACTTTTTATTTTACTCCATATTGTTTCGATAGGATTTACCATGGGCAAATAAGGTGCTAATCGTAAAATTGTGATAGGAGTCTTGTTAGTAACTTCCTCCAACCGAGCGTGATAAGGAGCATTATCGCAAACTACAACCAGGTCTTGAAGCCGGTTTCCTGCAGTTTCCCAATTTACTAGCAGATTCGTTAGCCAACCATTGGCTGTTTGCGAACTGAAGGAACCTCTGCCCCTTTCCATCAGGACATCTCTGGCAGCCGAAATTCCTCCAATCAAATGAATATTCGGGCCTCTTGCAGCAGGAAGTAACTGGATGGCCCGGCTACCAATCTTGAACCTGCCCCGACTTTTCCGACAAAATAAATTAAAATTTGCTTTGTCGATCCAAGCTATCTGTTGGCCTTCTTGAATGTAATGGTTGAGTATTCTGACATAGTCGGCCGAATTCATGGTAATAAGCTGCTTGTGGACCTGTTTTACAGTAAGAGTCTCTCGTTTAAATAATTGCCTATTGCCGTAATACCAATTGGAATTTGAAACTCATGCTAAATTTTTTCCTAGATGTGTTTCAGAGAAATTGTAGAATCCTGTTCGATCCAATTTACTATAGAGTCTACGATTTCCTCAGACAGAAGCTTAGGCTTGTTTCTGCCTTTCTTTTGAGCAAACCCTCTTCCACTGATTATCCAGCTGTATGCAGTTTTGTACTCTACGTTTAAAGTTTCCGCCAGACTAGCCCAATCTTCATTTCGCAAAACATTTGAAACAAACTACCAAATTAGTTTCACCTTTGATTTAATGCTACATAATTTTCTGACAGATATACGTATTGAATGCAACATGTAGTTGTAACTTTGCAACAATGGCAGCACAAATTTACCTAAGTTACCTTCCTTTAAATACAGGGTTTTCTAAATTTACCGCAAAGGTGTACCTTTTACCACATGGTGAGACCTACGAGGATAGAATTATAGGATATCATAAGTTTTAAAAAATCTATTTTTCGATTAACATTTCGCACTTTTAAGAAATAGGTCTTCGGAGCAGTGACGCCCAAAAACTTTTTTTTTAAATAGGCGGCCGCAATTTTAAACAAACTTTAGACTCTTCCAAACTCCTTTATTCAGCGTTTAGAATTTATCAAAGTTATTATCAAGCCAGTTTGCGACTGTTCTACTATAATATATAAATCTCTGGGTATAAACCTTAATTGTGTAGAATTATTTCAAAAGTTAACTTATTTTGATTATTTCGTTAAATTTGAATCACTGCATTTGAATAAAATTTCGTTAAATCTGAATCACTGAAAAGAGAAAGTTTCATATAATGTAAAAATTAATGAAAATTGTGACCGACACATTAAAAATAAAGTTTGTAGACGACACTCCTTCAAAGATCTAATTCTTAGAAGTACAAAATGACCATCGCGAGATATATTTTTTTAAAACTTGGTGATGTCTCAAAACTTTATCTTCAGGGTTAGTAAAAAATCACACAGCAGATATTACAATTCGTACGACAAAAATTGCATACATAAAGGAAGAGGTTTTACTTAGAAGAAAAGGGACGTTTTTGCGTGAAGAAAAGTGGACTCGATATAAATTAGCTTAGAAAAATAACAAAAAATAAAAAATTCAAGATGAATTTTAAATTCAATTCAGTTACTTATTGCTGCAATAGGTTAAGTATTCAATTAATCGAAGAAATTTCTTTCTGGCGGAGTTGTCCTGATGAAAAAGCGTAGAAGTTCTTTCAATTTCCAAGCAACTATCACCCTGAATTTTATTTTTATTCTACCGATAGAACAACATGTACATAGTTCAAAAACTTGAACAACCAGCTTCAGGACATGATTATACATAGTAAAGCGGTTTACGACAATCCATCTTAATATTAATAATACTCAAAAATTCATATTTTATACTTTTACGATTCCATTGAAACAATATGGGTGAAGCAAAAGTTACGTCAAGAAGAATTTACATAGTCTCCGGGAGTAGTAATTTTTTTTCTTGAGGAGATAGATTACAAATAAACATGCTACTCTATGTAAAGGGACATAATTTTAAGTCGCTCACTAACCTGATTAGCAGTTAAATATGATATGCATAAATGCATAAAAATATGATACCTGGGGTTATATACAATGACTATTCAGAAATACAACTGATACTTCCTACATAGATAGTACCTCCAGAGTCGGATTGGAATACCACCGATTTTTCTTTGTTTATCATCTGTCAAATATATGTGATATATACATAAAATTTAACATTAGGTACAATTTACACTTGGCGAATATAATATTTAGGCGACAACATTAAAAGAAATGTTGTGTTGGGTAGGTGTTCAATCTCTTCCTATGATATGGAATTTGTGACCTATTTGCTCTAAAAAAAACAAAGACATCAGCTTTATACATAAATTTCAAGTGACATTTTCTACAAATACAAGTGATATATTGTAAAATCAAAATGATTGTTCTGAAATTCAACTGTACTTTTCTGAAATACAAGTGACTATTCTGATATACAAGTAATGGTTTCTAAAATCAAAATCACTATTCTGAAATACTAGTGATATATTCTAAAATCCAAATGACTATTCTGAAATGCAACTGATACTTTCTAAATTACACGTGAAAATGGTGTAGATTCTAGGGCGAACTGAAAGCATTTCTTTGTTTTCTCAATAAGAATTTAGGCATAGGAATACTCTCAGACCCTCGATAAAGGTTGGCTCACTTAGGCGAAGCATCGCGACCGGAAGTTGACTTCGCGACTTCCATAGTAATTAGTAGTAATTAGTAAAACAATAAATCAATATATGGAGAAACATGGGCTTATGTGGCAAAACCTTGGTTTTGTACGGAAGGTGCGCCTGCCATGGTCGGTTCTCGCTCTGATCTTGCAGCTTTGATAAAAAAAAAAGAATCCATCTGCAATAACGACCTACTGCGTTATTCATCGTCAAGCATTGGCTGCCAAAACGCTCCCGGAATTCCTAGCTGTTACTATGAAAACAGCTATACAAGTAGTCAACTTTATTAAAAGAAGTGCACTTAATTCTCTTCAAAAAATTATGTTATTCATCATATTACATCATCATATATTATGATATGAGCTCTGAACACGAAACGCTACTTTTTCATACTGAAGTGCGTTGGCTCTCCAAAGGAAACATGCTGTCGAGGTTGTACGAACTAAGAGAGGAAGTAACAGTATTCTTGACTAATAAAGACAGTAATGAGTTGCTGGATCATTTCTGTCAAGATGAATTTCAAAATCTTGCTTAATTAGTAGATTTTTTCGCACAACTAACTAAATTGAATCTTCCGCTGCAAAAAATCAGGAAATATGACGTTGGAAGGCACAAGTAATCTATTAGCATTTGAAGATAAGATCAAGGCATTTATTGCTAAAATCGATCTATAGATCAGCAAAGTCGAGAAATATACTTTTTCAATATTTGATACACTGAATCCAATTATTGATGGACAATGTGCTAAAATTAAAGGAGAAATGCAAAAGAACATTACACTCCATTTGCAAAATTTGAAAAATTAATTCAACCGCTATTTTCCTGACTGAGATGACAAAAATATTCGAAAGATGATTCGCAATCCTTTCAATGTCGACATTTCTGAAGTGCCATATGAAATTCAAGAAGCATTAATTGAAATGCAAAACGATAGTAACTGCAAGGATACATTTGAGTCAGGAATTAAACTTGAACTTTTTTGGAGCCAAAAAGCAGTTTCTTTTCCTAACAATCGAGAAATTGCTTTACGTTACCTAACTTTATTTTCAACCACCTACTTATGTGAGCAGGTATTTTCAGCCCTTTTGTTTATTCAAAATAAACATCTAAATCGCTTTGATGCCAGTGCTGACATTCGTTTGGCTTCGAGTAACACTGAACCAAGAATTCAGCAATTGGTAAACAGTATGTAGTCACAAAAATCGCATTGAATAATACAGTATGATGGAAATGAAAGGAATAAATTCATTATTTTGGTAAGTCAAAGACTGGAGAGAAAAATCCTGAGACCCGTCGATTTTTAATTTCAGTTGCGCATTCTGTCCGATTTTCCTTTTATTTCTTATGTCATCTGTATAAGCGTGATGACGTCATCGATGACAATGAGATAAGCGAGCAACGAATTCATTATGAACGTTCTGAAGAACTTCCGCACTTATTTGCACTCTCTCTCTCTATTGGCGCGAGCCGTATGCGTTCCTTGAGTTCATTGATAGTATGTGGTCTATTTTTGTACACTCGACTTTTCAAGTATCCCCATAAAAAGAAGTCAAGCGGAGTGAGATCTGGCGACGTGGGTGGCCACTCGGTTGATCCTCTTCGCCCAATCCACCTATCTGTAAAAACTCTGTCCAAGTAGTTTCTTACCAAGACCGCATAGTGTGGGGGCGCCCCATCTTGCTGCAGCCATAAATCATCTTTATTTGGGAACAGTCGATGCAACTCTGGTATTAAGAAATGTTGGAGAAATTCTAAATATCGAGGGCCTGTTAAAGTTTCCTCGAAAAAGTATGGTCCTATAATTTTATTACCTATTATTCCCGCCCATACATTTAATTTCTCCGGGTATTGAGTATGAAATTCCTGCATCCAATGCGGATTTTCCTGAGCCCAATACCGACACGTCTGACGATTTACATGACCATTTAGAAGAAATGTAGCTTGGATCTGTGTTATTTTTTTTTCATCATAATGTCGCAAAATTGAATGCGTCTATCAAAGTCATCTTCCAGAAGCTCCTGGACTAAAACAACTTTATAGGGATGCCACTTTTCCTTTGTTAGCGTAGCAAGAACTGTTGCATGGTGTATGTTATTGTCGAGAACTGGTATGGGGATCCTCTTGAAACGCTAGTAGAACATCTAATTTTGTGTTTTCTGCGACTGGTTTTCTACTGCCTTTTGGGAGGTCCCTTACATGGCCCGTTTCTCTCAATTTTGCTGACGGTGGATTGCGCAATTGGTTCTCGGTCGGGATATTTATCGTTGAATAATGCACAAACCTCCATTTGTGTCCTTGTCTTATCTCCACAACCAAACATTATAAGAATTTCAATTTTCTGCGTTTCACTAAGATTCGTTTTGGAACAAAGTAACAATGAATAATAATTATAACACAACTTGACTGCAATGTAATCGAATTACAGTCGTTTTCAGGAAGATATTCATCTAGCCACCCGTGACATTGTAAACGCACCTTTTAAAAATAATTGAAAAGTTACTAGATCGGAGAGTGGTGCGAATCGAGCTTAACGAACGAATTTATCGGGTTTTAATCTCGAATTTTGTAATTTTCAAACATAACTACTTTATTTCTCAAATTTGGTCAAATCCAATTGTTATGCTGCGTTTGTAATGTAGAAAAAGTAAACAGGCTTAATAAGCGACTTACTACCACCCAGAACCAGTAACACAATTCATCGCACGACCCAGAAAACTTATCTGCAACCTGCAACCTCCAACTTCTGCAAAATAAGACGCCAGCGTTCAGTTACCCAAATTGAGACACGTAAACCACGTTCAAGCAGTTATTGACGATTGATTATTACCAGCTAAAACGAGCGTTAAATTAGTATGCATATGCATAGGGAAGACCTGAACTGGACCATCATCCATCAACCATGAAAAAAATTTCCAAATATACTCATCCAGAAATTACCTTAGTGTCCAGATGCCCTCGGAATAGACCATACATTTAACTATGCAGATGCAATTGAATGCAGATTACAGTCAAGTAAAAATTGTTCCAAACACAGCAAAATCACCTGAGAAAATATTATTTTTTCTACCTGACCGAATTTAAGTACTGCCATATGATTTGAATTGTGTGATTATGATCTGTGGTGAGAGTCCCAGTGGCCTTTTCATATAGATTACCTATATGCCATAAGCCATCCATAATTATGATCACCTCGATGATCACTATGGATCTTGAGTTACTATTAGTCGAGATTATTCCGCATGATAAAGAAAAGAATATTTTCCACCAGATGAATTTATTGTTATCTCATTTCAGTTGTCATTTGGGATAGCTCCATTATTGGATAAAAGTTGACCTTTTCAGTTGTATGTGTAGGTATTTAGAGAAGTGTATTTTTGTTTTGTAAAATATATATGATTTTACATTATAATTAAATAGTAGCTAGGTGTAGTGTCCTCAAAAGTATACTCCAAAGGTTATCGGGAACAGGATCAAAAAAAATTTCCACAAATTAAGCAGAAACTGCCGACGTTTCGACGTTTATTGACGTCTTTATCAAGGCTAAAAACACAAAAGCATCATTACATAGGTGACAAACGCCATTAAACTGTCCAATTAACATGATATTGAGAAAAAAAACCGTTAAGCAGTTATACATTAGATTAGTAGCAATCACAGTGTAGATATAACATAATTACATTATTACGAACAAATTGCAAAAAAAAATACAAACCAAAATAAAACGAAGAAAAAGCTGACAAGACTGTTTAATGGCGTTTGTCACCTATATAATGCTGCTTTTGTGTCTTGATAAAGACGTCAATAAACGTCGAAACGTCGGCAGTTTCTGCTTAATTTGTGGAAATTTTTTTTGGTCCTGTTCCCTATAACCTTTGGAGTATTATAATTAAATTACTTACACAAAAAGGAGTCTTGCCTAATTGAGCATTTAATTTCTTAAACTCCCTAAATATCAAGAAACTAAAACATTTATGTAGTGATTTAATATGAGGTTTGTTTCAACGTGCTAGAGAACCATTGCAGAACCTTCAAAAAAATCATTTTGGCCAACTCACTAGCAAACATTTCAAATTGAAATGAGGAACCATCTTGACATTTGCAGAACCACTCTGGACAAGCACATTGTTTATTTCAATTTCAATATCATATTAGTGAGTTGTCAAGAATGATAGATCATTTTGGAATGGTTTCTTGGTGGAATGGAACAACTTTTCATCTAAAGAGAGCTACAGTTTTTTTTTTTTTAATTTTTTTTTTAATTTTTTTTTAAACTAACTGGCATAAGCTGGGGCCATTTCTTATAAACTCAGTTAAAAATGTTTCGACTTATGTGCATAGAATTTGAAGTAGCTTTTAGAAACCAGTAAAGGCTAGTAAAGGCCATGTAAAGGTATAATGTGTTTAATGGAAAAACTCATTAAGTTGGCTGTGAATTATCAGGAGACAAGAATGCTGGAGTAATTAAGTATCAGCTACTTTCATTTTTCTCTCCTATTCTATGAAAACTTCACAACCAACCTGTACACCTTTTGGAAGATATGCAAAAAATTATAACACACACATTGGTACTTTTTACTGATTACAATATAGTATAAATATTTTATATCCGATATTAGTTCACTTCAAAGGCACACTAAAGGTCTTTGTGGTAATACATTATACAAAACACTTAAAATGTATGGTGGTTTAAACATTTGAATCCAGGATGTAAACTTGAAGAGGCCCTTTTGGAGGTCCAGTCCAATCACATTAGCAAAAAATGAATATACCTAATATGATATGCAGGAGTATAATAATATATAAAAACTTAATGTTATTTTACCAAGTAGTGAGATGTTGTACAGAGCATCCATAGATTTTTGGCTCTAAGCCATGGTCTCCAATTTGTCGACCAACCAAAGCTGTACTGTTGAGGGGTAGACCCCGAAACTAGTATACAGATTGGTGACTACCAACTCTTTAAACTGTTTTGACAAATGCATCCTTCGGAGAGATTAACACTTACATAATTAGCACTTTGTATAACTGAGATCACAATGGTCAACCTCAAATTGGTTTCCACACAATCACTTAACAGAACACTTAATTTATAAACAAAAACACATTTATCTTGGATAATGCAAAATCATTCAGTAGCACCTTGAAGAAGTCACTTGAATACTGGACACTGGGCAATTCTTTTTCCTTTTGTTTTATTATTGTCTGCAAGTGGCATTTTCCATTTCTCAAGCATCAAGCACTTTGCTTACAGACTTCATACAAAGTCAGGAAGCAGTCGATGCATGCAGCTGCAGCTCTGCTTCTGCTACTGGAGTTAATGAAATTGTTAAAAAATAGCTTCATTCTGCAAGGGATCAAATCCGTTGTAGGTCGTAGGTTTATTTCACTTTCTCCTTTCACTATATAAGTTGTTGAGTATAAAAGTAGTCATATAAAGGACTGTTTGATGATAGTAGGCAGATAATTATTTGAAAATTACTCACACAAATTGGAATAAGAAAAAAAGAAATCTAATAATTAAATTCACAATATTTACAAAGATATTTCCAAGGAATCGACGGACGTAATATTGTGCTCTCTTTCTCACAATACGTGCAGAAGACAAGGATAGAACAAAAGTGTCATGCCATTTCTTAAATTTTGACATAATGTGATTGATACCAATAGAAAATAAAAATTTCCCCAGATTTCAGTTGAAAATTTTTTGGAAGAAGGGCTGCCACTACAAATCCGATATTTCCATGGCTGGCTAGATGAATATGTTCCTGAAAACGACTATAATACCATTTATATGTGACATGTCAAAGACGTTTAATTTGTATGTAGCACTCTTGATAAGAATCAGATTTTTTTACATAAAAAGTCAAGCAAGAAACTTGCAAAAATTTAACAGTTTATTTCCAGTGACAATCTACCAAATTCACATATCCATATTGCAAGAGAGCCGAAAATTAATATTAAATAAATTATAAATATTAATAATTAGTATTGACACTTTACAAACGTCATTTATTTAAAAGTATAGACGATTCCAAGATTACGTCATTTGACATATGTTTGCCCCACAATGTCACCCACAAACGAAACTTGAAAATCGATCTTTATCAACATGTTTCAGTTTTGATTCAAGATATTTTTTACTACAAAGTCTCTAAGCGGCCTAATCATCATCTGAAGTGTTGCTTTGAATTATGCCCTTATTGGAAATGTCTTATTCTTGTAATGTTAATTCTCGTTTATGTTCAAATGCGTACTGAATGAGATAATTGAAATACCGTTTCATTCTTTCGATTTCCTGATCTGCCTGGTTAGTGAACACTGAACATGGAAATGGAAATGCTTGGGTTTGAATTTCAAGCCTTAAAGGAAGTAAAAATGACTTAGCAAGAGACGTATTACCTGATACTTCATAACTGGTAAGTTCCACAGTAATTATTCTTAAAAAGTATTTAGATAGGTATATGTGCAGGTATACTGGAGCATACCAACTTATTTATGTTTAAAATTGTAGGAAAACCTGCATTGCCCTGAAAGGCAAACCCAGGCTGGTTGTTCAGTTAGAATTTCGGTTCTTGAAAGGAATTTTAGAAAAGCTAAGTGTGATCCAAACACAGGTATGATTTGTAAATAGAGTTTAGGTAATAAGTGTATTCCTATGTTGTTTCTTTTAGGCAAAGGAAGTTTTATACAATAATTTTAAGAGCCTCCAGTCAAAAGTTGTGTCAGCAAATACATACTTTGATAATGAGGTAGTTTAATTTTAGTTTAGACTTAAACACACAAAATCTGATATTAACAATGAGCATTTTAGAAATAATTAGTTAACCAAAATCATGCCTTTCTACAGCCCCTCCAAAAAGTTGTAGGTATGTAATTGGTTCTGATCCATACAGTATTGTTTATTTATAGTTTTTCATTGTAAGAATGTCTAGCCACTTTTAAACATACTATCAAATATATTATAGATATTTATACTAAAATAGTTTAAACATTTTATTTAGTTTTAAACATACTACTATTTTGTTACATATTATCCTTTTATAAAAGTCCTGCTGACCTTGCCATTTAAATACTTATCTTCTAAATTCATCTTTAGTCCAACTACGTACAAGACATGTTTATATTTTTTTCATCATAAGAAAGTTCTGTGGACTTTTAAACATATTAAAATATTTTAAACATACTATCTGCTTTTAAACATACCACTATTTTTGTTTAAAGGTGGTAGACAATGATGTACTATTAAGCCAAACATCTTGGACTTCCATTGTCTTTATTGAGTATTTTTACATGACGTTTTGAGCAGTGGAATCTCTGCTCATTTTCAAGTGAGGCTGGAAATTCTGCTTGTTTCAGTTTCACTTGAAAAGGAGCAGAGATTCCACTGCTCGAAATGTTGTGTAAAAAAAACTCAATATAGACAATGGAAGTCCAAGATGTTTCCATATCACTATTTTAGTACACACTGTCCTTTTATAAAAGTCCTGTTAAACTTACCATTTAAATACTTCTCTAAATCTGTCATTAGACCAACCACATAGGATCCTTTTACAAGACTTTCATGTCTAATTTCATATTTCATGTCTTACAATCAAGAATTTGGTACATTAGCTGGAATAAAAGCATTACAAAAATATTTTATAATGTTTCAAGGAGGAGCTTCAATTCATCAAATTCAATCAAATCAATTGTTGTTGTCAAAGGTTGTAAATACACACAAATTATAAACACTACTAAGTGGGGTTTTATAATGCCATTCCGATCCGATTCTCTCTGAAGTTAGGACAGGGTGTCAAAGTTGTAAAAAGTACACAAATTGTTTTTGGATAATAGGCATGTAGGTATATTAACATTAAGTATATTATTTTCACTGTAAAATTATATGATACACAACATGTTTTTATATGCAGTTCTGAGCATGTCAATAAAAGTGATATTAAGTAACAATTAATACAACCCTAACAATACTGCAAATTTACACTAATAATATTAAATACAATAAACGGGTAGAGTATAATAGGTAAATACAAGTCATTCACTTATTTTTGTCATCTCATTATCTTTGAAATCCTCATTTTTTTTTAAAACCTAAATATCTCCTTTCAGCACATGTTGAGAAAATACAATAAAAAAGTCCTAATGCTTACTTGATGTCAATAACAAGTGAATGACTTACATGTAACAGTAGGAGTTCAACAGAAAAGTTCAGGAAGAAGTTCTCAAGTTGGGTATGAATTTTTGACCCAAAAAGTTGGAGTAATAAAAGCATTTAGATAAAATGAATTTCACTCGAGTTGTCACCCCACTATTTTCTTTCAACAACTCAAAGAAAGAGATCTCTCACATTAAAATACAAGTGAAAATAATTTACATTTTGCATTCATGCACTTTCTTATATCTGGAGTTACCTATGTACTTTTATGGCAGTCATGTTAATTTTATGACATTTTCTGCCTCCTTTGCAACAAAATGTCTGCACTTGACCAACATATGTACATTTTTTTACTTGGTGAGAGATTCCCTGATTCACAGCCCACTTGACTGTTAAACCACAACCTTGCAAATGAAGCTTATTGTGTAAGTAAATTGATATCTTGTCTTATCACATGTTCACACAGCACCTAAAACGAGAGGTAAATCAATTCATAAATTATGTTCAAATTCATTCCACTAAGTGTCAAGTAAAATTTCCTTGAATTTCACTAAATATTACTACATTCAATTAAATTTCACTAAATATTATAAGTGCCCACAATAAAACTCACCAGTAATTATGCCTCTGGGGTAAATGACCCTCTGGGGTGAATTTTGACGAAATCTTTTAAAAAATTGAATTTATGTCACCATAAATACTTTTTTCTAATTTTGACATATAAAGTGGCACTTTTCAATACTGATGACAGTGACGTAACGTCCTACTTTTCGTAACTAGTTACGAAAAGTAAAATCTTTCGTAACTAGTGATGAAAAGTTGGTGTCACCACCAGTTGCAGGTTTCGGCTGTGGCACACCGTTGCTATAGTTTTACGGTATTAAGTAGATAAAAAGTGGTTTAAAAGTAAATATTGAAGTTTAATAATAATTCTCTCTCTAAGTAGGTATTTGTAGTCAAAATTAGAAAAAATCTTGTATGAAACACGTGACGAAAAACCTTTTTTGTGTATCTCATTCAAATTGCGGGAACTCGCTGCGCTCGTCCCGCAAACGTTCATAATCGTTACACAAAATCGGACTTTTCATAACTGGTTACATAAATAGCTATTGAATACCTTCAACTAAATCTGCAAAATGTGTACACCCAGTGATTCTAAACCTAACATAGTCTTGATAAGCACCTTTAATAAAAAATTTACTTTAATGAGATTTCTGATGGAATTGAAAAGTTATGTGGTTATGCTAATGCCCAGTTTTATAAAGTCAAGTTGTCCTGCCCTAAGTATGTATAAAATATAAGGAGAAAACACAGCTGACAATTGGTTGAATTTCTGCCTGCAAGGTTAAACTCAATTTGGTTCATTTTGTGACAAAAAAACAGCAGGCCCTAAATTGATATATGAGAATTCAGAAACATATAGCTATTCACACCATTTGATGAATATGCTAGTCTTGAAGTTAAGACTGTAGGAAAAACTATAAAAAAAACCGCATAAGCTATAACTTTGGCTAAAGCAGTAGCTTGTTTAAATTCTTACCTTACTTAAAATTACATAAGCATCCTTGGTGACTTGTTTTGCATGGATCGAAAGAACTGCACCAGATTCATACAGTTTAATAGTCTGCAAGATCCAGTAAGGTCACATTTGGCAAATCACAAATTGGGAAACTCAAATCTTGTGGCGAAAGGGAGTAAGGATCAATATTGTTTATAATTTCCACTTTCTGGTCATAAGGATACTTGACATCACCAGTAAGCTTGAAGTAATATTCACTTCAAAACATTTTCGGCACAAAAATTAGAAATACACGACTTTTTCAATAAGTTTCAATGTTCAAACCAACAAAATCGATGTTATTCAAACATTTACACATCCAAATTAATAAACCGGCGGCGGGGTTGCCATTCTCACTATTTTTTTATACTTAAATTTATTTATGTTGTTTTAAAATCGATAAGAGGAAAAATAATGTGAAAAAATGTAAATAACAACAGAAAAATATTCTTTTAATAAAATATTTCTCACCCCAAAAGTACCAACAACATGTGAATTGTCATGATCCTTGTGGATCATTTCCGAAAAAAACACGGAAAGTTTCGTATGTTTGGCTACATGGTTTGTTTGACCCACAAAAAAGTATGGCGGACCTAATCAAAAACAGCTGTTCTGGAATCGTCTATTGATATGGTTGAATGGAGAATTACAAGACCTTTCAAATGATGTACATCACAACATCAACCACGTTTCCATTTAAAAAAATCATCGATGACGTCATCACGCTTATACAGATGACATAAGAAATAAAAAGAAAATCGGACAGAATGCACAACTGAAATTAAAAATCGACGGTCTCAGGATTTTTCTCTCCAGTCTCTGACTTACGAAATAATGAATTTATTCCTTTCATTTCCTCCATACTGTATAGCTTATGTCAATTTTTGGCAAATAATATAATACTTTCAGTTTTAAATAATTGTACACGTGTTTTATTTCTGGAACAACTTTATGATAATAAGTTATATACGGGGTGTTCATTAGAAAGCTTCATCTAGCAAGCTATGAAATTTTGACAGAAAAGGATGACATAATCAAAGTAAATGGACTATTGTTTCTCCATCCTTCGCTTTTGACATTTCACAGCCAACGATGAACACCCCGATTCTAATGAACACCCCGTACTTGTTGTACTTAGTGGTCCCTGGCAGTACAAAAATTTAGTCAAATGGTCCCTCGTCAATAAAAGGTTAAGAACCACTGATATAGGGCGATCGCCGTACGGATTAACTAAGGGCGATAAAAGTGGGTGGCGCTCTATTTTTCGGACTATAAACTCATGACCACTCTCCCTGGGTTAGTCCGTTAAGAAGTGCTTCAGGGCTGGGCTGAGCCACCCTTTTGTAACCTTAACTAACGTTGCAATTGTAATAAATAACAGATCATTAAGGATAAAATGGTGCAATATTATAATTTCATACGTCCCATTGTAATTCAATAATTATCACTACATATTACCCATTCAGTATTATTTTTATCATCTAGTTACCTTTGAAGCCTTCATTTTTTATTATACCTATTTCCTTTTACCACATGTTGAGAAGGTACGATAAAAATGTCAAAGTCAATTTGCCAACGCCTACTTGACGACAGCAATAAGAGAATGGCTTATATACTCGTAAATTATAAATAAAATTTTACAAAAAAGTAACCAACACTGCGCACTAAACCGGCACAAGCTCTTAACCAAAATACCTACTAAATTTTGCGTATTTGAGGCGATTTTTACGAGATTTGACGTTGCCAACTTAAGCAGAAACTTGCGAATTCCAGTCGAGTGTCTAAATTAAATATGCTTCGCGGAGAATTTCGAAGGGAGTGTTATTAGATTTTGCCAAGAGAAATAGAGAGAGAGGGAAATTTGATGAGATGAATAAGTTTGTCAAGTGTAAGAAATCTTGTTCATTTTTTTTATTTCTATTGAGTTCTGCTGAACCTTTAGCTTGCTGGGGTGAAAGTTAAGGAAATTTTGCAACAAATTAAATGCACGGCGCTGTAAGTTGAAAGTTTTCTAAAACTCTCGAACCGTCAATAGAGTGCGGTTTTTTTATAGAGCCCTGAGCGGAAACAAATTTTATCTCGTCAACGCATACTTGAAAAACTAATTTAAAAACAAATTAATTCCACTTCTGTCCGCTGTCATGTTGGAATTAAGTGTAATCGCATTAGCGGTACATTCCGTGACCCGGAATAATTCACTAAGTATTATTTTGCAAAGCTGGTGGGACGGTTTGTTGCTGAAATTTTCACTCTTCAAAAAAAATAATAAAACTCTTTTTATCCACCTTAAAGAATCTGGACCAAACAGTTTCTTGTTTAGAAGCAACTCGCTGGATTTAGTTGAGGTTAATTACTAAAGCTTGTATGTCATAGGTTACATATTGATTCAGCCGGCTTACACGCTAAGACCATTAACCCCTTTCTTGAGAAATATTGCGGCAAGAGCGTCTATCTAATTTTCGAGACATGTTTTCGATTTTCCGCTGAAATATGAGCCTGTTTATCTTTGAAATTTAATAAATGACAGCTCTAATATATTGCCGGTCTCTCGTTCATTGAGCTCGAGTAGAACTGCTTGCATATGTGTACCTTTTATCCTTTTAAATAATGGTTTTGAAGTTTGATAAAGAGCACTCACATCGATGGACCTGCAATTACTACCGTCCTACGAAAACGCCAACCACGTCCGGAATCTCATTATCTAGGAAAATAGAAAGCGTATGGGAACCTCATCAAAACCGCGAAATTAGGACGAGAGTCATCGGAGCCGCCGTCTGCGTCTGTGATTTATGGAAGATGGGGTAAGCGAATGGGCTGATGCCAACTTTTCTTGCCCCTGATAAGGTCAGAGTTTCGGCTCTAGCGTGGAAATATCCGCGAGTTACCAAAAATAGGTTAGTAAATTAGTCTGGGACTAAAGCAATACTTATTAGTGACTTTGA
Organism: Taphrorychus bicolor; assembly: GCA_951812265.1. NCBI lineage: Eukaryota > Metazoa > Arthropoda > Insecta > Coleoptera > Curculionidae > Taphrorychus > Taphrorychus bicolor. The sequence goes on from OX638302.1 coordinate 12,852,631, forward strand.
TGTTTTACCTTAGACTTAACACTTAGAGGCTATTTGTGGCAGAACTTCATCCTCTGATTCACAGGTGGTATACCGCCATTCATAAGACCATACCGCCTTTCCTTCGCCGAATTTCTCTTCAAATAAAAGTTCTAACTATGAATTCTCACCCGACGAAACTTCACCCACCGACTTACAGGTGGCAGCATTAGTCTAAATCCTTCATAACACCATACCGCCTTTCCTTCGCCGAATTTCTCTTCAATTAAAAGCTCTAACTATGAATTCTCACCCGACGAAACTTCACCCACCGACTTACAGGTGGCAGCATTAGTCAAAATCCTCCATAACACCATACCGCCTTTCCTTCGCCGAATTTCTCTTCAATTAAAAGCTCTAACTATGAATTCTCACCCGACGAAACTTCACCCACCGACTTACAGGTGGGAGCATTAGTCTAAATCCTTCATAACACCATACCGCCTTTCCTTCGCCGAGTCTCTCTTCAAATAAAAGCTCTAACTATGAATTCTCACCCGACGAAACTTCACCCACCGACTTACAGGTGGCAGCATTAGTCGAATTCCTCCATAACACCATACCGCCTTTCCTTCGCCGAATTTCTCTGCAATTAAAAGCTCTAACTATGAATTCTCACCCGACGAAACTTCACCCACCGACTTACAGGTGGCAGCATTAGTCGAAATCCTCCATAACACCATACCGCCTTTCCTTCGCCGAGTCTCTCTTCAAATACAAGCTCGAACCATGAATTCTCACCCCAGCGTATAAGGCAGGGGTCTAGCACGCCTTGCTGACGAGTCCAAGAAAGACCTCGGGACGAAACTCCAACACCACATGCATAGGCTATAACGATCTCAGGTCGTCGCAGTTGTGTTTCTCTGAATAACAAACAATAAGAGATCAATACATAAGTATAACCAACAATCTTTTTTGGAAATACAGCACGTCATTATCCGACGCCATAATTGGTGACCCCCTAGACAAGAAAGACGCAATCTTCCGAGCACAAGGCCGCATCAAAGATCGCTTCAACGTTACGAGACTACCAGAGCTGCATCTCTCTCGCACCCACCGTACGCAGCATCCAGGATACTCTCTCTTCACTCACTGCACCGCGGAATTCTCGGAATCTAATAGCTTTTCCGATTGGCAACCGTTTTGCACCGAGTCGATCGCAGGGCAATTCCAGTTTCCTCAAATATTTGCCCCGGTGCAGTTCCAATAAAACACGCAATTCGCATTTGCATAGCACAAAGGGCAAAACTACCTGGTACAGTGCGTGTCGAAAATGTTGTATTCAGTGTGAAACTCGTTGCACTTGTTTTTCAATAAATACACCAAACTACACGAAAATTACCAATCGAACCTACACATTGCACTAGTTTTGCACTGGGGTTCCCAATCGAAAACGCTACAACACACATCACTACCTGGTACCATTCTCGGCAAAACTGGCACATCCTCAGTCACTCACCTCGCTCAAGCAACAGCCACACGACTTCGTCCCCTCACTTCGCAAAATGACCCTCGCTTCTCTCCCATCATACAATCTCCGTTCTCGTTGTCACTGGGACGGAAGTATTGTGACGGAACTTCATACATCGACTCACAGATGGCAGCGCCAAAACTTCACCCACCGACTTACAGGTGGCAGCATTAGTCGAAAATTGCATAACATCACACCGCCTTTCCTTCGCCGAATTTCTCTTCAAATACGAGCTCCAACTGTGAATTATCACTCTGGGCTCCTTTCAAACGATTTTGTGGTAGCATTAAAGTTGTCGCGATTACTGGGTGTGATTAAAAAATAAACAGAAAATATTTTGTCAAGTATACCTCAATAATCATGGTTAGGAGTTCTTAAATCTCAAATTGGTACTTTATACAAGGTGATCGTCTTCGAGTTCGAAGAAGGTTAAATTAGGGCAAAATTGTGCAATTAGAAGTATATAAAAATGACGTTTTGAAATGTAAAAAATTCTCAGTGGTTTCCACAAAAATCGAAATTTTTTAAAAAAAGATTTTTTTTGTTTAATCTTAAGTTTGAGAGATAATTAAAAATAATTGACACTTTTTCATAGCAACTTTTTACTTTCTTCAATGTGGCTTTTTTAAATTTAAAATCCGACGTTTTGTTTCCAAGAAACCATCATCAATTTTATTTTTCTAACTACGGTCCTGGATTTGTATTCTAAATTTCGTTGCAATTCTGCATTTGGTGATATGCGACATGTAGATCAAAAATAGTTAGATACATTCCAAACTTGTATTAAATATATTAAAAACCGTAATAGTTATTAAGAAAAAATAGAAAAAACAAATTAAAAGCTAAACACCTTGTATTTCGGTCACAGACCATCATCAATTTTATTTTTCTAACTACGGTCCTGGATTTGCATTCTGAATTTCGTTGCAATTCTACATTTGGTGATATGCGACATGTAGATCAAAAATAGTTAGATACATTCCAAACTTGTATTAAATATATCAAAAACCGTAATAGTTATAAAGAAAAAATTGAAAAAACAAATTAAAAGCTAACTAACACCTTATATTTCGGTCACAGAGCATCTGCAGGTCTAAGTTAATATGAACTTTTCCTCTTAAATTTTGCTCAAAATTCCTTCGTTTCGTTACAATTCCTTCATTTATTTACAATTTATAAGCTTTGAGCAATCAGCTTCTGATAAATATAAATAAGCAAGTTTAATATTTTTTGTAGGTGTAATTTAAGTATAATTTTAATATAGAAAAACCTTTGAAAAGAAAATACTGAAATTTATAAAAAAATGACGTTTTCGTATTTCAGAAATTTTTACTAGATTCGGAAAAATTCGCAAAAAAAAAATTGAAAAAACAAATTAAAAGCTAAACACTTTGTATTTCGGTCACAGAGCATCTGCAGGTCTAAGTTTATATGAACTTTTTCTCTTAAATTTTGCTCAAAATTCCTTCGTTTCGTTACATTCCTTCATTTATTTACATTTTATAACCTTTGAGCAATCAGCTTCTGATAAATATAAATAAGCAAATTTAATATTTTTTGTAGGTGTAATTTAAGTATAATTTTAATATAGAAAAACCTTTGAAAAGAAAATACTGAAATTTATAAAAAAATTACGTTTTCGTATTTCAGAAATTTTTACTGGATTCTGAAAAATTCGCAAAAATCGGAATTTTAATAAATTTTTTTCTAGTCTTAGTTTAAAGAAATAATTAAAGTAATAAAATAAAAAAATAAAACTCTTTTTCATAGCGACTTTTTTTCCTCTCGTCAAGGTGAAATTTTTAAATTTAAAATCTGACGTTTCGCTTACATACCACTACCATCAACTTTACTTTTTAAAAAACGGTCCTGGATTTTTTATATCGGATTCAGAATTTTGCATTTTTCAAAAAATTTCAAAAAGTTTCTTCAAAATTTCAATTATGTAGCGAATATATCCAAATTTAGACAGCATTTTCGAAATCGTCATTTCTAGAGACTTCTAATTGGGCAGCTTTGCCCTAATTTAACTTTCTTCGTATCTCTTCAAATAATCAAGAACCCATATGATTCAACTCGAAAAACAGTCATCCTGTATACATAATATGATGAAAGTTTTAGGACTGCCGTGTTTTTTCTTATACAGGGTGGCCAATTTGCTACTTTTAAAGGGTTTTTATTTATTCGAAGAATTAATTCTAGATTTTGTAATCACATTTGTGGATTTGTTTTCTTTTTCATCAAACATTTTTTTAGTACAGTCTAAAGTATTTTCCGGGCTTTGAAGCTGTGGTCCAATGGAATTTCTGCCTGACATTTCGTCTACAGCTGCGGCAGACCTTATCAAAGGCGATGAGGCAATGGGCGAAGCGCCCTCGCGTGCTTCCGTGCGTTGACTGATTCGACTGTGGTGAGTAGAACTCGCTTCCAGTCTGCATTTAAAAACGTTATTTCCTCCTTCCTGTTGAAATTATTGTAGTGTTTAAAGATCTCAATGGCCTCTCTCGTGAGCCTCAGATAGAAACGCTGCGATTTCCATATCCACCTCGTTGAAAAAGGATGTCGTGACCTTTGGAAAGGATTTCGTGACCTTCATATATATCGGCTTCAAAGCCTGGAAAACATTTTAGATTGTGTTTTGACCGGCCGTGAAAGCTTTCACAGTCTTATTTTTTGAGTACTTTCACAAGTTTTAGAAAAAATGGGAAGCCATTGGCGTAGAACTTATATTCTTAAGTTTTACTACCTTGAAATTTTGAGACTTTTTTTTCGTTTTCGGAAAAAGTTTTCCAAAACCGATGGGAGATACCAAAAATTTTTCTAAACTGGACAGAAAATTCAGACTTTTAGCAAAAACAATCAGCGGTGCGTTAAAAAGTCCTATTTGGTGGTAAAAGAAAGCCCTATCCTAAAACACCTGTAGATTTTCTATCAGTTTTAGTTTTTTCTTTACAAAGATTAATCAATTATTATATGTGATTTCCAAGTATAATACATGATTTCTCAACTTTTTTTTGTTTTTCTATAAAATAAAAATGTGTAAATAAATGACACCTACAAAAATATAATCGCCTTCTCCTTTTCTTTGACTCCTTTTACATTTGTTTGGAATTTTTGTTTGACTGACTGATAAACGCAAAAGCACAATTGAAAAGATTCGTTTTGACGACTTTTGAAATAGACCTCCGAAGGAGTCCATCTCCGAAAATATTGCACCTACGAAACCTACGAAACTTCCAATTGTGGGAGATGAAACAGAACATCAAGAAGAGGAAAAAACAGTTGGATTCACTTCGATCGGTCGAGGCGTTCTCAAGATACAGGCGGTCAAATTTGAGAATTGAGAAAGAAAATCGTATACCCCCCTGTTTGGACAATTTTGAAAAAAAAATTTGCTATTATTGATCGCTGATTGAATGGCACGCTTGCAATCCCCTAATAACGTAACAAAACTCAATTCGAATGAATTTAACCTCTCAAGAGGGTTTTTTTAAAAATAACCAAAAAACGACTCTAAAAGTGCTTAAAAATTTACTTCCGAAGGCTCCGAAAATATTCCACCTACGGAAATTCCGGTAGTGGGATGTAAAAGAGAACATCAAGAAGAGGAAAAAACAATTGGATTTGCTTCGATCTGTTGAGACGTTCTCAAGTTACAAGCGGTCAAATTTGAGAATTGAGAAAGAAAAAAAGTCGTAATACCCCCCTTTGGACATTTTCGAAAAAATTTCGGATTTTTTTTTTGCTGATCTTGATTGAAATAACACGCTTGCAATCCCCTAAGAACGTAATAATCTTAATTCGAATTAATTTAACGTCTAAGGAGGTCTTTTTTTTTTCAAAAAAAAAGGTCAAAGAACGCGATTCTAAAAGTCGACTCTCCCGAAAAATCTACCTCCGAAAAGGTCTATCTCCGAAAATATTGCACCTACGGAACTTCCGTGGTGGGAAGTAAAACAGGACATCAAGAAGGGTAAAAAACAGTTGGATTCACTCCGATCGGTCGAGCCGTTCTCAGGTTACAGGGGGTCAAACTTTCTCAGTTGAAATGGTTTGGGGCACAAAAAACCTAAGGGAAATATTCGTCAAAATTTAACAAAAAGAGGGCGTGGCACCTCAAAAAAATTTTCTCGCGTCATTGCTCAATCGCCTGAAGACATTTTAAGCTTATCGCTATTTTTTTAGATTATTAAATTTTTTAAATTATTAAACATTACCAAAAAAACATTTTATTGCTGGTTTTTAATATCACTTTACTAAACATGGAAAAAACTCACCCTGTATATGTGTACCATGTAGTATTGTAAAATAGTGCTCGGCCCTATAATTTATTTACTTTATTAACTACTTCTTTATTAATTTCTCAATTTTCAAATTATTGCCTATCATCATAATCAGACCGATCTCATTTAATGTCGATTGGTAGAGTCTTCAAAATGACGGTGTAAAAATCAACAATAAATATATAATATATTTCTAAGATGTTTAAATCCTAACCGACTACAAATAGAGAAAAAAAAACAATTCTATAAGCCATTCTCTTATTGTCGTCAAATAGGCGTTGGAATATTGATTTTGACATTTTTATCGTACCTTCTCCACATGTGCTAAAAGGCAATGGGTATAAAAAAAAGGAGGTTTTAAAGGTAACTAGATGACAAAAATAAGTAAATGGGTAATATAATGTTTATTCTGTTGCCACAGCTAACTGAAAACTTTCTCCGACTCCAGAGCAGATTTCAAAATTCCACAAAGTGTCATTAATTTTCAACTTGCACGAGGTCGCGCTGAATTGTCACAAGACCGAAATAAAACAGCAAAAGCGATAAAAATATGATAAATGGCCCTAAGGCCGTGTAAAAAACTTTCCCAGCTCACAAAAATATCCTGTAGATGGCTATCGAGATTGGACTCGATGCCCAAACTTGCGTCGTTAAGATCTGCGATTAGTCTTTGGCAATTACAAACAAGCCTTCCAAATTCAGAGAAAAACTTTTCTTTTTAAAATATCTTCCAGGTTTGTTGGCATAACTTTGTTCCAGTATTCTGAGCAAAATTTTCTGTTCTTTCGAGCATGAGGTGTTTTTTTTTCTTGTTTAATTAACTTCTTTACAGCCGGAGGAGCTGGGAAATTCGGCGTCAAACGGCACAACTAAAAAATATTTGATCCTCTTAAAAAGGCGAGATTCGAGTTTTTTTGAGCATGCCGATTTCCATTATTTATGGAATTGCTTCTGTATACCTAGCTTGTTAATAAATCTTTCTTTGATCGTTTTAGTGCAAAAGCAAAACAGTGGGCGGCACAAGAGCAAGTGAACTGAAGGTAAATAGCAATCTTGTTTGATGTATAACTCATTTACTTATTTTTGATATCTCGTTACCTTTGAAAACTTAATTGTTTTACACCTATTTTCTTTCAACAAATATCAAGAAGATGTCAGACTTCCTCGATGTCAATAATAAACGAATGGTATATAGGTGTTAAGTGTAATGTAAAACCTTAAATTCATTAGTAATTATTGCCTTAGCCACTGGCTATTTTGTAACCTATTTTGGAAAACTTGAATTTAATCCTCTAAGAATAAAACAAAGTGAAATTAGTCCCATCTATTATCTATCTAGTCTCATTTACTCATTCTAAAGTTAACTTAAAACCTAAAAGTTAGAGTTAAAAATTGAGAAAAATGACATAATACCTCAATTAATTCTCAAAAAAAATTTTAGACAACTTTTTTATGCTGTTTTTGATTGGATTGAGTCGAACTCAATTCCCTAAGAATGAAACAAACACAATTCGAGCGAATTTAGACCTATAAGTAAGTTGTTTTAAAAAAATGGCAAACATGTTGATTCTAAAAATATCTCAAAATCGATCATCGAAGGGGTCTGTCTCCCAGATTATTAAAGCGATAGGATTTTGGTTTGTTGCTTTGTTGTGAACAAAATAAATAAATTATTGAGGCTAGCACTACTTTAAAACAATACATAGTGTACATATACAGGGTGAGACAGTTAAAAAGAGTAACTTATTAGTTCTTCTGTCCTGGTAGCGATCTGGGTGAAGATCGAACGTTATCGACACTTTTCCAAAATATTAACAAAAAAAGTAAAGCTTTTTTCGTTTTGTCAGGAATGCAGAAGATTAGAGACATTGATGAAACTAAGTGGCAAACATATTTAATCCGAAGGAGGTTTTCTCTTCAAGAAGCTGCCAAACACGTTGCTTACTTTCCTTAATTGTTATGTAGTAGTAGTCGTAGTATTAAACAATAGGAGGGGGGGGGGAGGGGGGCAAAGCCTTGCGACTAGGCCTTAGAGGCCCTTTTCACAGTCCCCCCGGTCCACCCATCCCTACTCCAATAGGGCCCTCATTAACTTCACGAGTCGACCCGATCTCTAATGAAGGAGAGTATCCCGTCCCATTTCAGAGTCGGAAGCTCCTCTTGATAAATAAAAGCGGCGTGTCCTATGGCGAAGTCACGCTCACCTATGGCACACTCCCAGAAAGTGGTATGAAGATTCTTCTCCTGCACCACAGTGGGTGCAGAGTGGACTCTCAGCCATTCCTATCAGGTGCATGTGCCTGTTTAGTCTGCAGTGTCCAATAAGGATTCCTATAAGGTCTTCCAGGCACTGTCGGCTTCTCCCAAGAAGCCACGAGGCTTTGGACCTATCCTGGTTAGGGTAAATTTTCTTGGTCTGTCTATACATATTCCTGACGGTATCCAGTTTGTCCTTGTACCCTTCCATGCCCACTCATTCAGAGTGTGAAAAACGTACCTTTTACTTAGTCGTAGACATGGCTCTGGCCCAGTAAAGCACATCTGGGAACCCCGCTTGGACGATTCGTCGGCACGCTCGTTCCCCTCGATGACGCTATGTCCAGGAACCCAACCCAGAGTTACCCTTTTTGTTTCTGCCAGTAACTCTAGAGCATCTCTGCAGTCCTGAACGAGCTTTGAACTCGTTTCGCTCCTGCAGATGGCTCGTAGAGCCACCCGACTGTCGGAGTAGATGTGGATGTCCTGCTCTGCTCTCTGTCTGACTTCTGTTCGTGTGGCCACCTCGAGTATTGCAAACACCTCCGCCTGAAAAACCGTCGTGTGGCTTCTCAAGGCGAGGCCCTCTCCCTCTACATGGCCTGCTTTGAATATTCCGTCTCCTGTCGACTGTATATTAGCCCTTCTTGAGCCGTCTGTATACCATACCTGATTATTATAAGAAGGTTGCTGAAGCCTGAAGCTGAAGGTCGTCCCTTGTTGGGATGTTTATCTCATATGGCTGTTTCAGTCTCAGCTGATCGCGTGGGCGCCCCTACTGCAACAGGACAATCAGGATGTTCCACTGATGATCTGCGTATGACCACTTCCCTTAGCCGTATCCTCCAGCACTGGCCGCAGCAATCCATCTTCCTGGAGGACGCTTCCTCCTCGCTCTTAACCCAGATTGGACGCTTCGGCAGACCGGAAATTTATATTTATGGGACTCTGAGCTGATGATGAGATGTTTTCATTTGCCAGCAAACTTTGAAAGGAGATGAAGATAGATGAGCCATAAGCTCCTTAATCTTCCAGGAAAAAAATAAAAAAAAATTTCAAAATACTCTAAAAACTTTGCTAAAAGGGTTTTCTTTTCCGTTCAAAATTTTCTCAATAAATTTCGATTTTAGGCTCGTTGGAGAAACTATTTTGGGGCAAAACTTTATAAAAAACATTGGGATAAGGTCTATTAATTTACAATACAGTTGTTCATTCGTTAAAAGAGCTCAAATTTGGGTTAATTATCTCGAAAATATAAAAAAAAACACATTAAAAAGTTTAAATTAGATTGATGAAAAATTTTTTGGTCAAAATCGTTTAAAGTTTGGATTTTGTATATAAAAAAAAGTTTTCTTTTGAACCAAAATTACCTTATTAAATAATTTTTTTGACTCGTTTTTTTTTTTCAATTCGGGTCAAAACAGTATAAATCAAAAACTTCATTAACCATTAATTTAAAAACACCTTCTTCATTCAAATTGTTCAAAATTCAACATTCAAAATTGTAGATTATTCAGACTATTCAGAGGAAAAATTTAATTTTGTACCAAAATTACCGAAAAGTGAAAATAAATTAAAAAAGTCCAATTTACATCACTGAAAAAGATTTTCAGTACCTAAGTGTGACTAATAATAAGGATAGCAAATTATGAACAACAAGACACAATAAAAAAATAAAGTTTTAAATAAAAACGACGAAAAGCAGGCCAAAGCAAAAGAAAAAGATCCTGGAATAAGCAGAAATTATAGAAAAAAAAACACGTCCAAAAAAGCTAGAGAGTTAGAAGCATAATATTAAAATATGTGTAATTTTAAGCCAAAAATCATGTAAAACTATCAAAAATTTACAAAACAGTTTTTCTTTTCAGACCAGTCTTTTAATAAAACTCGAATTTTCACTCGTTCTATATCAGAAATCATTAATCGTTAAAAACCAAATGTTTGGACCAAATTTATCTCAAAACAATAAAAACCCAATGAAGAGCCAATTTAGACCGACGAAAAAAAATTGAAAAAACAACTCAAAATTGAACGGAACATGATTAAGAACATGGAGAAAAATAGAAAAATGTGGATTAAAAGAAAAGAACATTGAGAAAGAAAAACTTGAAAAAAGGAAACAGAAAACGTAGAAGAGAAGACGGAAGTAGTTACAGTAGAAAAGGAATAAAAACAACAGTAGATTTTGCTTTGGTGTTTCGTTGGTTACTCAAAGGAGGAAGAAATAGTCTTGTAAAAAGTAATATAAAAAATTTCGAAAAAACATTATTAATCATTATTTTAAAGACACAATTTTGGAGCAAAATTGTTTCAAAGCAGACCAATTTATATAATAATTGTAGTCTGTTTGTAAAAAAAGTTCAGTTTTGTATCAAAATTAACGTCAAAAAATGCAAATAAAATAAAAAGTCCAAGGTATATAAATGAAAAAAATATATATGAGAAACAAAAACAAAAAATTGCAGTAAACGCGACAAAGAATAAGGATTGAAAGTCACGAATAATAAAAACAAATAAGTTTTAAATAAGAAACGACAAAAAGCATCGAAAGAAAAATGTCTTTAATAGGGAAGAAGAATAGAAAAAAAGGGGGAGAAATTATAGAAAAAAATATTGTAATTTTATGCTAAAATCGTCTTAACCTTTCAAAGAATTTACAAAAAAAACTCCTCTTGCGGACCAAAAGTCTTTCAATAAAATTCGAATTCTTACTCCTATCGTCAGAGTCTTATTTCGGGCAAAAACCGTTTAAAAAATTCATAAAATCAGAATGTATTAATCGTTGGAAAACAAAGTTTTTGAGGCAAAATGATCTTATTATAAATCATTATACCGGGTATTGCATTGTCGACGGGGACATAAGAAATCCCATGTAAATTTTGATAGGGTCAATTATTGGCTTTCCTAATTATTTTGGTGAAAAAATGGATTTAGTTTTTTTAAAGAGCGCTAAAATTCGCAACCAATAGGATAAGTTCAACCATTTCTGATCAACCCGTTTACGAATTATTTTCCAGGAACATTTTTTATATTTTGTCTTTTTTATCGCCCCGTATTCACTGACACCAGTCAAGGTAAGCGTTGTCTGTCAAATAAAGCTGTCATTCATGAATTTTTAGTGTTTGATAGCCAAGTCTTACTGGTATCTGTAAATACAGGGCGATAAAAAGGACAAAATACTTAAAAAGTTATTCGAAATAACTCGTAAACGGGTTAATCCAAAATGTCTGAAGTTGTCCATTTAGTTGTGGTTTTTAATGTTCTTCAAAAATCTAAATAGATTTTTCTCTAAAATAATTCGGAAAGCCAATAATAGACCCTTTTAAAATTTACATGGGATACCTATGTCCCGCACGACGATGCAACACCCGGTATATTGCAGTAGTTCACTCGTTAAAAAAAGTCTGGTCAAAATAATAAAAGCAAAGAATAAAAGCCCAATAAAGAGTCCCATTTATTAACGAAAATAAATTTGATAAAAAATTTCAAATTTGATTGAAACGTGATAAAGAATATTAAGAAAATAGAAAAGTGTGAATTGAAATAACGGAAGACCAAGAAAAGAAGACGGAAGTAGTTGCAGTAGAAAAGGAATAAAAACAACAGTAGATTTTGCTTTGGTATTTTGTTGGTTACTCAAAGAAGGAAGAAATAGCCTTATAAAAAGGAATATAAAAAATCTTGAAAAAATTATATTCATCATTATTTTAAAGACACAATTTTGGAGCAAAATTGTTTCAAATCAAACGAATTTATATAATAATTGTAGTCTGTTCGTAAAAAAGTTCAGTTTTGTATCAAAATTAACGTCAAAAAATGCCAATAAAATAAAAAGTCCATGTTATATAAATGAAAAAAATATATATGAGAAACAAAAACTAAAAATTACAGTTAACGCTACAAAGAATAAGGATAGAAAGTCACGAATAATAAAAAAAAATAAGTTTTAAAAAAGAAGCGACGAAAAGCATCGAAAGAAAAATGTCTTTCGAAAAATGTTTACGAATTATTTTCCAGTAACATTTTTAATATTTTGTCTTTTTTATCGCCCCGTATTCACTGACACCAGTCAAGGTAAGAGTTCTGTCAAATAAAGCTGTCATTCATGAACTGGTAGTGTTTGATAGCCAAGTATTACTGGTATCTGTAAATACAGGGCGATAAAAAGGAAAAAATACTTAAAAAGTTATTCGAAATAACTCGTAAACGGGTTAATCAAAAATGTCTGAAGTTGTCCATTTAATTGTGGTTTTTAATGTTCTTCAAAAATCTAAATAGATTTTTTCTCTAAAATAATTCGGAAAGCCAATAATAGACCCTTTTAAAATTCACATGGGATTTCCTATGTCCCGCACGACGATGCAACACCCGGTATATTACAGTAGTTCACTCGTTAAAAAAAGTCTGGTCAAAATAATAAAAGCAAAGAATAAAAGCCCAATAAAGAGTCCCATTTATTAACGAAAATAAATTTGGTAAAAAATTTCAAATTTGAATGAAACGTGATAAAGAATATGAAGCAAAGAGAAAAGTGTGAATTGAAATAACGGAAGACCAAGAAAAGAAGACGGAAGTAGTTGCAGTAGAAAAGGAATAAAAACAACAGTAGATTTTGCTTTGGTATTTTGTTGGTTACTCAAAGAAGGAAGAAATAGCCATATAAAAAATCTTGAAAAAATTATATTCATCATTATTTTAAAGACACAATTTTGGAGCAAAATTGTTTCAAATCAAACGAATTTATATAATAATTGTAGTCTGTTCGTAAAAAAGTTCAGTTTTGTATCAAAATTAACGTCAAAAAATGCCAATAAAATAAAAAGTCCATGTTATATAAATGAAAAAAATATATATGAGAAACAAAAACTAAAAATTACAGTTAACGCTACAAAGAATAAGGATAGAAAATCACGAATAATAAAAAAAAATAAGTTTTAAAAAAGAAGCGACGAAAAGCATCGAAAGAAAAATGTCTTTAATAGGGAAGAAAAATAGAAAGAAAGGGGGAGAAATTATAGAAAAAAATATTGTAATTTTAGGCCAAAATCGTGTTACCCTTTCAAAAAATTTACAAAAAAAACTCCTCTTTCGGACCAAAAATCTTTCAATAAAAATCGAATTCTTACTCCTATCGTAAGAGTTTTATTTCGGGCAAAAACCGTTTAAAAAATTCATAAAATCAGAATTTATTAATCGTTGGAAAACAAAGTTTTTGAGGCAAAATGACCTTATTATAAATCATTATACCGGGTATTGCATTGTCGACGGGGACATAAGAAATGTCATGTAAATTTTGATAGGGTCAATTATTGGCTTTCCTAATTATTTTGGTGAAAAAATGGATTTAGTTTTTTTAAAGAGCGCTAAAATTCGCAACCAATAGCATAAGTTCAACCATTTCTGATCAACCCGTTTACGAATTATTTTCCAGGAACATTTTTAATATTTTGTCTTTTTTATCGCCCCGTATTCACTGACACCAGTCAAGGTAAGCGTTGTCTGTCAAATAAAGCTGTCATTCATGAATTTTTAGTGTTTAATAGCCAAGTCTTACTGGTATCTGTAAATACAGGGCGATAAAAAGGACAAAATACTTAAAAAGTTATTCGAAATAACTCGTAAACGGGTTAATCCAAAATGTCTGAAGTTGTCCATTTAGTTGTGGTTTTTAATGTTCTTCAAAAATCTAAATAGATTTTTTCTCTAAAATAATTCGGAAAGCCAATAATAGACCCTTTTAAAATTTACATGGGATTTCCTATGTCCCGCACGACGATGCAACACCCGGTATATTGCAGTAGTTCACTCGTTAAAAAAAATCTGGTCAAAATAATAAAAGCAAAGAATAAAAGCCCAATAAAGAGTCCCATTTATTAACGAAAATAAATTTGATAAAAAATTTCATATTTGATTGAAACGTGATAAAGAATATTAAGAAAATGGAAAAGTGTGAATTGAAATAACGGAAGACCAAGAAAAGAAGTCGGAAGTAGTTGCAGTAGAAAAGGAATACAAACAACAGTAAATATGGAAGTATGACACAGCACTATGTCCGGTACATGTAGGCTTATCTGTTACAAAAGAATAATCTTCTATAACCCAGTGAAAAGATTCACCGAAAGTTTGTGTGAGATCATCAGAGCATTACCTCCGAAGACTCGTTTCGCTCCCACTAGAGCTTCCCAGTTGAGCTCACTCTGACAATCTCACACCTCAAGTAATCGGAAATTTAAAGCCAAATATCCACCCAGCGGTGGCAGGCCAGTCCTACTGGTGCCATCTGTTTCGCTGAGTCGGCATTTTGTACTGCACGTAACGCGGATGAATCGTTTCATCGCCGTCACAAAATGCCCACTCAGCGAAACAGATGGCGCCAGTGGGACTGCCCTGCCACCGTTGGGTGGATATTTGGCTTTAAATTTTCGATTATTTGAGGTATGATATTGTCAGAGTGAGCCCAACTGATGAGCTATAGTAGGAGCAAAACGCGTCTTGGGAGGTAACGGCTCTGATGATCTCACACAACGTTTCGGTAAATTTTTTCACTGGGTAATGGAAGATTATTCTTCTGTAACAAGTAGACCTATAGGTTCTGGACACAGGTCATTCTCACAGTAAATACTGCTGTGATTTTCATTGGTTACATAAAGGAGGAAGAAGTACTTAGAACGGCGGAATTTCTTGTGGAAGAACTAACTGCCGCAACAAATAGAAGAAACAATACTTCTAGTAGCAATGGGACTAATCTAAAAAATCCTCTGTCCTAAAAAGTTGTCAAAAACTAGTAATAAAGAAATAAAAAGCGACAAAGACTGAAACTGTTACTTTAGGGGAAGAAGTGAAATGCTTCAAACCACGGCTACAGTTGAAGAGATACCCAAGACCTTAGAATATGCTTCTGAAGAAGTTCCTTAGCACATACCCGAGAGCCTTATTATTGAGTTATTAAAAAACAAATTTAAGATGAAAAAAGACATCAACGAAGAACGAACATAAGTTGTTACACTAGAAAAAAACTGGAAAACAGTCACTCAGAAGTTATTGATGAAGAAAAACCTGAAGAATTGAAGTATGAAATGCAAGAACCCAAGGATGTTTAAGACATAACAGTTTTTGCACACAAAGTACTTAAGAAGTAGGTTGTGAAGAGCAGAATAATTTAGTATTAAAAAAGAAAAAGGGTGACAAAGAAGAGAAAACCGAAAATGAGGCTGTAGAGGAAGAAAGCAAAAAAACTTAGTGTGGAAGAGAGTGAACTTATGCTATTGAAAACCTATTAGAATAAATACAAAAGTTCACAGCGTTAGAGCTAAATCTTCCAAAAAAAAAATAAAAAACCTCACAAAAAAAAGATTGGATTGAAATTTTTACTGTTGGGGGGTGGGGGACTATGGGACTAGGGCTATTTATAAAAATCATCAGAATTGAGCTTTTTTTCAATGTTGTCACCAAATCACTAAACATGGCAAAAAATCACAAAATCTGATGGAATTTTACCAGACCTTTTCAACGTTGGACACACTACAGCAGAGTATCCATGATTTCCGTTATGTCAAGTTTTGCAATGGACCATCAGGCTTCGCTGCAAACAGGTTTGAAGAATTAGAACCCCCCCCCCCCCCCCATCTCCAGCGACCAAAGCTGAAACATTCCGCCAAGTCCCTCTTGTCACTTCCGCACCAGGTTGCCAATTTCTCCTAGTCCACTTCCATTTTTTTTTTACTTTTGGCTATCCCTATTGTTTTTTCCAGCATTTTGAACAGATGATGACTGGAGTTTTTTGATCTCCATAAAATTTTATCTATGAGAAAAATTAGCCGTAGATGGCCCTTGTCGACGGTGGTCCACCAGGCTTTGGTTTTCAGCTCGGTGTTTTGATTTGCTATTCAACAATCAAACATTTAATGAGTTGGGCATGGAACTTACGTCATCGCTCTGCCTGGTGTGTCGGTTGGTCTTTGATTTTCATAAGGTCAAGTGCTATCCAATGAACCAGGGTTCCATGAATCAGGCTGCGAACAGCTTCTCTACGCAGGTCGCTACCAGCGAGCTTTTTCTTATTCCGAAGAAGCGTGGATGTACTGTTCCCAAGGGTATCGGTTTATCCCAATGACCTAGAAGATATGGACAGAGTCAACAAATGCCGATATTTTCCTCAAAATGGTCCCGTTTTTTGCTTGAAAGTCCGGCACTCTTAAAGTTCCTATGATATAATGTTGTCGTCAGCGCACGTCATACAAGACTTAGATTAGAGGGTTAGAGTTAAGTTAAAGATTAGAAGTTAAGTTTTAGAGAACTTTGGAGCTAGGTGAGCTAAACGTTAGCAGCCCTAGCACTCGAGCTAGAAGATGCATATAAGTTCGATATTCGATTGGATTGGAAATAAGAAGTAACAGAAATAAAGACAGTGACAGCTCTTTTGCAATAATTTGACGTAAGACGTCATGACGTCACCGAGAGGTCACTTCCGGCGGAAGTCGTTATCAGTTCAAAGGTTCCCACTGCTAAAAAGGGGGGCCAAAACTGTAAAACCGGAGGGGGTCTTCAGATTAGTTCGATGTGACAATGGTTTTCTTTATAATCGCTAAGGACATTGCTTGGGTATTCTGTCGGCATTATCTCCCGTGATATCTTTGAAGTAGGCTGGTTGTTGTTTCGACCCTCCTGCTTTGTTCCTTCGGCAGTCCACCCTTTTTCCCACCAGATCCATGATGGTTTCTTTTAGCTTTTGTATTCTTTCCCTGCGGTTTGTTTTTCCCACTAGATCCAGGTTGGGTTCCACTTAGTGTCCCTTCCTTATGTTGTGTTTTTTGTCTCTGAGGTATTTTCCACTAGGGCCCCTTGAGTTATTTTTTTCTATGTTATATTTCATTTTAACCTACGAATTTAGGGAAAAGTTTTATGGGAGTTAAGGGCGACTTTTACAAGTTCTAGTAAAACTTCAGATTGAAGATAAAACACCAGACTTGATGTACATTGCATTGTTTACATGACAGATAAACAATGCAATGTAGGTTATATCTAGTGTTTTGTCTTCAATCTGAACTTGTAAAAGTCACCCTAAGACAAACTGTATTTTTGTTTTATGGATATTACTAGTACAATACTTATGCATTTTGTTAATTAATCATAGTCCATTTTTAGGAACTTTAAAATACCCCATTTAAGTGGCTACTTTCACTCCTATTCCGTTTGTTACGTTCATAGGGAATAAAAATTGTGTAATTTCCTTCGAAAATAGAAAAAAAAAATAATATGGGTCCAAAAATCTTAAGAAATTTGACCTTTTTCCGACTCGTCACACAAATCAGAAAACTTTGTACCTATTTATCTCTACAACCTCCCTTATTTTTATGTCTTAATTTGGAATTTATCCAAGGAAAGGCTTTTCCTTTAATATCGGAAACTCATTTCTTTGAGCTAATAAATATCCTGCTTGTGTATTTTAAAATAACTCCAATTTCCGTTCAGTTTCAATAATAAAAGTTCACCTTTTGCCGAGTTGAACTTTTGCCTTCGGCTGAAACAGTGCGAATAATCATTAACAACGAAGTTTGCTTAAGAAACTTTTAAATTTAATCCAACTTCGTTAAATGGTTATTAATCAATCTGCGTAGCAGCCCTCTCCGATATAATAAATTCGAATATTATACTTT
The DNA here is from genome assembly GCA_951812265.1 of Taphrorychus bicolor. NCBI lineage: Eukaryota > Metazoa > Arthropoda > Insecta > Coleoptera > Curculionidae > Taphrorychus > Taphrorychus bicolor. Next base: position 12,870,315 of record OX638302.1, read on the forward strand.
TACGTCAGCTCCAGATTTTCAAGTTCACCGGATGCTTTTCGGACAGCTTGAAGGATGTTGAAGAAGAAAACTTATTGCTAAATATTTACTTTAATTTTCTTCTGTATAATATCCCATTGCGGTTCTTTTGTTACTTGTTACCATTATGTAAACATAAGACCCAACGAGCTACTGTGTTACATCTGGAGAGACCCTACTGTTTTACAGTTTTGGGTCGCCTTTTTAGCATTAAAAATGGCGGAGATATCCTATTGGATTGATGTCATAAGTTGTGTATCACCAATTGATGTGCTCTGACAATGAAAATACATCATGGGTATCTTCAGGCCAAAAAAACGTGACCATTTTTAGAGAAATACCTGCATTAGTTGGCTCTGTCCATATCTCCTAGGTCATTGAGTATACCTTACTTTTCATGATTTCATCTCTCTAGGTAACATTGAAGCTGTTCTCGACCCTTAATCGACAAGGAAAGGATTTTCTCAGGTGATCCGTCAGAGCGTTAAGAAAAAAACTTTTCAGCTAACCGAGCTTTCTTCAATTGTTTATTGCCTTCTTCAGGGCTACAATAGAGAAGGAAATGGGGAGCAACTACATTACTAGATAACAGCTGTTTTTATAACTTACTGCTAGATTGTTTCTCATGAAAGTCACAGCTCTGCATTATCAGGAGGGGGGCTATTTAGTTTCGGTCCATATTAAGACGTAATTACAATTTGCTCTCGATGATACATTGTTTTTTTAAATTTACACATATTACGGGACTACAGATTAAAATTGCTACGTCACATATTTCTTAAAACCACACAGACACGATTATATGGTCAATCTTTAAAATTAGCTTCTTTATGGTTAGGCTACCTAACAATTTCACAGTTTTGGTGGGAAGCAAATGTATACGTGACAGTTGACAAAGGCATGTCAAACTTGTCCTTGAAACTCTGTGTGTCAACTATATTTCTGACAGATGGTATGAACAGTTCTAGTACTTCTCTGGTACAACAGCAACAAAACGTCAAGGCCGACAATGCAATGAGCAAGCGCACCGTGAACAGAACGCAACCCAAGAGCTCGGACAAATAAGCAAACAAAGAGAAGAAGAGAATTTTTTGTTGATGACCACGGATCTTCAGAAGAACCAAGACACATCTAGAGAGTTGTTGGAGTTGTTAGTAGGTCTGCTGAGATTGTGTTGTGTACTTGTTTTATGTGTGCATAAGATTCGAATAAATTTTATTTAGATCTTCTATATCTGTGCGTTTGTTGATTGAGTTTGTGTGTGTGGCTATTTCCAACATTTCTAGGAATAACCTCTTGTGGTACTGCGGGTCTTTGTCTAGGATACGTACCTCATCGAAGTTCATATGGTGTCCTGTATCAAGTACATGTTGGGAGAGTGCGCTACATGATTTGGATAGTCTGCAATCGCTTTTATGAGAAGCTACTCTGTTTTAAAGAAGATTCGTTGTTTGTCCAATGTATGTTCCTTCACAATTAGCACACGGGATTCTGTATACTACTTTGTCTTTTAGTTTTGTGTTGAGGTCTCTCACACTGAGAGGATTTCTTGGTGCTAGTCTTATGTCAGGTGTGTTGCGGAGAAATTTTCTGACTTTGCTATGTATCTCTTTGATGTAAGGAAAAGAGAAGTATTTAAGAGTAGGTTCCGATGTTGTGTGGGTGTTAGTTAAGTCATTGCTTAAGTCCATGTCTGTAAACTTGAAAGATCTATAGGATAAAAAATCATCCTCCTCACGTGTTCAATTGTCATTCATGTGGATGCTTGTCTGTTGCGTCTGTGAGGTGTTGAAAAGCAATTTTCTTATTAACTTTAGAGGGTATGAAATTTCGATCAAGATGTTCTTTAGGTGTTCCAGGTTTTGAGCTCTGAACGAGTGATGTGAGATTTTTTCAATTCTATTCTTCAATGCAAGTACCATGTTGATTTTTGTTCTTGGGTTATGGCTAGAGTGAACATTCAGATATCTATTGGAGTTAGTAGGTTTCTGATACCAGTTTAGGATAATTTGTTGCGACTGGAGTCTGGTCACCAATGTGACAAGAAAAGGAACTGAATTGTTAGTCTCTTCCTCAGCTGTAAATTGGACATGTTGGTTGTAACTATTAAAAATTGTGAGTGTATGATTGATCTGGTCTGTTGGTACAGCTGTTATGATGTCATCTACGTTTTTCTTCAAAAAAGTGACCTGGAAATTTAGTTTTTCCAAGCAATTATCGAGTAGCTCGTCCATTACATATTGGGCAATAATCGGAGACAGTGAGGCTCCCACAGGGGTCTCCATGATTTGTTTATAGAATTGTCCATTAAAAGAACAGTAAGATATGTCCCAAATCAATGCTAGTATTTCCCCGAGAGTGGTGAATTCATTGATTTCATTCCAGTGTTTGTGTATTGCATTGGTTATTAATTCATATAGAATATTGCTGCACAGGGAGATGACATCAAAACTAACCAGAAGGAAACCATCTGGGAGGCCTTGGTGAACTCAGCAAATTCAAAACTATCCTTGATGAAATAGGGAGTGTTTTTGTTGTATACATTTGTAAGAATTGAGGTAAGAAGAGCTGACAGATTGGTGTTGGGGGCATTGATTGAGGAAATTATGGGCCTTAAAGAGAGTGTGGGCTTATAGATTTTAGGCCGTCCATAAAACTTGGGTGAGCTATGATTGTATATTCGGAGGTGGCCAGCTTCTTCTTGGGAAATTAGGCGTCTTTCCTTGAGGCTCGAGACCAATCTGTTGCATCTGTTTCGATAGGTGTTGGTGGGATCACCAGGAAGAATAGTGTGACTCGATTCATCGTTCAGAATGTCTAATGCTTTTTGCAGGTACTTGTCTCTGGGCAACAACGCTGTTACATTACCCTTATCTGCCCTTGTTACTATGATGTCTTGATGATCTTTGAAAAAACGTCTTGTGCGAGTATAAAATAAGTTTAGGGGACTATTGCTGACAGGTGCGTTAAAAAATTAGTTAGGATGTTGGTGAATCTGGCCCTGATTAAATCTATGTTAATGGGTACATTTTTTACGACGCATTCAAAGCTGGTCAATTTTCTCTAAGTAACCGTAAGCTCTTAGCGGACTATATGGCCAATTTTCTATGAAAAGTGGTAAGTATGAGGAGCAATTTTTACTACGCTTTCTCACACACAACCCTTTCAGCAATTTGGTGATATATTCGTTTTGTCGGAACGGCTCGGTGCAAACACGAGCAGCAACGGCAATTTCGGCGTTGGAAAGTTAAATAATGACCACAATTTTACTTCCGGATGTACGAGATTTCTGCCATTCATCTTCCTCGTTTAAACTGGCTAAGCTTTTAATAAAATACATGCTTTAGTAAATAGGATAACAAGATAAACTTGTGCCCGCTCCAATTCGCATGGCCGCCGGACGTGTTTGTTCGCAGCCTTTCGTTTTGCTTTGGCCAAGGTTAATCGGTCGCTTTTGCTAAACGCTGCTGGGCCTTTAGATGCGTCAATTTCTTTCATTTGTTAAAATTTTACCCTTCAGTTCAATATGCTGAGACCGAGCAGCTCTCGCAATAGGTAAATTGTAATTATAAATAATTCATCTTTAAGTTCTGGAAAATATTTCTGTTTCCAAAACTGAAAACTCGAAATGTTCTAAATTTCTTTTTTACGTTTTTACTGATTTGACCATCAATGTTGTCATACAAATTATAATATAAGACAATTTTGCTACCCGTAGCATTAATCCAGATCTCTATTCTGCTCAGATACACGAAATCGACTCGGACACAAAACAACAATTTAAAAGGTTTAAAAACCTAATTTATGTGTTTTGTTTTGCTAGTTTATTGGCTTTAATGGCCGATATTTGTCATTTCGTTCCGCAGAAAATTAAATCCGTTGTGACTTTAGGCAGAACTAAAGAAGTATGCTAAAGTTTGGCAACCTCGACTCTCAAAATTTTATCTAGTCCAGTCAAGTCCGTACAAAATACAAATGTTTATTAACGTTTTTGAGATAAAACACAGGAATTCTGGAAAACGGTAACATTTATTTTTAGTGTATACTATAACAAAAAAAACATTCTGAGTTGTTCACTAATAAAAGTTACACTAATCTCAGTATCCCCATATAAACATACTATCCGAACTCAAGAAAACAATCCTTGAGAAAGAATTGGATAAGTTGTTCTTGTGGCTTGGACAAGGATAACTGACAACCAACTCGAATGTTCAAAGCCCAACTAGCGCCCTTTTTCGAAGATATCTCGCTTCGAAAAAGAAAAAGGGGTTTTAATTTTGTGGGGAACAAGATAGAAACTTAAAGACGTGTAGAAGGCACCGAAACTCGTCCAAGTATCAAAGTTTTAAAGAAGTAAAAGAAAACTTGAAAAATTTGCAAGAGAAAATTGCCTCGTGTCCTTGCAGAAAAATTCCCAATTTTGGTGATTTTTAAAAATAGTCACAATATGGGCTGTTCATTATAAAACTTCATCTAGCAGGCTATGAAATTTTGACACAAAAGGATGACATAATCAAAATAAATGGACTTTTGCTTCTGCATCCTTTTCTTTTGGCATTTCACAGCCAACTAGATGAAGTTTTGTAATGAACACCCCGTACCTTCAGATTCTTTTTCAATTCTCTTACAGATACTGTGGTTTATAGTAATTCACACTCCTCTTCACCAGAAATGATGATAGTTTTTTCACGTTTTTTTTTCTGTGGAATACCTTCCTCTAGAACTGTCTTTTTCCCTCCTCTTAGGTAGCACTTCAATAGCATATTCTCTTCTCCCTCTACAGTCTCTCTTTGTCACCCTTCTTCATTTTAATTCTGAATTACTCTTCTCTTCACACCCTGCTTCTTAGATACAGTGTGTCCCGTTATAAACGCCACCCACTTTAACTTTCTTGTTTTTCATTTAAAAAAAAAAGTTTTATTCAACACGTCACGCAAAAGTCAGCAGCAGCAGAGCACGCTCTTTCCGAAGGTCATGATATCCTTTTTAACAGAAAGAAGAAAATTACGTTTCTAAACGCAGACTGGAAGCGAGTTCTACGACCTACGACATACTTCAAGTGCGCCGACAGTCGGCGTCACCACTACCCCCACCCCAGTCCCTCCACTGGGGAATAAATACCACGGAGCTCACCACAGTCGAATCAGTCAACGTCGGGAAGTACGGGAGATCACTTCGCCCATTGCCTCATCGCTTTTGATAATATCTGCCGCAGCTGTAGGCGAAACATCAGGAAGAAAATCCATTGGACCACGGCCTCAAAGACCGGAAAACACTTTAGATTGTATTTTATTCAACATTTTAGCGAAAGATTTGAACACAGCCTATTTCGAGTAAACTGTGTGTTTACTCGAAAATTTCAAGTGTTGGATACAGCACATCGAAACAATTTCAAATATATTTGGTTTGAAAGGTTTGTCTTTAACGCGTTCGCAAAAAAAGGAAATATTACCTTGAACAAGGGTTGGAAATGACCATCATTCCTTTCGACACATAATCTATACCCCTTAATTAATTTTTTTATTGAATTGGTAATCGATTCTGAATAATGAGTGTTAATTCTAATTATTTTGTACATTATTGCGTCATTTATTATGTTTTATTTTATTACACCTCTTTCTATTGTAAACAATACTATACTCGATGTACAACAAGCATTTAATGATAGTTGTTATTCTCGAGGGTAACGTTTGAGCTCACGAGCGCAGCGAGTGGCACAAATTTCTTGAGAGAATAATGCTCATTAAATTTTAGTTGAATGCTATACTTTATCCACGACCAAGATTCCAAGTTTTCTCAAATATGATAGGTTATAGGTGTCACAAACATAATTTACAATTTTTAAATCACGACTGGTTTCGCTAATCGAGGGCGCGACGTTTGATGCGTCAGATAGGTGACGGTCAATGATGCCCGTGTCACGGATGCCTGTGCATGTTCGCTTCAATGCGACGAGGGTGGACGGTAAATTACTTCATTTTTTGGCCTATTTTAAGTACTTTTTAGTGAAAAAGAGACACTGTAACCTACATTTGTCTCAAAACATCAAAATAGAAGGATAATTATTTGAATGAATCAGTGGTAACTACCGAATTCATATTTAGGGCGGTTTACTTTTTGAGTTGCCTACGACATGCTTCGTTTCCATGACAACTCATTATTCACTTATAAATAATAAACATTATTCACAACTGAATAATGATTACCAGTGACAAATATTACTATTAATCTTGAGAATGTACGCCAGTTTAGAACGGGACACTCTGTATTTTGTGTTCAGAAACAGTTGTTTTTTGAACACCCTCGGGTTTTTAAATGTGGTATTCCGATTCTTCATATTTTTCTTCAGCATTAACTGTAGTCAGTGACTCTTTTCCCCCCTTCTTTGTAACAACTTGTGGTCGTTCTTCTTTGACGCCTTTTCTTCATATTTAACTTCGTCTTACTTTGGCAAGAAACAATATTTTGTTGAATGATCTCAATTAAAAAAAGTCTCCCTTCTCATAAGCATATTCTAAGGCCTTGGGAACTTCTTGAACTCTAACCGTTGTTTGCGGATTTTCACTTTTTTTTCCTAAAGTAATAATTTCAGTTTCTTCCTCTTTATCTCCTTTCTATTTCTCTATTTCTAGTCTTTTAATAACTTTTTAGGATAGAATTCGTTTAGGGTAGTTCAGGTTGGACCTTGGCTACCCTTTTTCAAGGTTAGCCTTTTTCTTTTACAATTATTATTGTCTATTCTATTTTCTACGGCGTTTCTTCCACAAAAAAGTCCGAGAATTTAGATTTTTTTCATTCTTTACGTAACCAACAAAATACTAAAACAGGATATAATGTTGTTTGCTTTCCTCTTCTACCGTAACTGCTTCAGTTTTCTCTTTCTTGCCGCCTGTTTTCTTTTTTCAAGTTTTTATTTTTCAATGTGCGTAATTTTTTTCTTTGGTATATTTCTTTCAATTGTATGCTTTTTTCCATTTTTTTTCGTCTATTTAAATTGAAATTTGTATTAATCTTTTATTGTTTTGATATACTTTTGGCCCAAAAGATTGCTTTTTAACAGTTAGTACTTTCTGATTTTTGTTACTCGTCCAAAATAGAACTTTTACAACATGAGTTAAAAGTCAAATTTTATTGAAAAACTTTTGGTCATAAATAGGAACTCTTTTTGTACATTTTTGAAAGTTTTACACAATTTTGGCATAAAAATATTTTTTTTTATTTTGTGCTTTTAACTCTTTAATTAGACATACTGTTTTTCATAATTTTTGCCTATTAATGTCTTTTATTTCTCATAATTTTCTATCCTTATTTTTTTCAAATATATTTTTTCAGTGATCTAAATTGGACTTTTATTTTCTTTTCATTCTTTCAAGGTATTTTTGATTCAAAACTGAACTTTTCCGACGAGTCAAAGATCGATTTATGTTGAGAAAACTGTGGTTTCAAAAGAAACTTTTTTTCTAAAAAAAATACAAGTTTTTAGACGATTTTGACACAAATTTTTATTATTTCAAGGTATTTTTGACCCCTGATTGAGCTGTTCCAACGACTCAACAACTGTAAATTAAATTGATATGCACTGAGAGAATATTGATGCAGAACTATGTACCTTAAATTAATGGCACCTAATTTTTAAAGTTTTAATACACTTTTGGCCCGAAATAGCATTTTTGTCGGAAAGAAAGAAACCCCTTTTAGAAAAGGTTTTAGATGTCTTTGGCTCAAAATTAGAAAAATTTTAAATTTGTGCTTCTACCTTCATATTTTGGTCTCTACTCGATGCTCTTGTAGTTTTCATTTCATTTTTTCTTATTGTTCTTTTATTTTTCATACTTTTCTAGCCATATCCCTTAACGAGTTTATTGAATTTTATGTGATTTAATTTCGTTTGTAGATCTAATTTAGACATTTCGTTATGCCTGGATTGAGTTTATGTGCGGCGAATATTTTTGAAAAATCCGGTATAATTTTGTTACGGTAGACAGTACCGTAATAGTTTACGTACTAGATTTTAATCCGGTAAATAGCTTTTTACAGGACTGGATACCGTAAAGAAATTTTACTTCATACTGTATCATTTAGGACAGTTTTCCGTACTTGATTTTAGTCCGGTACCGTAATGAAATTAAAATTTATTGCGGTACAGGATGCCGTTATGAAACTCCACCGTATTTCTCAAAAATATATTCGCCGCGCATAAAATTAATCTTTTCCTGTTTTTAAACATTATGAAGTAAAATGTTGTGAGTCATACGTCCGGTAATATTTTGCAGTACTCGTTTCGAAATTCCAGACTCGGCTATCGCCTCGTCCAGAAACATCTTACTCCTACTGTAAAACTTATTTACCGGACTTATAACGTAAATAACTATTACAGGACTGGATATCGTAAATAAATCTTACAGTATTGAGTACTGGTACATCCTGTGCCGGTATTGAATAAATCCATTACCGGTACCATTACCGGTACAGGATACCGTAATGAAACTATACCGGATTTCTCAAAAATAGTATGAAGTTTTTAATAAGTATGAGGTAAAATGTTGTACATCATACGTCCTGTATGATGTACTCGGCTATCGCCTCGTCCAGAAACATTTTACTCCTACTGTTATAGTTATTTACGTATCCTGTACCGGTACCGGTATAGGATACCGTAATGAAACTATACCGGATTTCTCAAAAATATATTTGCCGCGCATAAAATTCATTTTTTCCTCTTTCCAGAAAAGAAGAAATTCCATCATCTTGCTTCCATCCTACATCTTACTCCTACTGTAAAACTATATTTACCGGATTTATAACGTAAATAATTATTACTATATCCAGTCCTGTAAAAAGCTATTTAGCGGACTAAAATCAAGTTTGTAAAAGTGTCCTAAATGATAAAGTACGAAGTAAAATTTTATTACGGTGCACAATGCTACAATAAAAAAAAACAGGTCACTGAACTAAAATAAGGTACGTAAAGGTGTCCTAAATGATACAGAATGAAGAAAAAAAGAAACTTTGCTGCACGCGATTGGAAAATCCTATATTGTACAACAAGGTCGAATTTGATGGCCATACCGCACGTGCGATATTGTCAATCCACCTTACTTAGATGGTCTAGTATAAAAAAAAAAGTAATTGACGACTCACGTTTTTCAAGATCACATTTTTAAGAAAATAACAATGTGGACTAGTTCTCGATAACCTATGATGAAACTTATTAAAAAAAGACTCCCAACGTTTCGATCATTGATTCGGTCTAACAATCGCTAATACGCCTTCCATTAGTCCATGTCAAATATCTTTTCGTAATCAGTCTCCCTTTTACTTAGCAACAGCTGTGTTAGAGCCACTTAAAAAAAATAACAATAAAGTTTCACAAATTACGTTCGCCTCAAGTTTAGTGGGTGCATTTTAAGGTGACTTTAGTAAGTTTCGTTGGAAAGTAGGACGGTCTTCATAAAGCATTTACCTAAGAGCGCAAAGCGTTAAAAAGCCGGTTAGGCGTGCAAACCTTGGTTAAACTTGAGCGTTAATGTTTGATGTTAAACACAAAGCGCACATTCTATCGCAAATTGGATTTAAATGCAACACCTAACAAATTTAGCAGCGGCAACTTTCCGACGAGCGCTCTCTTCTTCCAAGGTATAGGGCTTTTAAAATAATTAAATAGAGAAGAGGTAAGTTTTGGGATCGCAAAATTTGAGGTTTTTACGCAATAAATCCTGGAGGGTCTATTCAAATATTCCCTCGGGGCGGCATCCAAAACAGCTTAGCGAGCATTTAAATATGAATTTAGTAGGTTTCCTCGATCACGTCGCACGAGATATATAAATTTTAGATAAACCTTACGTGTGACAAGATTACCGGAAAGATATTTCGTGTTGGTGTGGAATCCGGCACACACAAAGAAGGGCTCGAACCTTTCGTACCCCTTTCTCATCCGACGAGCGTAATTTACGATTATTTTGACTGATCATATTTAGCTAGCTGAAAAGAGTCGTAAATCTCGAGTAAAAAGTTTTAAAGGAGGCATAAGTCAACTTACTGAGATAAATTTAAATTTTATGTATAACTAGAAAATTCGATCTGAGCGCCTATTTCAGCCCGACTATAAATCAAATTTTCATGAGCAAAATTGCTTTCAAAAATATATTTTCTTTCCATTTGATTCAGGTGTTCTGTAAACTTGTGTGATTTATTAGAAATAGATTTTCACGAAACGATAATCCCGACGAGGGAAAATTATGGTATGGTACGATTAAATTGAGACTTTAACTTTTAAAAGACGGCTTAATGGTCCGTATAATAAAGAGACGATAAGCCGCTTTTGAAAAGGAAAGAAAATTTCTTGAATTTCTATTATAATCTCCGGGCGTGGTTTCAGACAGAGAAGAAATAAAGAAGTATAAGTAGGTCATGGGGATTATTGCTTTCAAGTGCAAGCTTTGTGTTCCCATAGAAAAAAGAAGGTGCTAAAGTAATTTTTATAATACGTCTCATTTACGCAGATCCTTAAGACGTTTCTCTCTCTCTCTTTTGAAATACTTTTATAATAAACGAAATGGGCGTGAAATGATCTAGTGCCCGTCATTAGTCAGGTGGCGGACCGTCTTTTTCTGCAAACAGATTTAAACATTGTACCGGGCAGCTTTTTCTCAGGCTGCAACAAATGACCTGAAAAGAAAATACAAAAGAACGTTTAAGCTAAACAACCCCCATATATTTTAGTTACGACCCCGGGTAAACATTATGTTCGTTCTTTTGCGAAATATAAAAAAAATGTTGGGATCTAATGGGCCATCGATTCCGAACTAGGGGATGAAGTTGATGCGGATAAGACCATTCTGAAGGTGCGCCATTATACCTTGCACCGGGGATCGTACGGCCCATTACCACTATTACACCAGACTCTCGAAGTAAATTACAACTTTTTCCCACGACCCCCGTCAGCGGAACAAAATTTAACGGCTGAAGAAATAAATTAGTTTCGAAACAATCAACTTTAGAATTTGAAGATCGATAGCGAGGCGCGTTTTCCGAACTTGCTAATATACTTTACACCGACCTTAAATTAAAGTTTCAGAGTAAGAATGATGAGTTTCGAGGTTTTTGAGCTCCGACTTCCCCACGAACTCTTTCCCTTAAGTCAAATGTCGATTAGTTACCTGAAGAAGATCGGCGAAGATCGTTAAGGACTAGGCCCATGTTTTTCTGTTGAAAGGTTGGTTTTCCTATATGCTGCTTTATCTAGTTGGGTAATAAATTATAACATTTATTAATATTGACTTTTATGTAGCGGAAGTGTTTGAGCTTGTAAGAGAAATAGAAAAAGTCATTCCTTAAAAGGGAATCATAAAGTGACCTTAAATTATATTTTTGTTGTATTAGCACTTTTTTAAGTGCGTGATTTTTTCGCTGTATTACATGAAATCCACTTAAAAGCTGTTTTTGATAGAAATGCGACGATTTATCCATCTGCAGACCACTGTTAGACTATGGACACGTGCTAAGAGCAAATGCGTCAGAGAAAACTAAACAGTACACACAAACAACAGAACAAATCGCACTAAGAATGATAAACAAGATAAGACTCCCCGAAAACCCGCTGCATAATCCTTCCAACAAACTACTCTACGAAGGCGCACACATGACAAAAATAAGAGAAAGATTGATACAACTTCTAACTAAATGGAAAAACAACCCACACAACATGACTGTACTGAACTCACTTTGCTTAAGACAAAATAGACAGTCCTGCTTCATTTTTCCTACAGCTCAGAAATGCGCCGCTTTTCTTCTTTCCCCTAAGTTTGTAATATTTGTATATGCAATACATTTATATAATATTATAACATGGGCAGAAAGACCAAATGGTCTATAGCCTAATTCCCTGCAAATAAAAATTTTTTATATACGGGTTGTTCATTATAAAATTTCATCTAGAAAATCTTTCATCTATGAAATTTTGACAGAAAAGGATGACATAATCAAAATAAATGTACTTTTGTTTCTCCATCCTTTTCTTTTGACATTTCACAGCCAACTAGATGAAGTTTTATAATGAACACTCCGTATTTATGCAGGGTGATTTACGTTACTCGACACGGAAGATTATGGCTAAACTTTAATATTTTAAAAAGGTTTTGTATATGGAATGGATGGGGGCCTATTGGAAGTACATTTTAAAATTATTGCCATTGTATACAGGTGGTCCCAAAAGTATAAAATTAATTAAAGTTGAATTTTTTTAAATGACACACCTATTATATTAATGTATTTTCGGTACCTACGGACAAAAGTAAAGGTAGTTTTATTAAGGTTTATGGCATCTAAACCGTACCGTCCTTCAGATATTCGTGATTTTGTGAAAATGCAGCATCAAATTAAATGTTTAAAATATCAGCACTTGGTTTCTTTTCAACCACCAAAATTGGCTGGTGGGCTAATAGTACATTGGATTTTTTGCGGTGTGTATTAAATATTAACTACTGTGCACCGAATGTCAATAAATGAACACCAAATTATTGCAAACTTCAAACAGTAATAACTCGTTTAATTTAAATTAGACACCCTGTATTTTATAGTATCATTAGATGCAGAATTTAGTATCCTATCAAAACTATTAAACGTTCCTATAGCTTGGTCTTTGCGTTTTCTTGGAAAATTGATTTTTTTGTGAATTTGAGCTGACATAAACGAATTAAGTAATCTACTTTACCTGTTACAATACCTGATTTTGAGAAAGCAAAATTTATTATCATTAGTACTGGGTGTTCACTAGAAAACTTCATTTAGGAGGCTATAAAATTTTGACAGAAAAGGATGGCATAATGAAAGTAAATGGACTTTTGTTTCTCCATTCTTTTCCTTTGACCCCGTATTTGTCAGATATTAATTTATAAGTTACAAAATTATCTGAATGTTAAAGTGTCTTTATTTAGCATAAAGTATCAAATATAACAATAAAACATTATATTACAAAAGTTCTTATAAAATTTAGCATCTCTGTTACAACAAAATTAAGTGCAATTTGAAATACAATAAATGACAAGTCAACATAAGAGTAAAACGAACAAAAACAAACAGTTATAAAATTTGTTCAAAATGACGACCGTCTGATTCTAAACACAAACGTATTCTGTTTTTAAATCCTTTACTCACATTGCGTAACATATAGGGAGTTATGCTTCTGAAGGCCTCTCTGATTCGTTCCTTCATATTTTCTTTTGTGGTTGGTGGCGTATTATACACGATTCCTTTCACACATCCCCATAAAAATAAATCGGGAGGCGTTATGTCAGGTTACCTTGGTGGCCAATGTTGTGCTCCATTCCTTCCAATCCATCGATTTTGGAAACGAACATTTAAGAACTCCCGGACTTTACGATGATAATGAGCAGGTGCCTCATTCATTTGCAGCCACATGTCAAGAAAGAGGTGCACAGTTTGAACATTTACGTTAATAGCAAATTATTATAGGCCAGTTTAGTAAATATTTGTTGTTACTTTGAAATATTAGAACTAGTTACTTTGTTTCGATACTTTCAGTTGTGTACAATAATAGAAAAATGAACTGTTACCTACCTTGCAGTCACTGTGAAAGCTAACTTTATATTTGAGTTGTTGTCGTGGAAGCACACAAAATAAATAATATTACTTTGACAGCTGATCCCAAATTTATTATTTTTGAAAATAACTATAGAGATACTTATATCATTGAAAACGGTTTAAAATGGACAATTTTTTAAAGTCATAGCGGACTATTGTTTCTATTTAAAATAAAAAAGTTATGTCTATTTTTGACAAAACGGTACTCTATAGCAAAAAACCTTCCCCCTGAATTCTGAGATCTTGCCCTGAGAAAAAATGCCCTAAGAATGTTTTTGTTTCACTTCAATATTGTCATAAACAAAAAAGTTATGAGAAATTTTCAAAATAGACGAAATTTGAAAAACGTCCTATAGCGCCGTGGACTGTAATGATATCGAAATACGGTTTTAACCATTAATTTTTTCTCAAAAATCTAACTCTAGACATGTATGTGAGTTTTTCCCTATCTAGCCTAGAAATTGGTTTTTCCTGTCAAAACACTCCAAATCCGAACACCCTGTATATATAATAGGTTTTACTACCAAGAAAATAAAATAATAGTTTAGAATACAACATAAGAGTTACGGGGGGCTCAAAAACTGAACTGAAATGAAATTCTTATAATCAACAAAGCTTCTTAATATCATTTCATTTCATTAAATAATTATAACCAAACCACCAATCATATTTTTGTTCTCCAACCTCCAAGAAACCAAATATGAATGACAATATGAACAGATCGTTATAGTGCTCCTAACGCCATGCAACGTTCCAGACTTAAAAAAAAACAGAGAAAATAAAGAAATAATCAATCTGCACTAACGTTAACTAACCTAATAAAAAAAAAATTAAAACTAAACTAACCAAGCTAAAGAAAAATCTTAACTAAACAACCTAACTAAAGGAAAGACAGAACTGAACTAACCTGAAATGATCTAACTAAAGGCAAAGTAAAACTGAACTAACTGCGACAATTTACATCCACCCAAGGGCCGCCCTGAAGGACAAGTAAACCAGGACTAAACAAAACAAAGGCAAAGTAAAACTAAACTAACCTAACCAAAAGAACCCACACTTATATGCAGCAATCAACAATCAAGTTTCACAGTGGCCTTAAAGGGCGCTGCGGCAAGGTGTAGGTGATCCGTCTCTAATTTGTAACTTGTAGCTGGTTTTTAAAACTGGACTGACCCTCAACTAACCAAGCTAAAGAAAAATCTTAACTAAACAACCTAACTAAAGGAAAGACAGAACTGGACTAACCTGAAATGATCTAACTAAAGGCAAAGTAAAACTGAACTAACTGCGACAATTTACATCCACCCAAGGGCCGCCCTGAAGGACAAGTAAACCAGGACTAAACAAACCAAAGGCAAAGTAAAACTAAACTAACCTAACCAAAAGAACCCACACTTATATGCAGCAATCAACAATCAAGTTTCACAGTGGCCTTAAAGGGCGCTGCGGCAAGGTGTAGGTGATCCGTCTCTAACTTGTAACCTGTAGCTGGTTTTTAAAACTGGACTGACCAAACCAAAGGAAAAACATGAGTGAACTAACCTAACCAAAGGAAAAATCTGAACTAACCAAAGTCAAAGCAAAACTGAACTAACCTAATCAACAGAGCCCTCACTTATGTACAGTACAATCAACAGCTAACCTGAACTAACCAAAGGAAAAATCTGAACTGAACTAACCGGAACTAACCAAAGACAAAGCAAAACTGAACTAACCTAATCAACAGAGCCCTCACTTATGTACAGTACAATCAACAGGCTTCGTAGGTGCCCTGGGGAGCTGCCTTGTCAGGACCCAGAAGGGCGAAAGGACAGGCAGAGCTGAACTAACCTCACCCAAGAAAAAACATAACCAAACTAACCTAACCAAAGCAAAAACAGAACTAAACTAACCTGAACTCACCAAAGGCAAAATAAAACTGAACTAACCTAACCAACTGAGGTAACACTTATGTCCAGCAATCAACAAGCTAGTAGCGGCCCTAAAGAGCCGCTGGGGCAAGTCGTCTTAAGAGACTGGTCTGACCAAACCAAAGGAAAAACAGAAGTAAACTAACCTGAACCAACTTAACCAAAAGCAAAGTAAAATTGAACTAGAATTTTACGTTGCCTTTGAGCCGCCTAAACTTTAGGACCATTGCGGAATCTGATACAAACTTAACTAACTGCTTCCGAAAAGGCCTAGTTTCTGGATATTGACAGGAAAACTGGCAACGTAGCTGCCTAATACGTAACAGCGACAGCTAACACGAACTTAATTATAAATGCGCCCTGGGGCATTCAAATGTAAATAAACCGTTCAATTTTATTTTTGGTGTTTTTTTATTACTTTTTTGGTACAAATATGAATATTCCTCATTTTTTTTTTGCTTAAAACTAGTTAATTTGACGCTCTCTTTATTGTAAACTTCAAAAAACTTCGAAATTCCGTAATGCTTAATACCGACCAGCACCCGATAATAATATAAGAAACCAGAGAGAGAGAAAATGTTAGAAAATTACAACAAGAGTACACTGTGGCTACCTTCGCGTACAATGATAAATACAAACAATTGTTATGAATCATAATTATTATTTTTTATTAAAAATTAATTTTATTTAAAATGCATATTGAATATAAAATGAAATTAAAAAGTATTAATCAAATAGCTTAGATTAATGTAAATCATCCTGGCAACTGTGAAACCAAAAATTATAACCTCTAAAGTCATAAATATAACTTAAAATACGGGGTGTTTATTATAAAGCTTCATCTAGTTGGCTGTAAAATGTAAAAAAAAAGGATGGAGAAACAAAAGTGTATTTATTTTGATTATGTTATCCTTTTCTGTCAAAATTTCACAGCCTGCTAGATGAAGTTTTATAATAAACATCCCGTATATGACAAAGCCTATCCTAATATACAGGGGGCTAAATGTCAAATTTACATGACCTATTGCGCATGTAAATTATAGTGTATGAACTATAGGCAAACGAAATCCACAAAAATCTGCAAGAAAATACGTAGCAATTTTATAATCTTATTATCTAACAAGAACATGCCCTTGAGGAGATGAAATGTGATATTCATGTAAAAATGGTCATTTGGAACTTGAATATGACATGAGGAAAATGTGTTTCGCGACCTCCTTTTCATATTATCAGAATGTTCCAATTATGTTCTGTGTTATGTGATTATAACATGACCAACATATTCTTTAGTTTTGTGATAAACATAAACTTTTTCTTTGAAACATTTCCAACATGTGAATCTATCATTTGGAACTTTAATATCATCTGAGTTTAAACTCGATTTTTTTAACCCTGCTTATGCCTTTTACAATTTACGTTTACAACTATAGAATAGATTATTTTTTAATTTGAATAAATAATAATATTTTACTAAGTTCCTTTAAAGAAAGTTCTTATCGTATCATTTACTAAAATTTCTTTTCAGTGACTTTCTTGTCAGGTGATATTCTCATATCGGAAAGTACGTAATATGTGAGATGTTCCACATTCTCACATATTCTTCTTTCTTGTGAAATGTTCTTAGAGAGAACATTACATTCATGTTACCTTCATATTAACTAAAGATTGTTCTTTTTGGATAGCTTGAGGGAACATGAGAGGAACGTGAATATTCCTTTAATATTATATGGGTAGTAGGTACGTCTTATCTTCATCCTTTTTACCATCTTCATACCTTTTTCAAAAAGTATATCTTATATGACCAGAGAATAGACGTCGGTTTGAATACCTGCGTATATTTGACGGTTTTTACGCAGATTTTGAGTGCATATATACAAAATTTCACGTATGAGTGATCTGGATAGAGATGGAATTTCGATGGCACAAAGTGGAGATCCATTTACTCCAGTTAATCCCACAAGGCGAAAATGTAGAAGTAATTGTATCAATTCAATAAGCCTTTCAAATCTACAGGTGAACCTAGGACATGATCGCACAGTGAACGTCTTGCAATCGATAAACAAAGGTAAACAAACACAAGATGCGACTATACCAGGGCATAGCAAAACGTTAGTAAAAGATAATAAGTTAACAGCTAAAAATTTTACATATAAAGATGTTTTTCAGCCGAAAAGCTCTACTAAAGCACAACTAAAATAGAGAAAAGTAGGCTTAGATCTCATGACAGTCCTATAACACCAAATTCAAATAAACGATCATGCTATGAACATGATGATTGCTTAGGAAACGTCCCAGGTGGAGTTAGATAATGATTTTACCGATAAGGGTTTTGACAACCAACAAAGTTCGGAACAAATAATTCAAAAGTTCTTTTTACTAATGAATGACATCTCTGAGATATAGGAAAAAGACCAAACACCAGCAGGAAATTTCACGATTCAGAAAGAAGATAAAACAAAACCCAGGAAAGCACATTTACAAATTCAGCAACAATTTACGACATTAATTTTTAAATTAGGGCAAATGGAAAATGAAAATTTGAAAACCAAATTGAGTGGCCGACTAACTCTTATGGATAAACAATCAGTAAAAGAGAGCGAATATACAAGAACTACAAATCAACCTACAAGAAGCTTTGCAGATACTCTAAGGCAAGGGGGGAAGGATAACTTTTCAACTAAAAGTAACCCAATTCAAGTAGACAAAAAGACTTGAAGTACGCCGCAAACGCGACAAAAACATGAAACCATTATATGATACAACAATATACAGTGAGATTTTTTTAACTTTGAACATATAACGCTATTTCCCCTATGTTCAATTTAAGAAAAACCATCTCAATGCATTGCTGTCAGATCCTAATTTCTAGGTTCAGATATCTGTACAGGTAACTTTAACAGCTCGAAAACTTCAAGCTTTATTTTTTATAACGCTGCTTTTAGTAAACTTTTCGCTGAATATTTTCCATAGACTTTAGATAATGTATTCTAAACAGGAAAAAATAGAATTGTTTAATCTTTACAAAAATGAAAATAGCCTTAGGAGAGTGCGTGATTTATTTGCAACGAGTCATCCAGACAGGAAATTTTATGTTTTATGGAAGAAAATCCTGGATCCACCTTAAAGCAAGTGGCTGATTATTTCCAAATTTCAACATTTTCTGTGCGAAGGACCCTAAAAGAATTCAAGTTCAAATCCTACAAATACTCTAATCATCAAGTGCTCTATGACGACGACAAAGAGAGATGAACAGATTTCTGTGAAAGATTCCTAAATTTACTCCATAGGAATGGCAACATTTTGCGAAAAATTGTATTTACAGATGAAGCATCCTTTTCATTAAATGGTTTTGTAAATTCCCAAAATTATAGGTAAAGAACTTTTTTAGCAATCGCCTGAATTCTGTTTTTTAATATCCTAATTACCTTCTGCTTTTAGATACTGGTCTCAAACAAATCAGCGTTTACAAAATTTAACTCACCCCCAATATAATGCAAGTGTCAACGTGTGGATAGGCATAATTGGAGATACACTTATAGGACCATTCTTTATTGAAGGGAATTTAAATTTGGCTAAATTCTTAAACCTGTTCCGTGACCAAACTATGCCAGAAATTGAAAATTTGAATATTGAAAATCCGTGGTTTCAAATGGATGGCGCTCCTGCTCATTCCACGAACGAAGTTAGAAATTTCCTCAATCAAGAATTTCCTGACAGGTGGATAGGAAGGTTTGGGCCTATTTCAAAGCCACCAAGGTCCCCTGACCTCTCCCCAAGGAACTTCTTTTTATGGGGCTACCTAAAGTGGAAAATTTATAACAATGTTGAAATTGAGAATGGGGACGTTTTAAAACAACGTATCCGAACAGCCTGCAACGAATTTAATTAAAATTTCTTAAAAAACACAGTTCGTGCCTTTCAAGATCGACTTGCATATTGTTTAGAACGCGAAGGGGGACATTTTTAGGATTTGTTATAAACTTTTAATTTTCTAGTGTTTTTGATAAATGTTTTCTTGTTATAAAAATGTTATTTAATTGGTAGAAATCATTGGCGGATTAGGACAAAGCAGCAAATTACTCAACTATCTCTGTGCCTGTGCGTCTCTGCTTTGGCAGAGAGACAGTTTTGTAATTTGCTGCCTTGTCCCAATCCGACAACCATATCAACCAATTACTTTTCTCGGACTGTATACCTTTTTATCAATGTTATTTAATGTTTAAAAGCGATGTCTAAATTGAAATAATTAACGAAATATATTTGGAGGCTTTTTTGACGTTTTACCTTTACATAAACATCAACGTCTGACACCAATGCTTTGAGATGATTTTTTTAAAATTGAACATAGGAAAAATTGCTTGTATGTTCAGAGATAAAAAAAACCTCACTGTAGATGATTCAAGGGAAACCCTAAACAAATTACGTAAAGATATTGGTGATTTAGATATAGGAAATGGATTTAAAAACATGCTCATACAAGAACTGGGGCAATTGTATTGCGGCAGTGGCACTAAATATTGCAAAATGGTTCCTCAAAACAGGAGAAATATTAATCAATCTCGTAACTGACATGTAGCAAAATATTGCAACCAGGAAGAATGTTGTTAAAAGTGTGGTGGAAAACATGGTGGTAGTGAATGTAACGAAGAATTGAACTGTTCCAACTGTACCAGAATGAAACTTCGAGACCGAAACCACTCAGCAAGAGATCAAAACAAATGTCCAATCTTCCAAACGGAAATTTACATCCTATCGCAATAATGTAAATTATAAGGATTTTTTTATAGTTTTCGGCAAAATGAAACCTGCTGAACAAACTGGAAAATCTTGTTTCGTCACCAATCCCACAGAAAAGATCATACTTAGTGCGATACATCAAAACGTAAGATCAATCGGAAACTCCACTGATCTACTAGAACTCATTCTTGAAGAACACAAAATGTGTCGGATACTATGCATTACCGAATATTGGAAGACCTCAACAACACTGAAAAGTCATCAAATCGATGGTTTTCATTTGGCAGCTAACTACTGCAGGCAAGAAGAAAATGCTCATGGCGGCTCAGCTACTTTTCTTGAAGAATCTGTCTCCTACACCATAAGTAAAGATGTTAATCGTGTGAGCGTGGAAAGACAATGGGAGTGTTGTGCATGTGAAGCCTAATTTGGTGACTAAAAAATTATAGTGGTGTGTGTCTACAGACCTCCAGATGGAGAGCATGCCGTGTTCACTGAGAAATTAGAAGCTATTTTAGGTATGTGCTTTAAAGAAAATAAAACATGTTTGTCCACGACCACTTCATAATATACTGATATTCAACAAATGTTGACAAAAGTTAAATAGGGTTCATATAGCGTCGGAGGGATATATGAGTTGAAACAGCGGGAATAATGATATTATTCCCGCTCGCCATTTAAGTTATATATGTTGCCTTGGCAGGCAACAACGCAATATCAAACGCCGCAGCATAAAAAATGCACTGGTGGCACCGGTTTTGCAGTCAAACGCGAGTGTCACTTTGACATTTCAATAATTTTATTTACACTACCTATAGATTTTATAATGTGTAATTATTATTAGAAAATGGCCGTGGACAAAGTGTAGTATTATACTCGCTTTTTATGGCCATTATTCCCACGGGAAACTTGCGCCCCTCGCCTACGGCTCGTGACGCAAACGTCCCCCTAAGGGAATAATGGCTATCATAAAAAGCTCGTTTAATAATATACTATTAATTGCGGGTGACTTCAATATTGACTTCCTCTAAAGCGATAATAAAACATTTGACGTTAGGTCTGTAATGACTTCTTATCATTTTAGATTGGCAGTAAACCAAGCAACTAGAGTCACAAGTAATTCAAATAAGTGTATTGATAAAATAATGACTAATATACAAAGCGATTTTACAATTGATGTCTTAGAATATCATATATCGGATCACACGGCGCAGAAATTATCTTTGGTGCTTCCAAGAAAATTGAATGAATGTCATGTGGATAAGAGATTATTCAATGGTGAGAGTGTGAGTAGTTTTAAGGACTTGCTATCAGGACAAAGCTCTGAAAGAGTGTACAGTTTGGACAAGCATTTAGTAGACAAACAGTGGGATGTATTTTCGTCGGTAGTATCAAATATGTTTAATGCCTGTTTTCCATATAGGAAGATACCAATTAGGAGCTATAACAAAGCTACATATCTGCTAGGTGATCAAGAGGTATCTAGTTGTAAAAAGATACTGGATGCTTTGCACGTCTTGAAGGACCATGATGCCATATGTAGGGTGAGATATATTGAACAGAAAAGATGCTACGATAGTCTACTCAGTTCAAAAAAGTCAACATATTATGCTAATAAAATTAAAAGGTCAGACAACAAATCAAAAACATGCTGGAATATTGTTAATGGGATATTGGGCAAACGCTGCAGGCAAGAATTAACAGCGGATAGCGATACAAATATGAACTTATCAGATGAATTCAATAAATTTATATTAGACGCCCCGATTAACTTGCTGAAGGGTTTGACCTGGTAGATGACAATGAAATCTTAAATATTGTTAAACCTCTTAAAAATAAATATAGCAGTGGGTATGACGAGATATCCACCACTTTATTAAAAGCCATAATTGCACCGGTTCTAAAACCAATTGTATACATATTGAATGACTCACTGAAGTTTGGAGTGTTCCCAGCGCAACTGAAGTTGGCAGTAATCGTACCAATATACAAGAAGGAAAACATAGAGGATTTAAAAAACTATAGACCCATAAGCCTGCTATCAAGTTTTTCAAAAATGTTTGAGAAAGTAATGTGTAATAGAGTCACTGATTTCTGTTAAAAAATAACCGGTTGAACGAATTCCAACATGGTTACATCAGAGGTAGATCAACGCAAACAGCTATTTTTCGCTTTGTAGAGTCAGTGCTAAGCTGTATTGAGAAGAAAGCTATACCAATGGGAATATTCTTGGATTTGTCTAGGGCCTACGACACACTGGATCATGATATTTTAATGACTAAATTATTAAACTATGGTAGAAGAGGCAATACAGACGATTGGTTAAGATCGTATTTAACTGGTAGGCAACAACAAGTAGTTATTGGTCAAAATAATAAGAATCGTTCTCGGATAAGCTAGATGTGACATTGGGTGTGCCACAGGGAAGCATACTTGCCCCATTGCTGTTCTTAATATATACAGGGTGAGTCATAATGGGAGGACGAAAATGAAATCTCATATTCTTTGGTCGATTTTAAGGGTCGATTTTAAGGGTCAAACATTTGTGTTACCTAACGAGCTTCCTTAAAAAGTTACGGGGTGTTGAAATTATAATTTCAAAATGCATATATCTTGATTATTTCAAAAGGGTAAGAGATATTTTAATGGAATTTGGTATGTTTCGACATCTGGGGAAGGCGCAAAATTTGCAATAAAAAAAAAAATTATTTTCGCCAGTGGCGCGGGTACCAGCACCTCGACTCATATTACTTAAAGGAAAATTGGTACGCCACTGGTTTTGGAAAAATAAAATCTAATTATTCACTTCTCCATTCATCTCGGAATAAAAATGTCCTCTTTAGGTTTTTTAGTACGACGAACCGTTTCTGAGTAAATAAATAAAAACCATTGTAATGTAGCCTAGTCTCGCCCAACGCATTTAAGATTGATGAAAAATCTAAAATATCAAAATTCCATTTTTTATGGCTTGAATATTAAAACCTATTGATATACAACATAATTCAACCCATAAACTGCGCGACTATTGCCATACTGCTTAAAATGGCTATATCGCAATGCTTCTTAGTTATTTACTCAATTACAG
Organism: Taphrorychus bicolor; assembly: GCA_951812265.1. Taxonomy (NCBI): domain Eukaryota; kingdom Metazoa; phylum Arthropoda; class Insecta; order Coleoptera; family Curculionidae; genus Taphrorychus; species Taphrorychus bicolor. The sequence goes on from OX638302.1 coordinate 12,893,667, forward strand.
TTCTACGAAAAAAAAATTAAGTGAGCTTTTTCCTTCAGAATTGTAGTGGCGGATAAGATAAGACAAACTAAGATAAGATTTTAATTCATGAGATTTCAAAAACTTGAAGAGGGCATTTTTATTTAGAGATGGATGGGGGATTGAAAATTTAGATTTTATTTTTCTGAAGCAAGGGGCGTACATCACATCTAACTTTAATGCTGTTATCAGACTACTTAAAATGGCGGTACAGCAATGATTTTTATTAATTTACTCATATACCCTGCGTGTAATGATTAAAAATAAAAATTAAATGATTAAAAATGATAGATGAAAAAGAACTTTGATACAGTTGAAAATGTAAAAGCACCACCTATAGGAGTCACAGATTTCACATCTTTATTAAACATAGTCATCTCATCTTCAGTTATTATTTATGGAACAAACAAATCTCTAATCTTTCAGCTATAGATCCATCTACTGCTTTTAAGAAAGTGGCCAAATTATTATTTCATCCTCATGAAGTCCTTTTTCAGTTCAATATCAATTTCATTTCAAAGGAAAATAAAAAAAAATTAAGTGACAAGAAAGAAAAAAATCTCCTTTTATAACTCAGAAATCTGTCGTAAACATAAAACAACAGCTAATAGGAAACGAGAGAAAAAAAAGCGATACTGAGGGATTCATAAGTGGTGACTAAAATTAGAGGTAAAAATCACTGGTGAATTTTAGTTTACACATCTTGGAAACTCTGTATAACTGGTATTTTCTGGGATTTAAGGTGAATTACCACCAAGGAAGAATTACCGAAGAAAGTGCTTGAAAAACTCGTAATCGAAAAAACTACAAAAAAAAAAGACTGACAAGAAAGTGGCTGTAAAATTTGCAAAGAGCCTCTGTGTGATTGAAGGCAGAAGAAGAACTGCAAACTAAAGTTATAGTTGAAAAACTACCTGAACAAGTCATCAAAGAAACGTTAATTGATATTCCCTTATCAATTAACGTTTCTTTAATGACTAAGAAAAAATTGTTAGGTCTCACTACAAAGAAGGCAGGTGAAAAGGAGAAAGAAATATCAATCCTTACCGTGAAAGAGATTAAGGGCCAAGACGTTGTAAAAGACTTGAAAAAAACGCCTAAATGAACAAAAAACAAAGAAAATTGAATAAGCATAGAACATATAACTCAAATGGAGTTAATAAACAAATCCATGCCTAAACAAGTTTCTGAAATAGTTCAGAGAACTAAGTTGTTGTACCATCAAGGAAGAAGGCAGAAACCCGGGGGTGTAACACAGGTAATTTTCGGTGTACCTTTGATGAAAAAGTAATTCACAGCTACAAAATGTATCATTGAAATTTAATTTTAACTGCTTTAATTACCGTTATTTTCTAAAATTATCTAAGCAGTACATAAATTACCAAAATTACATATAAAATTACAAAAATTACCACTAATATTTCGCAAATTACTTTCAAAATTAGAAAAATTATCTATTGTCACATCCAAGAACGCTTTAAATTACTGAATAAATAAAATTTGACAACATGCTTAGGCAATCTCGCAATTCTGTGAATAACATATGCCGACAGGCATACAATGGCGCACGTCTTCATTTATCAAATTGTAGCATCAATACAGGACCCTCTACTTTACCTCGAAAACTGTAAGTGCTATGAAAAAAATTCTAAAAAGTACTAAAATTTCATAATTTAGTTATTTGTTTTTAATTATGCTATTTTTGTATGTACAGGTTGTCTCAATTTTGCGCCTTCATTAACAACTTTCTTATCTAAAATTAGACATGACATTCTTGAAATTCTCTATATCTCCGTAAATATTGCACCTACGGGACTTCCCATGATGGAAGGTGGATGCGGAAGAAACAGTTGGATTCACTCCAGTCGGTCCCGGCTTTCTCAAGTTACAGGCGCTCAAAGTTGAGAATGGAGAAAAAAGTAGTAATACCCCCCCCCTTTGGGCATTTTCAAAAAAATATTGGATTTTTTTTTTGCTGTTTTTGATCGGAATGGTACGTTTGCAATCCTCTAGGAACGCAACAAACCCAATTCGTAAAAAATTAACCTAGGTTTTTTTTAAAAAATGGTCCAAAAACACGATTCTAAAAGCGCCTAAAAGTCGACGTCCGAAAGGGTCTATCTCCGAAAATATTGCACCTACGGGACTTCCAGGAGTGGAAGGTGAAAGGGGGCATCGATAAGAGAACAAAACAGTTGGATTCACTCCAATCGGTCTAGATGTTCTTAAATTACAGACAGTAAAAGTTGAGAGTTGAGAAAAAAGTAACACTCTTCTCTTTGGACATTTTCAAAATAATTTTGGGTTTTTTTTTTATTCTTTTGATCGGAGTGGCACGTTTGCAAACCTTTAAGAACGTAACAAACTCAATTCGAATAAAATTAACCTCTAAAGACGTATTTTCAAAAATGGTCCAAAAACGCGATTCTAAAAGTGCCTAAAACACCTAAAAGTCGACGAATGGGTTTATTTAAAAAGCCCGAAAAATTAGCCATTTTTACAGTTTTGAAACGACATGTTGATTTATTTCCTGAAGAGGGGTTATTTCTTCAGAGATGGTTGAGGATTGAAAAATTAAATTTCATTTTTTGAAAAACCAGTGGCGTACCCTTTTCTCTTCAAATAATATGTGTCAACGTGCTGGTACGCACGCCACTGGAGGAAATAAAAATATTTTTTTTATTGCAAAGTGTGCGCCTTTCATAGTAGTCCAAACGTACCAAACTTCATTAAAATATCTCTTAACCTTTCGGAATAATCTAACTTCATCACCCTGTAACTTTTTAACGAAGCTCGATAGGTAACACACATGTATGACAAGCCCCCCTTAAAATCGACCAAAGAATATGAGAGTTCATTTTCGTCCTCCCATTATGACTCACCCTGTATAAACGACATAACTGAATTGCTGGGGACTAAGGTTAAACTTGAAATAATAAACTATGCAGATGACACAAGCCTTCTTGTTATGGGATCAACTATATCGACTCTCTTCAGGGATGCCAAGGAAGTTATCCATAAAGCTAATTTATGGTTCTCAAAAAACAAGCTTGTACTTAACAACAGCAAAACAAGTGTGCTTATCTTTCAGACAAAAAGGACCACATTAGATATACCCTTAGCAATAAACTTAAACAACGTTGAAATACATATTAGTGAAACGACCAGGTTTTTGGGGATGGTATTGGACAGTGCTCTCACCTGGCAGCAGCATGTTGATTTTCTTGCAGCACAACTGCATAAGGTGTGCCATACATTTAGAGTGTTATACAAATACCTGGACAGGCGAACCAGGAAGGTTATTTATTATGACAATTTTGAATCTCACCTTAGATACGGCATTATGTTTTACGGACAATGTAACATAATATAAAAAATTTTTGTTTGTCAAAAGCAGGTATTAAGGATCATGTTAGGACTAAAGTTTAGAGAAACATGTAAAGGTAAATTTAGGAAACTTGGTATATTTACTGTACACGCGATATACCGGGTGTCCAGCAGAACCCTGGACCTAGGAGATTAACATGGGAAATTGGTTTTTATTTTTTTGCGCCTGTGCGGTTGATTTGATTGAAAAACTTTTAAGAGTAAAGTTGTAGAGCGTATGGTCAGCTATCATCCTGTAATTTTTTCAATGCCCCAGTTGTGGCCGTTTTTTGGAAAAACGCCACGAAAAGTGCAAGAATTTGAATTTGGCGCGTCACCCCCACCATGCATGTGCAGTGTCGCCAACATAATAATTTCTTATGTCAGAGTCAGAGCCGATTTTCCTTTCTTATTTATTTTGAGGGGCTATCATGTAGTAATTAGCGTGATTATGCAGTGAAAATATGTTGGCGACACTGCACATGCATTGCATGATTATGCAGTGAAAGTTAACCTAAAACCTGACGATAATGTTCTTAAATCATACGGTAAGTAAAAGTTACGTTTATTATTATCATAATTAGTAAAAAGAAAGTCATCCAATTTGTGTATGGCTGGTTGTCTAATTCATTCTAGATTAGCAACAGACAACGGATCGACGATATGTCTCTTGTCTTTGTCATTGGTAAAGCTGAAAGCTAGGTTAATGTTAAGGGCAGCGTGTTGGGTGGATACATTTGTTGAGCAAACCAAGAACCAAGCTTGAAATGTGATTGTACTCTACAACTGAGTTATCGTGGAATTGGCGAAAAGAAAATACGGATTGGCGGCTCTTAAAAGAACCACTTAATTACATACTACAAAGAAAGTGAACAACCACCCATGTGTTTAACATCAAACACAGAGGTAAGCAAGAACAATAAACAAATAAATAAAATACAGGACTAGATGTGGCACATCAGAGAAATTGTTCAAAATGATCATCTTCTCCAGAGGTACATATGCAAGCCTCTGTTCAAAATTGCGACATGTATTGTCCAACATCACCACCGTGACTTGACTACAAATTTCTTGAATGGCAAGTTTCAACTCTTGAACATTTGCATATTGTTTATTTCTCTGGTAGAGACGATCTTGAATGAATCCCCAAACAAAAAAATCACAGGGATTCAAATCCGGAGAGCGAGGTGGCCAATTAATTGCTCCAAACTTTCCGATCCACCTATCACCAAATGTTTCGTTTAAAAAACGTCTATTTTGCCGTGCAGTGTGACACGACGCCCCATCTTGCATGTAAAAAACCCGTTCTAATGGCTGGATGGCTTCTACAGCAGGCAAAATGTCATTGCGAAGCATATTGCCATATTTGTTGGCGTTCAAACTGCAATCAATGAAAAATGGACCTATAACATGGCGCCCCAAAATGCCGATCCACACGTTACAGTTGCTCGACGTTGGTCCCGATTGTCATGCACTATATATGGGTTTTGGAGTGCCCAAATCCGATCATTTTGTTGATTTGAAGAGCCAGTCAATCCAAATTAGCATTCATCCGTGAAACAAATGTTTCTAACAAATCTTGGGGCTGCAATAATTTTTTCGGTCAGGATTTCACAAAACTCCATTGGGGGGAAAAGGTGGGTCGGTAAGAGTTGTTGATGGTTCTCTTGTTTGTAGCTTTCAAAACCTTCTTTTTGCAGATAATTATGGATGGTCGATCTACTAAGTCCAGTTTCTTGGCCAATCTGTCGAATACTCTTGGAAGGATCATCGTTTACTGTAGCAAGAACAACAAGTTTTGCCACATTTTCATCCTCTGGAGCTGCACCAGCTTGAAGTCGTCGCTTGCGCTCACAGGAACATATCGGGTTAATACTCCCAGTTTCCTCAAAACGAGCAACCACCGCCTGAAGTGAACTGCGTGCTGGTATTGGTTGTTCAGGAAACAATGCAGCAATGTTGTCTCGAATTTGAGCAAAGGAATTACCAGCCCAGTATTGTTTTAAAACAAGTTTTCTCTCCTCAAAATTCATAACTAATTAAACATTTAAATAAGAAATAAGAAAAATAAAATTTGACACTCTATCAACAAAATCGTTCCTAATTTCGATGTTCAATTTTTTTTTGCTGTCAAAGTGAACAAATGAAAATCAAACCTTTAATATCAATAAATACAAGCTTTCTGTATACATTACATTTTTATTTCGGGGAAATTGTGTGTGAAAAATTGGATGCAACAAGTATAAAAATAAGTATATTTCCTTAATCAATCTATACATAATCTATCCATAAATAAATTTATATACATAAATTTCGTAACAGAAGAAATTAACAAGTGGACATGAAAAAGAAATGTAACATAAATTTAAGTAATAACACAGATAACAACAATTATTCCTATAAAAGCACTATCACCTTTATTAAGATTGGTTGTTCTTGGTGCTATTGGCACTATAATCTCCAGATACATAGATAAAACATGAAGGAAACTGGTTTTAGCAGATCAAACATCCATCGCTATCTGCTTACTGGTCTTGCTTATTTGCTATAAACATTTGTTCCACCAATGAATGTTAATTTGGATTAATTGTCCCTCAAATTAACAAAATAAATGAGTTTGGACTCTCTAAAATCCACATACAGTGCAGGACAACCGAGACCAACGTCGAGAAGTTGTCAATGTGTGGATTGGCATTTTGGGGCGCACTGTATTTGGTTTTCCAATGAGATTTTGTCTGTCATAGAAGAATCCAGCACTTAGCAAGGGATTTTTATATGCAGGATGGGGCCTCGCGTCACACAGCACTGCAAACTAGACACTTTTGAAGTAAAACATTTGGAGATAGATGAATTCACCTCAATAACAACAACAACAACGAACACCCTTAATTGGTGACAAGAGACAAATTGTCATGTCATCGTGGTTGTCGCATTGCTAAACTAAAATGAATTAGACAACCAGCCATACACAAATTGGAATGATTTTCCTTTTACTAATTATGATAATTATAAACGTAACTTTTACTTACCTATAATTTAAGAACATTATCGTCAGGTTTTCAGTTAATTTTCTCTGCCTAATCACGTTAATTACTACATAATAGTCCCTCAAAATAAATAAGAAAGGAAAATCGGCTCTGAGTCTGACATAAGAAATTATTATGTTGGCGACACTGCACATGCATGGTGGGGGTGACGCGCCAAATTCAAATTTTTGCACTTTTCGATGCGTTTTTCCAAAAAATAGCCAAAACTGTGGTATTGAAAAAAATACAGGATGATAGCTGACCATAAGCTCTACAACTTTACTCTTAAAAGTTTTTCAATCAAAACAACCGTACAGGCGCAAAAAAATAAAAACCAATTTCCCATGTTAATCTCCTATGTCCAGGGTTCTGCTGGACACCCGGTATATCCAAGAACATATACTGTTTTTCTTTAAAAACAAGCCTCTATTTGAAGGCCACGCTCCAACCAATATTCGGTCGACAAGAACAAAAAATTATATTCTACCGAAACACAGGTTAACACTTTACGAAACTGGATCCTATTATAACTGCATGAAACTTTTCAATCATCCACCAGTAAGTATAAAAAGTATAACCCATTTGAACCAATTCAAAACCCGCCTTTTTAAATTCTTGTTGAATATTGAGCCATATGTCATAGATGATTATATTAATTTAGTCACTTAAGCACACTCGTATTATTTTGTTGTTTTCTTTTCTCTTTTATATTGACGTTATTTCGTTTTATGTACATGTGCATAATTTTGAAATAAAGATGATTTATTATTATTATTATTATTTTTGATGCATATTCAACATCGAAATAGGTTATAAAACGTAAGATCTTCATTGTATTTGCTCTTTCTCTTATGCTTTACTTTCAGCCAATTCATGTCGTTATTGTATTATGTGAACTTATTTCTTGTTCCTTTTAGTGCGTTTGTCTTTCAACATATTTCTATTATCTTGGTAGAATGTTCTAAATTAAGTTCACTCCCGTCTTGCTGTACCTTCAAAACCTTTCGAAATCCTCGAAGAGAATCCGAAAAAAAAACTTAATATTGTGGATTGACCAATAAAACGGCCGTAAGGGCAAAAAGGATATTGTCAAACGCGACCATTATAAGAGGCTATAAAGCAGAAGTTCATTTTAAATTGAAAAATAAAATCGTTTGGGCAGTAGAGCTGAACGAATATTGCAGAATATAAATGCGAACAAAACTAATCTTCAACCAATTGATTTATTTATGAAATCCCTTATCCCGTTCTCCTTCGAAACGTATCACTTTTGGTACTTATCACTATGTCTTGATAGAAGCCGTGATATATGACATAAAACCGAAGTCATGTTCATTCGGCCCTTAAAGAAGAAAAAGTTTCACCTCACGTGCGCTACATAAAAATAATCCGATCGCCCTCTATCCATTGTTCTTTCATTTTCACCTAGTTCAACATTCCACTTGAGTTAGCTATATTCTATATATATTTCTCGAGGATTTTCGCTGGGGCACTCAGGGCAATGCAAACCTTAAGCCGATAGTCTTAGATGCTGGAGATTTTTCCGACCTGGAAAGGGGTCCCTTAAAGAATTTTAAATTATGTATTCAGGCCGTTTAATTTAACGCATTAGCGAGGACGGCTTCCTTCCCTCCTTATACGATCGTTTATCACATCCTTATCACCCGAGTTGTTTTATTTCATCGTTATCACTGCTATCCCTGCCCGTAAGCGGCAGATAATTGATGATACTTGGACCCCGTGACATTTTCATCTGCCAGCGTCCCGGCGAATTTATACGGAAAGGTGAATTACTCGATTCGGGACTGGATTTATTAGCATGCACTGGATTTAATTTGCAGACACCTAAAATGGTCTACTGCGATTTAATTCCTAACAGAAATGTGCATTTTTTTTCAATCGATCGATACGTATGCAGGAATGAAATTGCGGGGCGAGATTATATTTGCTTTAGCTCCCTAGTTGAATAAAAAGAGCATTTCCGTTCTTAGCGAGCTCAACTGTTTGTCAGAGTTTGTACCAGTCGAGACGAGTACAGTTAATATGTCGCATCTGCAAATAAACAATTTCAAATCGGTCTGTTTCAGTATTATACAAAAGAGGCATCTTATGAGAAAGCGGACTATAGCGTTTGTAAATTGGACTCGAATGAGGCTGAGACTTTTTATTACTGGTTTTCATTGCTGCTCCATAGAGCACGTAAAGTTCTATAATTCTGAACAGAAGTATTTATTTTGGTTACATATTGATAGTGATTATGTGGACAAAACCTATATAGTGCCCTATACAAAACCTAAGTATAGGGTTTCGAATAGCAAATTCTAGCAAGAAATTCGAATAGCAAAATTAAGTAATACTTCTCAATTGTGTTTATCTGTCATTAAGTGTAGATTTCTGTCTATCCAATAATTTGTTCGTTCCCGTTCAGGTTATTTGGTAATCTATTTGGTGTCGATACTACTCGACTAATAATTTGGCCATAGCATTGACTATAATCTGACTCCAACTTTGACTGACAAAGTAGCTTTTATAACTAAACATCTTATTGCTTTTTGATCATATAGCTTTTTTTAGTTTTAAAAATTACAGTTTAACTATTCTCAAACCAGCTGTCCGTGAAAATACCAAATTTCAACATGATTAAATGTCTTGTGAATGATGAAAAACTTAACATTCTGCTTTCAAATTACAGGTAATAACCCTAATTACTGGACTAGATCTTTAGTGCTGTACAGAAGATAATTGATAAAAATCCAAGCGCCAACAGTATTTTACACAACTAATAAAAAAAATTGATCTCATATTAGAACTTTCATTATTTTTTTAACTTCTCCGCAGGACCAATGCCAGATATTTGATTAAAAGAAAACGTAGGCCAGAAATTGATGTTGCCCCAAGATGAATACCCTTTCAGATTGTCTAGAGATACCTCAATAAATGACTAAAGTTATTGCAGGATGTTGTCACGTCCGTATTGAAATCAGACAATTTAAAAACGGTAGTGGAGAGAAAAAAAAAGATGGGAGTAATCCGAGACTCCTACGTCATCGGTTGCGCGCCATCTAGTAGAAAAGATTTTTACTAGTTTAACATTCTATGTTCACCGAAGCTTCAAACTCAAAATTACCTTTTTCTTACTAGAAGCATGTTTCGTTTACGACGCGTTTTTTACGCCACCTAGAAATTAAATATAATTTGCAGCACCGGTGCCCACGAGGAAAGACGTGTCACATGGCCAATCAGAGGAATCGATTAACACCGACATCACGCACAATCCAACCACCAGATAACACGAATTGAAAATAAATTCTTAATAACTGAAGTAATAAACAAACCAGGACTGAACCGACCCCATAAATCAGACAGGAAACAAGTCAGGTGAAGGAAAAGAAATTCAGAAATTAATAATTTCATCACTCAGCGTCAAGCAAGCGAACTGAAAGTGCCGCCGAATGAAATCTCAACGGGGCATCGCTTTAGAAAATATGATGAGTGTGTGCATCTCTGCATCCTTATTCAACACAAGCAAATGGGCGACGGCGACGGCAATCCGTCCTCTACTCCAGTCCAATGTCGTTAGGCAAAATAAAGGAAGCGTCAAATGTCAATGTCATCATGACAATCATGACAATAAGAAAAATAATAAATATTAACAACAAAAAAGGTTAGGCTTATTTGTAAGCCTAACCTTTTTTGTTAATATAAATTAATAGAATCAACTTGGAAGTTACCATTCCAGCCCTAAGCTCGTAGCTTCAATGCAACAACAGGTGTGAAACAGGTGTTTCGTTAGACAAATGCACCATTTACTGCATAACACTAACGGCTGTATTCACCACCATGAACTTAACGGAATGTTTGCTAACGGTGGTATAAAAGCTAACGCCTTGTTAAAAACTGTAACTACTCACCAAGCAATTTCGGGATTCGGATAACAAAAACGAACCTCTAGCAACATAGCTTCAGTAGTTCCAAGACTCATGGTGCGTCTACCGGGTAAGAAACGGTCACCTGCCTAATCCATTAGGTTGAGGGAAGACCATCACATGACCAGCAACGCACCGCTGAGCTTGGGAGTTTGCCCTATCTAATCTCACTTTTTAGAGCAAATATTAATTTTTCTGTTATATAACCGATCAAAAACATTTAAGGTATAAATTTTAACTTTTCGTTCTCATTCTTACTAACTTAGAAAACTTCTAAAGAGACATATTTTCTCATATTCTTTTACATAACTATTAGGGAGTTTGTTTTTATTTTTTGGAAAAACTCTTACCTTATCATTTATCTCTTATTTCTTGGAAGAGTTTGAAACTGGATGAACTAATGTCCTTCAAATTTTTTTCAGAGAGTTCTCAAAAGAATATGGATTGGTTCTTTATTTCATGAATTAGTTGAATATTTATTCTTAAAAAAGTATAATTAATATATGAAACAACAAATAGTGATGTGTGACAAAGATCGTTAACTTCAAGCGGAATTAGTTTGCGAAAAAATGGCTCAGCAAGGACTCAGAAATGTAATATTTTTGTGCATTTTTAAAAATATATTTTAATAAACCATAGTTTTCCAATTAGTCAGAACGTTTTTAGAAATGTAATTTTATAAACCGTACTCTTTACTGTTTACGTCTCAGAGAATGGGTAAGGAGTTTTGCAACAATCGTTACTCTTCAAGTTTTATGACTTAGAAAGCTCTCAAAACGGTAATTAGTTTGTGAAAAAAACATTGTTTTCCAATTACTCAGAAGGTTTGCAGAAACGTAATTTTATAAAGCGTACCTTTCGCTTTTTACGTCTTAGAGAGTACTTACGAGGGTAAGGAGTATTCCAAAAATCGTTACTCTTCCAGTTTTATGACTTAGAAAGTTCTCAAAACGGTAATTAGTTTATGAAAAATACATTATTTTCCAATTACTCAGAACGTTTTCAGAAATGTAATTTTATAAACCGTACCCTTCACTTTTTACGTCTTATAGAGTACTTACGAGGGTAAGGAGTATTGCAATCATCGCTAATCTTCAATTTTTATGACTTAGAAAGCTCTCAACAATGTAATTCGTTTATGGAAAAACATACTCTTTCTATTACTCACAATGTTTTCAGAAATGTAAATTAATAAACTCTACTTTTCGCTTTTTACGTCTTAGAGAGTCCTTACAAGAGTAAGGATTTTTGCAAAAATCGTTACTCTTCAAGTTTTATGACTTAGAAAGCTCTCAAAACGGTAATTAGTTTATGAAAAAAACATTATTTTCCAATTACTCAGAACGTATTCAGAAATGTAATTTTATAAATCGTACCCTTCAGTTTTTACTTCTTAGAGAGTAACTATTTACAAGGGTAAGGAGTTTTGCAAACATCGTTAATCTTTAAGTTTTATGATTTAGAAATCTCTCGACACTGTAATTCGATTGTGAAAAAACATACTCTTTTTATTACTCACAATGCTTTCACATTTGTAAATTAATAAACTCTACTCTTCGCTTTTTACATCTCAGAGAGTCCCAACAAGAGTAAGGAGTTTTGCAAAAATCGTTACTCTTCTAGTTTTATGACTTAGAAAGCTCTCAAAACGGTAATTAGTTTATGAAAAAAACATTATTTTCCAATTACTCAGAATGTTTTCAGAAATATAATTTTATAAAACGTACTCACTTTTTACGTCTTAGAAAGTACTTACGAGGGTAAGCAGTATTGCAATCATCGTTAATCTTCAATTTTTATGACTTAGAAAGCTCTCAACATTGCAATTCGTTTGTGGAAAAACATACTCTTTCTATTACTCACAATGTTTTCAGAAATGTAAATTAATAACTCTACTTTTCGCTTTTTACGTCTTAGAGAGTCTTTACAAAAGTAAGGAGTTTTGCAAACATCGTTACTCTTCAAGTTTTATGACTTAGAAAGTTCTCAGAACGGTAATTAGTTTGTGAAAAAACCATTTTTTTCCAATTACTCAGAACGTTTTCAGAAATGTAATTTTATAAACTGAACCCTTCAGTTTTTACTTCTTAGAGAGTAACTACTTACAAGGGTAAGGAGTTTTGCAAACATCGTTAATCTTTAAGTTTTATGACTTAGAAAGCTCTCGACATTGTAATTCGTTTGTGAAAAAACACTCTTTTTATTACTCACAATGTTTTCACAATTGTAAATTAATAAACTCTACTCTTCGCTTTTTACGTCTTAGAGAGTCCCAACAAGAGTAAGGAGTTTTGCAAATATCGTTACTCTTCAAGTTTTATGACTTAGAAAGCTCTCAAAACGGCAATTAGTTTGTGAAAAAAAAACATTATTTTTCCACTTACTCAGAACGTTTTCAGAAATGTAATTTTATAAAGCGTACCTTTCACTTTTTACGTCTTAGAGAGTACTTACCAGGGTAAGGAGTATTGCAAACATCGTTACTCTTCAAGTTTTATGACTTAGAAAGCTCTCGACACTGTAATTCGTTTGTGAAAACAACACACCCTTTTTATTACTCACAATGTTTTCACAATTGTAAATTAATAAACTCTACTCTTCGCTTTTTACGTCTTAGAGAGTCCCAACAAGAGTAAGGAGTTTTGCAAATATCGTTACTCTTCAAGTTTTATGACTTAGAAAGCTCTCAAAACGGCAATTAGTTTATGAAAAAAACATTATTTTCCAATTACTCAGAATGTTTTCAGAAATATAATTTTATAATATGTACCCACTTTTTACGTCTTAGAAAGTACTTACGAGGGTAAGCAGTATTGCAATCATCGTTAATCTTCAATTTTTATGACTTAGAAAGCTCTCAACATTGTAATTCGTTTGTGGAAAAACATACTCTTTCTATTACTCACAATGTTTTCAGAAATGTAAATTAATAACTCTACTTTTCACTTTTTACGTCTTAGAGAGTCCTTACAAGAGTAAGGAGTTTTGCAAAAATCGTTACTCTTCAGGTTTTATGACTTAGAAAGCTCTCGACACTGTAATTCGTTTGTAAAAAAACATACTCTTTTTATTACTCACAATGTTTTCACAATTGTAAATTAATAAACTCTACTCTTCGCTTTTTACATCTCAGAGAGTCCCAACAAGAGTAAGGAGTTTTGCAAAAATCGTTACTCTTCTAGTTTTATGACTTAGAAAGCTCTCAAAACGGTAATTAGTTTATGAAAAAAACATTATTTTCCAATTACTCAGAATGTTTTCAGAAATATAATTTTATAAAACGTACTCACTTTTTACGTCTTAGAAAGTACTTACGAGGGTAAGCAGTATTGCAATCATCGTTAATCTTCAATTTTTATGACTTAGAAAGCTCTCAACATTGCAATTCGTTTGTGGAAAAACATACTCTTTCTATTACTCACAATGTTTTCAGAAATGTAAATTAATAACTCTACTTTTCGCTTTTTACGTCTTAGAGAGTCTTTACAAAAGTAAGGAGTTTTGCAAACATCGTTACTCTTCAAGTTTTATGACTTAGAAAGTTCTCAGAACGGTAATTAGTTTGTGAAAAAACCATTTTTTTCCAATTACTCAGAACGTTTTCAGAAATGTAATTTTATAAACTGAACCCTTCAGTTTTTACTTCTTAGAGAGTAACTACTTACAAGGGTAAGGAGTTTTGCAAACATCGTTAATCTTTAAGTTTTATGACTTAGAAAGCTCTCGACATTGTAATTCGTTTGTGAAAAAACACTCTTTTTATTACTCACAATGTTTTCACAATTGTAAATTAATAAACTCTACTCTTCGCTTTTTACGTCTTAGAGAGTCCCAACAAGAGTAAGGAGTTTTGCAAATATCGTTACTCTTCAAGTTTTATGACTTAGAAAGCTCTCAAAACGGCAATTAGTTTGTGAAAAAAAAACATTATTTTCCACTTACTCAGAACGTTTTCAGAAATGTAATTTTATAAAGCGTACCTTTCACTTTTTACGTCTTAGAGAGTACTTACCAGGGTAAGGAGTATTGCAAACATCGTTACTCTTCAAGTTTTATGACTTAGAAAGCTCTCGACACTGTAATTCGTTTGTGAAAACAACACACCCTTTTTATTACTCACAATGTTTTCACAATTGTAAATTAATAAACTCTACTCTTCGCTTTTTACGTCTTAGAGAGTCCCAACAAGAGTAAGGAGTTTTGCAAATATCGTTACTCTTCAAGTTTTATGACTTAGAAAGCTCTCAAAACGGCAATTAGTTTATGAAAAAAACATTATTTTCCAATTACTCAGAATGTTTTCAGAAATATAATTTTATAATATGTACCCACTTTTTACGTCTTAGAAAGTACTTACGAGGGTAAGCAGTATTGCAATCATCGTTAATCTTCAATTTTTATGACTTAGAAAGCTCTCAACATTGTAATTCGTTTGTGGAAAAACATACTCTTTCTATTACTCACAATGTTTTCAGAAATGTAAATTAATAACTCTACTTTTCACTTTTTACGTCTTAGAGAGTCCTTACAAGAGTAAGGAGTTTTGCAAAAATCGTTACTCTTCAGGTTTTATGACTTAGAAAGCTCTCGACACTGTAATTCGTTTGTAAAAAAACATACTCTTTTTATTACTCACAATGTTTTCACAATTGTAAATTAATAAACTCTACTCTTCGCTTTTTACGTCTTAGAGAGTCCTTACAAGAGTAAGGATTTTTGCCAAAATCGTTACTCTTCATGTTTTATGACTTAGAAAGCTCTCAAAACGGTAATTAGTTTGTGAAAAAAAACATTATTTTCCAATTACTCAGAACGCTTTCAGAAATGTAATTTTATAAAGCGTACCTTTCACTTTTTACGTCTTAGAGAGTACTTACGAGGGTAAGGAGTATTGCAAATATCGTTACTCTTCAAGTTTTATGACTTAGAAAGTTCTCAAAACGGTAATTAGTTTGTGAAAAAATTATTTTTTTGCAGTTACTCAGAATGTGTTCAGAAATGTAATTTTATAAACCGTACTATTTTACGTCTACCTTTTACTTCTTAGAGAGTAGCTACTTACAAGGGTAAAGAGTTTTGCAAACATCGTTAATCTTTAAGTTTTATGACTTAGAAAGCTGTCAACACTGTAATTCGTTTGTGAAAAAACATACTCTCTCTATTACTCACAATATTTATTAATAAACTCTACTCTTCGCTTTTTACGTCTTAGAGAGTCCTTACAAGAGTAAGGAGTTTTGCAAAAATCATTACTCTTCAAGTTTTATGGACTTAGAAAGCTTTCAAAACTGTAAATAGTCAAACTGTAACTCAAAACTGTAAATCTAAAAACCCTACTCCTTTAATTCACTACTCTTCACTATTTACGTCTCAGAGGGTAATTACAAGAGGTAGGAGTTTTAGAAGAATCGTTACTCTTCCAGTCTTGTAACTTACAAAGCTCTCAATACTGTAATTCATTTGTAAAAAACCCTATTCTTTCAATTATTCACAACGTTTTCAGAAATGTAAATTAGTAAACTCTACTCTTCGCTTTTTACTCCCAAAAAAACCCTACTTTTCCAATTACTCAGAACCTTTTCAGAAAAGTACTTTTATAAACCTTACTCTTCACTTTTTACGTCTTAGAAAGTACTTACAAGAGTAGGGGTTTTGCAGAAATTGTTACTCTTCAAGTTTTATGACTTAGAAAGCTCTCAAAAACTTTAAAACGAAAGGAAGTGGAAACTCAATCCCAACGAAAACGATCTAGCAACTATATACAAAAATACAATAAAATACCAAAAAATCTTAGGAAACTATAAACAGAGAAAAGAGAGAAAGCCAAAACATGACCACACTTTTCTTACTTAATACTTCGTTAAGCAGTTTCGAGCGGTTGAATTTAACCACCTGATAGACGTTGATTTGTAATGGTGAATACCCAGTCGATATTTAACTCTCTGTTAAAATTTTAACACCCTGATAACGCGGTGGTGAATACGGCCGTAATAGTTTGATAACAATAAGGCAGGCCAATAGAAATCAAACTACAGTGAGCAGCACGAAACCAAGAGAGTACCCCCGGTGAATGAAAAGGAGGAGCAAACAGAGCAAAAATCGAAAGTTATAAGAGTGAAAGTAAAAGTGAATGTTTCAAATGTTTGGCATAAATTTAATAAAGGGATACAAGGAAGACAGTCAAGGTATGTTAGTTACTAGAAAGGTCACAAATAGCAAAAAGTGAGCGTTACAACCAAAACTTTGTAATTTAAACTTTGTGTGGTGCTTTTATAAGCAAATTTGGCAATTTTTGGTTTTTTGGCTATTTTATATCAACATTTGAGTAAAAAAACTGTTATTCTGTGACTTTATAGTCATCTTGACTAACACAAGTTTTTAACTATAGTTCTGAGGAGAGAAGTCACAATTTGATTGCGATAAAGTACACAGTTTAATCAGTAAATAGTCGAAAATTTTAACCAGGCCAGAAAACATAATGTTTATCAAAATTTGTACAAAAATATTTTAAATCAAAATAAAATGAAAGAAAACCTGCAAGTTGGATTACATTTTGGTCAAGTTATTGACATCAAAAAGACTGCTGTAGCTGCTCTATTACTCAATCTTGAATAATGAGCTTTTATGGCTAACTTCCTTGACCAAAATTTAGTGACCGAAAAATAATAACCAAATTCTGGTTATTTTTACTGTATTATGACTAACTTATTTTTTTGTAGGTAAAACAGTCTTTCGTGGAGATTATCTTTATACACTACACCTAAAAAATTCTTAAATCAAAGAAACCTAGGCTTAAGCGGTTCTGAAGGACAATGGTTTATTGACCACGCACATTGAAGAAGCTACAATTCTAAAGACAAGAAGAAGAAGAAAAAAAAGAAGCCTAAGATTGAGGATCTAGAAAAATAGGATGAAGAGCTCGATAAACTTAAGAAGAGACGAGAAACTGTATACGATGCGTTTAGAAAGTGGGAGAAGATAAAACAATTAGGTATTCGCGTTAGTGAGGTCAAGCCTCGAAAAGATAAGGTTACGCCAGGTTAGGAAAACCATCATCGAGGTAGGCAAATGAATCAAATTGGAAAAGATTCCGAGACCAGAAGTAGCAGAACGCATAGAACTAGAACGTGCTATGCTAACTAGGATCTCAGATTTAACTAGGTGAATTTCCTACCAATCAACTATCTTTTCAAGTCACCTTAAAGAAAAATGTCATATCTAAAAATATAGAAGAAACTGAAAAAATAAAAAAGAAGAGGCCAAAGAGATTCAAGAATGCTGAGAAAAATTTAGGAAAACTTGAGAAGCACAATTGGTCTATTGACTAAAGTCAATGACTTCAAGAAGAAAACCCGGAAGTCGAAGACGCGTTCAGGTATAAAAAAATGGTTGTTTTGAAGAAACATTCAGGCAAAAAACAGAAAGAAACTATTCACACTAAACCCATTATATCCAGAAAAAACCGATACTTCAGGAAAGAAGCAACGAAAAGAAAACGTATGAGAGAAAATCTGTATAGAGAAAGAAAAAAAGAGAAACCTAAAAATTACCATCGAAAAGGGTGTACCAAACCCTCGGGAGGAAGACAAAGAAGAAGTTACAAAGAAAGCACTTCGAAAACCTACTCCCGAGGAAGGAGTAGGTTTCTCCCATACCCAAGAAGAGGATGAGAAACTGTAAACGATGAAAAGACAGAAAGTGAGAAGAAGATAAAAATAGTAACCATTCGGCTTGTTGAGGAAAAGCCTCAAAAAGGCAAGATAATAGATCACCATCACCAAAGTAGGCAAATTGGCAGACATAAAATTAAAATAATCTCCAAGAAGACCAGAAATGGTAGAAACCCACAAAAGTGAAATTCCCTAAGGCTTAACTGGGTGGATTACCCACCAATCAATGAAATATTACATTTTTTTATCCAAGTTTTAATTTGAACTATCAGGAAAAATGACAACAAGAAACATAGAAGAAGCTGAAAAAAAAATAAAAAAGAAGAAACCAAAGAAATTCAAGGACATCGAGAAAATGTTAACAATGCTTGGAAAGCTCGCTTTTGAAGTCGAAGACCGCAGAAGGAAGTTGATGAGGCGTTCAGGTATCAGAGTAAACCTAAGGAAAAGTCCTAATCTGAATCTGTTGCAATAAAAAAAGACCTAGAAAGTTGAGATTGTTGCGGTTGTTTAGAAGAAGCTGCTAGAAATTCCAGAAGAAACTATTAAAATTAAACCCGATATTCCGGAAGGAACAGATACTTCTGGAAAGAAATCGAAGGTCGGCGTCAAGGACTCAGATTTTGAACCATTTGACTTCATCCATGAAATCGATGGAAAGGAATCGAAGGCCGGCGTTGAGGACCCAGAAAGCACCCAAATCACTTTGACAAGCCTGAGTGGCTCCAGGAGAAAAAGGTATAGCCTGCAAGAGTGAAAGTTCCTCTGATTAAACCAAGTCGAAGTTCCTCTGATTGAACCTGAACTAACCTGAAGAAAAAGAAGAAGGCTCCAAACCTGAACTTATTACAACCACATAGATACCAGTACTTGTTGAGGACAGGAAGAAGAAAAAAATATCGAAGAAACCTGAAGTTTTAGGTTTGAGGCTAAAGGCAGAATTTTCCAGTGATTTGTTTTGTAAGTACCTTAGAAGCATTTCTGAAGGACAATGTATATTGACCACGAATATTGAAGAGTCTGAAAATCTGAAGAAACAGAAAAAGAGAAACTGAGAAAAGCATCAAAAGGAAGACACTGAAGAAGATTTTTTTTTCGAAACCTCCAGTGATAAATCGGAGAGATTCAAGCTTAAACATGTAAAAATACCATAGGAAGAAGAAGAGGATAAGAGGTTAAGATCGCCCCGTTGGTGGACAAAAGAAATATTGCCACAAGCAGACGACGAAACAGATTTCATTCCCACTATCGATGAAGCAGAGACCGAAACAGATTTATTGAAGAAAGCACACAAACTTGAGAAAGCGGAAGAGGATGAATTAAAAGTCACTGTACAGCTCAAAAAAGAAGAAATTAGATATTGAGGAAAAAGTGTCCTTAAGAAGAAGAAAGGTAAAATTCTGAGACCGAAAAATAGAAGTTGCAGAACTGAATGAAGAAACAAAAACTGTAGGAGAGGCTCCTGTAAAATAAAATTCCCGAAATGATGGTGGAGAAACAAATAGTTTTAATTCTTGAAATTACAATCTAAGAAACGAGTGAAGAAATTCGCTCAGCATACGTCGTGAAGAAACCACCCAATGTCGAAGAAATGACAAAATGTGGAGTAGAGTTCCTACAGAATAACTATTTGCTTTAGCAATAATTCTAGATCTTGAGCCACGTTATCAAATACTTTCCTCGTTACACGAGAGTTACGTTACTCTAGAGCAACTCTACAAGACAGTAAGACAAAGTATAGAAATGCATGCTTAAGGAAAAGTCTGGCGAACACAACTACTGAACCTGTTGCAATCAAGAATACCAAAAAGAAAAAAGACCCAGAAAATGAAAACTTATGAAAGGGTTAAGTGAAAATGTAAAAATTTCGTTTTAAGAACATTTTTTTGCATGCATTTTTTTGCTGATTTTTTTTATCCAATTTACAATAAGAAATGCATATATCTAATCTCTGCTTTCACCATTGAATTTCTATGGTACTAGCAGCTGAATTGCGTAACTACTGCTAACCTGAATTAACTGAATAAACAAGTGAGGACTTTTGACCAATTTTAGGTATGAACTCTAAAAATTCTTATCTTATTTTGTTTAATTTCTTTTGCTATTGGAAAACAGGGACCAGTTTTTCCAAGAGGCCACCGTATCATTAATCAATTAAAAATAATCTTTTATTTTTCGTTTCATCTCAGGCCAAATTATAAGACAAGTCACAGCCAAAAAAAAACTAAAAAATTGGTAGGCAAACAGTAATCCTATTCCAACTGATATTTCACCTAATATGGCCTGAATAACTATCGATAAAATTAGTAAGAGCCTCAAAAACATATGGAATTTTGTAATCACGTAATTGATCGTGATCCTGGTTAGTATGGCATTTATTTGTTTAAATTTTCCGCTGATTAATTCAGCCCTCGTATCCGTCAATTAATAAAATTAAACCGATTTGCATTGGATTTAATCTTTTAATCCAACAAAGTCCCTTTTCATCCTGGCATGTTGGGTTTCCAGTGCGCACGTGTCCGGTATTTTAACCGAATTATATTAGTATATAGAAATGGTTTTAATAGGCTTTTAAATAACCAATTTTCGCATCTTGCTTGAGAGTGGACGATATTTCTGTCTGTCTTGCGGTCAAAAACACGTTTTTCTCCCCCCAAAAGCACGCGACCATATTTTTCATTTGCGGTCCAGGCAATATTAATCTCTTCGGATGAAATTTCGTATATGGAGTTAATTAAGCGAAGAAAGGGGAATTTTGTCGGCGTGTAAAAGCCTTCAGTTTTAATCTCTCTTCAATTAATTTTATTCCTCACGTTCGCAGAGTTTCCGGCTTGTTTCGCCTCCGCAAGATGTCTTCGATTATGACGAGCGACTGTCTAATAATTTTCTGTTTGTTTTCGTCGACAAAAAAGTGAGAATTACGGCACACCTCGTTCGCATACCTAATACATTTCAGCTCGAAAACAAAGAAAGGCCCGGGGAAATATGAACCGCCACATTTTCAGACGGCGCACGTATAATGTACGGGAAAAAAGCTTCATATATCCTCTCATTGTCAAGGAAAATTTTAAGCTCAGCAGGAAAGAATTTCCTTTTATGTATATGAGAGTAAAATAAATCTTTATTAGGCCAAATGCATACAGTTACAGTTCTATATTTTTTTTGCTTGAAGCATGAAAAACCTTCTTCCATCCACTATTTGCTTTAAAGGGCAAAGCCGGTGTTTGAATTTCAATGAAATCATTATGTGATGTGGCACGCATATGTATATAGAGGAAAACGTTTTACTGGAAACATCCAAAAGCTGAGCAAATAGAAAGCGTAAACAACGTTGTTCCATTGAAAATCGTGACACATTTTCTCCTCGTCGTCGCATTTATACATATTTACACTAAACTGAAAGGCCGACTGCTAATTCTATAAAATTATTATAAAATCTGTGTAAACGAATGTTGGCTGAATTCATAAAGGAACGTTTTGCATCGCAATAGTCGAGTATCAATTGTCAAAAATATGAGCGGAATTTTGCAAGAAATTTGGATCTATATAACACTCATGGCGAACGAGCCCATTGAGTATCTGACTGAAATTCGTCAGGTTACCATCTTGGTCATCAACTGCAAGATCTGCATTCGTGCTGAGATTAAACCGGCTTAGACTATCGATATTGCTGATCAAGCCTTTGTTCAAGTCAATCTTTTATGGTTACCAGTGTACTTACATACTAGCACAGTACAAGAAAAATACCTCAACAAGCTCACTATGTTTCAAGATGGAAGCAAATATTAACATCTTACCAGCCTTAACAACTGAGAATGGGGTGCGCACTGTTTTACATTATGCGAGAAAAATCCTGTAATATAAAACATTCAAATTTAATTCATCTTTCCCAGAGTCCCAGAGCTCTACTTAGAGAGCATGTCCCAACTGGAAATATCTCTTAATAAAATAGTGGAGCAATAAAAGGAATTTGTTTGCCAGCTGCAAGCAATCCTGAGCACTTTCCAGAGAGGCACACTCGGAATGAGTAGTTAAGCTTTGAGGTTTCATAAATTTAAAACTTTCCAAACTTTTCTTCCTCTGCCGTTAATTTTTAATATTCCTCATTCGGTAAAATTTCCGAACTTTTCAGCAAATTGGATAGGGACCGATTTAGTTTCTTGGGGTTATATTGAATTTGAGAGCGGAGTTCAAGGCGATTTATTATTAATTATGTTACTATATTCCCGCCACCTTCTTCATCCATCTACTTTAGGTAATTATTACGATTACAAATTGGATAAGACATGAAACGTGATTTAGACTTTCTATTCAGCTGATGGGCGTTAAAGGCAAAAAGGTTCCTTCCAAGTGAAAAGACTTACTTATATTTAATAACTGTCGACGGAGGAGAGAACCGACGTTTTAGCCCTATTGAAATAGTTTTTGTTTCAGACATCTGCGACTGACATTGAGATTTCGACGATTAATTATGTTTGTCGCTCATGGTAACCAGGGAGACGCGACTGAAAAAAAATAATTTTGAGCGCAAGGGACGTGGAATCCCTTTACAAGCCAGAGCATTATTAGATATTATTATACATATCCCAATTAACTGCGAAGTCAAGATCAAAGATGGAATTTAATTTTTTCATTTAGCAAGGCATGTGCTAGTTTCTATTAATAATCTAGTACAAAAATAGTTTTTTTTCTTGCATCGATCAACTAAGTGCATGAGCTATTAGTTACGAGCTTATATTATGTATAGAGACAGAACACCAGGACGATACAAAAGTGTAACCCTCCAGACCCAAATTGACCTGCTTCAGGCACTCATTAAGAGATTGAGGCGTCGGTTTCGAGACTTTGAGAATGAGGTTTTAGAGCCAGGGGTCTTAGAAAGGTTGTGGATTAGACCCTTGATCAAAAAACTGGCAAAAGCAATTGAGGAGGAGGAGGGTTTTCTTATATTTCTTAATCTCACTGTTAGTAGTAGTGTAGATGCAATGCAAGGGTAATTAGTAGTGTCGAGACTGCAACTAACCGATTCGGAGCTCGTTTTTCTTTACTCCTATTGATGTTGCTCCACGTTAACAGGTGTGAAAGTCGAAGACAAAAAACTAGAAAAAAAAACTCTAAAACGCGATTTTGAACCAAATTACACCGATTCGGACTTCGTTTTTCTTTGATGTTCCTCCACATCAACAGGGACAGAGGTAAAAACAAAAAATTTAAAAAAAAAATCCCTAAAACGGGACTTAAAGTGCACATATTGGGGACTCGTTTTTCTTCACCCTTGTCTACAACCTCCACATCAACAGGTGTGGAGGCCGAAGACAAGAAATTAGGACAAAATCCCTAAAAAATGCAACTTTGAATCAAAATGGACCAATTCGGGACTCCATATCCACAGGTGTAAGGATCGAAGACAAAAAAATTAAAAAAGAATCCCTAAAACCGGTCTTGAAATAAATTGACATCGATATGGGAGACGTTTTTCTTAACCCTTGCTGAGTCGTGTTTCTTTAGTCCTGTTGATGTTCCTCCAAATCAACAGTCAACAGGTGTGAAGGTCGAAGATAAAAAATTTGAAAAATCTGTAAAACATGATTTTGAATCAAATTGGACCGATTCGGGACTCGTTTTTGTTTACCCTTTTTGATGTTTCTTAACATCAACTGGTATGGAGGTCAAAAACAAAAAATTAGGAAAAAAGTTCCTAAAACGCGATTTTGTATGAAATTAGAGCGATGTGGTTATCGTGTCCTTTACCTCTGTTGATGTCCCTTGACATCAACAGTGGTTGATCGGTGGGTGTAGAGGTCGAAGACAAAAAATTAGAAAGGAAAACCCCAAAACGCAATGTTGAATCAAATTGGACCGATTGGAGACTTGTTTCTCTTCTCCTATCTTAATGTTCATCCACGTCAACAGGTTTGAAGTTCGAAGACAAGAAATTAGGAAAAAAGTCCCTAAAACGCGATTAGGAATCAAATTGGACTAATTTGGGACTCTTTTTTTTTCCCCTGTTGATGTTTCTTCACATCAACAGGTGTTGGGGTCGAAGGCGAAAAAATCAGAAAACTAACAAAACTAACAAAATATTAGAAAAAAAATTTTAAAACCCGATTTTGAGTGAAAATAGACCGATTCGGGAATCGTTTTTCTTCACCTCTGTTGATGTTCCTCCACGTCAACAGGTGTGAAGGTCGAAGACAAAAACTTGAAGAAAAATTTTTAAAGCGCGATTTTGAGTCAAACTGGACGGATTCGAGACTCTTTTTTCTTCACTTCTGTTAATGCTCCTCCGCGTCAACAGGTGTGCAGATCGAAGACAAAAAGTTAGAAAAAAAAAATCTTTAAAACCCGATTTTGAGTCAAAATATACCGATTCGGGACTCGTTTTTCTTCACCTCTGTTGATGTTAATCGAGGTCAGTAGGTGTAAAGGGCGAAGACAAAAAAATTTGAAAAAAAATCCTAAAACGCAATTTTAAATCAAACTAGACCGATTCGGGACTCGTTTTTCTTCACTTCCGTTGATGTTCCTCCACGTCAACAGGTATGAAGGTCGAAAACAAGAAATTAGGAAAAAAATCCCTAAAACGCGATTAGGAATCAAATTGGACCAATTCGGGACTCTTTTTTTCACCACCCCTGTTGATGTTTCTTCACATCAACAGGTGTGGGGGTCGAAGGCGAAAAAAATCTCCAAAAACCCGATTTTGAATAAACTTGTACCGCTTCGAGACTCGCTTTTCTTCATTTCTCTTGGTGTTCCTGCACGTCAACAGGTGTGGAGGTCAAAGTCAAGAAATCAGGAAAAAAATCCCCAATATACAATTTTGAATCAAATTGGAACGATTTGGAACACATTTTTCTTCACTTCTGTTGATGTTCCTATACATTAATAGGTGTGAATGTGGAAGGCAAAAAATTAAAAAAAAAATCCTAAAAACGCGATTTTGAGTGAAAGTGGACCAATTCGGTACTCGTTTTTCTTCAACTCTCTTGATGTTTCTCCATGTCAACAGGTGTAAAAGTCGCAGACAAAATATTTTCAAAAAAAAATCCCTAATACACAATTTTGCATCAAATTGGACCGATTTGTGACACATTTTTCTTCACCTCTGTTGATGTTCCTGGTTCATCAACAGATTTAACACATCAACAGGTTTACGGTCGAAGACAAGAAATTAGGAAAAAATCCTAAAACGCGATTTGGAATCAAATTGGACCGATTTGGACTCGTTTTTCTGTACCCCTGTTGATGTTCCTCCACATTTATGGAGGTTGTATGGGGGTTGAAAACAAAAAAAAATTCACCGATTCAGAACTCGTTTTCCTTCACCCCTGTCGATGACACATCAACAAGTGTAGAGGTCGCAACTAAAAAAATTTAAAAAAGTATCCTTAAAACGCCCTGTTGATGTTCCTCCACATCAACACGTGGGGAAGTCGAAGACAAAAATTAGAAAAAAAATCCAAAAACGCTATTTTCACTCAAATTGGACCGATTGGGGACTCTGCTCACCATTTATTGTGGATAATCCTCCACATCAACCGCTATGAGCTCTAAAACATGAAAAATAGAAAAAAAACTCCCTTAAATGGAATCTTGAATCAATATGGACCAATTCGGAACTCCTTTTTCTTCACCTTTGGAAATGTTCCTCCACATCAGCAGGTGTAGAGTTCCAAGATAAACAATGAGGAAAAAAAAGTTAAAACTCGATTTTGAATCAAATACGACCGATTTGAGATTCATTTTTCTCTTCGCCCTCTTTAGTGTTCCTCCACATCAATAGGTTTGAAGCTAAAACTTCAAAAGATAGGAAAAAAATCCCTAAAACGCGATTTTGAGTCAAATTGGACCGATTCGAGACTCGTTTCCTTCAACCCTGTTGATGTTTTTTCACATCAACAGGCTTAGAGATTAAGGAAAAAAATTAGGAAGAAAATCCCTAAAATGCGATTTTGAATAAAATTAGAGCGATTTGGGACTCGCTTTTCTTCACCTTTCTTGGTGCTCCTCCACGTCAACGGTTGTAGAGGTCAAAGACAAAAAAACTATAAAAAATTCCTAAAACGCGATTTCAAATCAAATTCGACCAATTCGGGGCTCGTTTTTCTCTACCCTTGTTGATGTTCCTCCACATTTACAAGTGTCGGGGTCGAGGGCAAAAAAAAATTCGCCGATTCAGAACTCGTTTTCCTTTACCTCTGTTGATGTTTTACACATCAACAAGTGTAGAGGTCAAAGCCAAAAAAACTTAAAAAAAAAAACTTAAAACGTGGTTTTGAATCAATTTGGACCAAATTGGAAGTCGTTTTTCTTCCCTCCAGTTGATGTTCCTCCACAGGTGGGGAAGTCGAAGACAAAAATTAGGAAAAAAGTCCAAAAACTCGATTGTGAATCAAATTGGACCGATTCGGGACTCTCTTCAACATTTATTGTGGATGTTCTCCACATCAACAGCTATGGGCTCGAAGATAAGAAAAATGGGGAAAAAAGTACCCAAGAAACGATTTTGTATTAAATTACACCGATTCAGAACTCGCTTTACTTCATCCTTGTTGATGTTCCTCTACCTCAATAAGTGGGGAGGACAAACAATCAGGAAAAAATTCCTACAACTCAATTTTAAATCAAATGGACCGATTTAAGATTTGTTTTTCTTCACTCTCTTTAATGTTCCTCCACATCAATAGGTTTGAAGCAAAAAGATTTAAAAAAAATAGGAAAAAATTCCTAAAACATGATTTTTATTCAAATTGGGCCCATGCATCAATAGGCGTAAAGATTAAAGGGGAAGGGAGGAAAAAATCCCTAAAACCCGATTTTGAATAAAGTTAGACCAATTTGGGAATGGCTTTTCTTCACCCTTCTTGGTGTTCTTTCACGTCAACAGTTTTAAAGATCAAAGACAAAAAATTATACAAAAATTCCACATCGCAATTTTTAATCAAATTAGACCGATTCGGGACTCGTTTTTGTTCATCCCTGAACATTAACAGGTGTGGGGGTCGAACACAAAAAATTAGAAAAAAAAATCCCAAAAACCTCGATTTGGAATCAAATTGGACCGACTCGGGACTCGCTTTTCTTCACCCCTGTTAATGATCTTCAACATCAACAGGTGTGAGGGTCAAACTCAAAAAATTGGGAAAAAAACTTCCTAAAACAAAATATTTAATCAATTTTACTATCTACAAATTTGTCCTTAACTTTTACGTATTTAATACGGCAATGAAAATAGCAATGTTTTATTTTTTTTTTCAATTAACGATCTAATTACGCTAATTCTCTCTTCACTATTAAATTCCTAAGTTTAAGGGCAAAACAAATAAAATCAGGAAAAAATCCCTAAAACCATATTTTGATTCAAACTTACCATCTACAAATTTGCTCTTAACTCCGACATACCGAATTTTTGTGACTTTATCTTCAGTCCTAGCCTTTGTTTTTGTTATTTTGTTCAATTAACTCCGTCCACATTAACAGGTGTGGGAGTCCAAGACAAAACAATTAGAAAAAAAAAACACCAAAAACGCCATTTTAGATCAAATTTGACCGATTCAGAACTAATTTTCCATCACCCCTGTTGATGTTTTACACATCAACAAGTGTAGAGATGGAAGCCAAAAACCTTAAAAAAAAAACTTAAAACGCGATTTTGAATCAATTTGGACCAATTCGGAAGTCGTTTTTCTTCCCTCCTGTTGTGGTTCCTCCACATCAAAAGGTGGGGAAGTCGAAGACAAGAATTAGGAAAAAAGTCCAAAAACGCGATTTTAAATCAAATTGGACCGATTCGGGACTCTCTTCACTATTTATTGTGGATGTTCTCCACATCAACAGCTATGGGCTCGAAGATAAGAAAAATAGGAAAAAAAATACCCAAAAAGCGATTTTGTATTAAATTACACCGATTCAGAATTCGTTTTTTATTTCATCCCTGTTGATGTTCCTCTACCTCAATAAGTGCGGAGGCCAAACAATCAGGAAAAAAATTCAGCAACTCAATTTTAAATCAAATAGACCGATTTAAGATTTGTTTTTCTTCACTCTCTTTAATGTTCCTCCACATCAATAGATTTGAAGCAAAAAGATAAAAAAAAATAGGAAAAAAGTCCCTAAAACACGATTTTGAATCAAATTGGGCCCATGCATCAACAAGCGTAAAGATTAAAGGGGAAGCGAAGAAAAAAAATATCTAAAAGGCGATTTTGAATAAGATTAGACCGATTTGAGACTGGCTTTTCTTCACCCTTCTTGGTGTTCCTTCACGTCAACAGTTTTAGTGGTCAAAGACAAAAAATTATACAAAAATTTATAAATCGCAATTTTTAATGAAATTGGCCCGATTCGGGACTCGTTTTTGTTCATCCCTGAACATTAACAGGTGTGGGGGTCGAACACAAAAAATTAGAAAAAAAATCCCAAAAACCTCGATTTGGAATCAAATTGGACCGACTCGGGACTCGCTTTTCTTCACCCCTGTTAATGATCTTCAACATTAACAGGTGTGGGGGTCAAACTCAAAAAATTGGGAAAAATCTTCCTAAAACGAAATTTTTAATCAATTTTACTATCTACAAATTTGTTCTTAACTTTTAGGTATTTAATACGGCAATGAAAATAGCAATGTTTTATTTTTTTTTTCAATTAACGATCTAATTACGCTAATTCTCTCTTCACTATTAAATTCCTAAGTTTAAGGGCAAAAAAAAATAAAATCAGGAAAAAATGCCTAAAACTATATTTTGATTCAAACTTACCATCTACAAATTTGCTCTTAACTCCGACATACCGAATTTTTGTGACTTTATCTTCAGTTCCAGCCTTTGTTTTCGTTATTTTGTTCAATTAACTCCGTCCACATTAACAGGTGTGGGGGTCGAAGACAAAACAATTAGAAAAAAAAACACCAAAAACGCCATTTTAGATCAAATTTGACCGATTCAGAACTAATTTTCCATCACCCCTGTTGATGTTTTACACATCAACAAGTGTAGAGATGGAAGCCAAAAACCTTAAAAAAAAACTTAAAACGCGATTTTGAATCAATTTGGACCAATTCGGAAGTCGTTTTTCTTCCCTCCTGTTGTGGTTCCTCCACATCAAAAGGTGGGGAAGTCGAAGACAAGAATTAGGAAAAAAGTCCAAAAACGCGATTTTAAATCAAATTGGACCGATTCGCGACTCTCTTCACCATTTATTGTGGATGTTCTCCACATCAACAGCTATGGGCTCAAAGATAAGAAAAATAGGGGAAAAAAATACCCAAAAAGCGATTTTGTATTAAATTACACCAATTCAGAACTCGCTTTATTTCATCCTTGTTGATGTTCCTCTACCTCAATAAGTGGGGAGGCCAACCAATCAGGAAAAAAGTTCAGCAACTCAATTTTAAATCAAATAGACCGATTTAAGATTTGTTTTTCTTCACTCTCTTTAATGTTCCTCCACATCAATAGATTTGAAGCAAAAAGATAAAAAAAAATAGGAAAAAAGTCCCTAAAACACGATTTTGAATCAAATTGGGCCCATGCATCAACAAGCGTAAAGATTAAAGGGGAAGCGAAGAAAAAAAATATCTAAAAGGCGATTTTGAATAATATTAGACCGATTTGAGACTGGCTTTTCTTCACCCTTCTTGGTGTTCCTTCACGTCAACAGTTTTAGTGGTCAAAGACAAAAAATTATACAAAAATTCATAAATCGCAAATTTTTGATCAAATTGGCCCGATTCGGGACTCGTTTTTGTTCATCCCTGAACATTAACAGGTGTGGGGGTCGAACACAAAAAATAAGAAAAAAAATCCCAAAAACCTCGATTTGGAATCAAATTGGACCGACTCGGGACTCGCTTTTCTTCACCCCTGTTAATGATCTTCAACATTAACAGGTGTGGGGGTCAAACTCAAAAAATTGGAAAAAATCTTCCTAAAACGAAATTTTTAATCAATTTTACTATCTACAAATTTGTTCTTAACTTTTAGGTATTTAATACGGCAATGAAAATAGCAATGTTTTATTTTTTTTTCAATTAACGATCTAATTACGCTAATTCTCTCTTCACTATTAAATTCCTAAGTTTAAGGGCAAAAAAAAATAAAATCAGGAAAAAATGCCTAAAACTATATTTTGATTCAAACTTACCATCTACAAATTTGCTCTTAACTCCGAAATACTGAATTTTTGTGACTTTATCTTCAGTCCCAGCCTTTGTTTTTGTTATTTTGTTCAATTAACTCCGTCCACATTAACAGGTGTGGGGGTCGAAGACAAAACAATTAGAAAAAAAAAACACCAAAAACGCCATTTTAGATCAAATTTGACCGATTCAGAACTAATTTTCCATCACCCCTGTTGATGTTTTACACATCAACAAGTGTAGAGATGGAAGCCAAAAACCTTAAAAAAAAACTTAAAACGCGATTTTGAATCAATTTGGACCAATTCGGAAGTCGTTTTTCTTCCCTCCTGTTGTGGTTCCTCCACATCAAAAGGTGGGGAAGTCGAAGACAAGAATTAGGAAAAAAGTCCAAAAACGCGATTTTAAATCAAATTGGACCGATTCGGGACTCTCTTCACCATTTATTGTGGATGTTCTCCACATCAACAGCTATGGGCTCGAAGATAAGAAAAATAGGAAAAAAAATACCCAAAAAGCGATTTTGTATTAAATTACACCGATTCAGAACTCGTTTTTTATTTCATCCCTGTTGATGTTCCTCTACCTCAATAAATGCGGAGGCCAAACAATCAGGAAAAAAATTCTGCAACTCAATTTTAAATCAAATAGACCGATTTAAGATTTGTTTTTCTTCACTCTCTTTAATGTTTCTCCACATTAATAGATTTGAACCAAAAAGAAAAAAAAATAGGAAAAAATCCCTAAAACATGATTTTTTTTTCAAGCGGACTAAAAGTACGTCATTTGTTTTCTCCATACGCACACCTAAAGTGGGCTTTCAAATCCTGAGACCAAAAAAGTAGCAAAAAAGTCCTAGGCAGTAAAAGTAAAGTCAAAAGTCACCGCTATTGTCATGGTGGCGCATATATAAACGATTTTCATTCACCAAAATTATTTTAATAATAGATGACACCAAATAAACCGATCTGAGTGTATTGCCATCTTTACATTCTTGTTGAAAAAACAAAGGACAGAAATACTCTCAGAGCACTCAAGAGCACCATCTGAAACCGTTATTAGTCGAAATCGCATAGGTTCTCGAATTCTGAATTCGTCTGTTAAATGTCATGCGCGTCATCATATTTATCTGTCAATGTGACATTTATTAATTTAGTATTGAAAATAATGCTACAAATTCTTAGTTTACCATAATCATTGGTTATTAATTAATACATCAAAACCATTGAACATTGAAAACCACCATTCTAACATATTCTATGTATTTTACAAATAATATACACAATTGGGTAAGTACCTAGACCCGCTTAAAGAGGATGAGAGAAAATTGCAAAACTGAACCACTTTGAAATAGATTTCTTATTTCTTGCATGCTTGAAAAAAAAATAGTATATGTTACTCGGAGTAAAAGGTCTTTTTGTGCTTCGCCCAGTTGCAGGCCTCAGCTTCGCTTCGGCCGTCAATCTCTGGGCTCAGCACGAAAAGACCCACTTTTACTCCTAGTGACATAATCTACTATTGAATCAAATTGGGCCCATGCATCAACAAGCGTAAAGATTAAAGGGGAAGCGAAGAAAAAAAAATCTCTAAAAGGCGATTTTGAATAAGATTAGACCGATTTGAGACTGGCTTTTCTTCACCCTTCTTGGTGTTCCTTCACGTCAACAGTTTTAGTGGTCAAAGACAAAAAATTATACAAAAATTCATAAATCGCAAATTTTTAATCAAATTGGCCCGATTCGGGACTCGTTTTTGTTCATCCCTGAACATTAACAGGTGTGGGGGTCGAGCACAAAAAATAAGAAAAAAAATCCCAAAAACCTCGATTTGGAATCAAATTGGACCGACTCGGGATTCGCTTTTCTTCACCCCTGTTAATGATCTTCAACATTAACAGGTGTGGGGGTCAAACTCAAAAAATTGGGAAAAATCTTCCTAAAACGAAATTTTTAATCAATTTTACTATCTACAAATTTGTTCTTAACTTTTAGGTATTTAATACGGCAATGAAAATAGCAATGTTTTATTTTTTTTTCAATTAACGATCTAATTACGCTAATTCTCTCTTCACTATTAAATTCCTAAGTTAAAGGGCAAAACAAATAAAATCAGGAAAAAATCCCTAAAACCATATTTTGATTCAAACTTACCATCTACAAATTTGCTCTTAACTCCGACATACCGAATTTTTGTGACTTTATCTTCAGTTCCAGCCTTTGTTTTTGTTATTTTGTTCAATTAACTCCGTCCACATTAACAGGTGTGGGGGTCGAAGACAAAACAATTAGAAAAAAAAACACCAAAAACGCCATTTTAGATCAAATTTGACCGATTCAGAACTAATTTTCCATCACCCCTGTTGATGTTTTACACATCAACAAGTGTAGATATGGAAGCCAAAAACCTTAAAAAAAAACTTAAAACGCGATTTTGAATCAATCTGGACCAATTCGGAAGTCGTTTTTCTTCCCTCCTGTTGTGGTTCCTCCACATCAAAAGGTGGGGAAGTCGAAGACAAGAATTAGGAAAAAAGTCCAAAAACGCGATTTTAAATCAAATTGGACCGATTCGCGACTCTCTTCACCATTTATTGTGGATGTTCTCCACATTAACAGCTATGGGCTCAAAGATAAGAAAAATAGGGGAAAAAAAATACCCAAAAAGCGATTTTGTATTAAATTACACCGATTCAGAACTCGCTTTATTTCATCCTTGTTGATGTTCCTCTACCTCAATAAGTGGGGAGGCCAACCAATCAGGAAAAAAATTCTGCAACTCAATTTTAAATCAAATAGACCGATTTAAGATTTGTTTTTCTTCACTCTCTTTAATGTTCCTCCACATCAATAGATTTGAAGCAAAAAGATAAAAAAAAAATAGGAAAAAATCCCTAAAACATGATTTTGAATCAAATTGGGCCCATGCATCAACAAGCGTAAAGATTAAAGGGGAAGGGAAGAAAAAAAAATATCTAAAAGGCGATTTTGAATAAGATTAGACCGATTTGAGACTGGCTTTTCTTCACCCTTCTTGGTGTTCCTTCACGTCAACAGTTTTAGTGGTCAAAGACAAAAAATTATACAAAAATTCATGAATCGCAAATTTTTAATCAAATTGGCCCGATTCGGGACTCGTTTTTGTTCATCCTTGAACATTAACAGGTGTGAGGGTCGAACACAAAAAATTAGAAAAAAAATCCCAAAAACCTCGATTTGGAATCAAATTGGACCGACTCGGGACTCGCTTTTCTTCACCCCTGTTAATGATCTTCAACATCAACCGGTGTGAGGGTCAAACTCAAAAAATTGGGAAAAAAACTTCCTAAAACAAAATATTTAATCAATTTTACTATCTACAAATTTGTCCTTAACTTTTACGTATTTAATACGGCAATGAAAATAGCAATGTTTTATTTTTTTTTTTTCAATTAACGATCTAATTACGCTAATTCTCTCTTCACTATTAAATTCCTAAGTTTAAGGGCAAAACAAATAAAATCAGGAAAAAATCCCTAAAACCATATTTTGATTCAAACTTACGATCTACAAATTTGCTCTTAAGTCCGACATACTGAATTTTTGTGACTTTATCTTCAGTTCCAGCCTTTGTTTTTGTTATTTTGTTCAATTAGCTCTGTCCACATTAACAAGTGTGGGGGTCGAAGACAAAACAATTAGAAAAAAAACACCACAAACGCCATTTTAGATCAAATTTGACCGATTCAGAACTAATTTTCCATCACCCCTATTGATGTTTTACACATCAAGTGTAGAGATGGAAGCCAAAAACCTTAAAAAAAAACTTAAAACCCGATTTTGAATCAATTTGGACCAATTCGCAAGTCGTTTTTCTTCCCTCCTGTTGTGGTTCCTCCACATCAAAAGGTGGGGAAGTCGAAGACAAGAATTAGGAAAAAAGTCCAAAAACGCGGTTTTAAATCAAATTGGACCGATTCGGGACTCTCTTCACCATTTAGTGTGGATGTTCTCCACATCAACAGCTATGGGCTCGAAGATAAGAAAAGTAGGGAGAAAAAATACCCAAAAAGCGATTTTGTATTAAATTACACCGATTCAGAACTCGCTTTATTTCATCCTTGTTGATGTTCCTCTACCTCAATAAGTGGGGAGGCCAACCAATCAGGAAAAAAATTCTGCAACTCAATTTTAAATCAAATAGACCGATTTAAGATTTGTTTTTCTTCACTCTCTTTAATGTTCCTCCACATCAATAGATTTGAAGCAAAAAGATAAAAAAAAAATAGGAAAAAAGTCCCTAAAACACGATTTTGAATCAAATTGGGCCCATGCATCAACAAGCGTAAAGATTAAAGGGGAAGGGAAGAAAAAAAAAATATCTAAAAGGCGATTTTGAATAAGATTAGACCGATTTGAGACTGGCTTTTCTTCACCCTTCTTGGTGTTCCTTCACGTCAACAGTTTTAGTGGTCAAAGACAAAAAATTATACAAAAATTCATAAATCGCAAATTTTTAATCAAATTGGCCCGATTCGGGACTCGTTTTTGTTCATCCCTGAACATTAACAGGTGTGGGGGTCGAACACAAAAAATAAGAAAAAAAACCCAAAAACCTCGATTTGGAATCAAATTGGACCGACTCGGGACTCGCTTTTCTTCACCCCTGTTAATGATCTTCAACATCAACAGGTGTGGGGGTCAAACTCAAAAAATTGGGAAAAAAACTTCCTTAAACAACATTTTTAATCAATTTTACTATCTACAAATTTGTCCTTAACTTTTGCGTATTTAGTACGGCAATGAAAATAGCAATGTTTTATAATTTTTTTTTTCAATTAACGATCTAATTACGTGAATTCTCCCTTCACTATTGAATTTCTAAGTTTAGGGTCAAAGAAAGAAAATCAGGAAAAAGATCCCTAAAACCAGATTTTGGGTCAAACTTACCATCTACAAGTTTGCTCTTAATACTATCTACAGTTCCAGCCTTTTTTTGTTATTTTTTTTTTCAATTAACGTTCTCGTGACGTGAATTATCTCTCCACTATTGAATTTTTGAGTTCAAAGCAGCTGAAAATGAAGTGTCACTTCGTACATTTCAAGTTTTTGGAAAAACTTTTTGGTGAAACGTTGAGGTTTCTCCACATCAACAGTTTTAGGGGTTCAAGGCAAAAAATTAGGAAAAAACTTCCCAAAACGTGATTCTAAATCAAATTTACCATTTACAATTTTCCTCTTAACTTCGACTTATTTAATAAGGAGTTTTGTTTTTTTTTTATCTCCAGCTTTACTCTTTTTTTCTCCATCAACGTTTCCTGGTTTTCCTGGTTTTCCACTTCGTATGTGCAAAGCAACTGAAAAAGAGGTGTTACTTACGTATATTTAGGTCTAAAAATAATAAAGTTTTTTGAAAAAATTTTAACCAAAAAAACTCCCTAAAACGATGTTTTTATTTAAATTTACCATCTATAATAATGCCTTTAACTCTGATCTACTTAATGCTGATTTTTTATTTATTTACCTGAGTTTTAGTGTCTTTATTTTTTTTCTGTTAGCGACCTAGTTACGTAAATTCTCTCTTTTTTGCGCAATGGCTGAGTTCAAGGCAGCTGAAAATGAGGTGTTATCTAGTATGTCTATGACAACAAATAAAAAAGTTTTTTTTGAAAATTTTAGCATGTCAGCCCTCGCTGATGCTGTAAATTTTTCACTTGTCTATATATGAACAGAGATCTAACGTAAGAAATACTGAGCAGGTAACAATCGAAAATTTGGTCAAGACAGGGACAGGAGGTTTTTAGATTTTAAAGAGTGTAAGGATAGTCCTGTTGTAGCCACTTGATTTGCGGTTTTCGTAATCCTTTTACCATTGGCAGAATAGACGTGAAAAGGCTGCATCGGTTTTCTGTGACTTGTAGATAGCATTCGACTACGTCGACCATAAAATATTGTTGCACAAATTTCAACACTACGGCTTTCTTGGTGCTGCAAATAAATGAGAATATACAGATGTTTGGGGGTGTTTTGTGCAATAAGCGAAGAGTGGAGTTTGGGTTTCTTAGTGTTGGGTTCGATTATAACACACATAACCGTCCCTGAATATTCAGGGAAGGGTAGAAGCTTTAAGGTAGATAAAACGCCACTTTTTTAGGGTAATCCAGATTCATTCTAGATTATAAAAATACCTGACGAAGTCGTTTCCTGCGATGTTGTCAGTTTGAGTGTGACAAAACAAAACTTTTTTTTCTTTTTCTTTTCTAAAACTTTTGTAACAAGGTGCCTAAGGGCTGAGAGAGATTAATTGATTAGAGTTTTTCCTGCGAAATTATTTTGTTGTACATCAACAAAAACATCTTTTCCTTTCTATGGTTAAAGGTG
This sequence comes from Taphrorychus bicolor, assembly GCA_951812265.1. Lineage (NCBI taxonomy): Eukaryota > Metazoa > Arthropoda > Insecta > Coleoptera > Curculionidae > Taphrorychus > Taphrorychus bicolor. The sequence goes on from OX638302.1 coordinate 12,930,168, forward strand.
ACTTTTTGATTGTTAAAAAACAGTTTACTTTGATAATAAAATCCATGAGCTGAAGACATCACAACAGCAAAAGGATAGAAACGAAAAATCGCCAGCTCTGAATTTTTTTCCCAAATTGATGACCCGCTTGATAAATCTGTTGTATGAATCGGATATAAACATGCTAGTCAGGCCCCCTCGTCAGTGATATATATGGCTGATCGATACCCTCCTGCTGCCAAATTGACCATAAAGGCGGCTTTTTTTATTGCTCGTGAGATAGAGCCCCTGCTCCTTTGAAACAATTCCCCACAGATAAATCTCAACTGTAATAATTACCGCTACACGTAGCAGTCTCACGTGCACTACACAATCCCATTTCGGTTTACATAATTCCCATTTATACTGCAATATGAGCCGTAATAAGCAAAGATCATAGCGATTATCTCAAGGGGCTCACATATCTAACTTTCTATTAGGGCCAGCTCCCAGAGCTCTAACTAGTTTATTGCGAAATCTTCCACAACAGCTGCGCAGTTACGGAATATCCCACTTACTAGCATAATAACGTACATAATAAAACTCCTTCGGTTTATAATGGATTTACTACTAAAGTTGTACATCTTCACCGAAACTTACACCCTCGACATGACCCAACTCGTTACAATAACTGACGTATTTATTATTACATCCATAGGGCTGCGAGTGTCTTCTTTTTGGAGATGAACATTCGGAATAAGAAATTTGCCTTCCCGTATGGTGATGGTCCATGTGTCTTCTTTGGGGGTAACCATCAATGGTGCAACGTAAGTTTTGATGTTCCACGTAACGTTCGAATGTGGGGGCTGAGATGGGCCTGCACTTGCTGGTTAAGGTGGGCTTAAGGTAGGGCTGGGTGCTGTTTCTGATGGGTCTGCGGCCTAAAGTAGCTGGGGCTACCATAATGGGCTGAGGCTGGAATAAATAAAAAAGTTGTTAGTAGATGAGTAAGAAGGGCCCTGCCTCGTTTTTATATGAAAATTCCGATAAAAAAAATCGAATAATAGCTATACAACTGGATGTGTCAGTTGACATGACAAAAAAAAGTTACATAAAAACATTTTTTTGTTTGCTATTTACCCACCACTATTACCACTTCTCCACTTTGAGAGGATGGGTTGTAAGCTTCAAACGTGCCTACCGTTGCTGGCAAAATTACAATTAACTTTTTCACATAAATTCTAGTATTTCACTTTTGTGTGCTCCTCTAAAACGATGTGTAAACCAAATAAAAACCTGCAACAGCTAAGAGCTTACAGGCTTTGCAGCTTTAAGCTCGTGGGCAAACATTACTTGCAAATAACGCTTATTCAGTACTAAAAACACAGGTAAAGTGTAAGGTGTATGTAGAAAAAAACCTCGTAGCAAGCCATGGAATTAAAACTCTCTGAGATAAGTTCATAAAAAAAAATAAAAACTACTAAAATTCAATTTGTTTATGAAGTTATCTCAGACCTACTACTGTTCTATTTCTATAGCCTTCTTGAGGTTTTTTTTTAATGAACGCACGGTATAAAAGTTTATACAGTTATTTTTACACATTATTACCCTCAATAGTCTTTACCTTACTGCGTTTGCCAAATGTGAAACTTCCCATCCCTACTCCATTTCTGCAATCGACCACATTACTAATTCCTCTAATGATGTCAGGGTTCCTGTGGGACACGTCAAACTCGCATCCATTGGCAAGGCCATCCGTAACCAGTACATTATTATCGGTCACGCCGTTAGTGGCCTTTAAAATAGATTTCCCTGGCAACCTGGCATTTTCAGAGTTTTTAACCAATTCCTGCCTCCTCCTCTTGGCTTTCGAATGATGTTCACACAGGGCCATGATCAGAGCTGCGAAACAGAGGCACGTGAGCACCAGCACCCCCGCTAAAATCAGAGCCAAGACGCTTGTGTCAATAGGAAAAGGGACCAGCCCCTTGTCTTCCTGGAATCTTAGATTAGGTGCTTGCTTCGACATTACTGCAATTGTATAGTTTGCTATGGTCACCCCCGCAGGATTTTCTGCCAAGCAATAAAACGTGCCGTTAAATTCCGAGTTCACATTGTAAATATTCAGTTTGCTTCCTTGAGCTTCTGGTAGTTCGTCGATAAAATAGTCCCGGTCCTGCGGGCCTTCCTGCAATAGCTTTCCCTTAAACATCCACGAAACTTTCGCTTCGGGGGTCGCTCTGACCTGCAATAAAAAGACACGTTTGTATCGAGGGTTTCAGGTGCAGGTGGGTGATAAATCTAAAACATAAGCTTTGCTCGTTTAAAATACCTTCTAAAAAGGGATTTATTAATGCGATCCCAGCGAGTCCCAATTTAGGTTAAATCCACCCCAATTGGCAAAACGGAATATTGAATTATTATGAACTCGGTGGCCAAATATGTTTTCGTTTTGAGACTGGTAAAAGCTTTCTGTTCAAATTCGAAAGGAAAACAAAAACAATACCTGCTTTTCACTGGTAGTAGTATTTGTTCAAAAGGGGAGACTGTGAGATGCGGATTTGATTTTTCGAGAGAAGACGGCGAAAACGGATTAAAATGGGGCCCGCATTCATTGGGAAATTGTTTCTTCTCGTGTTTTTTCGCAGTAAAAGGATCAAGGAAGGAACATTACTGGCAAAATGGATCAACAACCTCCAGCTCTTAAATAAATATATAATTTCATTTGGCGAAAGGTAAAAAACTATGGATCTCCCAATGTAAAGTCTTTCCCTTCTATCTGTATGTTAGATACAATTGTTCCTTCAACAATTATAAGTGTACGCAGGGTTCTTTGCTGTAACAAGTTGTTATTAAATTGCTGAAGCAAGAATGTCAATAATTAAGTGACTGTCATATCCAGATAAATTATGAAAACACCTCATCCAGCCTGTGTCCCGTGCATATAGGCCCATCTGTCACAGAAGATTAATCTTCCATAACCCAGTGAAAAAATTCACCGAAAGGTTGTCAGAGCGTTACCTCCCAAGACGCGTTTCGCTCCCACTAAAGCTCGTCAGTTGGGTTCACTCTGACAATCTCACACCTCAAAATTTTGAGGCTGTAAAACGTCAAAAGAAAATAATGAGGAAACAAAAGTCCATTTATTTTGAATATATGTCATCTTTCTCTGTTCAAAAAATGATAGCCTTCTAGATAACGTTTTGTAATGAACACCCCGTATATATTCTTACTGTGTGATGTATGCCTTTATGTCATATAGTACACACTAGTATCAAATGAAGAAAACAAAACAAATTGTCAAATTGTGACTACAGTATTTTAACAAGAAAATTTTAAATTCTCATAAAAAACATTATATAAGATATATCAGACTGTGAAGACTTTCACGGCCGGTCATAATACTATCTAAAGTGTTTTCCGGACTATAAGGCCGTGGTCCAATGGAACTGCTTCCTGACGTTTCGTCTACTTCTGCGGCAGACATTATCAAAGGCGATGAAGCAGTGGACGAAGTGCTCTCCCTTGCTTCCTGATATCAGTCATCGTCGGGAAGCAAGGCAGATCACTTCACCCACTGCCTCATCGCCTTTGATAATGTCTGCCGCAGAAGTAGACGAAACGTCAGGAAGCAGTTCCATTGGACCACGGCCTTATAGCTCGGAAAACACTTTAAATAGTTTTATATAAGTTGTTTCAAACATTATACCACATTTTTTTGTACAAGCAGTAAACCATGAAAATTGTGACAAAAGGGAATTTTCTTGTGCCTCATAAAAACTGAATTAACAATTAAAATTAAATTAAATTACAATCTACAATTTTAAACTTGAAAAATCATATCAAAACGTTTGCTTTGTTGAAAAAAAGACTGTTTACCTCAGCTTTCCAAGACATTAGATTTTCCAACTGAGAACTACCAAAAATTGAAAAAAAAATCGAAGAAAACTTTTCGAGTTCTCTAAAAAACTGAATTTTGGATCAAATTTTTGATCATAAACTTTTGCCTTTTTGGACAATTTTAAGATTTGCGCTCATATCTTCATTAAATTCAGTTACTGAATTAAAAACACTCAAAAAAATTTGCCAAAAGTGTGACACACAAACCTAAATAATTTGGATTCTCAACAAAAACTAGAACTTTGGTTGTCAAAGTCAAGAATTCGTTAAATTCTGAGTTTCAAAACGGAATTTCCGAGTTTAAATTTGAAAATTTGTTAAATTCCAAGTCTAAAGTAAAAAAAATCGTTAAATTTCAAGTTTAAAGACGAAAATTAGTTAAATTGCAAGTTTAAAGTCGAAAATGTGTTCAATTATATGTTTAAAGTCAAAAGTTTATTAAATTCTGAGTTAGAAGTATGATTTTGGTACAATTCCGTGTTTAAAGGTGGAGTTTAGTTAAATTTTAAGTTTAAAGCCAAAAACTCGTGAAATTCCAAGTTTAAAGTCATAAATTCATTAAATTCCATAATTAAAGTCAAAAATTCGTTAAATTCTGAGTTTAAAAACGTAACTTCCGAGTTCAAATTTGGAAACTTGTTAAAGTCCAAGTCTAAAGTAAAAAAATCGTTACATTTCAAGTTTAAAGACGAAAATTCGTTAAATTTTAAGTTTAACGTCGAAAATTCGTTACGTTTCATTTTTAAAGTAAAGAATTCATTAGATTTCGAGAGTAAACTCGAAAATTTGTTCAGCTCTATGTTTAAAGTCAAAAGATTGTTAAATTCCGAGTTAGAAGTATGAATTTAGTTCAATTCCGTGTTTAAAGCCGAAGTTTAGGTAAATTGTAAGTTTAAAGTGAAAAACTCGTGAAATTCCAAGTTTAAGGTGAAAAATTAATTAAATTCCATACTCAATGTCAAAAATTCACTAAATTCTGAATTTAAAAATGGAACTTCTAAGTTCAAAATCAAAAATTCGTTAAATTCCCAGTTTAAAGTCAAAAATTTGTTAAATTCTGAGTTTAAAAACGTAAATTCCGAGTTCAAATTTGGAAATTTGTTTAATTCCAAGTCTAAAGTAAAATAATCGGGAAATTTCAAGTTTAAAGACAAAAATTCGTTAAATTCCAAGTTAAAAGGTAATAATTTCATTAAATTTTGAATGTAAAGTCGAAAATTCGTTCGATTCTATGTTTAAGTTTGTTAAATTCTGAGTTAGAAGTATAATTTTGGTTGTTGAACTCCGTGTTTAAAGGCGGAGTTTAGTTAAATTTTAAGTTTAAAGCCAAAAACTCGTGAAATACCATGTTTAAAGTCATAAATTCATTAAATTCCATATTTAAACTCGAAAATTCGTTAAATTCTGAGTTTAAAAACGTAACTTCCGAGCTCAAATTTTGAAATTTGTTAAAGTCCAAGTCTAAAGTAAAAAAATCGTAAAATTTCAAGTTTAAAGACGAAAATTCGTTAAATTTTAAGTTTAAAGTCGAAAATTCGTTAGGTTTCACGGATAACGTAAAAAATTCAATAAATTTTGAGAGTAAAGTCGAAAATTTTTTCAGTTCTATGTTTAAAGTCAAAAAATTGTTAAATTCTGAGTTAAAATTATGAATTTAGTTCATTTCCGTGTTTAAAGGCGAAGTTTAGTTAAATTTTAAGTTTAAAGTGAAAAACTCATGAAATTCCAAGTTTAGGGTGAAAAATTAATTAAATTCCATACTCAATATCAAAAACTCATTAAATTCTGAGATTAAAAATGGAACTTCTAAGTTCAAAGTCAAAAATTCGTTAAATTCCCAGTTTAAAGTAAAAAATTTATTAAATTCTGAGTTTAAAAACGTAAACTCCGAGGTCAAATTTTGAAATTTGTTTAATTCCAAGCCTAAAGTAAAAGAACCGTGAAATTTCAAGTTTAAAGACAAAAATTCCTTAAATTCCAAGTTAAAAGGTAATAATTTCATTAAATATTGAGTTCAAAGTCGAAAATCCGTTCAATGCTATATTTAAGTTTGTTAAATTCTGAGTTAGAAGTATGATTTTGATTCAATTCCGTGTTTAAAGGCGGAGTTTAGTTAAATTTTAAGTTTAAAGCCAAAAACTCGTGAAATACCAAGTTTAAAGTCATAAATTCATTATATTCCATATTTAAAGTCGAAAATTCGTTAAATTCTGAGTTTAAAAACGTAACTTTCGAGCTCAAATTTGTAAATTTGTTAAAGTCCAAGTCCAAAGTTAAAAAATCGTTAAATTTCAAGTTTAAAGACGAAAACTCGTTAAGTTTTAAGTTTAAAGTCGAAAATTCGTTACGTTTCATGTTTAAAGTAAAAAATTCATTAAATTTCGAGAGTAAGGTCAAAAATTTATGCAGTTCTATGTTTGAAATCAAAAGATTGTTAAATTCTGAGTTAAAATTATGAATTTAGTTCAATCCCGTGTTTAAAGGCGAAGTTTAATTAAATTTTAAGTTTAAAGTGAAAAACTCGTAAAATTCCAAGTTTAAGGTAAAAAATTAATTAAATTCCATACTCAATGTCAAAAATTCATTAAATTCTGAGTTTAAAAATGGAACTTCTAAGTTCAAAATCAAAAATTCGTTAAATTTCTACTTTAAAGTCAAAAATATCTTAAATTCCATGTTAAAAGTAAGAAATTTGGCAAGCTCCGAGTTTGAAGTCGAAAATTTGTTAAATTTCATATTTAAAATCAAAAATTCGTTAAATTTTTAGTTTAAAAACGGAGTTTCTGAGTTCAAAGTTGAAAATTTGTTATACTCCAAGTTTAAAGTAAAAAATTACTTAAATTCCATGTTTAAAGTAAAAAATTCGTTAAATTGCAAGTTTAAAGACGAAAGTCGTTTAAATTTTTGCTTAACGTCAAAAATGCGTTAAATTCCGAGCTTAAAAATTATTTTTTAGGAGAAATATTTGATTACTATTTAGTTAGAAGAAAAAAACTTTTTAATTAAAAAATTTACTTGAAAAATGTCATCAAAACATATATTTTGTTGAAAAAAAGCTCTTTAGATCAGTTTTTCAGATCAAAAATTCGGAGAATTCCCAGTTTAAAGTCAAAAATTTATTAAATTCTGAGTTTAAAAACGTAAATTCCGAGTTCAAATTTGGAAATTTGTTTAATTCCAAGTCTAAAATAAAATAATCGTGAAATTTCAAGTTCAAAGACAAAAATTCGTTAAATTCCACGTTAAAAGGTAATAAATTCATTAAATTTTGAGTTTAAAGTCGAAAATTCGTTCAATTCTATGTTTAAGTTTGTTAAATTGTGAGTTAAAAGTGTGAATTACTTCCATTCCGTATTTAAAGTCAAAAATTCATTAAATTCTGAGTTTGAAAATGGAACGTCCATTCAAAGTTGAAAGTCGAAAATTCATTAAATTTCTAGTTTAAAGTCAAAAATTTCTTAAATTCCATGTTTAGAGTAAAAAATTTGGCAAACTCCGAGTTTGAATGCCAAAATTTTGTTAAATTTCATTTTTTAGTTTTTCATTAAATTCGTTAAATTCTGAGTTTAAAAACCGAATTTCCGAGTTCAAATTTGAAAATTTGTTAAATTCCAAGTCTAAAGTAAAAAAATCGTTAAATTTCAAGTTTAAGGACGAAAATTCGTTACGTTTCATGTTTAAAGTAAAAAAAAATCAATAAACTTTGAGTTCAAAGCCGAAAATTGGTTAAATTCTATGTTTAAAGTCAAAAGTTTGTTAAGTTCTGAGTTAAAAGTATGAATTTCGTTCAATTCCGTGTTTAAAGGCGAAGTTTAGTTACAATTTATGTTTACAATCAAAAAATCGTTTTTTGACTCCAAGTTTAAGGTCAAAAATTTATTAAATTCTATATTCAAAGTCAAAAATTCATTAAATTCTGAGTTTTTAAGCGTCCAAGTTCAAAGTTGAAAGTCAAAAATTCGTTAAATTTCTAGTTTAAAGTCAAAAATTTCTTAAATTCCATGTTAAAAGTAAAAAATTTACCAAGCTCCGAGTTTGAAGCCAAAAATTTGTTAAATTTCATATTTTAAATTTTCATTAAATTTGTTAAATTCTGAGTTTAAAAACGGAATTTCCGAGTTGAGTTCAAATTTGGAAATATGTTAAATACCAAGTCTAAAGCAAAAAAATCGTTAAATTTCAAGTTTAAAGACGAACTTTCATTAAATTGCAAGTTTAAAGGCAAAAAATCGTTCAATTCTATATTTAAAGCCAACAGTTTGTTAAATTCTGAGTTAAAAGTATGAATTTAGTTCAATTCCTTATGTTTAAAGGCGGGGTTTAGTTACATTTTAAGTTTAAATTTAAAAACTTGTGAAATTCCAAGTTTAAGGTCAAAAGAGTTTGAGTTTAAAAATGAAACATCCAAGTTCAAATTTCAAAGTCGAAAATTCGTTAAATTTCTAGTTTAAAGTCAAAAATTTCTTAAATTTCATGTTTAAAGTAAAAAATTTGACAAACTCCGAGTTTCAAGTCAAAAATTCGTTAAATTCTCAGTTTAAAAACGGAATTTTCGAGTTCAAATTTGGATATTTGTTAAATTCCAAATCTTAAGTAAAAAAATCGTTAAATTTCAAGTTTAAAGACAAAAAATCATTAAATTTGCAAGTTTAAAGTCGAAAATTCGTTAAATTTCGAGCATAAAGTCGAAAATTGGTTCAATTCTATGCTTAAAGTCAAAAGTTTGTTAAATTATGAGGTAAAAGTATGAATTTAGTTCAATTCCGTGTTTAAGGGCGGAGTTTAGTTAAATTTTAAGTTTAAAGTCAAAAACTCGTAAAAATCCAAGTTTAAGGTCCAAAATTTATTACATTCCATAATCAAAGCCAAAATTCATTAAATTCTTAGTTTAAAAATGGAACTTCCAAAGTCGAAAATTTGTTAAATTTCTTATTTAAAGTCAAAAATGTCTTAAGTTCCATGTTTAAAGTAAAAAATTTGGCAAACTCCGAGTTTGAAGTTAATTAAATTTCTAATTAAAAGTAAAAAATGTCTTAAATTCCAAGTCTAAAGTAAAAAAATCGTTAAATTTTAAGTCTGAAGACGAAATTTCGCTAAATTCCAAGTTTAAAGTCAAAAATTCGTTACGTTTCATGTTTAAAGTAAAAAATTCATTAAATTTCGAGTTTCGAAAAATTTGTTCAATTCTATGTTTAAAGTCAAAATTTTGTTAAATTCTGAGGTAAAAGTATGAATTTAGGTCAATTCCGCGTTTAAGGGCGGAGCTTAGCTAAATTTTTAAGTTTAAAGTCAAAAACTCGGGAGATTCCAAGTTTAAGGTCAAAAGTTTATTAAATTACATACTCAAAGTCAAAAATTTATTAAATTCTGAGTTTAAAAATGAGACTTCCAAGTTGAAAGTCGAAAATTCGTTAAATTTCTATTTTAAGTCAAACATTTTTTAAATTCCATGTTTAAAGTAAAAAAATTGGCAAACTCCGAGTTTTAAGTCGAAAATTTGTTAAATTTCAAATTTAAGGTCAAAAATTCGTTAAATTCTGAGCATAAAAACGGAATTTCTGAGTTCAAAATTGAAAATCCGTTAAATTCTGCAGTTTAAAGACGAAAATCGTTTAAATTTTTGTATAAGTCGCAAATGCGTTAAATTCATATTAATGTTTAAAGTAAAATGTTTATTAAAATTTGAGGTCAAAGCCAAAAATTCGTTAAATCCATTCACAACTTTGTTAATTTCGTGTTTAGAGTCGGAGTTTAGTTACATTTTACTAGAACCGTGGATATTCACTATTTATTTGCCAAAAATCAAAAATAGCATGTCGTAATTTTTTTTTTTTTGGAAAACTATTCTTTGTAAAATAAAAAACGACGCCATATTTATCAAAAAACTACCAGAACTAACAAATATAATCGATTATTATAGATTTTTAATTAAAAAATCTGAATTTGCATGTTGAGATTATGACTGATCAAACCGGAGAGATTTGGACATCAAAATTTTGCATCGCAACCTTTCAGAGCTTACATCCCGCTTCCACAAAGATATGAAAATCTAACAAAAAAAAAACACTAAAAAATTAGAAGAGTAGCCCTACGTTTTGAGGCAATTTTCGAAAATTCAATAGTAACAGCACAAGTGGTCCAAAAATTTCTCACTTTCATTGAGTTTACACAAAAATAGTGAATGTACCTTCGTTCCGATTGCTCTATCATATTATTATCCTCAATGACCTCTTACTATATATACTCTACTACCTCATACTTCCTATTTGCATACATATCAAAAAGTCTAGCTATCTAAAAGACAACAACGAAAACCTGAAAAATGCAAAACACAGTCACAGAATTTTTTAAAAATGTTGAAAAATCATTGAGGGGATGAAAGTAGACTGCGAAATTGGAACTTTGAGTAGTTTTTGTTCTCTAAAATTCACTTATATGTTAAAAAAGCTAAACAAGCTAAACATTTCAGTCAAAACTCGCAGAAAGTAAACGTCTTTCAACTCTCATAGCAATTGATATTGATTTGCCGATTTGCTAAAAAAATGCAAGCCTTTGTTAAAATTTTCCTGCACTGTGGACACTCCAATGTGTTCCAAGTGAGCCCTACAATAATAATCAAAGCAAATCCTGCTATACCTAGCAGTATTCTTGCTGCTAGCAAAAAGCACATTTGTACCTAAGTTTTACATATTTTACACTAAACAAGAGCAAATAAGCTATGGTTTACCCTGCAAGTAAGAGTGATATTCCTCCCTTCCTCGGCTTCAAAATAAAAATCTGTGGCTGCTACTTCGGGACTGCAAGCCAAATCAACGTCCATCAGCTTCTTCACAGCGAGCCCTCGCAGCTTTTCAGGTTCCCTGCACACTGGTTGCAGCAGTACCGGCAAGACGTCTCTCTTCAACCAGGTGCTGAACGTTCGTATGTTGCAGTCGCAACTCCAAGGATTGTCCTGCAATTGCACCCCCTTAAGGCGATTAGGAAACGATCGCATATCCGGAAAAGTCTTAATTTTATTCCCCGATAAGTCTATCCACTCCAGGCTGTACAAGCCTCTAAAAGCGGCCTCGTCCACTTGATTTATTTCGCATCCGCTCAAGTCGAGAGTAGTTAGGAAGCTTAAATGGTTAAAAGCCAGTCGCTCTAAAGAAGTGATGGGATTTTTGCTTAAGCTGAGCCTCATTAGAGACGGGCAGTTCAATAGCGACAACGTCGGCACTGCGCCGAGCATATTTTCTGACAGATCCAGCTCCACCAAGTTGGACAATCCTTTGAAAGCTTCCTCGTGAATGGTTTTAATTCCGCACCGGCTTAGGAACAACTTTTGAAGGTTGATCAGGCCAATTTTGAGGAAACTGTGCCCGGGAATGTGCAGGATATTGTTGCCGGAGGCGTCGAGCACTTGAGTCGCGCTGTCGATTCCCTCGGGAATAATCAAAAGGCTCCTGCCGAGACACTCGACCGTCTGTTTGCCGTTACGCCATTTGCAGATGCAGGAAGGTGGACATCCTCTAATCGAAGACATTGTCAGCAGCAGTAGTATCGCAAAGGCCCAGAGCGGTGATATGGTCATTTTGGACGTCCCATTTTCTCGTTGATGGCCGACAGTCTGCAACAAAATAAACATTTTTATGTAGGTACGTAAGGATTCACAGCTTGACTTGAATTTCAAGAGAAGCTCAAGTCAAAATTAAGGGAGAAAATATCCAGTTAAGTAGTTTTATCCGAATGCCAGTGAGGATTATAATGAACGGGCTTTATAAAAATTAGACCGGTTTGGTAGTGTGTACGGGTGAGAGTCAGGGGGGGGGGGGCTGAGCAGTAGCGTACCAAATTTCCCCATGGGTAGATTTCCTCGTATGTATAGATGATAAATTTTGAAGTCTAATTGCGATAAGTTAAATAGGAAAGTCTAGAAACATTAACAAAGTTGGAAAGGTTTTTTAAATTTTTTTTGTAATGGTCCACTTCTTAGCCTTCTAGAAACCCTTAGTTCCTTGGGCACTTTTAATCCTATCCCCACAAAGGTGTCACTTTAATACAGTCTGAATAAAAAATTTCCAAGGACACTCTAGTGCCCAAAATTGTCTAGAATTTTTTTTTGGCGCCTGTTACGAAAACTATAGCGGAGCCTAATTTTGTTTGTGAATGTCTAACTAGAAGACGTTGAGAGAAAAAAAAGTCAGTTGTTAGTTCTGGTCTAGCTCTTGTGTGCCACATTTTTTGCCAATTTAAGTGTACTTTTCTCACATTTCACCCAGTAGATTCCACATTTTTGCAGTAAATAATCTGAAATAATTCATAGAAGTAGTACACATATGCGCCCCGGAACTGACCAAAAATCAAGGGCCTAGCTTTGAATTTGAAATGTTAACGAATTTTTAAACTTTAAATTTGAAACTGCCAGTTTGAGGTACATTTGTGCCGACACCGTGTATCCAATCGAATGGCATTCTATCCCAGGACATACCTTGGAATGTTTTCTTTTTGGAACTTAGAAACCACTTTTTCGTTGGGACGTCGCGAAATGGTCTTAATTGAATTTCGAAGCGAAAGATGCAGATTTTGCAAATTTTGGCGCAAAATCCTGCACCTGTCACTAACTAGAGCCGAGTTCGGTAATTCCATCCGGGCGCTCCGGACACAGACCATCTCCTAAAATCTTAACAAGCTGGAGTGAGATAGAATGATATCCCGAGCGCTCGGGATGCAACTACCGAACTCAACTTAGGTTATCGGAAGCATTCGGGATTTGGCTCCTCCCACTGAACGTCAACTGACAGCTGAGATTTTCCGTAAAGTAAACATTAACTTTAAACGCTTAGATCAAGGAAAATCGGCCGAAAAGCATGGAAAACCGTATGGCAGGAGAAAATTTTGACATTTCTAGGAAGATTTGTGGCAAAATTCCCGGTCTTCGAGAAGGTTTTCCCACAGACTGGTCGATTTGAAAATTTCGTGTCGGGATTTATGATGGCTGGTGACGTGAGACCATAGATTATCCAAATAGATGAAAAACTGACATAGGGGGCTCTGAAGGAGGAAATTTGACATTTCAAAAAAAACTCCCAAGCCCCCACCCCATCTAAAAAGTGCCGGTGTTGGCCGATTTCGGCGATTTCTACGCGGAAACAGCCGAAATGCCGAACTCGATTCGATTTGTTTGTATCGCAAAAATGGCGTCGTTTTTGTATTCATGAATATTATAATCTTTTAGTTTATTTCTGGTTTTAAATATAAATTTAATAAAAAATTTTCGGGTGTATCACGTTATTAAGTGGTTTGGTGTGATATGTGGGTAATGGTGATGTTCCTACCTAGAAAATAAGAGGGGCAGAGGCAGTGGCTTATCAACCATACAGCCGAGCCCCGCGACGGCGGGGGGCCCGCTATACAGTCTATAAGGGGCCCTAAGCGAAGCCCTTACGTGGTTGATTGAAACATTGATTTTAACAAGGCACAAAAATCAAATTTGGCGGGGGATCCCGCCACAGTAATCCAGATTCTCATTGAGAATTAAAAAAACGTCAAAGCAATGTCCAGTGTAGCAATGTAAGTAGGTTTGAAGCAGTAACCACTAAAGCTAATCTCATGCATAATTTTATGCAGAATTGTAATTTGAAAAAACAGTTTTGTTTTGTGTAGGTATTGGTGATTGTGATTCAAAGAACTACTTCTAGGCAAGCAAGAAGGGACTGCAAAGCTATAATTAACATGGATTGATAAGTCAATAGCAAACAGAATAGTCCACTTTAAAATTTGGTTGTCTCTGCCATGCTGTTTCTCAAAGGGTTGGACTGTTCACAAAAATCCAGAGGCAAGATTAAAGTAAGTACAATAGATGATTTTTTTTTGTTTTAGTAACTGCAACTTTATCAATTAATAATAGAAATTTCTACTTACTTTCCATGCAATTTCTCGGAGAATTTGGTTACTTTCCTAGTAGTACACATTATACATGCATAGAGAACTAATTAAAAAAAAAAACATGGAATGCTTTTTTGTGGTAGGCTGAGTCTATAGTCTATAAAGTTATTAAAAAGATGCATGAAAAAAGGTCCCCGTTTGAATGCAAATGTGGAGATTTAAATTTGCTATAACTTTGCCCCTGGACCCTGACTTTGTCTCTATAATAAGTTGTGGCTTCTTCATTAGGCTTTACATGTTGTAATGAAGTTACTAAAATTTATCTTTAAGAGGAAACCGAGGAATGGTTTTTAATAAGGAAATGTAACTAGTTCAGTTTACATGTAACCTATATGGTGTCAAATTTAGATTAGAAGGTTAATAGTTTTTGGTTATTTAGTATTTCAATGTTTTAAATTTCAGTCATTTGTCAAATGCTAAACCTGTTTAGTTGGATTAAAATAGTTTGGCAACCTTACCCGATATTACAGGACCAGTTTCTAGAAATTAGGCAGTAGGCTTGTTAGGATTGTTGAACGGATATAAAAGACGGGAGCATGACAGCCGAAACAGATTCCATTGCTAGCAGTTAAAAAATAAAGAGCTCTCTAAAGAGTTAAAAGTAAGGAAAACCGTTTAACCAAAATTCAAACACACAATCACTACACGGGGGTCTGGCATTAGTAGGACTCCTCAAACATTCACTACAAGAGTGGCTGGCAGTAGTAGGGCCCCACACACACACACAATCACTACACGGGAGTCTGGCATTAGTAGGACTCCTCAAACATTCACTACATGGGTGTCTGGTAGTAGTAGGGCCCTACATACAAACATTACACAGGTGCCTGGCATTAGTAGGGCTCCACTGTTTAAAGGCTTAGCCGTTAGGCATTTCTTCTGTGGCCCCTCTACCACATAAACCCATAGAGGGTGGCGCCGAGACACTTCTTTTTTAGGTAATTAAAATAACGCAAAATCCTCATACTAATCCTTCAAAGAAAGAACCCCCTTTTTCCTTTTGCAATGTATAAGGCAAAGTATATACTCCAATGTCCTGTTTAATAAATGTGAGTTGCCTCTGCCCCAACAGTTAACTAGGAGGCAGCTGTATTTTCTCCCTATATTTTTTTAAGACTTGGGGCAGAGTCACTTCTAAATAATTATAATTATAGAACATAAAGAAGATATTTTAGCTTTAAGCTTTTTCAATTATTAGAGACCCTATTGTAAAACTAGAGCAATTTTTATGTATGATGATTGGTAACATTTGTGCAGTTTGGTATGTTTTATTGGAAAAGTGATGCAGTGAGTTTTGCACAGTGCAACATTTTCAGCATGAACTCTAGTAGCTATTTTTTTTTTAGTTTGATCTTAGTGCAATCTCATGTTTTAATGAGAATGTACTGGGGCTATTATTTGAAGAGACTGGAAGTGCACTGTTGTTGTCTCAGTGCAACACTCATTTTTCTAATCAAAATTGCTATTCAAAA
Organism: Taphrorychus bicolor; assembly: GCA_951812265.1. Lineage (NCBI taxonomy): Eukaryota > Metazoa > Arthropoda > Insecta > Coleoptera > Curculionidae > Taphrorychus > Taphrorychus bicolor. Next base: position 12,945,425 of record OX638302.1, read on the forward strand.
TCATGTCATAATTGCATATAGCTAATGAAATATGAAAGTAATCCTATTATACATGACTTCAAATACTATAAAATTTGCAAAAAAAACAGTTTGTTTTAATTAAAAATAACAAAGGTCAAATATGTTTAGGTACATAAGTAGGAAACCTCTTTTTTGTGTCCCAACTTTAAGTACAGGGCCAAATTTTATTAAAAAGAAAAAATCCTACTCTTTAAAATTGTCCCCACATATATGGGGTGTTCAATATAAAACTTCATTTAGCAAGCTTTGAAATGTTTACAGAAAATGATGACGTACTTAATCAAAACAGGTAAACCATTTGCAACCTCGGTTATGATTAGATGTTCTGTTATTTATGGTAATCCTGTGAATCCTGAAAACCAGTTATATATGGAATGGTGCTTCTGAAAATGGTACGTCAAGAGTGTCTCTGAAGCTACCAAACATCAGTCTTCGGTTTTCTCAGTTAATCTGTCAACATTGTGTGTTTTTTTTTTACTGTTTATGAAATTTGGATTGTTTTTCATGGTTTATTAGATATCAGGTCTCAAATATAAAAATAGTAAACCCAAGAGTAAACCATTTGTTGTTGAAAAGAGAACCCTGTATCCTGTTTTCTTTCTTTTTCTTTAAGATTGTATGACAGCTGGTCACTGATGGTAGTGGTGATAATTAATTTTGTTCCGAAAATAACCAGGTTTTCAGGAACCTTCGTATATCAAATGTCAAATCAGTTATTTACCAGGTGGTTAACCAGGTCTGGAAACAGTACAAACATGCCCAAAGTAAAAGGACTTCTGTTAGATGTCTAATTTCTGTTTCTCCTTTGTTAAATTTTTAAAAGGCCACACTTCAATGTCAAGTTCGAAAATATTACATCGTTTCTTCCTCAATTTACTTTATTACTTTATTACCTATGTTACTACAGCAGTAGTGAGCAGTCATCATATGGCCCAACAGCTATACAATGCCTATTTTTCTGTTCATTCATCCAATGTTCCATTATGCACAATATGTCCATGGGACTTTCTGCAAGGAAGAACTGGATATAATTTTGTTTATCCCCAGCAGTTTGACGCTGAATGTGCAGAGTTTTCATAGTGGAGCTCTTGACTGATGAAGATTTCAATCCCCCTAAAGAGTTTTGGGTCTCGCTACCCTGTTTGAGTCTGTAGCCTTGTACAGCTCTGGAGGTGCAGAATATGGTTAAACCATATCTCACCATAATACACGCGAGTCACATAAGTGGCTCGCGTGTGTTGTTGACTTGTCTAATACTTAAATTTTCTTTCGTTTAACTTTACTTTACTTTAAGTTTACCCTTGAGATGTAAAAGTGATTCTTAATGGCTGTAGAACACTCTACTTCTACAATAACTTAAGGACCGACATATCTTTATTTGTTATTACGTAAACTTTTAAAAAATGGACCGACTACTTGTAATCTGGATAGACAAATTATTTCAAATCATTTTATCTTTTCTTGATGAATCCATCATAACAAAAAGTCACGATTTTTTGACACAACTTTTTGTTAACTAAGGGCATAGACAGAATTAAAAACTTAAGTAATAAGTAAGAGCAATATTTTGGCCAATCAGTTTAAGAAAACCCTTAAAACATAAAACCTATTGCTTAAGTTTTTAATTGTGTCTGTGTCCTTTATGTTACTTAAGAATAATGCTTTATGGACCATTTGCACCAAGCAATTTTTAAGTGCATCTAGTTAAGGCTTCCTTTATTGGCCCACTAAAGGCCCTACCAAGGTTACTCATGCTTATAACTATGGTTTAGGGGTCCTTAACTTTAGGTTAACCTAAATTTGCTTGGTATAAACATAGTTAAGGGCCATTTGGACACCTTTTCTTAAAAAATTTAGTACGTGACAGATCGAGTGACATCAATGCATTATATATGGGAAATTTGAACTTCTACCTTAGATCAGCACTTTGGGGAAGGTGTGCAAATGGCCCTAAATAGAACATTTTACTGTGAAGTTTAAGCATTTTGATAATAAAAATCATTCCTCAAAATTTGAATTTGACGCACTCAATAGATTTTTCGATATGTCCGCAGCATCTTGGGGGAAAGCAAAGCCCTCCCCAATATTCTCCAATAAATGGCTGAACTTTCATTACAGAAAATTGATAAACATTTCTTGACTTTGCCCGTTACAGTAGATAATTTTGAACTAAAAGTCAAACAACATCTACTCATTTTATTTTTTGCAATATGGAAACACATTGTGTAACTACCAAGTCAAATGTTAGGGGCGTAAAACTATTAGTATCACAAAATCACAATATTTTATATTCGTTTCTTCTTAATGTGTATGTTTCTTTTTTTAGAAAAGCCCAAAAAGAAAACACTTTGTTCCTGATAATTCAGTCGGACACAGAGAATAATTTTAGGTGTTATTTTTAGATGTTTATGTGTTTATTTGCTGATAATACAATTTAAATAGATCTTTTTTCCCTTTTAAGTTATATAAAAACGTAAGTTGTATATAATAAGGCCTCAATGTTGGTGTATTTTAATGTTCTAATAAAGGGTTGTCGTACATAACAGTTTATTCTTTTAATAGAGCAGGTAAGTAAGTGGTTTTTGAAATTAAGGCCATTTCAAATTGATATTCATCTAGCTGGCTGGAAAGTTACGTAATATTCATACAGTCTACTAGATGAATATTTATTTGATATAGTAGACATTACCTGTGGATAAAAAAAAACCTATATATGGACAATTGTTACGATTCAGGTGGGTAAATAATTAAGTTGATCGCTAATGGAAATGCAATGCGAATGCGCTGTGTCACTTGTCAGCTGTGGCAGCTTTGGTTTGGGAGCAAAATTTGGCCTGTCATAATCGTCACTTCAGTTGATTGACTTTGACACTTACATCTAAATATAATTCTCTTATCTATGCCTGAGACCCGACCCACTGCCACCTAGACTATAAGGCCGTGAAGCAGAAGCTGTGACGTCACAGTCGTGGTCCAAGGTCACTAGTGTGAGACCATTTCAATTGTATGGATTTCAAATTTTTTTTTCGACTTTGCGACTAATATTATTCATTTTGTATTCATAATTTTGTTTTTGTAAATTGTGCCGGACTTTAGGACATTTCTTGCAGCTAGTGCTGCATTTAGACTAACAACAAGTGCTTTAAAAGTGTTGAAAATTTCTCAAACGTGGTTGGGTGTCACGGTGCGAAATCAATGTAAACAGGTCTAGCAAATCCGTTGTTTGGTTTCAAAGGAATGAGGGTGTGAAGAAAAAATGGATGTAAGCTAATCTATATCTGAAGAAAATAGTAGGGTAAGTTAAAATACAGAGTACCTACATAGTTTCATAAAAAAAAGTTAGGTTAACCCTCAGTGACTCATCCTGATTCCTGAATTTGAAAAACGCCAGACTAAAGAGTTATTTCACCCAGAGCAAAAAATGCAAAAAGATTTTCTAATCATTTATATCCTTTTATACAACACCCTAGCGCCTTTATGTAACACCCTGTTACAAATTTCAAAATTTGTTACATAAACAGATTTATTTGCTCTCAACGTATTCCTATATAGACCATGTATTAGATTTACTCGTTTAGGTACACTGCATGGACCAAACATTTGGTCCAAGTATCAAATGATGTCACTGTGGTGTAAACACTGGGGATCAAATATTTGGTTCAGAGTAAAGGAGGTAGATCAAACAGTCTTTTTTATGGTGTAAACACTTTAGCCCCAAATTGGATTGCAGTTTCCGAAAAGGGCTAAAGCTTCCATTTATAACTAAAACAGCTGTGTTTTGACAAACTTTGATTCAAGTTGATTAGGTACTCAATTTGTTCCTTGGTCTAATTTGGTCCATGTGGTGTAAATGTGACTAAGATCAAATTCAGTAAACTTCATATTTCTGTTAAAAATTTAGGAATTATCTTTAGGAATTACATTATCTTTTAACTGTTAATTTTCTTAAAGGAATAAGCAAGAGATCATCATATACCTACCATTTATACCAAAAACTTGATGTCCTGCATAGAACTTCTTTAGTGAGGTCTTCACAGTCAAAATGGCAGAAACTCAATAATAGTTGGAAAGTGCCAGTGTCCAGAAAGTACCTACCTACTTACTTCCACAAACAGAGATGTATCGAGCCTACTTCCTCCCTACTTCAAGAGGATTTGAGTGCTAGTGTGTGTAGTAACAGCAAGGACTCAAAGTAATAAAAACTGTATGCAGTGATATGTGTTGAAAGTGCAAAATGTTGTAATCTGCAGGAAGTTGTGTTTTTTTCTATTTATAGGTAATTATATAAGATTAAATTGCCAACAACTTTTCATTGTAGTAAATTCGGGGTTATTCAACTTATTATTAGTCATAGTCGTAATCATATTCCTAATTTTCATCCATTATAACCCATAAACAAGCCTTGCCATGGATATTTTGTTTACTTTACACGGGTTGTAATGGGTGAAAATTGAGAATACAATTATTATGACTACAACTAAGAAGTTGGATAAACCCACACAAATAAAACATGTTTTGATTATTACAACATTTGGCCCTTAGCAATCAAAAATAAAACAGTTAATTCAAGAAACATATGTTTTTTATTTAGAAGGTATAGCTTATACAACAATGCATCCAAGCCACAGCAGCTTGATACTGTAAAAGAGTGTAAAAAAGACTTAACAAAAATATGAATGAATGTTACAGAAGACAAAAATGTTGACATCATTATCTTATTATCCTCTGCTTTTCCTAGGAATATGACTGGCATGGTACAAGTTCATTTCTCAACTCAATAAATAAAAGTATCCCTTCAAGGGATCTGTTTCATACTCAGAGATTTAATAGTTAAATGGAGACTATATAATTTATAAGCATAAGTTAAGTGTGTAATAAGTTCTTACCACAGATCAATTTTGGAATGTCCAAAGGGGCTTGCAAAGTCTGATCTGTTTCTTCATTATAAAAAATAAACTTTTTCTCTACCTCATCCTTGCGAAAATGCACCTCACATACTTAAAACACCAGTTTTCTACAAAGTTTATGGAATTCATGCTTTGTTTATAAACGAAATCTGAGGGATAACCTAACTTTCTCTAAAATTCTTGTTACTTATTTACGTATACATGTACCCTACTATGTTCTCCAGGCGCAAAATCTTCTCTTTTAAACGCTCTAATCCATTTTTCTCTTAAATCTTCATCCCTGGGAAACCAAAAACCGATTTTTTAGGTCCACTCTTTAAGTTTGTGTTGCACCCTGACACAGCACCGGTAAGGCATTTTCACAGTTTTTAAACAGAAAAATGCATGGTTCCGAATTTAGCACAAACTTTAATACGTTTCCTAAAGTCCAGTAATGTTCATAAAAACAAAATTCGCATTAAAAACAGAATAATCACAGTAAAATCACGTAAAATATACACGAAATCATTTGAAATCCATCCATTTCAAATGGTGACCTTGGACCACGACTGTGACGTCACAGACTCTGCTTCAGGGCCTTATAGTCTAGGTGGCAGTGCCCGACCACGCCAAGACAGTGGCGGTTACAAATTCGGGCAATATTGTAATTTTTCGATTTTTCGGCAAACATGGGCGGAGTTACTAATTTATTTTAGAATTTTTTCGGCTTTCCCATAAGAAATCTATTGCGCAATTTTTTTTAAATGAGACGATATTGGATTAATCATAAATAAAAATGGGGGCCAAAAAAAAAAATGGCCGCCGTAGACAAGGTGGTTAACAAATGGTGATATCTCTGAAACAAATAAAGTAAGGAGAGCGGAAATTTGGTACCATGGTTCCTTAGGGAATAGACTGCAAGTTGCCATGGGTCAAAACCTTCATTAAGGTACTAAACCCATGGGTACCATCAACGAAATTTTGCAAATAAGTTTTCAGGCTTTTACAGGTGTGTTTATCATAAGAAAAACATGGGTCAATGCATGTTATATAGGACGAATGTAGATTACGTCATAATTACAGTACTGTTGATGGTTTAAATGGTTGAAATTTGAATGGTACATCATAAATTCATAAATTGTGATCATAAATCATCATAAATTGTGATATAGTTGCCGTAGTTATCATACCTACAGTAGCTGAGTAACGTTAATAATTAGAGAACTGTATATGGTACATGGTTCAACTTTAGATGCTGGCCACCCATGGGGTACCATGAATGGTAAACTAACTGACATAGCTACGTAACTGACGGTAGCTAGGTTATGACTGTTTAATAAACCGATGGTGATATCGAGTTGAAAATCGAATGGTAGGTTTTCCTCATTTGAAATTTGGTAAAAATGACATTTCTAAAAATTCAAGATGGCCACCTGAAAACAACTGGTTTTATGACAATATCTCTGGAACGGTTTGAGCTAGAAAGATGAAATTTGGTAAGTGTACTTTTCTCACATTTCACCCTGTAGATTCCACATTTTTGTAGTAAAAAATCTGAAATAATTCAGAGGGGTAGTACACACATGCGCCCCGGAATTGATCAAAAATCAAGTTCCTACCTTTGAATTTGAAATTTTGACGAATTTTTAAACTTTAAATTTGAAACTGCCACTTTGAAGTATATTTGTGCCGAGACCGTGCATCGAATGGCATTCCGGATTTGGCTCCTCCCACTGAACGTCAACTGACAGCTGAGATTTTCCGTAATGTAAACATTAACTTTAAAGGCTTAGACCAAGGAAAATCGGCCGAAAAGCGTGGAAAACTGCATGGCAGGAGAAAATTCGGACATTTCTAGGAAGATTTTTGGCAAAATTTTCGGTCCTCGAGAATGTTTCCCCAAAGACTGGTCGATTTTGTGTCGGGATTCATGATGGCTGGTGACGTGAGACCCGACCACGCCAAGACAGTGGCGGTTACAAATTCGGGCAAAATTGTAATTTTTCGATTTTTCGGCAAACATGGGCGGAGTTACTAATTTATTTTAGCATTTTTTCGGCTTTCCCATAAGACATCCATTGCGCAATTCTTTTTAAATGAGGCAATATTCGCTTCGTCATAAATAAAAAATGACGGCGAAAAAAAAGGCCGCCGTAGACAGGGTGATTAAAGAATGGTGATATCTCTGAAACTGAAATAAAGTTAGAGAGCTGAAATTTGGTACCATGGTTCCTTAGGGAATAGACTGCAAGTTGCCATGGGTCAAAACCTTCATTAAGGTACTAAACCCATGGGTACCATCAACGAAATTTTGCAAATAAGTTTTCAGGCTTTTACAGGTGTGTTTATCATAAGAAACGTTGGTCGATGCATGTTAGAGAACTGTATATGGTACATGGTTCACCTTTGAATGCTGAGTGCCCATGGGGGTACCATGAATGATAAACTAACTGACATAGCTATATAGCTGACGGTACCTAGGATATAGCTGTTTATATAGGTGATATAGAATTGAAAATTAAATGCCAGGTTTTCCTTATGTAAAATTCGCTATAAATGACATTTCTAAAAATTCAAGAAGGCCGCCTGAAACCAATTGGTTTTATGCCAATATCTCTGGAACGGTTACGGTACGTGGCTATTTATTACCCCCTTGCCGCGGGTCCCGAAGGTTCCATTTTGAAAAGTTTTTCAATTTATTGGCATTTTTTGCTACCAATTAACGATTACAATATAAAGTGCTATCCGGGCTTTGAAGCCGTGCTCCAATAGAATTTCTTCTTTTGGTCTACAGCTGCGGAAGACATTATCAAAGGCGATGAGGCAATGAGCGAAATGATCTCCCGTGTTTCTCGACGTTGACTTCAACTGTGATCGTGAAGACAATAAATTTTAAAATGTTTGACAAATTTGACTGACTTGTTTTAAAACTGAATTTCTCCAAAAATATCAAATTTTGCATTTCTAATCGAATATAGCTCTTAATCTGAACAGAAATTTAAAAGCCTTGTGTCACTTTTGAGCGAGTTTGAGCCATCATTCACCTGTTTTCGCCCTAATTTTAACCTGAATTTGACTAACATTTAATTTGCACTTGTAATAGCTTTGAGTATTTTTTTATCGATTTTGGCCATAACGCTAACTTGAATTTCTCGAAAATATAACGACATTTAAATTTTGAGGCTTCTTAGGTCAAAATTTTCTTATTTCAGCCCGACTTTTGTTCATTTTTCACCGATTTTTGGCGTTAGTTCTTACCTGAATTTCTCGCAAAACTCAATATTTGCATTTCTAGACGCTTTCAATAAATTTTATCCCATAATTCTGCAACTGTGCATTTTTGAATGCTTTGTTAATTTTTAAGGATCTCTAACATCGCAATCCTAATCTGAATTTCTCAAAAACACTCAAAAATTTGTGATCTTTCAAGCTTTGAGTTATTTCTCATCGATTTTGCATGCCTTTCAACATGCCTTTTTCGTAAAACACCAAATTTGCATTTTGAAGAGTTTTGACTTATATTTTATTTATTTTGGTAAAAAATGTAATTTTACTAAAAACAACCAATCAGAAGAGTTAAATCGGTTTTGCCTGAGTTTATCGTTAAAATGAATTGCTCCAAAAATATAAAAACTTGCATTTTTGAAGGCTTAGAGTCATTTTTGCTCTAAACCTAACCTGCATTTTTACAAAAATCCAAAGTTGTCATTTTTAGAGTCATTTTTGGTCATAACCTTAACTTGAATTTCTCGAAAACAAAGCAACATCTACATTTTGAGGCGTTTTGATTCAAAATTCACTGATTTTAGTCGGACAAGATAGTTTTACCAAAAACCATAGTGTTTTTATACAGTGTGAGTTTCTAAAATGGAACAGATTATGTAAAAAAAAACGTTTATTTTTTGGAAAAACGCTCGGACCCGTCGATTTATATTTTAGATTGCCGTCTTTTTTTGTAAAATAAACTATTATACAGGTTGTCTCAAACTCAAGATATGACGTCATCGATTGGTTTTTTAAATGACAACTGCAGTTTTGGTTTAGCTATTTTCATAGTGTACATCAAGCTATACATAGTTGCCAATTGTCAAATTTTTATAAACTGCCAGTCGCAAGATAATTAACAAAATTTATTTTATTTCAAACATCAATTTATATTAATAAATATTCTACAAAAAATACTCAAAATGAGGTCCATTCACTAATTGGCAATACCCTAAACGTAACTGAAACTCGTTTTGAACGCTTGCAATTACTTCGGGGGAAATTAGTCTGCACTCATGCATTATTCGTGCTTTCAACTCCTGAACATTTTCAGGCTTCGTTTGGTAAACTTTGCTTTTTAAGTAAACCCACAAGAAAAATCCAATGGAGTCAGGTCTGGTGACCTGGCTGGCCATTCTGTGGGGCCTCTTCTACCAATCCATCGGTCCGGAAATACTTCATCCAGATATGAGGACGTCTTCTTCTATAGGACAAGGGAATAGACTAACCAAATTTGGAATTAGTTCCTCTTCCAAAAATTTTAAATATCTCGCTCCGTTGAGATTTTCTTCAAAAAAGATTGGTCCTATAACTCGACAATTCCTGCCCAAACATTGACTTTTTCTGGGCGTTGACTGTGAACTTCTCTCATCCAGTGGGGATTCTCGTCTGTCCAATAACGAACATTTTGTCGGTTTACCTCACCATTTAGCGTAAACGTCGATTCGTCAGAAAACACAATGTTGTTTGTGTTTACAACGTTTCTGTTCAGATCCATCATTTGCTCGCAAAACTGAAGTCTTCTATCAGGATCATCTTCGGTCAATTCCTGGAGATTTTTTAGTTTGTAAGGATGCAACTTTTGGGCTTTGAGAATTTGAGCTGCCTGGTGGAAATATTAGGGTTTTGTTGAATAGTACATTAACTTTGACATCCTCCCTTAGTGCACTCTTTCGATGAATTAATGTTTTCCTTACATGTCCGTTTTCCCTAAACCGTTTTTCTATCTTACTTACAATACTTCGAGATAAGAGTGGCAAATCACGATGATGTCTCTGAATAATTGAACTACTTCATTTTATGTTCGTGTTGTATCTCTGTATCCAATCATCATTAAAATTTCAATCTTGTGACTTTCAGTTAAGTAAGACATTACGTTGAACGAGTTATTAAGTGATTATTATCAAGTATTTAAGCAAAGATATTTAAGAAAAGTAAAACGCTGTCAATTGTACATTTGATATTGACATTAATGAAACGTACCTAATGCTGGTAGAAATTATCGTTACCAGAAAGTCAAAGGTAATCTATAAAATGGTAGCTTGGGGTAAATTCAGTACGTAAATGACTAATATGAATTGATGATTGAAATAAAATAAATGTTGTTAATTATCTTGCGACTGGCACTTTATAAAAATTTTAAAATTGGCTACTATGTATAACTTGATGTACACTATGAAAATAGCTAACAAAAAATAGCAGTTGTCATTTAAAAAAACAATTGATGACGTCATATCTCCAAATTGGGACAACCTGTATAATGGTTTATTTTGCACAAAAGAAGGCAATCTATCTAGAAGATAAAAAATAAAGCGGTTTTTTTACTGAATTTGTTCAATTTTAGAAACTGTATATTATATAATAAAGCGGTTTCGAATTGATTCCCTCCTAAAACTGCAATTCTTTCCCCATTTAACCCTCCTCGTAACTCCGCTAGTTCCTGAGATCTCTTCACTAAAGATCGAAAAAATCTCACCCTGTATATTCAAAAGAGGTACAAACATTTGACATCAATCGTCATCATTCAACAATTGTTAGGGAAATTGAAAATCAAGGAATGATCTCGAACAATTTTTTGTAATCTAGAAGGTTTGTGATTCACTGTATTTATTGTTAATTTGTGTACAGGGTAAGAGAAAAATAGACAGACAGAAGGACGTATATCCATAGGATAATATGTTCCGAATGTAATGTCTGACATGATGGGACTATATTATGGACATTTTATTTTTTCGCATTCGGTTTAGTAAAGAAAAGAACCTTTTATAAGGTGCATGCACGTGTGGAATTGAAACAAATATCCGAGGCGAAAACCGAGAACAGAAATTAGAAAACCCTGAGAAACTTTTACCATTTACTGGAAAATGATTGAGACGTGACTCGGTTCCAAACGAGGTCTTCGACTTAACATTTCCTCGAAAGAACTTATGCTCAGTCAGGTATAACTTTTAAACATTGAGCTGATAATGCAAAGAAAATCGAAAGAACAAAGAAAACTTCTTTTTGTCACCGGTTTTTTTTTTGCGTAGCAGTAGCGATTAACTTGGTTGGGAAGTTATAACTACATTCCGGTTCCAATTATTATGATCAATGATGCTATTAACGCTTCCAGCCTTGCAGTTGCTGTGCTAAAGACCCAACTATAGATGTTGGAACAGCATTAACCGATTCGACGCTAAATCTCAAATGATAATATGCACAAATTCGATTGCATTGGAAAGCCGGTGGCTTTACAAGGATTAACGCAGAACACGTTAACAAGCATTTCAATTGATTGCCAAAGAGGGAGCACTGATAAGGCGATTCAATGCCTACATTGAAGCTTAGAGTCTGGTTATTACGGTATAATTTATATTTATACGACCATTGTTAATTCAGGGTAGATCAGGTTAGTTCAGGTTATGTGTATACACTTGATGCAATATTTTTTCTTCATGTAAAATTAGTAAACAGTGTCAAAGTGATGTTTATAAATTAACTGCTTGTGAAAAGAAAGTGGCAAGGGGATAAAAACATAACCCAGGAAAAGTGCAAAATGCATTAAATTAAGCCAGTGAAGCGGAAAATAAAACTACAAAACTACACCAGTCAGCAGGGAAGACTAGATAAAATATTTTCGATCAACCGATTTTATATGTAAACTCCAGTTACGAATATCTTCTGTGAAATTGATATCATTGTTTAACCTTTTATTTAGGTAAAAAGGTAATCAGTTCCATACGGGTCACCCACAAATTTCAAGTAAAAAAATCCTTGAAAAAAAAATTTACTCAAAAATCCTAGTTTTAATGTGATTCAAAAAAATTCAAAAATTCAATACATAGTAAAACCCGACACATTTTTATAGAAATCCTTTTCGTTTTCGATATACAGGACGTTCAATTATTATGAAAAAATTGCACATTTTTTTATTTCTCCAAGATGAGTCAAGATTTTTACGGAGTATGATTGCCACAAATTTGTCGATCAGCCCATCTGCATACTAGTTTTTACAACAATAATGTTGTTTTTTATTCTACCAGTGGTATTAGTTACTTGAATAAAAATTTGTCCTTTATTGAATACTTCGCTTCCAATTCATTCAATCAAACAATAAATTAATAACATTTTAGCAGATAATTAGTAATTTATTTATTTCAGTAAACTGCTAAAGTTGTGTTAATTGAATTTTTGGATAATACAATAAATGTTTAAAAATCTATGCATTAAAACATTTCTCATTTTTTACTCAAAAAAACATAAATGTCACACAAAAAATTCGCCCGAGAGATCATTTCTTCAGAATTGGAAACACATGGTGTCCTACTTTCAACGTTTTTTCTTTCAGGATTCTCAATTAAAGTCGAAGATTAAATAAAAATTGACGATTTGGAACCACCCTTTCAAAATCATCCTGTATCATAAAAATCTAGAGTCGCATGAAAAATCGGGTTGTACATTCGAACGTTTCACAGAAATTAGCAACACTTTGTGAAAACCCTTCTATCTTCGAGATTAAATGAGACGCGCGTGAAAAACTCCTAAAATGGGACACCCTGTGTACAATTTGAAAAAATATACAAAGTGTTCCAGAAAAGCGCTGACAAACTTTAGAGGGTTATAGAAGTCAAAAGTCATCTAACTTTTGCTTATTAACCTGTATCTCCCAATGCACCGTGTTTTGAGACACAGGGTGTCAAAAATATGCTTTTTAAAAGTTTTCTGGTTATATTGCAGGAACGAATTGATATAGAAAATGGAATTTTGTTCTGTCGCCTGGAATTCTTTTGGCTCTAACGTCTACGCCACTGGAAAAAATTGCAATTTGGTAGCACATTGAAAAAGAAAACAATTTTCTACTTAGTAAAGCTAAATGTGGGCAATTTTTGAGTTAAATGGAATTTTATGATGAAAAACATGGGAAAACCACAAAAATTATTTTCTTTTATTTTTATTTTTTATAGCAAAGGCATTTATTAACAATCATCTAGGAGTAAAATGGGTTTTTATTGAACGATTTAATGTCTTTTATAATGCTCTAAAGTTTGTCAGCACTTTTCTGAAACACTCTGTATATTTTCCCAAATATCAGGAGCGTACCATTTTTTTTTCAAGAAACATATCCAAGGACATGTGATTACGCGAGCCACTAATGGATATATTTTGTTCTACAGAGTATACGCCATCCATTATAGCCTACCAAATTTTATTAAAATGTATTCAGCTCTTTTTAAGAAATCATAAAAAGCTTCGTAGAAGAATTTGCTAACTCAAAGACTCCAACGACGATTTTTACGAAAACTATAGCGGAGCCCTGTTTCGGTTGCATGTTCCGTGTCCGGATTTATGTCAAAAAATTCACCTAAATCAAAGACCCTCTTTTTCAGATGTAGAGTTTCAAATCCAATATAAAAATGTTGAATAAATATACCTTTCATTAACATACCGGCCGCGACGTAAGCGATTAAAGATATCACTGATATCTTTGAAACGATAAAGTTGCGAAAGCTGAAGTTTGGCATGTATATTATTATGGCTACATGGTGCGATACGACGTTTCGTTCGCTCAATATACGTCATCATCAGGCTGTTATATTATGTCCGTTTACCCATTGGTTCAAATTTCACTAAGGGAAACCTATTGAGGTGCGATTGTATAGCGGCCATGGCTGAGATATAGCTGTTTCATAAAGTTTTATGAACCAATGGTCGTATCGAGTTGAAAATCGAAAGGTAGATTTCCCTTATTTAAAATTCGCTAAAAATAACATTTTAAAAAATCCAAAATGGCCGCCTGAAAAGTTTTTGTTATCGCTAAAACCAAATAAATCCGACTTTTCGACTTTATGCTTACTATATACCATCACCAGGGTAATCTCTTTTATTGCAAATATTGCTTTATAAATGTGCTACGCCCAAAGAATCAGTTTTTCGTATATGACTGACAAAATAGCTTTAACGAAGCCCATTCGACTGGTAATACCTGTTCGATTTTATCGTTTTTAGATTCCGAGATTTAACTGATTATACATATATCTCATTGATAGGGGTAGAGTGATATTTGCCATTTTATAGCATAGCCATTTATGACGATCGAACAATAGTATCTCAACTGAGTGTGAGCCGTCTCAAATACTGCTCAAAACGTGAATTACCATTATTCTTGGTTTAATAGCAGTCTTATAGGAAGTAAACAAGTTGGTCAGCAAAAATCTTGAGTTGGTTTGTTTATGGTGTGCTTTTGTCACACACGCGCGTCATTTTTTTTTTTTTTTTTTTTTTTTTTTTTTTTTTTTTTCTTGCGCGCTGGGCGCCCTTAGTTTAGGAAATCCGAACGCTGTGGGCAAAGTGCTGCAGAACTTCTTTGGAGTGAAGACCACGCGCGCGGAGCGCCCATAGTTTAGGAAATCCGAACGCTGTAGGCAGAGAGATATTAACAAAGAACCTAAAGATACCTAAAAGTAACTGAAATGTCGAAACGTTTATATATAATAATACTTTACTTCATATTCGCAAACATAACAGCTTTTGAAAAATGGTAAAAAACGTGCTAAAATTCATAAAAAGATATAAAATGGTACCACGAGTACCCCTATCAAGGTTCCCATTTATGACATATTGTTTGTGAGTATGAAACGAATCTACAATTGAAATTTCAGTTTTATAGCTTTGATTGTTCCTAACTGTTTATAATAAGGGAATAAAACGTACAAAAAAATATTGATAAACAAAAAAACTAAAGTTAAATGTTGCAGCATTATTTGGGACACCGTATACTATTTAAAGCATAAATCAACGCTCTATTTATTATAAAACTAATGGAATTTTCGCAATAAATTAACTGTTATCAATTTACATGAAAAAATCCTAAAATTTTAGGTTACAACACTTTTTTGGGACACTCTATACTATCCAAAACGTAAATATATGCCCTATTTATCATACGACTACTAGAACCTACGAATAAAATCAATTACTATTGATTTCTATGGGAAAAGTCGATATTTCTATATTAAGCATATGAGACTCTCCCCAACTGGCCCAAAAACCTAAATTTTTAGATAAAAATCGTGAATTTCAGCCTTCAACAGCTTATATCGCGTTTTAATGAGGATTTATCCCAAAAGCTATAAGAGGAGCCAAAAAAGTAGAATCATTTTAGTGTTTTTTAAGAATTTGTGGATAAAATGGCGAAGGAATTATTTGGCAGTAAATACTCATAAATATCAACACCAGACTCCTTGCATAATTATAAAATTGCTTTCATTGGTAAGTTTTAATAAAGCTTTCATCGCCTATATCTAACATCTTATTCTGCTTAGCCTACGTACTAAATAATCCACCCTTTCTATGTAAAGTACACACTGCTTATGGACCTTTTCTGCATTATTAGCATATATTAGCGTTTTGCATAATTTTTTGAGCCACCCTATACTATCTAAAACAGAAATCAACGTCCTATTCATTATAAAACGACTCGAAGTAACAAATAAAATCGATTACTATAGATTTAAATGACACATATAGAAAATTCTATGTTAAACATATAGGGCTCTCAAACCGGCCCAAAAAACTAAATTTTGAGATAAAAATCGTGCATTGCTGCCTTTAACAGCTAATATCTCGTTGCGATGAAGATTTATCAAAAAATGTATAAGAACAGCAGAGGAAGTAGAAGAATAGAGCTACACGTAGAGCCCATTTTCGAAGCTCTGCCTAGAACAGTAACTGAGCACGGGTGGCCCAAAAATAAGGTACAAATTTTGCACTTTTTTTTAATTTTCTCAAAAACCGTGAAAGCTAGCTTCTTTCTGATACATGCATCTGATAGCCCTTAATGGCCTCTTCATACATCATATTAACTTGCATATCGAGAAACCTTACCGTTTCCAAGGTAAACAGAAAAATGTAAAAAATTCAAAATTTTTAAAGGGGGTAGGTCGTGAAAATTTTCGACCGAAATCGATTGTCATAGATTTTATCAAACATAGTCTCAAATGAAAGAGAAGACATAAATATGTAAAAAATGTACAATTTTGAAATTTTCAGTAATTTTCTTCCCCTTCAAAATGGCGCCAAAAACGTAATTTTTCCACTTTTTATCGAAATTTTAATACTTATATCTATATAATTCAAAAACTAAACATGGTATAACGATGCTATTGACACCCATGAATAGAACATTCTCGACCACAAAATACCTGCTTAATTTGTCGTTCAAGGTTTTTAATTTAGTCGACGTAATGTTCGATCAAATAAAAACATTAGGTAATTTTTACAAAATTTTAATAGTTTTTCAATTCCCATGAGACTGTTATTAAACTTAGCAAAATAGTAATTAACGTTTTGAGCAGTATTTGAGCCGACTCACACTTAATTGAGTCACCGTTGTTCTATTGCCGTAAATGGCTTTGCTATAAAATGGCAAATGTCACTCTACCCCTGTCAATGAGAAATTTAATCAGTTAAATCTCGGAACCCAGAAACGATAATATCGAACAGTTAGTGCCAGTCGAATTGGCTTCGTTAAAGCTATTTTGTCAGTCATATACGAAAAACTGATTGTTTGGGCGTGGCACATTTATAAAACAATATTTGTAATAAAAGGGAATACCCTGATGATGGCGTGTAGTAGGCGTAAAGTCGAAACGTCGGATATATTTGGTTTCAGCGCCCTTTAGCAACAGTGAGTAAGTTGGAGCAAAAAAGTGTCATTTTAATAAAAAAGATTTCAAAATAGAATCTTGGGTACCCGCGGCAAGTTTCTGGACATTAGAGACCTCTAGCCCGTCCCATAAGGTAGCCACATACCAAATTCATCCGTTTCATACCTCAAACCGTTTCAGAGATATCGGCTTTAAACCAAACGTTTTCAGGCGGCCATCTTGGATTTTTAGAATAGTTATTTATGTATTAAGAGCGAAAAGTACAATTAACGCTCTCCGCTTCGCGTCGCGCGGCAAACTTCACTCTCCGAGCAAAAAAGTTACTTTGTGCTCGTAATGCATACAACGTTTTTTCTACAAACAATCAATTCCAAATAATGCGAATCACAACTGAACATAACTGAAGACACAATCTGAAAATTTAAATCAAACTGACAATGACGTTTTAAACATTTGGTTGAGTGGTGGTAGTTGCTATTGACAGCAAGCGATAAAATCTTTTTCGCTTGCTGTCCTGGGCAACGCGTGAAAAAGTAAACTCACATTCTGATCCTCAAAAAAGGTTAGGTTTTCGTTTGTCTAATGAAAGCGTAAAATGCGTCATTATTTGACGTTTGTAGAAAAATGTAATTTTTAGCGAATTTTACATAAGGGAAACCTACCGTACATAAAGGAAACAGCTATAACCTAGCTACAGTCAGCTACATATAGCTATGTGAGCTATATTACCATTCATGGTACCTCCATGGGCACCCAGCATCCAAAGTTGAACCATGTATCATTAACAGTTCTCTAAATATCAACGGTACTCAGCTACTGTAGCTACGATAGCTACGGCAACTATATTACAATTTATAATACCCCCGTAGGTACCTACCATCCAAATTTGAACCATGTACCATCAATGGTACCCTAAATATAACCCTTTCTATATTCCTCCCATTTAAAAACCATTGCACAATGTATTTCTTATGGGAAGTGTTTTTAACTATATATGGAACAAACGTAGCCAGCCGAGCGTCGACGTCACAGGGCCCCACGTGGTCGGAAATCATGAATCCCGACACGAAATTTTCAAATCGACCAGTCTTTGTGAAAACGACCTCGAGGACTGGGGGCTTTACCGGTAATCTTCCTAGAAATGTTCAAATTTTCACCTGCCATACAGTTTTCATCGATTTTCCGCCTATTTTTCTTGGTCTAGGTGTTTAAAGTTCGATCTGTCAAACGAGAAATTTCCGCAGTCGAAAAAAGCGATCGCAGCGCACGGTTTACCCGAAGACGGTTGCGTCAATTGCCGGAACTAACGGAAATTTTGCGGAAATTTCAAAAATCTGCATCTTTTGTTTCGAAATTGAATTAAGACCATTTCGCGACGTCCCCCCAGCGAAAAAGTGATTCCTTGGTGCCGAAAAGAAAACATTCCAAGGTATCCCCTGGGATAGAAATCCAGTCGATCGGATGCACGGTCTCGGCACAAATAGGCCTGAAAGTGGCAATTTCAAATGTAAAGTTTAAAAAATCTAGTAATTGAGCTAGGCCAGATCGAGGGCCCATATGTGCGCTACACCCCTGAATTATTTCAGATTTTTTCATGCAAAAATGTGGAATCTACAGGGTGATACGTGAAAAAAGTACACCAAAACTAGTAAAAAATGCGGCACGGAAAAACTTTTGTAGCTCACCCGGTACAAGTGCTAGACCAAAACTAATAACTGATTTTTTTTTCTCTCCACGTCTTCTAGTTGCCCATATACAACCGAAGCTGGGCAGCTTCATAGTTTTCGTAAAAATCTCAAAAAACTACCTTATTATTTTGGATACTTTTCCTTACTTGTCTTTGGACATTTTTTTGACCACTCTGTATTAAAATGACAGCTTTGGCGGGATAGGATTAAAAGTAGCCAAGGATATGCCCTTTCCCCTGATACCATCATTGTTGGGCCAGTCTTCTACCTAAAGGGGTCCAGAAGGCCCAGATGTTGACCATTACAAAGAAAAATTGAAAAAACCGTCCCAACTTTGCGATTTTTCGTAGATTTTTCTATTTAACTTATCGGAATTAGACTTCAAAATTTATCGTCTACGCATATGAGGAAATCTACCCACACAAAGCCCTATACCCCACGTAGCCCCGGAGTTACGGTAAAGACGCTAGACTTTTGTGTTGTGAAAAAAACGCATTTTTGACTTTGGTACGCCACTGGTCAGCCCCCCCTCCCGCACTTGCAACCAAGTCGATCACATTTTTGGAAAGCCCGTTAATTTCTGTACATACGCGCAATACTACAAAATCATAGCAAATGAGCAGTTTAAAAGTTATAAGCGCTAGAACGAAAAAAATACCAAATATATACAACCAAAATCGATCCTGACACTCGGCTTTATATATCCTCACTTGCGTTCGGACAAAAAACTGTTAAAATTGTATGAAAAGGACCAAATGTTTTATTTTGATCGAACATTATGCCAACTAAATTAAAAACCTGAAACGACAAATTAAGCAAGTATTGTGTGGTCGTGAATGTTTTATTCACTGGTGTCAATAGCATCGTTATACCATGTTTAGTTTTCGAGTTATATAGATATAAGTTTCAAAATGTCCATAAAAAGTGGAAAAATTACGTTTTAGGCGCCATTTTGAAGGGGAAGGAAATTAACGAAAATTCAAAAATCGCAAATTGTTTACATATTTTTGTCCCTTCTTTCATATCAGACCATTTTTGATAGAATCTATGCCAATGAATTTCGGTGGAAGATTTTGATGTTACCCCCTTTGAAATTTTTGAAATTTTTACATTTTTCTGTTTATCTTGGAAATGGTAAGGTTTTTCGATATGCAGGTTAATATAATGTATGAAGAGGTCATTGAGAACTATCAGATACATGCATCAGACAGAAGCTGCCGGTCACGGCTTTCAAGAAAATTAAAGAAAAGTGCAAAATTTGTACCTTATTTTTGGGCCACCCGTGCTCAGTTACTGTTTTAGGCAGACGTTCGAAGATGGTCTCTACGTGTAGCTCTATTCTTCTACTTTCTTAACTCTTGTTATACATTTTCGGATAAATCTTCATCGAAACGAGATATCAGCTTTTAAAGGCAGTAATGCACGATTTTGATAACAAAATGTAGGTTTTTGGGCCGGTTTGAGAACCCCATATGCTTAATATAGAAATATCGACTTTTCCCATATAAATCACTAGTTATCCATTTAAGTCATTGGTTTTATTAGTTTTATGATATATAGGGCATATATTTTCGTTTTAGATAGTATAGAATGTCCCAAAAAAACATGTAATTTTGGAATTTTAGCATGTAAATCGATATCAATTAATTTATTGCTATAATTCGATTAGTTTTATGATAAATACACAGTACCTTGATTTCTGATTTAGATGCTATAGGGTGTCCCAAAATTTTGCAAATAGAACATTTTTAAGAACCATTAAAGTTAGAAACCTGAAATTTTCATTATAGGTTCTTTTCATAGTGACAAATAACATGTCACAAATAGGAGCCCTGATATGGGTACCCGTTAAGTTTTGTAACATTATTTAAAAGTTGTGAGGTGTTGCGAATATAAAATAAGGTGTGTCAGACGTTTCGACAATTCACCTACTTTTAGGTCGTAGTTAAACGCAAAAAATGACGCACGTGTGTAACAAAAGCATACCATAAATACACCAACTCAAGATTTCTCCTGACCAACTGGTTTCTAATTCAAAAGACAAGTTTTCAGTAACTTTTCTTGTTCTTAATGGCGCGATAGGCCTTTATGGCTAAAATTCCCTGGTTTTGACCTAACTTTTTTCCTTGGTTTATTAGACTTTTTACACGACTTTAATCACTCTCTGGATAGTAATAACAATTTGATCCAGGTTAAAACAAAACACAGTAGGTTTCTTTACTTTTTAATTTAAAATATAATAGAACTTCAAAAAGAGATCATTCAGATGCAAAGATTGCAGTGTTGTCCATATCGGAGAAACCAAATTCAAAAATATTTTTATTTATATTTTAAGTAGTTTTTTATTATTAAGATTTTTAATAAATTATTATTAAGGTTTTTAAACTTCTTTTTATGACACATTAACTTGACTTAGAACAAAGCAAAAGAAAACACTGTAAATATTGTTCTTTTTTTCAAACAAAAAATTAATTATTGTTCAACTAGAGTAAATAGATAGAAGTCGGAAAAAAGACAAGAAATACAACCCTTTCCTCAATGGAAGAATTGCCAATGTTTCCACTGTGCTTCGGCATAGATCCAGCATTTCATATAAAAAATTATCTAAATAAAATGCTAAACTTAAATTCAGTGAAATTAAAAAAATTAATATTTTAAGTTACTATTTTTAGAAACTTTCGATGTTGCCAGAATGTTTTTGAATCACGAGATTCTACGAAAACTCCAAAATTGGTCAATATTTTCATTCCAAACTATTTAAAAAACTACACAAACAAAATTTAATACGTTTTTTTTATTGTCAGTATCTTCTCCTCTAGAAGACAATTATCCCAAAATGATATTAGATGTTTAAGACACCGTCTCGAAGATAGCCATAGTGAATAAACCAAATAAGATACCCTGTATAGTATTGTTACGGGATACGGATTCCAATAATTTATCGTCAATTAAGTACACACTTTTTTCTATCTAAATTGCCTTCTTATCTTTTTTTTTAAACTAAAAGCATTTAAAAAAAAAACAAAATAAATTTCATTAAAAAAATATACATTTGTAACATGAAAGCCTCGAAAAAAAGAAAAATTACTTCTCTAAAATAATGACGCTTATTTAATTTAAAAACTACTAGTATATGATTAAGAGTCGTATGTTACTGAAAGTAGAAAATTTACAGGACCGTATCAAATAAAAATTTACTTGATTAATGCTTAGCATATACCATCATTTAAATTATTTTTCATTCACTAGACAGGAAAAACTTCTTTATTTACAACCAGATATGTAATGCTATCATTACAAACGTCATAGGAGGGTGGAAAATTACCTATTATCTACCTCTAAATTAGACGTAGATAATGGGTATTCATTATCACCCAAGGGCGGGAATGGCTTATTACTTACCTCTCTTTCAACCCTCATTTTCCATGCTTATTTCTTGGCCCCTAAAATTTATTGTCGTTTTAGAATTAAAAAGGTGTCCCTAGTAGCATCGAACTAGATAAGACAGTTAACTGGTAATTTTTAAAAATAGTAGATTATGTCACTAGGAGTAAAAGTGGGTCTTTTTGTGCTAAGCCCAGAGATTGACGGCCGAAGCGAAGCTGAGGCCTGCAACTGGGCGAAGCACAAAAAGACCTTTTACTCCGAGTAACATATACTATTTTTTTTTCAAGCATGCAAGAAATAAGAAATCTATTTAAAAGTGGTTCAGTTTTGCAATTTTCTCTCATCCTCTTTAAGCGGGTGTAGGTACTTACCCAATTGTGTATATTATTTGTAAAATACATAGAATATGTTAGAATGGTGGTTTTCAATGTTCAATGGTTTTAATGTATTAAATAATAATCAATGATTATGCTAAACTAAGAATTTGTAGCATTATTTTCAATACTAAATTAATAAATGTCACATTGACAGATAAATATGATGACGCGCATGACATTTAACAGACGAATTCAGAATTCGAGAACCTATGCGATTTCGACTAATAACGGTTTCGGATGGTGCTCTTGAGTGCTCTGA
This sequence comes from Taphrorychus bicolor, assembly GCA_951812265.1. Classification (NCBI taxonomy): domain Eukaryota; kingdom Metazoa; phylum Arthropoda; class Insecta; order Coleoptera; family Curculionidae; genus Taphrorychus; species Taphrorychus bicolor. The sequence goes on from OX638302.1 coordinate 12,967,952, forward strand.
GAGTATTTCTGTCCTTTGTTTTTTCAACAAGAATGTAAAGATGGCAATACACTCAGATCGGTTTATCTGGTGTCCACTATTATTAAAATAATTTGGTTGAATGAAAATCGTTTATATGTGCGCCACCATGACACTAGCGGTGACTTTTGACTTTACTTTTACTGCCTAGGACTTTTTTGCTACTTTTTTGGTCTCAGGATTTGAAAGCCCACTTTAGGTGTGCGTATGGAGAAAACAAATGACGTACTTTTAGTCCGCTTGAAAAAAAAGATAGTTAAAAATATTATAGATATCTTATACAAAAAATAGAAATTCATATTATGTAGGTTGTAAATAAAATAGTAAACACACCTCGGTAGGAAGTTTCCTTACCGTCTCGAGATTTTATAGTTCATCTCGACGCTGCGCGTCTCGACTAAACTATCAAATCTCTCGACAGTAATTTTCCACCCCGGTATGTAATATTCTATTTCCTGTCGTAGTAGGTTTTCCTGGTTTTAGTACAAAAAAAATCTTCTCTCCAAGAAATGCCGATGTTTCGACTTTATTTAAGCCTTCAGCAGGTCTAAAAACAATTTAGGTTTTCATTATGATTCCGCTGATTCTTCTGTAGAATTGATACGTGACAGTTATTTTGTTTTTTTTTTTTTTGAGAAACTAGAACTATGGTGCTCTTTATGTTACGGATTTCGTTAATGATCTCTCTATTCAGCAAGATTGCAAGGGTGATGGTAACTACTTTGTACTTCCAGTTAAATTCAGGTTAGTTGAGATTAGTATGTTAAATTTAGCTTACTTCCGGTGCTGTCAGGTTAGTTCAGGTTACTTCAGATTAGTATATGTCAGTTAAGGTTAACTTAGGTTAGTTCAGGTAGCGTCAGGTTAGTTCAGATTACCGGGTTAGTCTTCAGGGTGACTGTTTTTAGAGTTTAACCATGGAGATCTCGGTTATTGAAAATGTACAAAGAAGGTTGAATTATAACAAAGTTGTGCATTTAGAGGTCTATAAAATTGACTTTTCCAAATTTTGAAAATTACAAGCGGTTTCTGAAAAGTCACAAAAATCGAAATTTTGAGGAAACGTTTTTATATTTTCTAGTCTTAATTTAAAGAGATAATGATAAATAATTGACACTTCTTTATAGCACTTTTTCTCCCTTCAACGTGGTATTTTCAAATTTAAATCCGTCGTTTTGTTTTTATGCAACCATCATCAACTTCATTTTTTTAAAATACGGTCCTTGATGTTTTATATCCGGGACCGTATTATCTAATAAAACCGTTTTATTAAAAATTTCGATTTTATTCGAATATTTTCAAAATCAGTCACGACTTTCTAAATTTGAGAATGTCATTTTTATAGACTTCAGGCCGATTTATAGTTCCGTCAGAGTAAGACGTAAGAAGTAAGCGTAAGCAGTAAGAAAAATGACACATTGGAATTCAACAGTTTCGTTTATAGTGTGTCCGTAAGACTTTAGTAGAATTTTTTTTTTTTTAAGTAAGTTCCTTTTTAGGGCCTCTTAGTGAGATCAAGAGCGATGGGGCGTACCCCCGGCTGTCATTGTCATTTGTTTTAGTGAACAGTTGATTGCACTGTTGCCAAACAGCCAAACTCGACTCGTTCAACCGAATGTATCGAATATCGATCGATGCATCTGTTTATGTTTCAGGTAGATAAAAGTAAAAAGGTGTGCGGTCACGTTCATTTTTCCTTGAAGATGCCTTGAACAAAAGGCGGAAATTTGACATGGCAAATGAAATTTGTCATGTCAAAACAGTCAATCAATTGACAAACAGTCAATCAAACGCTGCTCAATCTGGCAACATAGAAAAATTATAAAATTGAACTGCGCTTGCGTACAATAGCCACAACGTTACTTCTTACGGAATCTATAAATTAATCGCAATCTGTAAAGGAGGGTGCACAATTGACGGGAACGCGAACGACAACGTAAACGCGACCGCGAACGCGAACGTCAAAAATGTTAAAACATTCTATTTATGATGTGCAATTTACAACAACGGCAACCTGAACGCCACCCCTAAACGCGAAACGCAAAGCTACCAACTTTTATGTTTCCCGTTTACGTTTGCACAGGTGCTTTCCTTTTTACCTTATAGATAACCAAAAATTATTTGTTATTAATCAGTCATTGGGATTTGACAGTCAATATTCTGTCATAAAGCGGCAGAATGGAAGACCAAGAAATTGTAGACGAAAAACTGATTATAAGTTGAGCAAAAAAATATAAACCAAAAAGTCCAAATAAACTATAAACACTTCATTTAACAACATGCCAAATAAAATGAAACATCACTGCCAGAAGTGCCGAATTTACGTCAACGTGAAGTTGAATTGTGAATCTGGAGAGTTCTTTAGCATTAACGTTTACGTTCACGTTCACGTTACCTTTAAGGTCAATGCACAATTGACGGGAACGCGTACGGCAACGAGAACGGGAACGTAAACGTTAACGCTAAAAAACTGTCCAGATTCACAATTCAACTTCACGTTGACGTTGATGTTTCATTTTATTTGGCATGTTGTTAAATGAAGTTTTTATAAATTTTCCTGCGAAAAAGCTAAAAATTTCGTTCACTAACATATTTCGCAGAAAATAACTTTCTTTTAACTTTCAGAAGTTTTTATAGTTTATTTGGTTTATATTTATTCTCTCAACTTGAATAATCAGTTTTTCGTCTACAATTTCTTGGTCTTCCATTCTGCCGCTTTATGATAGAATATTAATTGTCAAATCCCAATGACTGATTAATAACAAATAATTTTTGGTTATCTATGGCAAGATGGCGCCGACCGATGTGGACGTGTCAAGTTGACCTCCAAGTAAGGCTTGCCGGCGTTGCAAATCTACCCCCGTGAGTGGTGTAAAGTGTGTGATTTGTGGTTCATTATTGCACCACGGTTGCGTAAAGTATATTAAAATCGTTGAAACCATAGTAGAAGGTAAATTTATAAAATGTTGTGAGCCTTCGGTCGACCTTGACGAGTCTATATGCAGTGATAGTGCTGAAACCGTCATTCAGAACGATGCATTGCATGTTGAAATTGTCTACCTAAGAAAACTTCTTGACGAGAGAGATAAGCTTGTCTCTGAAAAGGATGTAGTGATAAAGACCCAAGGTGAGTTAATTGAGTCTTTAAGGGATCAAATTACTCTTTTGAAGAGCCCTAAACCGTTACCGAAAATGACCACTGGTGCGCCATCTAGCGTCAATTCTACGAAAAAATCTCAGCGACAACAAAAACAAAATCTACAAAATCAAGTATCACAAAGACTCGGTAGGCAAACTTTGGTGCAGAATACTGCCGAGGAGCCTCCGCATTTGATCGCCCCCCCTGTTGGGCGTGATGGCCATCTGGTGCGCAGCTCACCAATGTCGACGAGTGGCGCCGCACGTGGCTGTCCTTTCAACGCCGCTACGGCCCTTGCCTCGGATGATGATGGTTCCAGCTCTGGTGGGCGACCCGCAGCGCATACGGGTAATTTTTTGCCCAGATATCGAGGACATACGGCTGAAGTATCGGACAAGGACAGACCTTCTGAGCTACGAGGGCGCGGCAAACGTAGGAGCGTCGTGGTCGGATCTTCTCAGGGACTCGGCGTTCAAGCTGCCCCGGGTCTGGCTTTTTTCCATGTCTACAAGCTCCATCCAGATACTAGTGTACCACGTTGACGGAATTTTTAAAATCTCTTTTCCCGGAAGTGGAGTGTGAACAGCTCCTATCAAAGTATCCAAAATACTACTCGTCATTTAAAGTGACGATAAGCCAAGACAATTATCTCAGAGCATTGGATCCTGCTCTTTGGCCTGCCGGAACGCATGTGAATAGATTTTATCATCCCAAAGGAGCACATGCCCTGGGACCAACAGTTGATTCAAACTGACTAAAATCTAAATCTGCTATGACTTACGACGGTTTAGTTTGTAATAATATGTCAGTTAAATGTAAGGGAACCACATCCCCCATTCGATCCTTGTCTTTCTTGCACTTGAATGTTCAGTCTCTTTCAAATAAGGTTAATGAATTGAACGTTTTTTTAGACGGCAAAAACATTGATTTTCTCTGTTTTTCAGAACATTGGCTTGATAGTGATTTTTTAAATTATATTAACATATACGGATACTCACTGGTTGGTCATTACGCAAGGGCCCGTGGTAAACATGGCGGTGTCTGTATCTTCTCCAACGTGTTGCCGCAGTGCGACCAACTAGACGTATCTAAATTCTGTATAGAACGAATTTCTGAATTTTGTGCCCTAAAAATCAAAACTCTTAATATTATTTTAATTTGCGTATATAGGTCTTGCCTTTCTAATTTTGATGTCTTTATTGAGACATTTGAGGAGCTTCTTGATTATCTCTCTGAGCTCCAATGTGAACTGATAATCGTCGGTGATTTTAACATCGACTTTCTCTCAAGTTCGTTGAATCTCTCAATTTTCAACTGTACTATAAATTCTTATGGTCTGCGTTTATGCGTAAGTGAGCCTACCAGGGTGACTTCTCATTCATCAACCTGCTTAGACAATGTCATTACTAATGTCCCTGAGCATGAGTGTGAAGTAACTGTTTTTGACCCGTGTCTATCTGATCATAGGGCGCAATCGATGACTGTCTTGCGTCCATTTTCCTCGCCCAACACAGTCTTTTCCAGAAGATTCACCGACAAAAACATTTCTCGATTCGTTTTGTCACTGAGTGCATTGGACTGGCGTTCCTTTCTTTCCTCCTCGGATCCGAACTATTTGTCCACTTTGCTATGCAATGTGTATGCTGACTTAATCGTTAAGCATTTTCCTCTCAAACAGTCCACCTCAAATTGTACTAATAGAGGAGCCCCTGTAAACTGGTACAATGACTCACTCCGTGAAAGACGGAATCTCTTGTTTACCTTAAAAATGTTTTGCGATAGGAAGAATGATAGTGAATGCACTATTATTTACAAACGTCTGCAAAAAGGTTATAAAAAAAAGGTTCACTCGACGAAGAGAGCTGCATACGGACACTTTATTGTAAACTCTAATAATAAAACCAAGGATTCTTGGAGACTCATAAATTCTGAATTGAACAAACCTGCTCCTAGCCACACTATTGAAATTGCCCCCGAGGAGTTTAATTATCACTTTGCTGCAGCGGCGGATCAGTTGAAATCACAGATCTCAAATTTAGACTTTGGCCCCGATTTTTTGCGCCTTGAACGGTTTCGGGTCCCTCCAGTTATGTAACCAGCCCTAAGTAGAAATACCTGACCATGCACCTGACTCAGCCCTGCAGTACCAGAACAAAGAAAATGCTGATAGTGCCTATTATGCTTTGAGCTTTCTTTAACGCTTTAAATAAAATTATATTGATTCTCTGCCTAAGCTTTGTACCCAGTAGTTGCGTATGTCCTTTTTGTAAAATAAATATTTTTAAAAAGGCATTTTGGTAGTCGAGATCTTTAATTGGCGCAGTCGGTAGGATTGTGCAGTCGTGCGTCGGATTTTCGCGGAGTTTTCCGGACAGTTTTCCGTCGTGCAACGTGATTTCCCAAAATCTTCAGCACAATCATCAAGAATCCACGACCTACTACTCTACCAGCCACTGGGACCACTCTGTAAGGGCAGGAATCGGGAAGGAAAGAAGACGACGTCACTACGTAAGTGTCTTTCCTTTCGCTCCATTTTCCTCTGTTTAAGGGTACAAATGGCATAATTTTACGTTCAGTCTATTGGAGACAAATTAATTTTAGTATCAGTCTATTGGAGACAAATTAATTTTAGTATCAGTCTATTGGAGACAAAAAATAATTTTACGATCAGTCTATTGGAGACAAATTAATTTTAGTATCAGTCTATTGGAGACAAAAAAAAAATAGTTTTAATCCAGTCTATCGGAGACAAAATAATTTTAGTTCAGTCTATTGAAGGCAAAATAATTTAATATAGGTCGTAATATTAATCAATCTATACCAATACCTAGTCATTAATTATATATATTTTTTTTTATTGCTGAATGAGCAATATCGATCAAAAAGAAGTAGATCATTTGACCGAATTATTTAATAATTTACTTAGAGATACTGAGCAAATCCAAATTCAAGAGTCAAATATGGCAGTCAACAATGACCCAGCCGGTGTAAATTGGCAACTTTTTAAGTCTAAGATCGAGGTTGTCAGGCCCTTTGACGGTAATAGCAATCTTTTGAATAGATTTATTTCTAGTTGTGAAAGCCTAATCGAAACATATCGGGCAGTTAATGATGATGCTTTTCAAAAACACATTTTGGACTGTATCAGATCAAAATTAGTTGGTAAAGCGGAAATAATGATCGGTAATAGATCAGAGTTAACGACTTGGGATTTATTGAGATCTGCTTTATTGCAATGTTTTGCTGACCGTAGGAATCTTGATATATTGGTACAAGAATTGTCTTGTGCACGTCCTCACAAAGGTGAAGACATAAATACTTTTGGCACTAGATTGCAAATGCTGCGTAGCGAAGTCATTCAACGAATTTCGAATGATATAAATCTAACAAGAGCTGAAAAAGTCTGTCATATGAATCTATATGACAAAACAGCTTTGAATACATTTACTGCCAGTTGCACTGGAACAATGAGAAATAATTTATATCTTAAACATCCAAATTCGTTGGAAGATGCATTAGCATATGCAACAGAATACGAAAATTTTGAAAGATTTTGCGGAAGTGCGAATAGTTTACCAAAGTTTAATCAACCAATGAATAAACCACAACAATTTCAACCCAGAAATTCTTTTGGCCATTACCAATCTAATTCAAACCATTTCCCACAAAACTTTAATAATTCAAATTTTAGTTCGCCTAACATTCCACCAAATCCAGTATTTAATACACCCACATTTAACTCAACACCATTTAATGTGAGACCTCGACAAATGCCGCCACAAAAGTTTTTCACAAATCGTCAAGTATTTGGCCCACCGCAAAATGTCTTCAGGCCAAATCAGACTCCTGAAAAACAACTGCCTAAACCCATACCCATGTCTGTTGTATCCCGAAACACTATGGGATTAACTAAAAGGCAACCCAATCCGAGTATGTATCAACACAACAATAATTACTTCCAACCTCGATATCAGAAACCAAATTTCACCTCACAGGAACTTTATTTCACTGAAGATCCTATGTTCGATAACAATTCCGATTCAATGTACTACGACGAATCATTATATTGGGATAACGATCAATACAACCCTGGAAATTTTGATCAGGAATACCCTTCTCAAAATGACCACATGACCCACATGTCTAATAATTTAGGTGAAATACAAAATTCTGATCATTGTTCAATGAACTCCCCAACAAACGAAATACAAAATGACTCAAATTTTCCCCAAGCAAGTTCGTCAAAACTCCCCAGTTGATTGAAATTAATATTTCATCAAACAATGCTCTCCCCTATATTGAACTTTTTACTCTTCAAATTAAACTTCTAATTGATACTGGTAGTTCAAGATCCATTTTAAGACCCACTATTGCCGAAGAATTCTTTCCTCATTGCATTTATCGTCATAATAATGCTATTAAAACAGCTGTAGGTAAGGAAAGTACGCAATTTCAAGCTGATATACCAGCATTTTTAGAATTTAACATTGATAAAGAAATCAAGTTTATACTCTTCGATTTTCATGATTTCTTTGACGGAGTTATAGGGTTGAATGACTTAAGGAATTTAAACCTGAACATTGACCTCACGAACAGACGACTTATTGGACATAATGTTCAAATCCCATTTAAGTACAGACAACCATGTCAAGCAAATTTTACAATCACATGTAACCCGAACGAAAGAGTTGTAAAAAGACTCCCCGTATCAGTGTATGACGGAGATATAATTGTTAACAGCAGAAAGGTAAATGATTTGATTATTCCGGAAATCTTGTCGCAAGCAGAAAACGGCTTTGCTGCAATTGAAATACAAAACCCCACTGATAAATATGTCTCATTAAAGTTCACAGAACCCTTAGAAGTGAATACTTTCGATGACGAAACTTTCGAATTATATACCTTTGACCACACAGAAATAAACAACCAACTAAGAGATTATACGCAAAAAGAGGTTCATAATGTAGATCGATTAATACGTACAGCGCATATGAATTCCGAAGAAAAAACTGCTATTATCAGGTTGTGCAGACAATATAAAGACATATTTTATGAACCTGGAGAAAAGCTATCTTTTACCTCAAAAATTAAACACGAAATAAAAACATCAGACGAGCTTCCAGTTCATACGAAATCGTATAGATATCCATATATACATAAGGAGGAAGTTCGGAGACAAATAAACGAAATGTTAGAAAAAGAAATAATTAGGCCATCCTGTTCACCATGGTCTTCTCCAATATGGATAGTTCCTAAAAAGATAGATGCATCTGGAGAACAGAAATGGAGAATAGTAGTGGACTATAGGAAAATAAACGAAAAAACAATATCTGACAGATATCCTATACCTAACATCAGTGATATTTTGGACAAACTCGGACGTTCTCAATATTTTTCCACATTAGACCTTGCTAGCGGTTTTCACCAAATTGAGATGGAAAAGAACTCGGTAGAGAAAACTGCATTTAGCATGGAGAACGGCCATTATGAATACCTAAGAATGCCGTTTGGTCTTAAAAATGCTCCATCCACTTTTCAGAGAGTAATGGATGAAGTACTTAAAGATGTTCAAAATAAGATCTGCATGGTATTCATGGACGATGTTATTATTTTCAGCTCTGGCTTAACAGAACACATTCAAAATTTAAAACTTGTCTTTCAGAAACTCAGAGACGCAAATTTGAAAATTCAAGTTGATAAGTGTGAATTCCTATGCCACGAAGTTGAATTTTTAGGACATTTAATTACCCAAGATGGAATAAAACCTAATAAAAAGAAAATAAGTGCAATACAAAAATATCCAATACCAAAAACACAGAGAGAAATAAAATCGTTTTTGGGATTATTAGGATATTATAGGAAATTTATAAAAAACTTTGCGAAAATTACTAAACCAATGACTCAGTGTTTAAAGAAGGAAGGAAAAGTGGAACACACGAAAGAGTTTGTAGATTGTTTTAACACGTGCAAAAATGTTTTAACATCAGAACCCGTGTTAGCTTATCCTGATTTTTCTAAACCTTTTGAGCTCACTACTGACGCTTCAAACTTCGCAATATCAGGAGTTCTATCGCAAGACAATCATCCCATATGTTACGCTTCAAGAACACTGAACCCAGCAGAAATTAACTATTCCACCATAGAGAAAGAACTTCTTGCTATTGTGTGGAGTTGCAAATATTTTCGACCTTATTTATTCGGGAGAAACTTTATTATTTACACGGATCATAAACCCCTACAATGGCTCATGTCATTAAAAGAACCAAGTTCTAGACTTGTCAGATGGCGCTTGAAACTAGAAGAATTTACTTACGAAATACAATATAAAAAAGGAAAAAATAATCAAGCTGCTGATGCCCTTTCTAGGCACCCTGTTGACATGAATGCTTTAGAAACCGAATCAATAACAAATAATGTAGGTGATTCAGACCAAATAATTGAAGAATTTTTAATCAACCCAAACTACGACTTACCAGACCTAAATCTACTTAACCTAGACAGGAATTTAGTGGATGAAATTTTTGAGCCCTTTGAAGAACAAACAACACAAAGACCAAATGTCCATATTATATCCGATATACAAATCAAACCACCGGATAGAAATCAAGATGCAGAGTCTTCTACAGATACAGTACATTCAGCTATGGAGAATCCAATATTTGAAATGCCCATTACTGAGAAAGCTGTAAACATGTACAAAAATCAAATCATCATCACAAATGGAGATACAGAAAAAATGCAAATAAGGCAGGAAAAAGTATTTAACAATAACAGAATTTACGTTACTCTACCAAACAGAGATATTGTAATGCATATTGTTAAATTAGTAAAGGAATATATAAACCCAAAGCACTTATATGCAATATTCTTTCGAAATCATGAATTAGCTCCAAATTTCACCGTGACACTACAACAAAATTTTAAGAACTCTTCTTACAAAATGGTTCATTCTACTAATTTTCTTGAAGATGTAGAACGAGGTGAAGAACAATTAGAAAAACTCAAACTATACCATACCACAAAAACATGCCATAGAGGTATGAATGAAATGAAAGCTGCAATTAGTCGAAGATTCTATTGGCCAAAACAAAATGAAGACATAGAAATCTATATCAACAATTGCGAAACGTGCCAGAAGAATAAATATGATAGAAATCCACCAATCATAAAATTTAATTTAACTCCAACCGCATCGCGACCCTTCGAGCACATTCACGTAGACACGTTCAGAATGAACTATGACGCCTTTGTAACCATAATAGACTCCTTTTCAAGATATGGCCAAGCCTATCCACTTACGAGCATAACTGGAGTGGAAGTTGTGGAAAATCTACTGAACTTTATTACACATCATGGTTTACCACTTAAAATTACTGCGGATCAAGGTACAGAATTTAAAAACAAAGATTTAGAGGACTTTTGCAAGTTGTACAAAATCGAATTGCATTTTACAACAGCAAAAAACAGTAACTCAAATTCTCCTGTAGAAAGATTCCATTCTTCAATAATAGAAGCATACCGATGTCTGAAGGAAGAAAATAGTGATTTAAGCGTTAACCAGCTAATCAAAAGAGCAGTATTGGGATATAATAACTCAATTCATAGTGTGACAAAATATACACCCTTTGAAGTTGTTAATGGTCATTTGAAATGCCCTAATCCATTTGAACTAAATGACAATGCTGTAATATCCAGCTACGTACAAAGTCATAAAGAGGCATCTAACAGACTTTACGACAAACTTCAAGAAACCAATCAAGAAACAAAAGAGAGGATAATTACAAAAAGAAATGAAAATAGGTCAGATCCCCCGGATTTTAAGAACCAAAATGTTGCTTATATTAATACTAAAGCACGTGCAAAAGACCACCCAAAATTCAGAAAGGTAGAAATCACCGGACAAAGAGGAATTAAATTAAAAACCAAAAAATTAGACTATCACAAAAGTAGCGCCAGAAAACCAAAACCTAATAAAAATAAACGTTTTCAGGTAAATAATGACGACAAAAACGCTGATAGTCCTGGTCCTGGTCCATCTTACCAAAATTTCGACTCAAACTCAAATTCAAATAACTAATTTGGACAACCCTCTCTTACCAATCCAACTAGGCAAAGCAAGGTTAATAAATAACCGACATACGTTTTTACATTATGTAGATTTAAGCTACTTAGTTAAACAAGTAGAAAACCTAAAAACATATTTTGCTAGCATCAAAAAGAATATTAAACGCACACATATATCTAATCATATTTCCTATCATGCAATATCTGAATATATTCTAAAAAGAACAGAGTATCTGGTCCAAACAGCCATCGATAAGTTTGAAAACTTATACCCACGCATACGTAAGCGTAGAGGCCTAATAAATGTTGTAGGCAAAGTAAACAAATGGCTTTTTGGCACTCTAGATTCTGAGGATGGCGAAAGGTACAATAAAGCAATATTAAGATTGGAAAGCGCTCACAAAAACATTGCTAATGAAATACAGATGCAAATTTCATTATCAAAGGCACTAATCGACAATTACAATAAAACTATTAGTACCCTTAGTGCTAATCAAAATAAGCTCGAACTAGGCTTAAAGGGACTCCAAATATCAATCAATCAAACAATTAACAGTCTTCAAGACTATATTAGTTTTAACGGCATTATTACACAATTGAACCTGGATTGCCAGAATCTAATCATGTTCTTGGACAACCTCGAAGACGCTATTATGTTCTCAAAGGTTAATGCCCTACATAATAGTATCCTTTCTAGTTCTGAATTAAGAAACACTTTAGCTTATTTAAGTAATATCTATAATAATCATACATTACCCAGTTTTGATAATTTATTATCATATTATCAATTTTTGGGAACGCAAGTTAGTTTTTCCAATAATAAAATAATATTTGCCATTCATGTACCTCTGCTAAAGCCTGAACACTTCTCCCTTTATCATTTATATCCGACCATCAAAAATCAATCCATACTTGTTCCAAAATACTCCTATATGGCACAAGAAGATTCCAAAAGAAGAATATACCTACCAGACAGCTGTCCTGTTATTGAAGACACCCACTATTGTCCTGAAAAGCCCTACTCACAGGATACCTGCCTCAATGGTCTACTAGATGGACAACAACCACCTGATTGCCCTATAGTGAGAGTGAATACACAAGAGCCAATAGTTGAACAAATTAGTCAAGGAATGGTTCTTGTATTACCAGTTATGACTACCCAGTTATTAGCAAAGTGCAATGGTGATCAATACATAACAATTAAACAATCTGTATTGATTCAAATTCCAAAAGAATGTGAAATTGTAGTTAACGGGAAAGAGTACTTCAATGATGAGAAAATAGAAGATGCTAAACCTCTTATCCTTCCGGAAGTTCAGATGCCAGTGTCAACTGACCCTAGAAAAGTGTTCGAGACGCCAAACATCACTCAAATCAATCTTGATGAAATCTACCAACTCAAAAACATGGCCGATCGCATGATACTACCTATCAACGATTCTGAAACCACTCGACCCATTGACACATATTTTTGGACCTTTTCGGGAATAATCTTGTTGCTGATAGTGCTGCTAGTAATAAGAAACAAGCTGCCATACCAGAAGCTCTTCATATGGAAAACCAGAATGTCCAAGGAACCACCAATGGAAAATACCAGTACTACCCCTGATGGATCTTCGAAAAACCATTCTGTATTTTTCGAAACTTAAGGAGGGAGGAGTTATGTAACCAGCCCTAAGTAGAAATACCTGACCATGCACCTGACTCAGCCCTGCAGTACCAGAACAAAGAAAATGCTGATAGTGCCTATTATGCTTTGAGCTTTCTTTAACGCTTTAAATAAAATTATATTGATTCTCTGCCTAAGCTTTGTACCCAGTAGTTGCGTATGTCCTTTTTGTAAAATAAATATTTTTAAAAAGGCATTTTGGTAGTCGAGATCTTTAATTCTCCTGATTGTTCTTTTGACTTACCAGTTATCTCCGAAGAAACGGTGTTCCGTGCCTTGTTAACGTTGAAGAATTCAAAATGTTTAGATGTGTACAACATAAACAGTAAGATCGTTAAACAATCATCTAGTATTCTTGTTCCTCTTTTAACACATTTATTTAACAGTTGTATAGTTTCCTCAGTTTTTCCCGATGCACTTAAGCATTCTAAAGTGCACCCTCTTCATAAAAAAGGAGATAAGAAGGATGTAAACAACTATCGTCCGATTTCGATAATCCCCTTATTTGGAAAAATTTTCGAAATTGTGCTAAAGGACATTTTATTGAACTACCTGCTGGAAATTTCTTTTTTTGATGACAGGCAGTGGGGATTTCTGCCGGGGAGGTCCACTTCGCAGGCTGTCCGCTCCGTTGTTGATGTTGTTGTTGACGCTTTCGAGAATGGTGATAGGATTGCTCTTTCCCTGTTCGATGTGTCTAAGGCATTTGATTGTATTAGTCACGATTTGCTGGCAGGTAAGCTTTCCAGAACTGGCGTCTCGGCCCATACACTACGGTTTTTTATGTCTTATCTACAGGATCGTTGTCAATCTGTGCATATGAACGGATTAAGTTCATCGACATTGCCCTTGAGGTTTGGTGTGCCTCAGGGATCTGTCTTAGGACCTTTGCTCTTTCTCATATATGTAAATGATCTTCCAAAATATGTTGATCCGGCAGACTGTAGATTGTTTGCTGATGATACCACCATTATAACAAAAGGCTCATCTCTGCCTGAGTTAGCAAGTGCTAGTTCGTTTGCTGAAACTCGAGCGAAGAATTGGTTTTCTGCCCACGGGTTATTTCTTAATGAGAGCAAAACTCAAAGATTGACGCTGTCGACAGCGGAAGCTAGGGGTGACAGTGTTACGTTGCTGGGAATTTGTATTGATGATAGGCTGAGCTGGGGCCCCCAGATAGATGCTCTCTGCAATCGCCTGTCATCGGCATTGTTCGCATTAAGATGTCTTCGTGGTTCTCTCGACATTTCTGTACTGAGAACCGCCTATTTTGCCTTATTCCATTCAAGATTCCTTTATGGAATTACCGTCTGGGGTGGTTCTGGACACGCCTTGAGAGTGTTCAGGATGCAGAAGAGGGCTGTAAGAGTGTTGCTTGGCCTCGGGTGTAGAGAGTCCTGTAGGGACCATTTTCTGAATCTGCACATTATGACTGTGCCATCGGCTTATATATATTTTACCTTGCTCGAGATCCATCAGAACAGGTCAAGGTACAGTCAGCAGTCTGATATACATGATTTTAATACAAGGAATGCAGAACATCTTAGGCTGCCTAGATACAGGCTCTCAAAATCTATGAGAAACTCCCTGGATTTGAGCTTGTTTAACAGACTACCTGCCAGCGTCAGAACCCTGAACGCTACAGAGTTTAAAATCAAACTAAAAACATTTTTCTATTCAAACAGCTTTTACAGTGTGGAGGAATTCCTTGTACACCGGTTCTAAAACGTCTTTTGTTTGCTATGGATGTGGCTCCTGTGTCTTTATATATTTTGTGTCAATTGGTCTAACGTCTCATAACTACTGTAGTATGTCTTAGTTTTACCTACTTTGTTATTTACTATTAATGTTTTTTTTTACTGACTTGCTACACATACATGTTTTGTATTTTGTGGTCAAACAAATAAACCTAAACCTAAACCTAAACCTATAAGGTAAAAAAGAAAGCACCTGTGCAATCGTAAACGGGAAACATAAAAGTTGGTAGCTTTGCGTTTCGCGTTTAGGGGTGACGTTCAGGTTGCCGTTGTTGTGAACTGCACATCATAAATAGAATGTTTTAACATTTTTGACGTTCGCGTTCGCGGTCGCGTTTACGTTGTCGTTCGCGTTCTCGTCAATTGTGCACCCTCCTTACGTCTTACGGCTTACTTCTTATGCCTCATTCACGATGTTTATAAACATAATGTGTACGTATGCATACAGTAAACTTAAAGGGATCTTACGTCTTTTTATGTTCACAATGGAGGTTGGTCAAATACATATGCGTATGCTTGATTAAACAAAAACTTTTGACAGTTTCATTGTCAAATTGTTAATTCTTGCTGAGAATATGAATACAACCAAACTAGTTCTTTTGTGTAGCGTGTATTTGAAAAGGCGTTTGAGAAAAAAAAATATTGTTAGAAAACGACGATGGTGTGTTCGACCTTCCAATCGCAATCGTTTGAAATATCATACAGAATTTAATCGATTGATGTTGGAAATAAAACTGCATGATGAAGAATGGTTTTTTTGTTATACACGAATGACCCCTGCCCTCTTTGACATATTGTTAAATAGAGTGGGCCCCTTTTTAAAAAAAAGCAGCACTAGAATACCCTTGGAGCCAAGTCAAAGACTTGCTATTACTCTCAGGTTTGTAGTTTTAAATTTATCTCTATAACTCAAATATATACATTTATACATTCCATTTGTAGGTACCTAAGTACAGGAGATTGTTATTTTTCAATTGCCAATGGATACCAAATTGTTAGATCAACAGTTGTGTCATTATACATGAGATGATGAATGTTTTTTGGGATCAGCTGCATCCAATTGTGTTACCCGAACCAAAGAAAGAAGATCTCAAAAAAAATGCTAAAAGTTATCGATTAAAATGGAACTTGCCTCATTGTGTGGGAAGCATTGACGGAAAGCATATTCGAATAATGGCTCCTCCAAACAGTGGCTCACTGTACTACAATTATGAAGACTTTTTTAGCATTGTGCTTATGGGAGTGTGTGATGCAGATTATAATTTTTTCTAATTTTGACATATAAAGTGGTACTTTTCAATACTAATGACAGTGACGTAACGTCCTACTTTTCGTAACTAGTTACGAAAAGTTAAATCTTACGTAACTGGTGATGAAAAGTTTGTTTCACCACCAGTTGCAGGTTTCGGTTGTGGCACACCGTTGCTACAGTTTACGGTATTAAGTAGATACAAAGTGTTTTAAAAGTAAATATTGAAGTTTAATAATAATAACTCTCTCTCTAAGTAGGTATTCGGAGTCAAAATTAGAAAAAATCTTGTATGAAACACGTGACGAAAAGCCTTTTTTGTGTATCTCATCATTCGTTACACAACATCGGACTTTTCGTAACTGGTTACATAAATAGCTATTCCATATATCGATATTGGTTTATGTGGTTCAATAAGTGATGGTGGCATCTTTTCAACGTCATTGTTTGGCCAGCTGTTATTAAAAGGAAAACTACCACTGCCAGAAGCCGAACATTTATATGGGAGTAATACTGTAATTAATTACTTTTTTTGCGGAGATAATGCCTTTCCTTTATGCAAACATTTAATGCGCTCTTATCCAGGAAAAAGTTAGATATTGTCAAAAATGTGTTCAACTATCGTCTCTCAAGAGGAAGAAGAGTCATTGAGAACATTTTTGGTGTATTAGTAGCGAGATGGCAAATTTTTCACCGCAGTATTTCTTCAACACCAGATACAGTAAAAGCTATTATCAAATCTACAGTGGTATGACATAATTTCATTAGACGTTATGACATTAAGCAAATATTTGCCTTCACCTATAAATGAAATAGAAACATCAATTGTTCGAAACTGTACCAGAGTCAGCAGTAATAATCCTACATACTTTGCTGCAAACCAAAGATATGACTTGGCAAAATATTTTTTTACACCGACTGGATTTAAACCTGGACAACTTGAATATGTTAAACGTTTATAATTACTGTGTTACGAAACAATTGTCTGTAATCTATTCTACCAAAATAAAATATGTTCTGCAGTACACAACCATTTTTAATACAAAAGTGCAAATAGTTAAAAATAAGTTAAATTGTCAAAATGTAACATATTGTATGTCCTTATTATTTAATCAAAAATAATATTTAAAATTTTTCTTTTCATATTTTGTCGTTTTACTAGATCTGTAACCCGTGTCAGTTCTAAGCTTACTAAATTTAAATTTCCAAACGCTGATTCTTCATTTTCATCTTTCAAATTTGAAATCGCTTCTATAAGTTTCATATCAACTGGATCTTGAAGTTCAGGCTTGGATAATTTTCGTTTCTTGAGAGTTACTTTAGGCTCGGCAATGACATGGGGCGCCATCTTCAAAATATTTGCAGTTGAGCTTGGTTCGTTTGAGGATGTCTCATTTGGCTCAGTTTCTGCATTCTGCTCTTCTACAAATTGTATATTATGAAAACGACATATATTTTTAAATTATTTCTAATAAGCATTTACCTTCAACCGTAAAATTCAACGGTTCTTCAACGGACTCTTGGTTTGTCTCTGTAAACTCTACTGGCATAATGTTTACTTCAACCTCAGTAACAACAATGTCAGAAGATTTTACGAATATTTCTTGAGTATTATTATCATAAAAATTACAGGTTTGTGTGTTTTGACTTGAAGCGGCTAGATTACTGCAATTCCTATAGAAACAGTAAACAATTGTGATAAATCCGTAATAAATAAATGATACGCAGACATAATTTTCTTAAGTATTAAAAAGTATATATTATTTTATTTAGTGGTAAATCACAGATTTAGCATGGTATTTAAGGTCGACGATGCCACCTATGATTTATTCATGAATAAAAAAAGAATGATGGGTGGAGTCGTTGTCCTGTCTATGATGAGTACGGTGTTATTAGATGTTACAAATGTTGTCAATTTGGACATATGAGCAAAGAATGCGAGCAAAGTCTAACTTGTCCCAAATGCAGTGGAGAGCATGACATTAAAGATTGTACAACAAATGAGAACAAATGTTCAAACTGCATGCTAGCCAATAAAAAATACGGAATGTCATTGAGTGTAGATCATGTCACTTGAGATAGAAATAATTGTGAAACTTTTAAACGAATTGAACAAATACAAAAGAATAAATTTGTGAAATAGCAATTGGATTCTAAAATAGCATTAAGTTCTAGTGTCGTTTACTTTAATTGCCAAGGCTTCTTAAACAACAAAGATAACATACAGGTATTTATTAATGATTGGCAGCCCCAAATACTATTTTTATCAGAAACTCATGTGTGTTCAGACGTTGAACTGTGCGAATTAATTATCGAAGGGTACCAAATGGAACAGTGTGTAACAACTAATAGAAGAACTGGTGGAGTCCTTGCATTTATTAAAAGCGAACTTAAATATGCTGTAAAAACTGTAGAATGTGTTCAAAATTACGTGTGGCTTATGTCCCTTGAGGCGTCTATCGGTCGAACAAAATATCTTTTTACGGTCCTTTATCACCCACGTCAGACTGAAAATTCTAAATTTGTTGATTTTTTCAATGATTATCTTGATCGAGTGAGTGCGTACGAGGGTATCAGCATAATAATGGGAGACTTTAATTTTGACTTGCTAAAACCTTCACATTATAGTGAAAAAATCTTATCACATATATACTCAAATGGATTCTCTCAAATTGTTGATACCCCCACACGAGTTACAGATAGAAGTAGGACGCTTATTGATTATATAATAACAAACGATAAAAGTTTTCAAGTAACTGTACATCTAACACCAAAGATTGGCGATCATAGCATTCTGTCTGTACAGCTTGATGGGGGGGACTGCTAAGGACTCTGAAGTAGTCGTTTACTGCAGAAATATGAAAAATTATAATCTGGATCGATTGCATGACCACCTGATGGATACCGATTGGAATAATAACGTTTGTGATGTCAATGTTTTGGCAGATGGTTTTGTAGAAAATATTACTGATATTCTAAATAGTATGTGTCCCAAGCAAAAATTTCTAAACCATCAAAAGTATCTAAACAAGTGCTGGATAACAACAGAAATAAGGCAAAGAATGCAGGTGCGCGATGAATTGTATGTAAGAGCAGTTAGAGGAAATATTGCTGGAGCATGGGGGGAATATAAAAAGGTTCGTAATTCTATAGTTAACCAGATTAGATCAGAAAAAAATAAATACTTTATGAATGTTATAGATAATAATAAAAACAACTCGCGAGAAATGTGGAAACATTTAAAAGTTTTACTTCCAGGAAAAAGTTACTTCCACACCAAAGGAAATAGTTTTTGAGCATCAATCAACCTCTGATGAATTAATGATTGCTGAGGAATTTAATAAATATTTTATCAACAGTATTACTGAAATTGTAAGTAATGTTCCTAAATTTTTCCCTCATGACGAAGCTTTTGTTGCAACCCCTAACACTTGCAGGGAATTTAACAAGTTTGAATTATTAACTATGAAAAGTTTTAAAGAGATACTTAAGAATATGAAAAGTGTTGGGGGTGGTGTGAGTGGAATTTCAAAGAAAGTTTTGTGTGATGTGTGTTGTGTGATTGGTAATCGTTTGTTGGATGTAGTGAATTTGTCTCTCACAAGTGGTGAATTTCCTAAGGGGTGGAAGGAATCCACTGTGATTCCTGTCCCGAAAGTGCAAAATACACATTTGTATACTGAATTTAGACCTATCAATACTATGGAAGTCTATGAAAAAGTATTAGAGATAGCTGTGAAGCAGCAGTTACAAAATCACTGCCAGAAAAATAATATTGTGGTTGTGAACCAGTCAGGTTTTCGGGAGCACCACTCGTGTGAGTCGACAATTGTTAATATTTGTAATGTTTTTATGAAAGAAATGGATGAAGGCAAAATGGTAATAGCGGTTTTCTTGGACTTCAGAAGGGCGTTTGAGACTGTTGATAGGGCTATACTGTTAAGTCGATTGAAGGGCATCGGCATCGGGCGCACGGTTTTGATATGGTTTGAATCGTATTTATACAATAGAAAACAAAGAGTTAGGTTTAAAAATTGTTTGTCTAAGGCCTCAGATGTGCAATATGGGGTTCCTCAGGGTACCGTCTTGGGTCCATTGCTCTTTCTGCTGTATGTAAACGATATGGTTAAAGTTATTAAAGAGTGTAAAATAGAATTGTTTGCTGATGACACAATGATCTATTTCGCGGGAAATGATATAGGCCAAATGCAGGAAGTTGTTAACACCGATTTAAATAACCTATTTAAATGGCTTTGTAATAGTAAACTAAGCTTAAACACGGCAAAGTCAAAATTTTGCTTGTTTGGTAAAAAGAGTAAACTGAGTAATGCAAATCCAGAGAGCATTAATATAATGATGCAAATAATGCAAAGATTGAACATGAAAAACAAATTAAATATCTTGGAGTAATACTGGATTCTAACTTAAATTGTTATGCTCACGTGGATTATATTATAAGAAAGTTATCAAAAAAGGTTAGTTTTATAGCAAAAATAGGACATCAGCTGTCAACGGCTACTAAATTCTTCTTGTATAAAAGTATAGCGGCTCCACATCTCGAATACTGTGCGACACCTTTATATGATCTGCCTGATTTTAAAGTTGCCCAGTTGCAGTTGGTACAAAACAGAGCTATGAGTACCATTCTGAGATGTAATAGGTATACACCTATTGCAACAATGCTTAGAGTATTGAGTATATTATGTTATCTGTGAAAATTATCTATAATGTTTACGTCTTTTTATTCAAAATAAAAAACGGTTTGTTACCACCATACTTGCGTGATAGTGTTACATTTTTTGGCGATGTTGATGACTATCAAACAAGACATTGTAGAGATTTTATACTAGTGGAAAAGTGTAATAGCAATCAAAAGCTGAATTCGGTGTTATATAAGGCCCTCCAAGATTTTAACCGACTGCCAAACCATGTAAAAGATTGTGAAAACTTGGAATATTTTAAAAGGGAAGTAAGAGTACATGTAATATCTGAAGTGTAATCATTTGCTTATGTAATGGTTATTCTTACTTTATTTATTTATATTTATATGTTTTTTGTGTGTAGCTGATTTGCTAATAAATAAACATTATTATTATTATTAATTTCACCTATTTCGTTCCTGAATGCAATCATTCAAAAAGTCCATGTCATCATACCATACCCACTTATGGAAAGTACTGGCGTCACTTCCACTTGTCTTACTGGCTTTTTTTTTATTTCCCTCGACTTATCTCTTAATGAGATAAAGACTTTTTGACAAACCTCAGCTACAAAAAATAAAAAAATCAGTGCTCTTTAAGGAAATGGGTAGATGCTATAATTTTTAGGGTTAACTATAAACAGCACATACACAAAACTGTACACATCTCGGTATACATTATGAAGCTTTTTTACCAGTGCTCCCTAAAGATTCTGCAAGGTGTTGCCATGCATTTTCTTTCTTAATGGTGTCTTTGTAGCCTTTCTCCTGTTTCTTATAAAGGTAAGGTTACCAAATTGATCAGCAATTCAATATTAATATTTGCCATCCTGTATTATTAAACAAAATAATGGAAAATGAAAATGGTAAATGGCACTTAATTATATGATTGAAACATTAGAAGCAGCAAAAAACTGATAAAGCGACTTGATAAGCATACATTGTAAATAAAATGTGTATATTAGCAAAACCATACCTACCTATACCTAATAGTAATATTAATATTCCCAATATCTTTTAGTTGTTAATTTAATCAAGCTAAAAACTCAAAATTAAAATATATTTTGATCTTTTGGTGACATTACTGACACTTCCCGAAAAAAGTCATTCGATTTTTACATATCAATAACATAAAGTTCAATTTTAACTTTATGTAAGTGTTACGATTGGTCGTAATCTGTAACAAAACGAAGACATAATTGTAACAGCATTGTGAACAAAATACACTCTTTATTAAAATTTTACTTTTACGCTTACGTTTGTGTTTTTTACGTTTATGTTCATTGTGAAAGAAGCATTACTTCTTACGTCTTATGCATCATTCACAATGTTCATAAACATAGTGTGTACGTATGCATACGGTATACATACAGTAACCTTAAAGGGATCTGAAGTCCTTTTATGTTCACAATGGGGGTTGGTCAAATACATATGCCATGCTTGATTAAACAAACATTTTTGACAGTTTCATTGTCAAATTGTTAATTCTTGGTGACAATATGAATACAGCCAAACTGGTTCTTTTGTGCAGCCTGTATTTGAAAAGATATATCTTTTAGTTGTTAATTTAATCAAGCCAAAATTTCAAAATCAGAATATATTTTGATCTTTTGATGACATTATTGACACTTCCCGAAAAAAGTCACTAGATTTTTACATATCAATAACATAAAGTTCAATTTTAACTTTATGTAAGTGTTACGGTTGGTTGTATTCCGTATCGAAAGGAAGACGTAATTGTAATATCATTGTGAACAAAATACACTCTTTATTAAACTTTAACTTTTACATTTACGTTTATGTTTAAGTGCGTTTTATGTTTATGTTCATTGTGAAAGAAGCATTACTGATACGAAACTATAAACCCAGCTTTCTAATTGCGGAACTTTGTCCTAAATTAACCTCTTCAAATAACCGGTCAAAATAAAGGGGTCAAAAGTGCAAAACCAAGGTCAAGCAGAAGGATACAATAATACTAAGTAGATGCTTAAGTAAAGAATTATACCCTCATTGGTGCTTAACATACTATATCCAACCACATTGTTTTTATTTTTTTATAATCGTTTAACTGAAATTATGTTTTTAATACATTAATAGCTTTATTGTTATTGTAGAGTATGGAAATGAAAAATAAGTAGCTAAGTAAAGAAACGGATGCCATTCCTTATAACTAGTATGTAACTCAACGAAAGAACAAAGATATATTAAAAAAAAGATAGCAAAAGGGCTTCATGGCATATACAATTTTTAAACATATTTACTTAAGTACCTAATTTATTTATATAATTTAAAAATACGTTTTTATATTCTAGCTATATCAGTAAGATTGAATTGAAGAAAATCTTTGAATAAAAGTTTGTTATAATAAAATGTGTGTTCCTTTAAGAGAGAGGTTTTGTTTTAAGTTCTGTGATAAACAATTATAACCTCCAAAGTAACTATATTTTTATATTAAATTAAGGAGGAACATTTACATTACCTTTTATGCTAAATAAAACTTCTTAACCAACCACCAAGGTGTGGTAACCTATGAAAATTATTTTGCCTTAATTTATCACTGTAGTTCAAGTGTTATCTATTTCTGACCACAGTAATCACCAAACTTTTTTACAATTATTTCCTTGTAGACACAAAAGTGCTTGACTTTTATGGATTTGGTGCAAAATTTCCAACTTTAGAGCATATATGACGCAGAATTCACGCCTACAAGTGACAACAGAATCTACTGGGAACGCCAAACTTCTATTTCCATGCACCTTTGTCTGAATTTGATGTAGTTTTGAGGCATAAAAAGGTTGGTGGTACTTGGTGGTAGGTCTAGTCCACAAAATATTGCTCTCTTTACCACTTATTTCGGCATAAAGGTCATTCCTTTTTGCTTCACTATCAAGAATGATGATTCTAGAAGGCCTCCAATAAAGTTTCATTCGATTTAAGTTAACTGAAAATATGTAATTAAATGCAATGTCATTACTTTGCATGTATTTATTACATATAAAGGTTTTCAGATTAGTTCTATTTTCCATTCCTACTTATTTTGCAAATTGGTTGTCTGAATACAGGAGGGAAGGTTTTGAATTTGAGCCTCAACTACTGCCTTCAACTTTGTCTCGCCAACTCGCGGTACACGTTCCGCGCTAAATTGCCATAAACCTGACGTACTTAACATCCCAACTAATTTGCCAATCTTGTTTCCATTCCACATGTCGTAGATTAATTAGCTTTTAGAATATTAAGCCAGTTGATTGCCCTCGGCGTAATTAGGAGAGGGCTTAACAACGCATCTAACATTAGGCAAATAACGTACGATACCTCACATATAACTTAAAAGGATTACAGTTGCGTAGGGATATCCGATTATGTCTCATCGGAATTTATAACCATTGCAGCTATCCAGCAGGGTTTTCCATTAAAACAAAATCTATTACTACTTGAAACACAAAATACCACATAGTAAATCACAAAATATGGCGACGCGCTCTGATGGGCTCAATATCCCTTTAGAACATTATACCGTTATTTCTGTGATACCTCAACGCAAAAGAAATATATTCATAAAGCAAAAATTTGCTATAGGCAGCTTGCCTATAGGCAATTTCTTTAGATAAAAATATTGATTCAAATCTTAATCCTCTGGAAACATAAAAAGCAGGGTTGTCGGGCGTATTTATCACCTCGACAAATTGATTCATATACAAAAGTAAATCGAACATTTAAATCCAATTCCTGGCCAATTTTTTAGCGTAAAAACTGTCAATGTAAATATGGGGCCAATTCGAATACGCTACAGCCCAATCCAGGGGACGAACTGTTTCACAAATTTATCACACACAAATCCATTTCCATGGAGCTGAATTTAAATGCAAATACTGAACACGTGCGGTGATTTTATTGGACTGCGTGGGGCTAAAAAGAGGTTAAACCACTTTATTAAGCTTAAACGGTTATTTTGCATCCCCTAGCTGCTGACGATTCCAAACGATTAAAAAGGCACATATTTCTTTGTAGGGTTGATTTATGCCGGCTATGGGTTAAGATTCCGTCCAGGAGGGTAAATTATATCCCCATCCTTGCCCTCTTTCTTTTCTAGAGGTGCCTGATTTTAGAAATTTACGTCTTTAGGCCCTACATTGATCGTATTTGACGTTCGAATTAACAGGAGATGGAATAATATTCTATCCCTGAGTTATTAAAGTGGGGCTGCCACATTATATTAAGGTTACATTGCCCAGAAGGTCCTTTGTGGCTGTCTGCTCTGCTGCCTGGATATAATAAACCTGGCCCAAAGTGGCAAGTTTAACACATCCTTACGTCAAATTTCGAAACCTCCACGTCCTCGAGAGGGCTGAAAGCTTTATTAAAGATTTATGCTGAAATTTTGAAAAAGTCGTCTCTAGTAATTAGTTAGCTTCGCAACGGCTCCATCCAGCTCTGACACTCGGCTTACACTAAGTTTATACACCCATAAACTCGACTAAAGCCTTTGTAGTTATTCGCTCTGTCGCCTCAGAATAGTATCTTGCTGCAAAGTTACGTTCGGTTTAATGCATACTTGCCTCACGATTAATCCTGTTATGCCATAAAGTTTGTCCTGATGAATGAATGATGGAGTGAGTATTGAAGAAATTGACTTTAAGCAGGTTAAGGAAACATAAAAGACGAATTGAATGACCGTTTTTTTTTGTTACACACTTCTTTTTTCCCACAACTATCTACAGCTTATTAGAACATCTTGTTATCACCTCTTTCATTAACTCTCTGTTTTCTCTTCGTTCATTAACTAGCTCGACTTTCATAGTCGATTTTTCTCGTAATTACTGATAAATATTTTGTTTTGATCAATTGCACTGATTTAACCCCATTGACTAGACTGTTTTCTTAAATTTAGATCTAATTACAGTACACAATCTAATTAAGTAGTAAAAATTTTTGTAACACAATATAAATCGATTGAGGTCAGGAATTTTTTAATTATGCTTGCATTTTACAACATGCTTTTATATAAATTGGTGAGCAAGCTTTTAATAATTTCGATACTTCATAACTTATTAATTGACACATGAGCAAAAGGCGTTAAAGCCAAACGGTAATTTGTTTTGTGTTTCAACTTCTAAAGTGAAAGTAATTCTCATAACTGTTCACCACCCGTCCAAATTATAAAGATATCATCAACATATCTTTTGTAACACAATAGATATCTCGCAAACCTCAATGAGAGGTGAAATTACCGTTTCTCGATTTATTGGTGATAAGAAACTCTAATAGAATTGATTTTGAAATGTACAGAAAACCGTCCTCTACTGACAACATTGTCCAATATAGCTCGTGTTCTCCGCCCTCTCATAAGTTAGCAGTATTTAAGTCTTTCGCAAAGAATTATCCGTAATCAGACAGTTGGCCTTTTCGAATGGTTTTCTCTTAAATTCAGTAATGAAAATATTTTACAAATTCGTTAATAGTCACATACTTTCTTATAATGTCATCCAGGAAAGGGTGAATAACAACAATTTTAGATGTCTCACGTTCTTTGGAGACATATCTTTACAGCTGTCTAAGTTCTTCAAGAACTGTAATATGGTTGGTTGTTATCTTGGGTTCTGGTCCTTTTGTCTGATTAAAATAAGTTACAGCGGGTGCTTCTAACTTCTTTGTTTAATGACGTTTCGACACAAATTGGTGCCTTCATCAGATTACTACAACATATGGAATACTTAGTTTAAAGACAAAATTTTTACAATAGCAGGAAGGAATGGTATAAAGGAATACATGGAAAAAAAAATTATATAAAGATTACTACAAGTACGAAATAAAATGTTGAAACATAAACGTATTGAGGGATGATTAAATTAAAGAATAAAGTCGGTAACTCAAAGCAAAAGAGCGTCAAAAGTGAAACCTACGATGCAATATGGTGTTAGGTTAAGAAGAGGGGCCAAAAGGGTAAGAAACGTAAGAAAAGGAGCGAATCTGAGGGTGACAATGACTTACCACAAAACGATGTACAGTTTTGGTTCGAAGTTTGTTGCAGTTTTTTTCTTTATGTACTGTTACTTGAAGAAAAGTAAATGAAAGTTGCATTATTGCTTTGTACATGTGTCGAAACGTCATTAAACAAAGAAGTTAGAAGCACCCGCTGTAACTTATTTTAATCAGACAAAAGGACCAGAACCCAAGATAACAACCAACCATACAATCACAAGGGTCCAAGAATCCAGAAGCCTACGTGCCAACCAAAGAACTGTAATGTTTCTATAGGTTTCAGAGGGGCTAATACGCTTAAAAGCCATTTGGTTAGGTATAAAGATCCAACTGACATATTTAACAAATCCGGGGTATATGAGCTTTCGTGCCAAGATTGTTATTGTTCAATCGTGGGTCAATCAGGAAGGCGGATTGAAACCAGAATTAATAAACATCTCAAAGAATTCAATAAATACAAAGATTCAGAAATCACCGAATCAAAATCTGCATTTGCGACACACCTATTGACTGAAAACCACAATTTTACTTTCCCTGACAATGCCAAGGTTCTTCATGAATGTCCAAAGGGCAAGAAGTTGGATTTGTTGGAAAGGATGGAAATCATGAGAGCTATGAAAAGCTCCATTCTCACCTGTGTTAACGATGTTTTCAATTTTGAACCCAATTTAATTTTTAACAATATCAAATAAATTCCCGGGTCTTGAGCGCTATCTCTATATAATTTGTTTATTTACTTTTACCAGTCGCCCTTCGCCCTTTCATTGCGAAGTATCGAATGGATAATTTTATAATGTGTGGCGTGTTTTCGATGAAGTTTTTGAGTTTTGTCATTGTTATTAGGTTTTAGTTATTTGTTATTTGCCATAGGGTGAAACACGTGTTGTCGTTAAAATATTTTAATTAAATGTACTGAGACCGTGACCAAAATCACGTTTTGTTTGGTTCTAATATCCCTGTTTTTCACATTATTTTCATTCTTTCTGTTATCAAGCTTTTCCGTAACTTTACCCAATCAATTTAAATTGATTTTTATAGTTTATTATTTTCGTAATTACTGCTATTTTTTTTTTTTGATAATAATAAAACATTTTTTGATTTCTGACTAAGTTTAACCCCTTTGGGTTGCTTTTCATTTTCAATCTAAGATAAGTCACAACCGACATACATACGCATACAATCTAAATATTTAGCCGAAAACTTTTAACATTGTATAGAGCAGTTAGGGTTAGGAATTTTCTAATTCTATATGTACCTTACAATAAAAATCCTTTTATATTGTGCTGGACATATATATAATCAACATAACGAAATGAAAACATTATCTTTAACTCACCTCACACCTGAGCTCTACCATAACCACTTCCATCTATAACAATCCATAACAACAATATATTATTTGAAAGTTTAACTTATTAATATTTACTAGATTGAAAGGCACTAATTTAACCCCTATTTTTACGGCGTGCCTCACGCTTCTGCTCTCATTTTGTGTTAAAGAGGGATGAAATAGTGAGGGATACTTTACGCTTTTAACACTGCATCAGTCTTCAGCCAAAAAGAAGAAGTAAAACCTAACCTCAACTGTAAGCTCAATGAACTGAAAACAGTCAAATTGAGGTACAAGCTGACCTGAATTGGAAATTCGAAGAAATGAAGGACTCCAATTATATTAGCAATCTTCTAATTATGTGCCTTACTTCTATACCCTTGTTACCCTCTTTACCCTCTTTACATTATTTTCAATTTACTTGTTATCACGGCTTTCAGCAACGTTTTGTTATCACGACTTTCCGTACCATTACCCAACCAACTTACATTGACTTCCATAATTTAATTTTGTTCGTAATTAAAACTAAATATTTTTTTTACTTTTATTTTTTAGCATACATTCAAACCCTTTGACTTTTTGCTTCAATCTAGAATAAATCGCAACAGACACAATCTAGTTATTTAATGGTAAAGTTTGTAGCACTAAATAGAGTTATTGAGGTCAGGAATTTTCTAATTATGTGGGTACCTTACATTATAAATCCCTTCACAATGTGCTGAACTTTATACCGTATGGCCATAAACAAAATGGATTTTTTTTTTAAATTCACCCCACACCAGAACACTTCTTAGCATTTACTGGATTTAAAAGTATTTGTACGGTACGGTTTAAACAAAAAGTAAAATCTGGCCTTAACTGTAAGCTCAGTAAACTGAAAACAGGCAAAATTGGTTACAAGTTGACCTAAACTACAAATTCAACGAATTTAATAACTACAATTATATAAGGAATTTTGTAATTATGTACCATATTTTTTATATCCTGGTTTTTCACATTACTTTTATTATTTTTGTTTCTGTTATCACGGCTTTCAATAACTTTAACCAATCAACTTAAGTTGACTTTTTAAGTTTATTTTTATTTCGTAATCCTGCTAAATTTTTTTTTGACAAAAAAGCACTAATTTAACCCCTTTGAGTTGTGTTTTTACTTCAATCTAGAGTAAATCACAACTCACATACATACACAATCTAATTATTTAGTGGTAAAGTTTGTAACACAATATAGAGCGAATGAGGTCAGGAATTTTCTAATTATGTATGTACAGGGATATCATTTTAAGTCGCTCACTCGATTAGCAGTTTTTCTGTTAAACTTCATAAAATTTTGATACATGGGGGTTGCAAAGCATCTAAGGCCGACCTTGGACCCTGGGTTGGCGACGTTATTGGCTGCCCGGTTTGACAGATACGACGCCGAGTCGAATTTTGAAATTCACCAAATTTGCCACCCTGTATAATCGAAATGCTTAGAGATAGGTAAATATGTGTTTATTTCCATTAAAAAAAAAATCAGGATTAAAATTATTTTCGAAACTCAACAACTTTACCACCCTGTATAATCTAAATGCTTAGAGATAGATATATGAAGTTATATATTTATGTAATCTGCTCCTTTCCTAGCAGCCAATAAATGCGCTAGACCTGGATCCAAGGTCGGCTTTAGGTGTCATATGGCCCCATGTATCAAATTTTTAAGGAGTGTGATAGGAAAAAAGGCTTTGCCTCACGCCTCCGTCTCATGTCTTTTTCCTTTAAAAGAACTAATTGGGGCAAAGCCTTACGCACTTTCTATCCATTTGGGTCAAAGAAAATCAGTTTTTAACACGTCTTGAGTCAGAAACAAAAAGTAAAATCTGGCCTTAACTGTAAACTCGATAAACTGAAAACAGTCAATATGAGGTACAAGTTGACCTAAACTACAAATTGGACGAAATTAAAAATTGCAATTATATAAGAAATTTGCTAATTGTGTCCCTTACTTTCTTATCCGGGTTTTTCACATTACTTTTATTATTTTTGTTTCTGTTATCACAGCTTTCAGTAACTTTAACCAATCACTATAAGTTGACTTTTATAGTTTATTTTTCTTTGGTTATTTCTGCATTTTTTTTTTTTTGATAAAATACACTAATTCAACCCCTTTGACTTGCCTTGTTTATTCTATCTAGAATAACAATAGACACACATACACAATCTAATTATTTAGTCGAAAAGTTTGTAACACTGTATAGATAGATTAAGGTCAGGAATTTTCTAATTATGTGTGTACCTTACATTATAAATCCCTCCTCACTGTGCTGAACATTGTACATGTCCATAAACACAATGAAAGAAAAAAAAACTATTTTTTAATTCACCCCACACCGGAACTATGAGCTTAAAACCCATAATTACAATATAATAATTAAAAAATTAGCTTCTTAATATTTGCTAGATTTAAAGGTATTAGTACGGCGTGAAGCACGCCTCTGCTGTCTTTTTGTGTTGAAGGTACTGAGTGAGGCGAAGCCTCAACACTTTTATATCTTTATGAGTCAAAGAAAATCAGGGAGGCAAAGCCTGACGATTTTAGCACTGCATCAGTCCTCAGTCAAAAACAAAAAGTAAAACCTGGCCTTAACTGTAAGTTCATTAAACTGAAAAGAGTCAAATTGAGGTACAAGTTGACCTAAACTACAAATTCGACGAAATTAAGAACTACAACTACATAAGAAATTTTCTAATTATGTGTACCTTACTTATCGTTTTTGTTTCTGTTATCATGGCTTTCAGTAACCTTAACCAATCATAAGTTGACTTTTATAATTTATTTTTGTTTCGTAATTACTGCCAAAAATGTTTTTAATAAAATACACTAATTTAATCCCTTTGACTTGCCTTTTTTATTCAATCTAGGATAAGTCCGTTTGACAATCTAATTATTTAGTAGAAAAGTTTGTAACACTGTATAGAGCGATTAAGGTCAGGAATTTTCTAATTCTGTATGTACCTTACAATAAAAATTCTTGTAGCTGCAAACATTATTTTTGAACTCACCTCACACCTAGGCCATAAGCATTTAAAATTCATAAAAACCATACATTAATTAAAACTTTAAGTTTTTAATATTTACTACATTTAAAGGTATTTTTAGGCGCAAAGACACGACGCAAAGTCTCACACTTTTGCTGTCTTTTTAGGTTAAAGGAAGTGCGTGAGAAAAATCCTCATGCCTTTTCTTTCTATTTGTGTTAAAGAAACTACGCTTCGCCTCACGTTAAGACTGCATCAGTCTCCAATCAAAAAGAAGAAGAAAAATCGCTCCTCAACTCTAGGATCAAAGATCTGAAAACAGCCAGAAAAATGAAATAAAAATTCACCTAAACTACAAATTTGATGAAATAATGAACTCCAATTATATTAGCAATTTTTTAATTATGTACCTACTTCCTTATATTTGTTTTTATGCGTATCCTGCTTGTTATCACGGTTTTCAGTAACTTTTGTTATCACAACTTTCAGTAACTCCAGTAATAACTTTCAGTAAAAGATTTTTTCTCAACTTTGACCGCCCGTAGGGAAGCGGGGTTCATTTTAGGACGTTTTTAGACATGGACATAGTTTTGGGCATGTTTATAGAAAAAAAGGTTTTATGTCGATCCCACAAATATGCGCTTAAAATCTTTGTACTGACTTTTGAATCACCCTGTATACACAATTTAATTATTTAGTGCAGCGGTTTGTAAAACTATATAGATCGATTGAGCTCAGGAGTTTTCCAATTATTTACCTTATTTATTTATTTTTTTTTTTTAATTTAACTAACATGATTTTTACCATTTCATCTAGTACTTAGTGGACTCACTTTGTTGGTAACAAGATCAAGTAATCTATAGTTTGTTGAATTTTTCTCGCATCTCTATGAATATTTTTGAACTTGTTTCTTTTTTTTGCACGACGTTTCTTCTCACCACTACATCATCAAGCACAATTTGAATAAACGAATACTTGTTCATTAACAAGAACACTAAAATTTATCGAATAAGCGGTCTGAACTCAAAAGTTAGACTCTGCCGACCTAATCCCCGGGAAGTTGGGGGAGTATAATCCCGATATAATTGCGAATTGTGTGCAGGTTTACGTGGTGGTATGGCTCAGGGCTGAGTTCGGGCCCGAACTATTTACCCACTTTGGCTTTAATTTAAACTTTAGATTAGAACTTACCTAGTTATTATGAAGAAAGCCGGATGTTTGGAAACTTTTTGTTACCGCCTTTTAATTTGCAAGCTCCAATCTGCGCAATGGAAACTTCGATTTGGACCCCGCCGGAATTTGCTTAATTAGGCACTGGAGGCGCCGATACGAGAATTGAAAACTAATAAGGCCTGGAAGGGATCTTCTTTTCTGTATTCGCGCCCAACATCGAACTATCGAAAAATTTCCTTGGAAAGCTATTACGTCTTTATGCACTGACTTACCACAAAAAAACACAATAAGTCCCACTTGACCTAATTATGGAATAAGGGGCTTC